>FR990033.1:2500-1252500 GCA_905404135.1 Hesperia comma
GATTAACATACTGCAGCAGAACAATAAGTATATAGCTAGCACGAAGAATACATTTTGTTACAAAGATCACAAGAACACAAAACTTACAATTACAAACTAAAAAAACATACAACAACATAGTTACATGCACTTACCTAAAAAGCTAAATTAAAATTAAAAAACAAAATAAATATCAATTCAATATAATGTACATACGTGCTGCAGCATGGCTAAAACCGAATGGGTCTAGACTAGAGTTGCCTATCGATAGTCGACTATCGATAGTTGACGTCATTTAAATAGTATCGATACTATCGATACTATATGTTGCTCCACAACCTCCTTTATCTCCCATTGAAAGTCTCATAAAAATCCGTTCAGCCGTTTCTGAAATTAGCGTGCACAAACACAGACATACAGATATACAGACAAAATTAAAAGCAATGTTTTGGGTTCTCTTGTGTATATAAAGGCTCCCCATCATAATTTTTGCTATGTACAGACAGCGATCAGTTACAGTTTTGTGTATAGATAACCTAGAGATCACTCGTGGTTGATATTCAACTACTTAGTTATATAAGATTTTAAACTTTTATCATCGCGGATACTTAACATTTTAACTGTAACGGGTACTCACGATATTTATTATTTATGCCGATATTTCGACCCAATTGCATGGATCATGGTCACGGCGAGACTGCGGTGGCGGGGGGAAACTATTGACAGCTGACACACGAAAACACTAATGACAGATAAGCCTGTCAACCTTACGTCTTGTCCGTTTGACGTCCTTTGTCACCATATCAATAAATATCGGCATAAATATCGGCAGAAATATCGGCATAAATAATAAATATCGTGAGTACCCGTTACAGTTAAAATACTTAGTTATAAATAAATTCTCTTTGGAATAATGTAGTTCGATTACTTTTCCGATAAATGTCAGAATTATTACGTTGCGTTTGTGCCGCTTTTACAGACCTTCGTCTTTTCATGTTTCGACAGGTTACAGGAAATAATTAAATAATTGGCAAATTTTCGTTCAGGTTATTGTTGCTGTTTTAGATTAATGGAATCTTTAACAAAAAGTTACGGCGATTGTAACAGATAATGCAGCTGTCATGTTAAAAATGGCTGAAATTGTTAAGTTGCGTTATATACCCTGCTTCGCTCATACGTTGAACTTAGTATATAAAGATGCGTTTAATCAGCCTGCGTTTAAAGCATTAACAGAAAAATGCAAACATATTGTAAGGTATTTTAAACATAGCACATTGGCATCAGACCAACTAAAAGCCGCTCAAGAAAGCCTAAATAAACCGAAACTGAAATTATTACAAGAAGTAGAAACTAGGTGGAACAGTTCGTTTTACATGCTGGAAAGATTGATTAAAGTGAGAGAAGAAGTAACACTAGTAATAAATCAAAATTCGAGAGCTCCTCCAAAGAGTCCTGAAGAATATACATTGTTGGAAGAAATAGAAAAAATAATTTGATCCCCTTGAGACTTGTACGAGTGCCATATCCAGTGAAACGTATCCTACCTTATCTCTTATTATTCCGCTAATAAAAGGTTTATAGAGATTGCCAAACTTGAAAAAGAAAACCTGTCTGATTTTTCGAATAATTTCATACAACTTATAAAAGAGTCTGTTAATAGGCGATTAAAACCGTACGACAATAGAACTCCTTGTATGATAGCAACAATGTGTAATCCTCATTTTAAAAAATTGGGGTTTAAGACGGAATATGATTGTGAAAGAACTATAGCTAGTATCCAACGAGAATATTCCAGATATTTAGCAAGAAAATCTTCTGCCTGTGTTAGTTTAGAAAATTCAACAGTAAACTTCCAATACTGAAGAAGACAACACATCAGCAAAACAATCGAAACTAGATAAGTTGCTTTACTTTTTGGATGCTCCAACACATAGATCAAGTACAACTGCAGATGCGATTGTTGATATCAGGCAGTATGTCGAAAAACCCATAATTCCAAAAACAGAGTTGCCTATACAATACTGTAACTACAGTGAGAACAACCTAAAAAAGAAATAACCTTAAAATATCTTTGTATACCTGCAACGTCAACACCGCACCGGCGGAAAGAATGTTTTCCAAAGCTGGTCTAATTATGACCGATCGCCGCAGTCGTCTGGGCACTGACCACCTTAACGAATTATTATTTATTAATCAAAACGCATCTCTTTTTTAATAATTTTAATGTTCTATTTTTTATAATTTAATTTGAATACAAATTTAAATGTCACTACGATAATCAAATAACTTCAAAGGTAACTACACAGGTTACTAAAATCGCATGCGGCTCTATCATTTCCGTCGAAAGTATTGAGCAGAATAAAATTGCAGAATGTGGGTGTAATGACCCCTGTTATAACTTTTGAATGGCTTGACTATTCCAAAACCGATGACGGCATGCAAAATGGTTCAACTGAACTTAAACCTTATAGTTAGAACCAATGTGGCTCAGTATTGTTTAAGAAATTCCAAAAAATAAGGAACATTTTACTTTTTAAAACAATGTGTTGTCAAATAATTTTTAAACAAATGTATAGTTATTGATGCCTTTCATGATCTAATAAGCTATTCTACTTTAAAAAACTGCGTTGAGACACGGTCAGGAAATATCTTTGACGAAATATTTAGAAAAACTGTCTTTTTGACCCCTACATTTAGCGGGAAGATTCAGGGCTGGCCCCAGGGTCAACCGATTTTTTAAATACTTTAGTAAATACTCGTGATTTACTTACCTTTACCTTTTTTGACATCTTAGATAGTTTCGCTGAATCCTTAGTATTTTTCATTACGTATTTCGATCCCTAATTTATATAAAAATAAAATAAAATAGCCTTTATTCTGCCTAACTTCAGTCTTGCAAATTTAATGTTTTCAAATAAAATTTAAATAAACAAAATTCACAATAATCTAATATCCTACATATATTATTATTACATTTCTTTAATACAATTTGACATGTCATTCCATTAAATTAATTGAATTGAATTACATTAATTTTGGGCTCATAAAATATCTAAATTAATTTCAATGTCATATCGTTAATGTTTCATATAAATAATCCTATTTTTGCCAATTTATACATAAAAATAAATATTTATTTTTATGCCATTAATATATTATGTATTCGTCAGTGTGTGTTTATTATTTTTATTTAAACCTATTTGGCAGCCGCCTCTTCGGCGTAGGCCTCCCCCAATCTCCTCCATTCCTTTCTGTCTGGAATGGAAATCATTTTAAACTTGTTATCCTTTTTATTACATCTGTTAAACTGTTTTTCTCAAGTCGCGATTTCTTACTTTATCTGATATTTTTATGCCTAACATACTCCTCTCCATTTTTCTTTGTTGTACACTTAGTATATTTTCGTCCTTTTTTTGATTCCCCTAATTTATATACCACTGGTAAAAGTTTAAGAAATTGATTTAAGTTAATTTCACTTTATTGAAAAATTGGTGTTATCCCTTACCACTTCAAACTCTCAGTAAACACTGGTCGTATACAACTTCTAATAACTATTGCTATCTCGGCATTTCGATGTCATTAATTAAGCTGATTACATAGGATTAAATCTAGTGGTGAATTGGTTGGTGGTGTTTTTTTCAATATCGGATAAGAGTTCGGCCTATCTGTTAGCGCATCTCAGGAGTTCCTCAGGACTATACATTTTTTAATACTCTGAAGAACTCTGGGAGGGGAGCGGGCGGCGGGGCGGGGGCCGGGGGAGCGGCGCGGGGCGCGGGGGGGGCAGTGACGCGCGGCCAGACTCCGCGGCGGCGGCTTCGGCAGCAGGGCGGCGGCGGACAGATTCAGTCCGCGTTCGTCGGTCGCTCGATTCGGTCGCGTGTGTCGTGTCACTCCCGCCGGCCGCCGGCTCGCGATCTTTAACACGTGCTCATTGTCAAGCTCGCTATCGTCCTCCGCTCGGTGGTGAATCGCAACGTTCGATCAGTGAATCTAGGGCCGTCAGGGACGAGGATGGTGGGAAGGAAGGAGGGCGCGACGCGGAGGGGCCGGCACAGGTGAAGCATGGCGCGCGCGCTGGCGCTGCTGGGCGCGCTGGCGCTGCTGCAGGGCGGCGCGGGCGCGGGCGCGGCGGCGGGAGCGGGGGGGTGCGCGGCGCCCGCGGGCTGCGCGTGCGGCGAGGGCGGCGCGCGGCTGCGCTGCCGGGGCGCAGGCCTGCCCGCGCTGCCGCCGCTCACCGACCGGCTCGTCGCTCTGTAAGTCTATATCTTGTAAGCCAATTCGTTGATCAAATTTAATTACATAAAAATGTTAAGCGAGTAACGAACGAGTGATGTACACAGGAATACGAGAAAATAATTACAACAATATTGTTATTATAAAAATTACGGAGAGCGCGCGCGACTCGTTCGGCTCGCTAGCGCGGTGCGTTGATGTCTTTTGGTCGCGAGCGGCGCCGGCGGCCGGCGGGATGTAGAGCGTCGAGTTAGAAGTCGTAATAAGTGTACAATATAGTTCGGGAAGTAAACCTGGGGGACGGGGGTGCATTCGTTTGGTACTGTTTGTAATATACTAGATAAATAACATTTTAAGTAATTAATTATTTTTCATTAAACACGTGTATCAGGCGTCTGTAACATCAGTCACAGTCACAATATACTTTGCACAATTAGGTACCTACTTTAATACCGAAAACATGTCTTAAGACACCAATATTATTTTAAAAATGTTACCTAGGTAAGTATGAAATTAGTTTTGAAGTTTGACATGCTCTCTACGCAGGTGTCGATGGCTCTACGAAAAATGTTGGGAGCAAACATTAAGAAATTGGCACAAACTCGAACTTATTTATTATTTACTTTGTTTGTTTCTTTAAGGAAGTAGTAAACTTTGAAATAGTTATTATTCCCAAGCTTTGGACGTAATCCTACTTCCTTCCTACTAATATTATAAATGCGAAAGTTTGTAAGGATGTATGTGAGTGTGTGTGTGGGTTTGTTACTCTTTCACGCAAAAACTACTGATCGGATTTTCATGAAACTTTGCAGTAATATACCTTAGACATCCGAATAACATATTTTGTTAAAATTTATAGAGATTTTTGAACTGGTTTCCCGAAGCGAAGCGACGGCGGATTTACTAGTTGTATATAGTATACTAGGCGTATGGTAGAGAGCCGACCAGCCGCCGGCAGCCGCTGACCTCTGCTCCGCTGTGTCCCAGTGTCCCCGCCGACCGGTACTAGTTGTAATTACGACATTACACAACTACTGGGCCATGCCGCACGCCGCACGCCGCGCGCCGCAAGTCGCACTGGCCGCACGCCGCTCACTGCACTGTATACTATCGATACCTCCATCAGAAATGCATCATATCGTGGTGTACCTATGCGTGGCATGTGCAGAAGGCATCGCCAGTCAATTATTGAACTACTTACCGACTGAATATTGTTTCTTTAAGAATTATGGGATTACTCCTGAAGATCTTCAACAACTACTACAAGCAATCAATAATAAATCAAGAACACAATGAGATAGATAATATAAATGAGGATGAGTGTCTTTTTTTGCCGTTTTTTTCTCCTCAAGCACTTTTCCAAAACGGTGCTAGAATCAAAAAATTGACGTTCATAAGTAAATTTGTAAATTCCCAGATGAAATAAACAGTTTGACTTTGACTTTGACTTTGTACAAGGTTTCATTGTGGACACATCTATTCCGGCTTTCATTCAAGACTGGGATAACGCCTAAAATGCTGGAAGTTCGACAGCAGTTGTTTTGACACTAGTAATTGCTGAGAAATATCAATTACCGCCATGTTCTGTAATCTTAAACAGATTGTAGCTGTGTATATTGGATGCCCCTAAATGTCCAGAAAACTTTCGACTGAGTCTGTCCCGCCAGCCATTGACCAAGCTCAGGGTATGTCCCGGGCCATATCGGCTGGACAACGATAACACCTACCAGATACTAGCCGGTGGCCTGAGTGCCCAGTTTCCATCTGGTTTCCTTAAAATGTACTGAGCCAGTAAGAGCAGCATATGTATTATTTCATGAAGTACGTTTGAAACGATAACAAGTGCGCCAGTGGACCGCGGGCCGCGAGACAGCCGCCGCCATTAGGAGTCCATTATCGTGGCAAACATCGGAAATGTAATTGAAAAGCTATGTTGGCGGAGCGCCGTGTGCGGACGGCGGGCGGAGGGCGGCGAGGGAAAGGGTTGGATGAGCTGACATCGTGTGATGAGAGAACATAGCTGAAAATACTTCGTTTCGATTTATTCTGGGTCGGTTACAGCTGTCATAGGCGGCTGAGGAAGGACGGTGTTGTATGGTAGTTCGCTACCGTAAGTTCATAAAATCATTAAACAATACCTAGTATTAATTTTTAGCATATTAGTTTTCTAGTTGAGTGCGATCCCTTGGGTCTGGTGTAAATAAATCAGAGGACACACAACACTCGTCTTCACTGGATACTCCCCGAGGTCCAGATATCCTAGTGCCGGGTAACCGCGCCAGTCGGTGGTCGCTATTTATATGACGGCGCTACACGCTTCTCCCGCGCAATACACCTGGGACCCAAGTCTGTGAATATAATAAATACTGCATTTGTCTCATATTAGAATAATTTGACATAATTCATAAAATACGAAATGTGTCAATAGTGTCTCATAAAATTCAACTATGAAGCAATGAAGCTTAGAACTTAAGCCCCTGGATATTTATAAATAATATAGGTAGATGTATTCAACACAATGAGCCTCCACGTACATTAGAAAGCAGTGCGGGAACAACTCGGAATGTTCAGCAGACTGTATGTGGTTGTTATTTTAAAAACAATTTATGGAGTGTTGTTGGTTGCTTCCTTAGCAACAACGCGGTGGAGTGAGCAGGGAGGGCGCGGGAGGGCGCGGGGAGGGTATCTGTCTACTTTTAATCAACGCGAGGATTGTTATAATTTATCGCACGTCGGACTGTGGCCGGAACGCCTTTATACTTTTTCGTTTATTTTTCAAACACTAAAATACTCGCTTGGGGATAGGATGATAAGGATAACACTTATCGTTCAAACAATACAATACGTTTTAAGTTCAAAAAGGGATGATATCATCACGCCACTGGCCACATGCTGGACCACATGTGTATACTATGAACCGTATGAACGTGATGCAATGTGGTACCTGAACGTCGGGACCTTTGAGTGCTCAGCTCTAACTGAAATCGTTTATTTCGTGTACTAGGTCTTTTTCAACATACCTATTTACAAACGTCAAGTACTATCGGTATGCTAAGGTGTCATATTAATAAAATTTCATTTAGAAGAAGAAAAGAATAGGCGAAATAACTCCTCAGCACATTTTAAAAACAATATCAATATCATTAAAAACCTTTATTTCCGGTATCTTTGTCTATATCAATAAAAATTTATCGACACCACTAAACCAGTTCCTTTAACCCGTGTTTAAAACATGGTTCTTAAATATTTGATAGGTATAGAGAAATCAAGGATCGACTTTGCCTTTTTAGTATAAAAGCTACACCGATAGCGCCGCACGGGATCAGTGAACGCCATGCAGGCGGAGCGGCCAGAAGATGATGAAATAGAGATAAATTTTGTCAAACCCCTCAATTTTGTTCCTCCGCAAGTTCTATAGTGAAAGAAACCTTTAATCACCTTATCCGAAAATCTGTGCTGCCCAGTTGCTCAAGGAACATCTTCAGAAAATCAGAAATAATACAAACAAAAAACAATCATCATATGACGCTACAACAATTATATATATCTCTGTTACGTTTTGACGCGGGCGAGTCAATTACGGCAAATGAAATCGAATTACTTGCACAAACCGGCTTAAAAAGTGAAATTGAAATATGCGTGTATCCGCGGGAGCGGCCGGCGGCGTCATATCGCTCCGAGATAAATGGCCGGCTCCGAGCCGCCGCCGCGTGATTTACGCACTTCGCCTGATACTAATTAATAATTAATTAACCCTCGGTTTAGAAATAAGGTCGGACAAAATGTAACGGCCAACTTTAAACGTTTGTGGCGGCCGGGCGACAGAACGGAAGGGCCAGATGCGGTGATGCACTGGCGGCGTCCTGGCGGCGAGGGCCGCGCTGCTCGGGAACTAGGCTGCGCTATTAATAGCAGCAGGCGCCTGGATCGCCGCTAGCACCCCCCCCCCCTACCCGCGCCCCCCGTCGCCTGCATTACGCGCCATCGCGGGAAGGACGCGTAGGTACCGTCCTTGCCCACTTATTTGTAGAACTATCATAAAGCCGCTTGCCGGTAATATTGAAAATAGACTCTCCCTCGGGCCCCGGGATGAACGTGAGCCTGTTATTAAGATGCACTACCGAGAAACTTAATACTTATAATATTAACATGTTTGTACTAAGAAGTAACTGCAATACTGAGGATGTTTTGTAAGAATAACCAAGGTATCCTGAGGCAGCGAATGCACATATCTGTTTATAGGTATGTACGTTTAACACAATGACTTACTGCACTCTGTCATTACTGAGTCATGCCGCACTTTTGTCACCTCCTTTCATGACAGTATTGCCGTCCGTCAGTCTGTATGACCTCGGAGGTATTCACAAAATTGTATGCAGATGAGCCGGCCGTAATGTAGTTGTGTCTCACAACAGGAATCGGTGGGCCCTGCGACACACACCTCACAACGGCTTCGGCTGATATGGGATACGAATTTATAACAGCTAACAACTTACCAGGCCGCTCCAGCTTTAGTATGCTGAAGGAAGTCACTAGTCAGTACGTACCGGTCAAGGGAATGGGGATCCCCAAGGGAGTAGACCAATATGAGTCCTCAAATACCGCGTTAAGGGAAAAGTAAGAGAATATTCTCATGGAAAATGGGCGTGGTACGTGTGTCCGTCTCGTGATATCCGGCGCCACGCACGCTTTGAGTGGAAGGCAGCACCTGGGTTGTTGCTGCACACAACTGTACCTAGCTCGTTACTACGCACACAATAAGTATTTGCTTATTAATAATTTAGAACCGCGGCAAAAATCTTTAGCTTCTCACTACGCCATGACGCCATGCGAACTCCCAACTAACTCCATTGGCTAGCATGCACGCTCCTATTGGCTCATATTTCGAATAGAATAAGCGGGATGACAGATAATGTGAGAATTTACTATTCCGAACACCGTATGCGAAGATCGCGGTTTATTTGAATTTAGAAACAGGTTTACTATACCGAACAGTAGTATTAGAAATAACTATTTTACTTATATGGAACTCTCCGTAATTTAATAAGAACCATCGTATCCCTCGTATTGCTACCCATGATACCTTGAACTCCTTAGTGCATCTCCGTTCTTAATTAAATGACCTACCTAACGTACAACTGGATTCCCCACAATGACACAAGATGTCAGGGTATGAGCACTATGTTATACTGTGTAATGTAACAAGCTAACGCGGTACCGGCCCACGCGCGCCGCGCGAATGCTCGCTGCAGCGCGCGGTCGTTACGGCATTCCGCGCCGATGATATCTCCTTGGTGGCGTGTTTACTGCCGTCGCCCGGTCGCCCGCCACCGATATAGCGCGGAATGCCATCTGCACCAGGAAGTGCACGTTTAGATGTCGCCTAGCGCTAATCTAACGTGTTTTTGCATTTTATATGAATAATAATCCGTACACACTGAGTTCCTTTCAGCCAAAGTAAAGTTGGCTCGAGTGAAGTAGCTGCAGTCCTGCTGCAGCTTCACTCAATTATTATGTTGACAAATGGCTTTCAGTGGATGCCATGCCTCTTTTAGTTTTACTTTCTAAATTTAAAGTTCCTTATTTATATAAAAAAAACAGATGATATGAACTACATCATAATTATATTTAAAATATTTTATTGAGAATTGCGTTTTGTGAAGTTATTGCAAAATGCATCTTGTAAGTAATATTTATATCTGGATATTGTTAGTAATAATTATATCAATAACGTATACATTCTAATACGCTACACTGACCTTAATGGTGATGTGGAGACACAGTAACAACATTCTTCTAAAGTTCCTATTGTGCTATCTCAGTTTTGCTAATAGACGCCACGCCTACAATATAAGCATTAATGAGAACTAAAATGAAGATCAGAAAACAAGCGTTACTTCACAGTATAATGGATTAGGTATCTCGGTGACAATATTTACTTTACCCAAAGGTCCGAGCACCTATCTCCCGCCAGGCTAGGAGATCATGCCTGGAAGCGGCCTTGCTCCGATTGCTCATATTTGGAACTCGTATCTAGTGGTCAGCCTCTTGCACAACATTCACAGATTGCGAATAAAGATTGTGAATGAATATCAAAGACTTCAAGACGATTAGGCGATGAGTCGGTAGAAGGAAATGAACTTGGAGTTGATGACGTACTTCATCATTTCTTCTCGTCGTATCGTAAAACCGTGTTGCAAAACAGTCTTCCCCGAGCCTAGTTTCTTTCGCAGAATTACCTTGAAAGAGCACTTTATTACCACGAGGGAAACCGCGTCGTGCGGTCGGATGGGATATTAGCACTAAGGATCGACCCTCGCCGTATGTCGGGTCGCGCGATGGATGCAGTTTAGCATCTATCTCAACTAGGTCCGGGTCACCAATAAGCTTCTTTGCACGCCTCTCCATCGAATCCAAAGCAAACGTTTGGCTGCAGCTCTCCCATAGGTGACAACGATACTCCTCTATACAAAGCCCATGAAGAGTTGGCCCGGTTTGAAAAACCACCGTATTCCAAAAGTTCCTGCATCCTTGGATTATAAATGAACTGTAGAAAATCCCACCGCAATTTCCAACAACCTTAAATGGTCGGTATGTCACATGACATCACACTACTATCAATTGGAGTGGAGCAACAAGTTTTCCGAAGCAAAGCGAGGGCATCTACTAGTCTAGAATAATTTTCTTCTCAGGAAATGAGCCTGTCCTCGCGTGATGCAAGTGTAAATATGAAGGTTTTACATTACTCGTTAAGTTACTTAAGGCTTTTAAGTAAATGTGATTACAAATGAATTTCTAATTTGTGGACAATATTAAACCCGATCATCAATTCAGTAGATTGGCGTTTGGCCCCAACCATGATGTGTGTTTCGGCTACACGTTACATTTTATATTGGCTGTTAAAATGAGTAGCAAATATTTCGGGGGCGGGTACTAAGGCAGATTTTGTACAGCGACGTGGTAATATATTTAGGTAAATGCCACATATACATCACTTACATATTACCAGCTTCTGTTAGCGGGACCCTCGGCTCGGAAATAACAAGAAGTCATTTAACTAAGCGTCGACCCGGGCGGTGCGGCGCGGGCGCGCGACGTCCTGACAAAACTTGCGCGCCGGAGCGTAAATGGTAAGGCGCTCAATTACTGAAATACGCTGCAATTTATCAGCCGTTGGGGTGTGGAGCGGCGCGGGGGGCGCGGGGGACGCGGGGGGGTGCAGGGTGCCGGGGTGAATGGTTTAATTACTCGCGGCGGACGATGACCCCCGGACGGGTCCACTTAGAGATACCATTTATCGCGGCCACCTCGAGCCCGGCACGCCACCACCGCGCCAGCCGGCAAACTGCAACTGGGGATCATAACTAAATAGTTTCCAGACTCATAGACACAATGGAATCCTAAATCTAAAGAACAAACACGAATCGATAGATGTAAATAATAAAGGGATCCATATAAAATAGCAGCACAAATGCCGCGAACACATCGAAAGGATCATTCGAGAGCGGTGTCAGCAAACTCCAGTCTCGATAAAAGCAACTTACAATTTATTTTTCCAGAGATGTCTCTCAATCGGTTTTCAATAATGTAACAAATGTCTCGATCGTTCCAAATTAAATCTTGGCAACGAATGAATGAGCTGCAAGGTGTCGCGGGAGGGCGGCGGGGGCGGCGCGGGGGGCGCGGGGGGGCGCGGAGGTTGCGGCGCGACACGCGATGATGGATGGCGGCAATAACGCGAGGCTCGTTATCGGTTCCCCGCGCCCGCGCCCGCCCCCGCTCCTCTGCTAACTTCACCAACATGACAACTGCCCTCGTCCTAAGGTCATTAATATATTCTTTATCGCTATTCATTAGCCGAATGACAATAAAGGAGACGATAAATCATAATAGCGGTAATTGGTCACTCAGAAATGAACAGGAAATTAGGCATACCTATATCACTCGAATTCAGAGTCGGGTGGTAGGAGCTTGAATAACTTCAATTGAAAGCTTGGAGCTTGAAAAACTCCTTGCACTTACTCCGTGCACATTTCCATGCAATGGTACACGACGTGGCATGATGTTCGAATTATAATGTCATTGTGAAATAACCTTTTCACAGAATTTATAAAGTCCTAATTTGGATTGTAGAGAGTTTGTACTTTTAATAAATAAGTTCTTAAAATTCTGCTGATCCTGGAACCACGAAGCTTAACGTACTTGATTACGTTTGCCAAATCAGGACCCCGGAATAAACACAGTGTGTCTTCTTCTTCTTCTTCTTGTGCCTCTCCACTACTGGAGGTTGGCTGTCAGCTCTGAGAACTTATCGCGATCTTGCGCCAAGCGAAGTAAGTAGATGGTCGACGCTGGCGATGTTCGTCCATTCTCGGATGTTGCGCAACCAGGATTTCTTTCTCCTTCCAGCGCGTCGCTTGCCAGCATCTCTGGCCATCATTATGAGCTGGAGCAGTTGGTGTCGCTCGTGTCGCAGGACATGTCCCACATATTCGACTTTTCTCTTTTTCACGGATGGCAACAACTCCGTTTCTGGCGACGCGCTGGAGTACTCTGACGTTGGAAACTTTCTGTGTCCAGCCAATACGGTGCGAAACAAAGTGCGTAAACAGAGTAAAAATACTATAGAAATAGTGAGCTTTGCGCGTAAGTACCGACCGGGCCACACTGACCGGGCCACACCGACCGGGCCGCACCGACCGGGCCGCACCGACCGGGCCGCACCGACCGGGCCGCACCGACCGGGCCGCACCGACCGGGCCGCACCGACCGGGCCGCACCGACCGGGCCGCACCGACCGGGCCGCACCGACCGGGCCGCACCGACCGGGCCGCACCGACCGGGCCGCACCGACCGGGCCGCACCGACCGGGCCGCACCGACCGGGCTGCAGGCCGGCCAGCGACGCAGGCCCTCGTCATTACTCGTCAATCACGCCAAGCGTTACGAGTGTTACGACACCGCGCATCGATAAATATCATTTTATTTATTTGCAGTAAAACCAGTCTTTATCTATGAAGCTGTTGCGTGTATTACGATTCAATGAAATGGAACACGGAGCGATGGACCGACAGACATTACTATTGGGCGTTACGTATGTAACTGTTGTTGCAGTATGTACCTAATAGGTACGTGTCTGCTGATGATAACGATTTAATTCCATTACATTCTGATATCGCTTTATTGTTATTTATTTGGATGCGTTGTGAGTTTGTGACCTACTTCCTTTAGAACTACTGCTATTCCATTCCATTCTATTTCTAAGTCATTGCTCACTTCGCGAAACTTATCAAAATAACATAGTATTAAACGCCTCGATAGTGTATTAATGTCGGTATGTATACCCACCATTATGAATTGTCTAGTCTAGCATAAAGAGTCGTTAAACTAAATTTTAATTCCCTTTATCTCCCAACAAACTTTCGAAAAATGATTGCTGAGAAGTTGTTTACGCCATTTCTCCTCCTCCACTACAAAATAATTAAAAAAATCTTTGCGAAATTGAGATAAAATAAAAAATAACGTGCATAAGTGTATCAGTGATACACTTTTTTTAATGTGAAAGAAACGGTTAAAGAAACTAATAACCGATAACACTTACATTGCCGTGGTTTAATAAACAAATATAACGTACGCACGCTGGCAACATGTGCCTGTTGGCGGCGGGCTCATTGGCAGTCGGGCCACGCCGCGCGCCGGCCGTGACCCGCCGCCGCGCGCCGCAGCCGCGCGCCGCAGCCGCGGGCCGTCGCCGCACGCCGCATACCTCGTAATTGGCCTAAGCTCACTTCGCAAGCTTTTTATGCAACAGAGAATATTGAACAGATCGGCCCCTTGCTATAAGCGACTAGAATGTACATGCCCTAGTTATCGGAACCGGCTGAAGCATTCATTTAAAAGTATAGATACGAGCGTTGACGATGAAATAATTCCTGACAGAACAATGATGTGAAGCGTCGCTCTCACGGGTCGTCCCGCGGGCGGAACGCATCCGAGGACGTCCCGCGAGGCCAGTGACGGCGACACGTACCTTCTGACACCCACCGACAAATGCCGACAATGAACCGCTCGACGACAGCTTACCGAGAGTCAATGTCAACCGTAATGTATCCTGTGACTGACAGGCACTGAAGGGGAACCCTCTACCACAGAGCTCTATTTTTTTCGTTACGATGGAAAAATTTGGTTTAGGTCTGTTTGTTCCCCTCCGAGTTCCCCAGGGGAACCAGCAGGATATAAAAATGTCCTAATGGACCCACTTAGATGGGGGAGCCAAGAAACCTAGTTAAATTAATAAATTTAAGGTCGTTTTGTTCCCCCCACCGAAAATAAAATAAAACCTCCATAGTACCTACTTATGAAATGTTGACATGTCAATGCCATGAAATTTATGTAATGGCAGGTGCAAAAATGTTAAACGATCCTTATTATTTTAACAATTTTGTTTTTGTTAAAATTTTGATTACGTGTTTAAATAACATGAATAAAATAAACAAAGTTTAAAATTAAAGGTATTTTATTTTAATAAAGTATTTTGGAACTAAGTATTTTGTATTTTTAATATTAGCTGAAAAACTATTTTGTATTTTGTATTTGAAAAAAAAAATGACAAGTTTTGTATTTAAATACGTTATATAGTATACTAGCTTCCGCCCGCAGTCTTCGCCCGCGTGGAATTCGTTTAAACTTCACTCCCCTACTTTACCCCCTTCGGGTAAAATCCTCACTAGTGCTCCCCTACACACCCAAAGGAACATATACATATGCCAAATTTTAGCTTCTTCCGTTCAGTAGTTTCGGCTGTGCGTTGTCTGTCAGTCAGTCACTCAGTAACGCAAGATATTTATATATATCTACAGATTTTGCACATCTCTGCCTAGATGATCATGCAGAAGTTTGAAAATGGTTGTATCCGATACTCCAACCATTTCTGAAAACTGTTTCTTCTTTAGCCTACGATGTTCCAATACAAATTTTTCGACTTTCGCAAGAAACTCCCGAGGAGTTTTTTTTCCTACTCACAGCTACAAATTGCACTTACTACTACTTATGGCTTAAATACAAAACTCATGTCCAAGCTGTTTTGTCTTTTCGTGTGAAATTTTGTACAATCACAGCATTATTCCTAGTATTAGGTAACATTGTGAACATCGCGCTTTTTAATGGTGCGTACACATTATGCAACATGCTATATAACTTTTGTTTTATAACACGTCCACACTATCTAACATTGTTGTCTAACAATGAAACATGTTACAAGACCGACAACAATGTTGTTCTAATGTGTAGAACAACATTGTTGTATAACAATGTTATAAAACAATTCAATGCGTGTCATTTCTTAAAATATAGCATATAACATTGTTGCTAAAACTAGTAACATGTTGTATAACTTTGTTTTGTAACACATAGCGTCCACATTTGTAAAACATGTTATTAAACAATGTTTTATAACATGTTTTGTTACATAGTCTGTACGCACCATAAGAAAGCTATCGTAATATTTTTACGTACCTACATAATATTTATAACATAAGAGGCGTTTACTTGCAGGATATGAAATGTGAACAAAGCACTTTTTTACATACATGTATCGTCAACAATGTCACAATGTCATCTCAATGTGGTATGTCAAAATAATATAATTATTATGTGGATGGCCAGCATTTTTTCTAATAGGAGGGGAACCAACAGGATTCACAAATCCAGATGGACCCCCTCATGTTCTGAAGGGGAACCACTAGGACATATATGTCCTCATGGACCCCCTGGGGGAACTGAAAAGGGGAACCACCAGACCTAAACCAAAAATTTTACAATGACTTTTTAACAGAGTATATATTATTATGTATAAATCGGGTCCAGTAGTAGAGTGGTCGTTCATTCGTACTATTTACATTCCAGATAGGTATTCTTGACTAAATAAGCAATGTGGGCTTCTTTCATATGTCAGGACGTGAGCTCAGGATATCAAATGAAACACAGGGATGAGCCAATCACACGTAAACAACTGCTTTATTCAATGATCTCTTCGGCTCAGTATAAATACTCGGTTTAGGGTTTACTTTGGTATCACGACATGCTTGATTTACTTCACGATATTACGATATTGATTTATCGATCGATCCACTCGCATACGCGACTCACGCGTTATTTATCAACTATTATTAACGATTCACGGCATTTCAACATAGAAGGAGCTTTTTACAAGATATTACACCGCTAGCCATACTTTATTATTTTCCAATTCTATTGACAGCTATCAGATTTCCTATTAATCATCGCGTACAGATTAATCGCATCAAACCAGTATCATAGGTTTACTACCTCCTCCGTCATATATAATATTCCGATTGTGACAGAAATGTATGTGTTGTTGCAGGGATGTGTCGAACAACAACATCTCGTCGCTGCCGGCGGGCGCGCTGCAGGCCGCCACCGGCCTGCGCGACCTGTGAGTATTATCGCCAATCCTCACGATTCTGCCCATTCCAACGGAAAAATTCTGCCAATTCCAACAGAAAATTTAGCGAAGTCCGAATTCTGTTCCTGATGAGTACAGGTCCGATTATCTTTAAGTGTGCAAAACGATATTGTGCGCGGGCACTTATGATGTCTGGAGATATAAAGGGCCCTTGTGCGGATCTGTGCTCGAAACGTATGCCCTTGGCAAAAAAAAGTGTGACGACTGCCAACAGTCCATTCCAGACCCCCAGATCTTCGGAACTATTGAGTTCAATAAATTGCAATTTCATTGGTTTATAAAAATGACATATCGCGGAGAGGGACCTGAAACCTTTAGTGAACGTGGGGGAGAATGATTTCCAAAATGTAGGAATGTTATTTATCGACGACGGAACATCGAATCTGTAACAAGTCTCATGTGAGTGTCGCACTCAACAATGTTAACACGCAAGGCCAGAGCCACTCGCAGATGAGACATTTCAACTCTGTCCTTACAAATCGCGGAACTTCTGAAACCTTGACACATCAAACTAACAAAAACTAACCGTGTAGTATCGCTACCAGCGGTTCATTACAGGCGTTCACTTTAGCTTTTCGGGCGCATGTCGTTCGCGTTTTAGCACGATTACAATAAATTGCATAATCCGGTGCAATATTTGAGTACAGGTTTCTCTATTACTAACACCGAAAGCTCCATAGAAAAAGCTATCAGTGCTCAATATCGGCCCAATTCCAAATATTACTCAACCCACAAATGTAACTTAATACCTGCCTAATATTTTTTTAGAAGTAGTAAAAGTACCTAACACATGATATTTTCGCGACCCAAATTCTGATAAAAGCGTATGAATCAAGGGGAGGCCGCGTCACAGCGTTTGTCGTGAGAGCGAGGTTAAGGTGTGTGGAGTATGGCGGGGGAGGGGGTAGGTGATGGATGCAAATGCACCATTTCGGATGCGGACGAGCGAGCGTCGCGAACGTACGCGCGATTCAGGAAAACAAGCGACACATTAGCATGACTCAAGCGGCGACGTAAGCCGTCGTTCCCGCGACCTCGGCGGCGGCTCTCGGCTCGGGAAGCCGGAAATGGCGCGTAAAGAAACCGACTCGAGGATACTTTAGATCTAATCGCAATCGTGAAAGTTTTTAAGGGCCGACCGTATCAGCCCCGCGCGGCCGTCGGCGCCGCGGCGACTGCCTGCGGACGAACAGATTAAAATCTATTCTATTTGTTGAACATTCTTCAAGTAAAAACTGAATTGATACGGAGGTTACATAACTCATACAGAAGAAATACCTACAGATTCAACGGGCGGGATTAAAATTATTATTATATTCAAAAGAGGATCAGAGCATCGTTTTAATCGTTGTCTTTACAATTATATAAGTGACATATTATGTATGTAGGTACTGCATTGAATGTGGTGTCGTCAGTGTGGTAATGTACGCATAAATAACTTGTGGTACAAGGTACTTGAATGTAGAGCAGGTAAAGCATAATTTCAATGGGATTCGTGCGGCCATCTTACAGTCGCTGTGTCATAGCGCGAGGTAATAAAGACGCGCGACGCTTTGTAAATCAGATAATAAAACGGAGCTGGCATCTCTTTTCGCACACGCCATACAGCAGAGTTAGGAAAACAAACCTCACATAAACGTGCAAAAGGTAACATGCAAGCTCCATCAGTGCTCCCGTATGGGCCGTGGTGGGGTGTACGACGCGGGGCACTTGCTATGTTGCGCAGGAACCTGTCGGCGAACCCGCTGGAGGACGGCGGTGGCGCGGGCGGTGGCGCGGGCGGCGCGGCGGGCGGTGCGGGCGGTGCGAGCGGCGCGGCGGGCGGGGCGTTGAGCGGCGCGCTGAGCGGCGCGGGGCTGGCGCGGCTGTGGCTGGACGGCTGCGGGCTGCGCCGCCTGCCCGCCGCCACCCTGCCGCGCCTGCACTTCCTGTCAGTACCGCCACCATAGCTCACCATCGCTCACCACCGCTCACCATCGCTCACCACAGCGCACCCTCATTGACGTCACTGGCCCACGTAGCACGCCTATTAGAAGTAGAACAGTGCTAATTTCACTCTACCACCCCTTTAGTAAATAAAATTATAGAACGTAGTTGATCGCCACCATTTTGTAGGAACTGTACATGTATTTAATAAATAGTAAATAACCGTTCAAGAGTGCCCTTCGCCCGTCTGATTTTGATTTTTCATTTCTCATCGAGATCTTGAAACCATAAACAATAAAATATGAAACCGTAGTAGTCTTAAACCCCATTATCGGTCAATATGTAATAGTCGCCAATGGCCGGTAATTCATACAAACAAAGGACGCAACAACAACAACTAGTATGACGAGTGGCGATCTCGTGCGCGATGTGCGATATTGTAGTGAGTTTCCCTCGGTGCGGGCGGCCGTGAGGCGTCCGAGCGTGATCGTGATTGCATATTGATTGCTCTCTTTGTTCGAGCTTCACACTATTAGTCGATCAAATACAGCGTAAACAACGCTTTGTTAAGATTTCAGTAGTGGTGATACGAAAGCTATGAAAAGTTTGTTTGCTAAACATGTTTGATATGAGGCACGTGTTGGGCGCCAGGGACCGGGCGTCGTGTCTGCTGGACGCTTTGGACGGGGCGATTCTATCTGAGATTACGGCGTCGAGAGATAATTATGCGCGAGTCCCGCAATGGCATTGTGAATCCTTACTGACCGACCTTCATCCTTGATACCGATCTGCATTTGTTAAAAGGCCATTTTGGCACTAGAATTTTAATTCGTTACACATAGAGATCACAAGTAACTCTCTGAAAGATATGAAACCATTGTCGGCATTGTCATCCCGCAGTGAAAGGGCCTTAAAATAAATACCTAAAAGCCGTACGGCAAATCAAAAATATACTTATTATCTTCCTTCAGACCCTTGCACGCAATATGGATGTGTGAGGATATCGCGGTACATTACAATAATCGCGGCGGGGGTCGCGGGCCGGCGGACCCGGTGTTCGGGCCCGAGGTCTGCAGCGGCTGCGCTCGGGACACTGTGACATCACTCAACACAGACAGCAGTGCGCTGGGCGGTGCATGCGACGCACGCCGCACGCCGCACGCCGCATACCGCACGCCGCCGCGGCCGTACCCACATGTGTCGTAACCCGATTGCTCATCGCAATCGTGGAGCGCATGTTTTTGCGCTCGCAATTATCCAATACAAGATGAAGGTTGTTTCGTACAGGTCCGGAATGAATTGCCATAATTGTTATTACGCGCGTAAGCGTGCCGTCTACAGCAGTGTCCGGTGCGAACGTTTGGAGAAATCGCCAAGCTCCCGTGACCCCGACGACCCCTTATAGAGTTATCACTGTGTGTTATTACTTATTTGGTGTTTTATAACATTCGTAGTTATTAAGTAAGGTAGGTAAAAACCTCGCCAGATGACCTTTGTGAAAAGACTGCGAAACCACAACACAATGACAGGAGGCGAAAACTCCACATGTGACGAAGTTTCTAATATTTATAAAAATACCCGCAGAAGAACATCTGGCATATTTACTTTACTCTGTCACAGAAATAAATTCCTAAACTGTAGAATATTTTTATTGCTCTACTGAAATAGACAGTGACTTTGATGCCATTTCAAAATACCGTCGTACATTTCTCATCTGGCTCGAAGGATCAATTAATTTTAGAAGATTATTTATGGCATTGCTGCAATTCACAGTGAGCTACAGTCGACTGATATTCAGTAGAGCTGTCATGCCAACGACCGGTGTATGCATGTCATTGTCGTTTCTGCGAAAGCTACGTTAATCAGAGTGACCAGTTAATTACGTACGAGACTTCCATTCTTGCCGAAAAATCAACATTCAGTAGAGAAATAGTAAACAGGGTATTAAATCTCGCGAGTCGCCGAGCCAACGACGTTTACTCCGATGCGGAAAAACAATCCTGCACTTTATTCGTAGCGCGAAGTGAGTTAAGGCCTCGGAGGCCACGACCGAGAAGCATGATAAACAAGATACGAGGAAAACATGAAGCAAATAGTGTAGCGTAAGTGTATTTATTGTTTATCAATGTCCCGATGTCATCGACAATCTAGCAAATAAGACCAAAAAATATTTGTCTACCAGATAATTGAATAGTTTCCCCGCAGCGAGGCGGGGTGCGATTTGTCGTTTGGATAAAATATAGCCGGAGCCGCTCGGTTGTGCAAACACGGGCTGATTTATTTGCTCGCTCAATGGCGGGGGCATCAGAATCAGAAGCCGCGTCAGCAGTCAACGCACCCAGAGTGGCTAAGTGCGGCCGGAGCTGAGAGCGGCTCGTCGGATCATCCCGCGCCACGTTTATTGCCGATCGTAATTTACAAGCTCTCCGCACTCCGCCGCCGTAACAACAGGCGATATCGTGAAATTGATGACCAATTAGCGTTTACAAATATGGCGCTCAATAACGATGTCCGAGAAGGATAAAACGAATGCGCCGGCGAGTCGGCCCCGGGGGCTTCGCTGCGAGCCGGCAGCGCCCCGAGCGGCCCTGAACCACATAATAATATGACAATTTACCGATGCGAAGTCGGAATTAGAGTGATAAAGTTATCGATACGATAAGAGCTAATAAATTATTGCCGGATTATTAAGGACGTTGACCAAGAGTCCTCCTGTCGGTTTATCGCGATGCGGCGGGCGGCGGCGGCGGCGGCGCGGCGCGGTGACGCCGGCTGCGGATTAACTGGTCGCGTTATCTTAAAGTTGTCACTGGCTGCGCTGCCTAGAGCTACCCGCAGCACGAGCTCAAACGGCCTGGCTCCTAGGTACATATATAGGTACCTTTTATTTTCATTATCGTTAATACTTCTTTTGACGTGAACTTCGCTCATTTCGATGTTAAAGAGCATTAGTTAATATATCCAGCTAGCAGCGTAGCATTCGTTCGTGGCATTGAATGACAAAATCAGATAGCGGAATATGAAAATAAATTACATGTGATACGAAGATTTTCAGTGGCGTCACATGCTGTCCACGTGTTTATCTCTAAGTGGTCCTTGTAGGAACGTTTAGAAAATACAAGCACTAGAACTGTGGCGTACTAGACCATTTGGACAAGGATAACGCCACAGGGATTAAACAAATTTTGATGATGATGATTTGATGTTTGTGTTTCACGAGTATTTCATGAAAACTACTGATATAGACGATTCTACTAACGGCCACGTAGCCCCAAACCTCGCCCAATTTTATTTTCTTCATTTAAGTGCACCCTACACATAAATCTCGGGCCACTTGTCTCTCGCTAGCGCGTGCCTGGACGAGATCGTCCTTAGCGATAACACGACCGATTATTTATTTATACCAATTGTATTCTTTGTAATCGTAGCATTTCGTAATGTGATTTACAATAAAGAGAACATCGCCAGCTACTGCCTTAAGCATGGTGGGCGGGACCGGCGCCACAAATATGTTGTTTGTTGTTGCTGCTCGGTAACAAATAACAACTGTAATGTCTAACGAACAAACACCAGCGGTGATTGTTCGCGGAACTCAAATAAGAACCCTTCAAATAATTCTGAGATATGTGGTTTTGAAATACTCTTGATAAATGTTAGCAGTTGAAGTTTATACTGAGATTTGTAAGTATCGGTCGGTGTGGGCGCTCCGCCGGCGAGGGTAGCTGCCTCCTGTCGTTACTCCCGCGATGTATGGCCGTAAATCCGCCGCCGACCGCCCGGGTCCGATCTCCCCTTATACGTATTGACTGGCCGTTGTTTACGACTGCTAACTGCACACTACACCCTACAGACTACACGGTACAGAATCCAGTCTCGACGTACGGAATGTATAAGCAATAAACAAATATTTATTGCCATCGTTTCAAGATAACGTACCGCACATCGAACGGTATTACCATGCTAAATAATGATTGTAGCCATCCTATATCCAAATATCCATAACTCGTACCTATTTATGGCATATGAAATGTTATTGTATTCAATCACAATAACATCAGAAAATTATATTATACATTTCTGAGCATCCATATCAGACTCCTCTGAGAAATCGATTTCAACTATAATAAAATATCTACTGCTATCGTATCAATATCACATTTTAGGTGTTTTATAGAGGTTTAATAGCCATAGTTACTACTATTACAGTATTGTCATTTTGACTAGGCTGATGTGAACTTCGTTTTCCGAGATGTTTGCGCAGGTACAGTAACTGACCAATCAAAACACGGCGGCCATGATAGTGTTTTGTAATGCGCTACTTCGTATTGGCTATTGACGTATTTACGTCCATACCATAGTATTGGCTAACTATCCTACCGCCCGCATTTCCCGCCCCCTACCACCATTTTGGGCATAAAATCGACATCTGCGCAGTCACTCGTAGCCAACTTCATGTCAGCCGAGTTAAAATGACCTTACTGTACGACGTACAGTAGTTGTACCTGCGTAGTCGTGTGTATGTCGTCGCCGCGGGCGTCGTGTCGTCAGCGTCGTGGTCGCCCGCGGCGGGCGGCTTTCACACGCTGCACTCGCTCAACGTGTAGGTAATGTGTCATGTGTCGCAACGCAAGCGCCGCATCGCGCACGGAGCGACACCACGCGACACGCTCGCCTCGCTTGCACACTGCTTAAATCGGTATCTCCTGCTTGACATCGTTTTGACATTAGGTACTTAAAAAGGATTGCTCAAAACCCACTTGCTTAGGTCATACCGCAAAGTTGAACATAGAAACAATTCACGCTAATTGAATAGAGGTAAAAAATAGTCAAGGAAAAAATCACACTTGTTACGGAAATTAAGTTCGCTTCTCAGTTCAACTTTTTTTGGGAAATACGTTGTTACAATTTTTTTGGGACTTCCCATCAGCGAATGGACCTTACGCTGGGCTCAAACAGTTAATGACTTCCGTTAAACAACCAATTGGCACAACTAAACATAATAATTATTTACTTAGTACCTATATTACAAAACAGAGTGCTCACAGTCCGCAGCCAGCCTGGAGCACGCATCTTCGTGACTTGTACACCCGCACACCGTTACACCCGTACGGAGCACATTGTACACCCACACGAGGTGGCCAGTTATCTCGTCAAGAGGCGCGTGTCCTCGCCGTGACAGATAGCATCGCCCCGTCGGCGGCAGGCGCGGCCTCCGCCGCAGGGAGACGACATAAATTTAAGAAAACAACCATCATTCACTTTAAGCGAAGAGCTTAAGACGAAAGCGTCGGGCTCGGTATAGTACGTACGTAGTGCGCAATCAACAAAGGCTCAGTTTATTCAGTTACTTATTCCACCCGTAGGTAGTTATTTCATAATAATGTTACTCATTTAAATGCCTCACTGCATCTTCGCTCACTTAACCAACGACTCGTATTTTCTCCAGTTACTGCTGCTCATTTATATTAATTAGTTCGCTACATGGAGCACTGCTGTAGTTTGCGTAGTCTAGTCTATGTGATGGTCGACATTTCATTTACTGCACGTTTTCATTAGAACGTTGATAAATATTGTTGCTTTTGTGCTTCGGATATTTCCATCAGTCGGTTGTGTTTAGCGCTCGGAACCGTAACGTGACAATTGCATTAAACATTAAGTTGGTACAAGTGTAGAACGCTTTACAGAGATCGTTCCAGCACGTGTTCGTCCGACGTGCCGGGAATAGTAATGTATCCGGTTCCGGTGGGAACCGACCCGTCCGGCAATACCAGCAAAATCCCTGCAACATTGTCACGTTACTTTGTGTTTAGTCCACAAAGGAGATGTTTCAAAATGTATGGAGCCCCGGCCACCACTTTGTACACGTTTAAAGACATTTATTCTCACTAAGAATAATACATATTCACTTACATGAGAACTTACTTAATATTTATTTGTACAGATATTCAATGAAGAGCGTACTAATGTTTTGCTCGAACACTTTTTTCGCATTACCCACTTAATCTTAGACCTTGTCCATACTCAAAAATGGAGAAACACAATTAAAACAGTTTTCAATCATCCAATTCCTTTAAATTGCTTTTGTTTTGTGGTATAACACAAAAATGTACACCTAAAATTGCATTGATCTATAAGGACTATGGATTAGACACTAAAGCAAAAATAGCGAGCCTGACAATGCCTGTCAAAATTTTAGTGAATAAAGTATGGCCGATTCTACTAGTGTTGTGCGCACTACGTGGACGGAAACACTATCGATATTTAGTTTAATGACTAACGATATAACAGCAATAATACATGTCGTTCTTCTTCTCAGCGATATTAATATTAATTTTGATACCTACTGCGATGAACTTGTCATGTCATGTCAACCAAAAATATTTTGTAAAAACCAGCTATCATGATGATCTGCTGAACAACTAACGAGGACACAACACAACGACTGATCCCCCTTTTTAGACGATCTCAGCGATAGTATTTTAAACTCTGCCAGTTAATTAGGGACCACCCTCTTGCTTAACACAGCCGCCAAACTATTTGTCTTGTTCCAGTTAGGAAATTTAGGTAGTTAAGGCCTTTATTTATTATATGCATAATGTCAAATTATCAAAATAGAGTTCCATAACCGAAGTTTAACCATCCACAGTAAAATAATTATATCTCTATTTGGCTGTATTGTATATAACTAGGTATATATGTAGGTATAGGTTAAGTTAAGTTTTATATCCAATATTAAAAATCAATCCTTCCATTAACCAGTCCGCCTACTCCTAAACAATGCCACTTTTGCTGATTCTGAATGTACCCGCTGAATCCAGAAAAATCGCGATTAATACTTACATAAATAAATAAGTCATATGTAGCACTACGATGAATTTAATTTTAGAGTTTATTCAATAAAAGCTAAGGGTGAAGATAGTACTGCTGTGTGATATGACTGACAATTTTCTTCTGATCACCCATGATTGTGTAATAACCCTTAGTGCATTAATATTGTGGAAATGGGACCGAAATGTAAATAAAAAACATGTGTCTATGTACACAAATTTTAATTTATTTGTATAAGGCTATATAATGTACAGCATAATTACAAAAATACAAATAAAAGTATTACAGCATATTTATTAATTGGGCACAAAAAGCGATCGTATCGCTAACTAGCGAATTCTTCAAGATAAGCTTTGGGCAGATAAGATAACAGAGGAATAATTATAATTGCTTTTTACAAAAAAAGACTTCAACAAGACGACAAGCAGAGATAACACAAAATCTACTCACCAGAAGGCGCGCTTTAAATTCCTTAATAAAAACATTGAAATTTCAAGTGTTCAATTATTAAGCGATGCCGCGGTGGCCAAGTACCCCTCAGTTTAGGGTTCTTCTACTCTATTAACTTAGTTCAATTAAATAACATACAGACCTAATTTCAACTTTCTTCAGCGTCATTTTAAATTATCGATATATCGAATATCGATATTTTAACACTTTCTACCCTAAGTGTCATTGAAATGTAAACCAAACGGGCTACTCAAATATATAAAATAATGATGTAAAACCCAACAAAACATTAACAGGCCTACGTAATCCTCGCACAGATCTTCATGCAGCAAAAACATAATATATCAATATCATTCAGATATTCAACAAACAACGAAAACTGATACCTGCTATCACCCTGCTATAACTTGTTAATTTTGGGTGTAATTTATTTTTCCTGGCTCCGCATTGTAGTATACCACACCTCATTGTGTTTTAATGTTTTTGTTTTGCTTAAAAGACACCACAACACCTCCTATCAATGCCTATTTTAATATATTTTATAGTTTTGGGTTTATTAACCATTTTGATTGACATAAGATGTCATTTGTAAGGGTGAATAAAAAATGGCCGGCCTGCTACACACCAACCAGCTAATTTTATATGAGGTTAAGGATTAGGGCGTCTCTATCTAAGTATATTCCTATCTCTATGTAAAATTGCAACACAAAAACAAAAGTCTGTCATGGCGGTAAGCTGTCATCACACGTCATGTTGGTTAATTTGATAGAAGTTTGACATATGTACCTACAATTCTGTCATTTAAAGTGACAGTAGACAGTTCGCGATCTATGATCAATGACAACTTGGCAAGACGCCATGTTGAAAATTGATAAAAATGAATTATAAATACAAAATTTGTACCAGAAAAGCATAGAGATAGAAGTATGCATTTAAGCAATTTATCTTTATTTTTCCCAAATTCCATGAATTTTTCTCGATTTTTCGAGGTACTGTACATATTGTGGGCCGGATTTGAAACATCTCCTTTCTCTCGGACGACGACAACTTATGATGTAGTTTTGCTTGTTCACCAGTGTCACCGCAAATGCTTCAATTTCACCGTCTTTGTGTACCTACTGAGGTCGCTGTTCGTCTGTGACGGAAATTAATGCAAAGATACAAATTCATTGCTTTCTACAAAATCCTATATCGAATTTGTTGAAGCGATTGACAACACTTCTGGAAACCCACTTCGAATAAAATTTAATTTCATCTCTCATCGCTTCGCCATCGACATAGGTGTTAGTCATCGACATAGTTAGTGAGACATTGGCGAGCAGGAGGCCGCAGGCGGTGACCGGTGACCGGTGACGGTGTGGTGTGCGCAGGTCGGCGGAGGACAACTTGCTGGGCGAGGCGGGTGAGGCGGGTGAGGCGGGCGCGGCGGCGCTGGGCGCGCGCGCGCTGCGCGTGCTGCGGCTGGCGCGCAACCGCCTGCGCGCGCCGCCCGCCGCGCTCGCGCACACGCCGCTGCTGCAGGCGCTGTGAGTCACACAGCACACTGGTCACACACTCCCCCAGCCCCCAGCCCTCCGAGCCGAATACCGATTACAGCTGTAACGCAAAATGATGAGGCAGTAGGGCTCGTAAGTTAGCGAAAGACTTGGGCGTTCATGACGACCAGAAACCACACCAGTCTAGACTCTATACTGCGTTTGAATTAAATGTTTGTAATACCTATACATAAATATTATAACCTGTATTCTACAATAAATGGATTTGATTTTATTTGAATTCGATCTGAAATTCATTATTATTGCATGGCACACAAATGCCTGCGATCCGCCAATGCGATTAAGGTACATTTAACATTGACGGCGTTATCTAAAAATGTCCTCAGTAAATTTTTCTAACAAGCTTTAAATTGAACTATGAGCGGCGGTAATAAGTTTGGTTTTGGCGGGGAGTGGCAATTCCACAGCTCGGCGACTCTACTATAGATAATTTCGCATGGTGCAGTGGTGAGATACCCATTAAGTTCATTAGACCGACGTGGCGAGTGTCGAATTCTCCACTGAAATTGAATCTGTACATTATTTCTTTACCCTCATTTTTTTCACTTACACAACGCATCGGTAAAAAGGCTGAAACTCTGTTGATGTCGAGAGGCGAAGGTGGCCATCAGCTGACTCTTCAGCTATTTACATCTAAAAAGTGCCGAATGATGTGCGTGTACGTCACTGTGTGAGTAAAATCGCAATTGACTGGCAGCCGGCGCGCGACGGAATCATTCTATTTACGACGCTCGTGTTCCGACTGTCATGTTTGTATTAAATGGATTAATACATATACGATACATATATTATAATATAATATATTATAATACGATTATAAATGATTCCAAATTGAATAAAAATGAAATATCATCATCATCTCAACCCATCATGGCCCACTATTGAGCACAGGTCTCTTCTCAGAATGAGAAGGTTAAGGCCATAGTCCACCACGCTGGCCAAGTGCGGATTGGCGGACTTCACACACTTTTGAGTTTTGCGAACTCTCCGGCATGCAGGTTTCCTCACGATGTTTTCCTTCACCGTTTGTAGCAAGTGATATTTAAATGCTTAAAACGCACATAACTCTGAAAAGTCAGAGGTGCGTGCCCTGGGATTCGAACCCGGACCCTCCGCATAGAAGGCCGAATTCTTAACCATCACTAGGCTATCACCGCCACGGGCAAAAATGAAATATTATTTATTATATTTTTGGTATCGTATCTTTGATAATTATGGTATAAAATATTTTTTAATTAATTTATTATTTTATTAAAATTTCTGTTTAAATAAAATAAAATAAAAATTTTAAAATGTAAATTCAAAGGTTGTAAAAGTCAAATGACTCCAAAAAAAACTATTACTAACAAAACAATAAATTTTACCTAAAACAATAAAATCTTTCACTTATTATCCCCGACATTAGATACTAAACATACTTATTAGCGTACCTAAACAGTTTGCATCGATCAAGTTTGCACGTTAGGTATTCAATTAATCTGGGAAAAAACACGACAACGAAATACTTAATCAGCAACGTCACGCCACCGCGAGACCGCGACACGCGTATTCATCGCAGGAGATAAAAGACGAAGTGTTAATGAGTTACGTCTTATTGGGACGAGCTCGCCGAGTGCCAAACTAACGATTACCCCGGATCGGTGCGGCTCAAATCAAACCTCATCCGGGCGACCGACGACTGAGCCAGCAGCGACAAGTAGACCGCGGAAAATTAATGTCCTATGGTCATGTAAATCTAACTCAAATTAAAATGAAATAATTATGTCTCAGAAGTAACATATCTTTTTGAATATGTGCCTACCAAACACGTTGTACATTTTTGCATATATTTTTATTTGTGTTGAATAGAAACAACTTATTCTGGGCATCAACTAATTCATTTCATTGGCCTACTACTGAGCACGAGTCTCATCATCGAGAAGGCTTAGAGCATACTCCGCCGAGCGGCTCCAATGCGGATTGGTATCATGCTACCTTATTTTTCTTGTATAAGTTCGCCTTTAACTACTTTAATTTACATTGTAATCTAATGCAAATCAAACGAAGACGTTCCATTACCTCGTGTACACACTACATTAGGTATTCACCAGTTTGATCGAAAGGATTAAACTTCACCGTATATTTTTTACACTCCGGGCCGTCTTATTCGTCCTTAAAAATATGCACAACCTAATTCCAAAGCAAGCAAGTTGCCTACTCGAAAAAGTTCTTGTAGCCGTCGTAACTCGTAGGCCGCCCGGCCGTAGCGGCGGGGGACGTGGCGGCGACAGGACGCGCGGCAATATGTCAGCCGGCCGCGACAGACGAGCCCCTAAATCAGCGCCGACACGTTTACGACGTATTTACATACACGTCCCCGGGGCCGGATACATTATCCGCAGATCTCGGAGCGGCACGTCGTACCGGCCTGACGCCGATCGCCATAAACCGGAAAATACCAAATAAATAATTCGTTTCGCAATGAGAGCAGCGCGACGCGGTCGGTGACTTCTACGTATTAATATTACGGCCTATAAATACCGACACCCTTTCGTATGATTATGACGTAATGGGTTATTTATTGCGCACTCAGTAGCGAGAACCGTTCCCCGAAACGTTCTCCCGAGTGCCGTACTGTGAGACAGTCATAAAAAAACTTCCGAAAAAAGGTGTTTTGTACTACTGATACCTACTACTGATATTCATTCCTCCCACGTACAGGGTCATTGTGGGCCAACCCTGGTTGGCCTAGAAATACATGACATGACATCGTTTGTTACTCCTTAGATGAAGTGAAGATTGAACTTTAACATCTGTTGGGCTTGGGAGTGTCACCGACTTCAAATCAGCCAGGGTAGTCCAACTTCAGTAGTTATGTCCCAATTATAGTAGTTCCACATCCTTACCAAATATAAATGTGTGCGTGTCTTGCAGCAACCTGGGCGGCAACCTGGTGGAGGAGCTGCGCGCCGACTCGTTCCCGCCGCTGCCGCAGCTGCACACGCTGTGAGTACCCCCCACACCACCACACCACCACACCAACACCACACCACCACCACACCACCACCACACCACCACCACACCACCACCACACCACCACCACACCACCACCACACCACCACCACACCACCACCACACCACCACCAACACCAGCAGGACGCAATACTACCACTCACTTTTTAACATTCCTTTATTATAGGAATAGCCGACAGTTGAATAGACAGACTCGTGATGGTAAATGGTCTCCGAGTCGCGGTCGGGTCGCTGTCTGAGAGGAAGCGGGAGATTCGCATTATTATTGGCGCTCCTTACCTTGACACAAAAATATAAAACTGCCATTTTAAAAAGAGAGTTTAGGGGCACAGAACAGAGAGTTTAGTTTAGGGTTGCTACAGAACCCAGCACCTGATTGACTACAATAAAATACAGGAGAAATGGATTGTTTACTACAAGCTTACTAACTGATAACACTTTACTTTAGGAACCCACAACACGATTGCCATTGGCTAGGCATATTAATAAATGATCATAATAATTATGTAGATACATGTGAAATATATGACACTCACTATTTTTTCTTTCCGAGAATTAATTGCCGTGTGTACCTACACGAATTAAAAATCGTGGGAATAGAAATTCGCCATTCCAACCTAAATCGCTTACCTTAAAATTATAATGAACTGAATTAGCATATGGTAAAGGGCAGGAACAGGCCGGCTGCCTCCGCCGGGCGCCGCCCTGCCTCAGCGCCTGCCTGGCTCACCTGGCTGCCGGCCGACTGCTGCCAGCCAAGTTTCTTCTTCTCTTTTACCAGCACCAGGTTGAACAATGTAGACATGACATATTTATACAGCGGTTCACTGCTCGGTGTTCACGCTACGGGAATTTACGGGATGGACTCCGCATTTTTTCGGTTTTGACGGAATTTTATGGTCGTTTTAGTTGCCTTAGTTCCATAACTGTTAAAATTGGAGTGTTTTCTTATTTTTATATCTTAAGAGCTAAGGAATATAAAGAATTATTCAGATATCTACTTAAAAAAAGTTGAAAGAATTATCAACGCAGTTTATCATGATTTAGATACTGTAATCCACTAAAGGCGCAAAGTGTGATTTCATAAAATATTACGTTCATTTAGTCATTGGCTACTGACTAATACACGCCTACCTATTAATTCGCTCAAGGAATCATAATAACAAGGAATCATAATATTGCGTGTACAGTACAGTGTTTCGTATCTGTGCCGCTGACAGCTCAAAGATCAAGAGTGCAGCAGAGATCTCTCTGAAGGAGCCATGCGACCCGTTTATTATCGAGTTTAGATGAAGCTATCTTAATTGAATGCGATAAAATTTGATGAGTGTGTTATAAACCGTCGAGTCCCCTCATCTGGAGCCGATCGCGAGCGCGATATCAGTTCATGTTATCTCCGACCTAAAACAACAAGACGATATAAGATTTGACCCAAACAACACAGTAACTCAAAAAAGCTTTTAACGATTTCCCCACGACCTACTTATGCACTTGAACATAAGTGTCATGGCCGGTTCAGTTGGCCACTTCCGCTGTACATGACGGTCACACTGACGTCGAAACATAGCGTCCTGTTGTTGATGAACGGAGGGTGCAGCAGTGGAAGCAACGAGTAGTCGACGACGGCTAAAGCCTGCCACGACTTGCAGCGTGTAATATCAGGATCAACTGACGACGACCGAAGAAGCGTGGAATAGATTATTGCCCACAGTGAAGCCCCTGTCTGTTCTAATTGCTCACTGCTGCAGTGGAAGTATTGGACTAATGTCGACTATACAATACAATGAAATGAAGATACGTGAGCTTTACAGTAGGTAACGAGTCATAGCCATGTTGCCCTTATCCTACTTCTTACCAACTACAATTATCTGAGCACGAAAACTAGGTAGCACCAGTTATTTTATTCATTCATCATATTTGTTTTCTTAAATGACAAAGGACATTTTCAAATAGGTAGTGTCATATTATCAAAAGTAAAATATGTAATATGACGATAATCCCGTAATAACCAAATGATTTTCGTTTAATTTGTCAAAAAATTTACATCTTTATTAATTGAAGCCTTCGACTAATTCGAGCGTATTTAATTGGCAGCAAATAAAGCAACACGAGAAGCATTACAGTAATAACCGGATCGTGATAATGCTAATTTGAAATAACAGTAATTAACGATAAGTGGCGAGCGACTGCGCCGGCGGCATCACCAATCACCTGCGATACTGGAGCGGCGATTAACATTATGTATATTTAGCGCCCCCGCGCCCGTCCCATGCCGCCCCCCGCCCCGCCGCGCCCTGCGCAAGCGTCGCGACGCCGACGTCACGCTGTTATTAGGTTAGCTTTCATATGTAGGTACATGTACATGAGTAATATTGTTAAGGTAGCTTTATCGTAACTTGGGTCAAATGTTTCAAGATTTAAATTACGTGTCTATCTTATGACCAAACTCTACTATTTTCAATAATTTCAAAACCTAGTCCTCGTCCATTGCGCAATGACTTCATGTCAAGAGGGGACTACAAAGATGTCTTTTAATTACTCTCTACAAGGCAAACTTAAACCTACCCAGTATAAACGCTTGGGCTCTGAGTCGCAGACACGTGGGTGGCGTCGCGCGTCGTGTTCAGTGTGGTTTTCACTACATAGTATAAAACAAAGTCGCTATTTTTGTCCGTCTGTTTGTTTGTCTGTTTGTCTGTTTGTCTGTTTGTCTGTATGCTTAAATCTTTAAAATTACGCAACGGATTTTGATGCGGTTTTTTGTAATAGGTAGAGTGATTCAAGAGGAAGGTTTTTATGTATAATACATGCATATATTCCCACGAGAATGGGATCCACGCGGGTGAAACCGCGGGCGGTCCGCTAGTATGTTATAAAATCCGCGTTTGATTATCATGTCAGCACGTGCACGAGAGTTACGGTGTTGACAGGAAAAAACAAACGACAGATAAAAAAGTTGCGCGTCCTGCGGGGAGCGGGTGGCGCGGGGGGCGGCAGGCGAGGGGGGGGGCACGCGAGACTTTCTAAGGTGAATGTTTATAACCGGAGGCAATGTTTTTGTAGATCAGCCATGATGTAAACTCGCACTCGATTGTAACAAACCGCTCAATCCAGTCGGCGGCGCGGGCCGCCGGGCGAAGGTGAGCGAGCGTCGTCCGCCGCGCCGCCCGCACCGCCACCGGTTCAATACTATATAAGTACCGAGTCGGTACACTGCGCAAATCACGGGGCCTCACACACTTGTGCGTTTCTTGTAAGACCTACGATAGTAAATACGCATCTAAAACACGACGCAATGCGTTCGAAAGTATTTATCTGCCCCAGGGGTGACAAACGCCCGGGCTCTCGCGTGCTAATAGGCCAGCCGGAGTAGTTAGTCGGAATATTTTTAAAGGTCAATTAAAGTAATTCTCCTAACTATGAACCTTCCATAGCACTTGAAGTAGTAATTTTCATTTTTATTTTGTATAGAGAGATAAATGTACCTTCCTACTTTTAATTGCACTAAATGCAGACCTTATTTATGTATAAATTAATGGACAATCGAAACACGAGAATTTCCCATAATATAAAAGCGAAAGGTCACTGACTCACTCACTCACTCACTCACTCACTCATCACAAAATCTCAGAAACCGCTGAACGTATTGAGATGAAATTTGGCAGGGTAGTAGTTTATAGTTAGAAGGGATCCGCTAAGAACGGATTTTTTTATATTCCACCCCTAAGGGGGTCTAATAGGGGTTCAAAATTTGTATGAAAGTCCGTCAATTGTAAACCAGGTGTTATGAAAATTGGTGTTTAGAATTATGACAAAAAATAATGAAAAACCTGTATCAAAGTTTTTTAAAAAATCATCCCTAAATGGGTAAAATAGGGGTTGAAAAGTTATAAAAAAAGTTTGTCTCTTTGTACACGCTTATCTCCGGATCGGCTGAACGGATTTTAATGGAACTTTTACTGAGAGATTCGGAAGGTTTTGAAGCAACATATAGGCTACTTTTTATCCAGAAATTCCCGCGGGATCAGGATTTACGCAGGAAAAACTCTTATGCGCCAAATCGCGGGCTTATATTTTTATGGGACTTTCACTGGGAGATAGAGGAGATTGTGGACCAACATACTTATAGGCTACTTTTTATCCCGCAATTCCCGCGGGATCAGGATACACGTGGGAAAAACACCTTCGCGCCAAGTCGCGGGCTTAGATTTTTTTATTTATGGGACTATCACTGGGAGATAAAGGAGGTTATGGAGCAACATATATTTTTATCCCAGAATTTCCGCGGGATGAACTTGGCTTGACACGCTACCGCGTATCTACCTTCTCAATTTGATGTATTGTGCGGATTGCGGGGGAAGAGTGTTCGTACTGACATAATTAAGTAAATTATAATGTAAGCAACGGTCGGTAATTGGGTTGAATTACATTTAAACGGAATTGGACAAGTTCCAATATCGGTAGTTCCAGTTGAGCGGTAATGTATGGCGGCAGGCGCGTGGCCGCGAGTGGCCGCGGCCCTCTGACTGACACGGTGACACCCGATAATAAATCTGTCAGCAGACAGCCGGCGTCCGGCCACAGGTCCGGCCGCGGGACGCGCCGCGGGATGCGATCCGCGATGTCGCATGTCGGTTCCGGCGGTGACGCGCCGCTCAGCTCAGACATGCAATTCCCCCTCATGTTGATGCACGCAGCGAGATGCCGCCAAGCCGGCACACCGCTACATTGCAAGCAAGTAAAAAAGAACATGAAAGAAGTGTGTCCCAGACACACTACACCATGCTCAATGTCAACATCGTCAACGTATTTCACAATATAAAGTAAGATAACACAAGGTCCAAAGTGTCTTTGGGACTTTGGCTTTTTGCAACGCTCGATCAACTCAAGATACCTTGGTGGACAATTAAAAAACCCTAATAAGGTTTTTATAACACTTCTCCAAGAAAGTATCTACTGACCAAGGTTTATTAATGGGGACATTCAGCGTCCTGATCAAGGATAAATCGGATGTTTCACGTCAATAGACCCAACGTCAATAGACTCGTGGCGAGTGGTGCCGATCCTATCGCACGTCAAGCGACAACAACCAGCAGTCTCCGCCGCCTCTGACCCCGGGGTCGCCGCCGGAACATACATATATCTCCGAAACTTCGAAGATTTATTGACTATGCCATTCATCTTCCGCCCACGGACGTCCACAAAGCAAGGAGGCGGAACCGATCCCTCGCGACCTCGCCCCGTCAGATGTTCCGAGAAAGTTAAGAAAAAATATAGATTGCAGACATGTATCACAAAAAATAAAAACTAACCGAGGCGGATCATAAATCATACTCGTTTCGGCTGAACTGAGCCGCTGAACGGGCCGCCGCGCGCCGGGAAATAGAACGACGTCGAACAGAGAACTCGATACTGTTACGGTTTGATATAAAATGTAATAGGGGATGTAATATTCCGCTCGTTTAGCTAACTATTATCTGAAACAAGAGTCGTTACTCACGTAATACTGTTACGGAGGCAATAAAAAGATTTCTGACGGTAATCCTCGGCAAAATAAACTCCCAGGCGTCGGCGCGTGTCGCACCGCGGGCCGGGAGGGAGCGCCGTTTCCTCAACTGCTCCCGAACTTACAACGAGGAGCAAACTAATCGGGTATCTGGGTATCGCCGAGCGCCGCTTTATGTGTTGGTATTAATTTTAATGGCGCCATAAACGGGAGTAATCTGCAATGTTTGCAAAGTTCACGCCGTTCGTCATGATTGCGGGCGATCGCATTAAACTATTAACACCGTTGAGGCGGCCCGTCGGGCTGTCGGGGGCGGATTAATTACACATTCATCGTGGCCTCTCGCCGCTCGCGCCTCCTCGGGCCCGTGCACTCGACAGCGAGTTATCTTAATCGGGACACATAAATTCGAGACCCACACTTCTCACTTAACATTACGCGAAGGTTAAAGTCGTTTAAATGAAAGATTAGGGGGAGAAATGTTTAATAGTATGTTTGAGACATTAGGTACTCATTGTTGTGTGGTTTGAAGCAAGCAAGCAAGAAACAGCGATGACGATGTTGTCCATCGCAATACCGAAGTCGGTAGAGTAGCGGGCCGCACCCAGGCGGCGAACGGCGGGGGCCATTCCGCGACAAATAAAATGCAGCCGGCGGCGCTCGACGTCTGGCCGTGTGAGTATGAGCTGTATCGTTCACGTTTATTGGTCGTTGGGTGCTGCAGTTTCTTCCAACAAAGTATGTATAAGAAGAAGGTGGTAATGTGAATGTGATCCATTGCAGGTATATTGCCCTCCCTTTAACATTTCTATTCTCTCAGACGTCATTTATAATTATTTACGTTTCATAAAATTCTCTAGTGAATATTTTGGTCGAGTGCCTTTCGTTTTATTTTTTATTCGTTAAAACTAAATTCCCCAGGGCACCACAATGCCCTTAATTTTCAGCTTGTTTGCGTTCAATACTTTCAGCTAAGTATAGGTATGTTGTCTGTCAAGTACGAAAGAGTTTTATGTGTATTGATTATAATTCGAATGTACACATTGAAGTTAGGTCTACTGTAACATTTACATCTGAAACTGTACCTAAATCTTATTAAGTAAACAATTTATCACAATTGAGAACATAATATCGGTATTGAATAAAAGGACTAAACGCAAGAACATAGCGTAAAATGGATTATCGTTGAACATAATTGATACCTACCAGTTAATACGTCTGAAGACGAGATCTCGTTTCGGTGAAATCACCAACCCGCGGCGCGACATTAATGAAATACACTCGCCACTTAGAGCTGGAAAGCCATAAAAGTTTACGAGCCATTTCGGCAGAACATTAAAAAGATACTCGACACAGCTTAAATTTTATGTGTGTAGCTGAAACCGAACTTCATAAAGTCGCAGCGCTTCAGATTTATGATTATTTTCCAGATGTCGGTTAGTTAAACTGAGTACCTCCGCTCGGGGCGGCGCGGCGAGCGGCGCGGCGAGCGGCGCGGCGAGCGGCGGGCGCGCGGTAATGTGCTCGCGAGCCTCCATTTATCAACGTTACAAATGGCTCATCACGCCGCCGCTCCGCCGCTCCACTGAATTAATTAGAACAACACTTACCTTTACAATGAAATCATCTCTATTTATGATTCCTATGAAAGCATTGAGTGCTTTTAATGGAGGTTCTTATAAGAAATATAAACCCATAGTAGCGACTATACTTACCGATCATGTGATTTCATAACGCCATAATAACATTTATTCTTATCTTTGGATATAGAACGAAAGGGTGGAAGGAATACCTCTGGTTCTAATTCCCGCGTATAAATTGTTGTGTTCGCGCGCGCTCACCGATCCTTCAGTATCCACCATGTGATGATTTTCTTCTTTTTTTATACCAAAATTCACTCGCACGGCACGTAAACTTCATATTTTATTAGGTTTAAGCGCAGCTAATGCGAATTTGCAACGCAATCGAAGGGAACACTAAGTAGCTCAACCTGACTTGTCGCTCGCGGTTTTTTTTTATGTAACTAAGATAGCAAACGAGCATGCAGCACCACCTTCCGCTGCCGCCCATGACAACTGTGTCACAGATGCGTTGTTACCCCTGAGGACTGAGATGGTCGCCTCTAAAAAAGTGTAACCGGCTCCACACCTTCCTATCCGGAACACAATTGTTCTTAAAACAATTATTACACGGTAAGAATGGTACTAAGTACCGTGGCGGGCGGTGGTATTTCCCCGGGTGAGCTCTCGGCCCTACCACCTGCAAACCTGCGGTTGTCGCAACTACAATTTCTTCATCTACCCTCAGGCTCGGTAATAATCTATACGAATATTATAAAGCTGAAGAGTTTGTTTGTTTGTTTGTTTGAACGCGCTAATCTCAGGAACTACTGGTTCGAATTGAATTTTTTTTTGTGTTGAATAGACCATTTATCGAGGAAGGCTTTAGGCTATATAACATCACGCTGCAACTATAAGGAGCGAAGAAATAATGAAAAATGTGGAAAAAACGGGGAAAATTATTCATTCTCGAGGGCTTTCGTTGCATGCGTTGCGAAAACGATTCAAGATACCAAAAGTATATGTATGAAAGAAAAGATGAGGTTCTTTAGCAACATATAGGATACTCTTTGTTCCGGAGTTCCCGCGCCTTTTTTCCCGCCAGCAGTTTTTCCCGGAGGTCGCCCGGGAAAAACTGCTATGCGCCAAGTCGCGGGCTTAGATTTAATGAAACTTTCACTGAGAGAACGAGAAAGTTATGGAGCAACATATAGGCTACTGTTTATCCCAGAATTCCCGCGGGATCAAGATTCACGCGGGAAAAACTCCTATGCGCGAGAGCGCGGGCTTAAACTTTTATGGGACTTTGACTGGGTGATGGAAGAAGTTCTGGAGGAACTCATAGGCTACTTATTATCCCGGAATTCCAGCAGAATAAGGATTCCCGTGGGAAAAACTCCTATGCGCGAAGCCAAGTCGAGGGCTTAGAGTTTTATAGGACTTTCACTGGGAGATATCTAGAGGAAGTTGTAAAGTAACCAGGCTACTTTTTATCCCGGGATTTCCCCCGGGATCAGGATTCACGCGGGAAAAACTTCTGTGCGCGAAATAGTGGGCTTAGATTTAAATAGGACTCTCACTGAGAGATAGAGGAAGTTGTGGAGCAATGTACGGGCTACTTTTTATCCTGGAATTCCGCAAGATCAGGATTCACGCGGGAAAATGAAGTCGCGGGTACAGATGTTTATGGGACTTTCAGTGGGAGATAGAGGAGGTTATGGAGCATTGTATAGGCTACTTTTTGTTCCTGACTTCTCGCGGGATCGAGATTTACGCGGAAAAAACTTTGTGACACACTCAGTTTCACGCGAGCGGAGTCGCGGGCACAGCTAGTAGATAATATTACCGTGCCCATACCTGGGGGCCCTGCCCCAGGTATGGGAATATTGGAAGACGGATATGTATGTAGGTGTGGATAAGGTGAGTTCCGAAATAAACTTATCACGCAAATTTACGAAACACCCTGAATATTCACACTGGAAAACATGTTAATACAAAATTCTTAAAATAATTAAATGTCTGGGTTATAATTGTTGGTTATCCGTAGGATTTCCGTATCCGTAGTGCGTAGGACACAGATATACACAATTCCATAGAAGATACTTACATTATAGGTAATATAATTATCTAGTAAAATTTGGTCAGTGTTATAAAATTTATTAAAACATGGCTTAGGTACATGACTTCCATCCCACGCGGGTAAATAGAGAGAACTGCCAACGGTTTACTACTCTTTACTACTTGATACAATTTACCTACTTAGGTATGTATTACTTATACCTTATTACTTTTTGTTTGGTAGTACTGGTGAAATGTTTTTGAAGTAAACTTTAAACTAATTTTGGGACAGTGTTGTACTGGTTCGATTATTGTGCCAATAATAAACAAATTACTTTCACTACACCACCAACTGACCCAACGTCTGATCGGAAACTGTGGCGCCAGTAGCGTGCATATCTTTATTACAATAACAATAGGTATGTACATGTTTCCTATACACTACAAGTGTGAATTCCATTTTATGAGACGAAAAAGTATGACGAAAGTGAGATAGTTTGAAATGCATTAACTAGTTTCTCTATCTTTCGTTATTATATCTTTTTCGTTTTATTTTAGGTAGGTATTTAGAAGTTATAGGAATGTACGGTAACTCCAAAATTTAATATTACATTATATAGAGTTATATATTCTCTACGTGAATATTACAGTTTTCATTAGTTTATCTATAACCGAAATAATCGCCATACATATTTTCTTTCGTCCTACGCACAACAATGTTCAGTTCGCATAGGTCAAGTCGAGCTAGATTACTTCATTACTTCAGTGTTGGTGTTTTTTATTTGTCATAACTTCCCTCGCACTACGTGCTGAATATTAAACTTCCATTCCGGAATAGAATTCTATACCTAAGAGTCGTTATAACAGGCTTGTGCAAATCGAGTTATCTTTTAAGTGCAATTAAGCAGAAGTCAGGTTAATTATTACTTATAAGATGTACATGTTTAATAGTTTTTGTTGTTCAACATAAAATGTAATCCGGTCAAGTGCGGCTTGAACTTCGTACTACCGAATTATATCCATAAAATTTAGTAGAGTCGTATTGTTTGCCGTCAACAACATAGTTAATGTCTATTTGTTATCAACTTCAAAGAGAGGAAACCTAAAAAATGGCGCCAAATAACTGAATGAAATTAAGTGTAGGTATGTACATGTACATTGTACATATAGCAAGGATGCAGTCACGGAGCCATCGCGACATGGGACAGCAATTACATTGATGAGCGGGCCGTGTGAGCCGTGTCGCCATGTGTCGCGCATATAAGCCGCTTCATTACCGCGCCGCGCCGCCGTGCCGCGCCGCCGTGCCGCGCGGCTCGCCCTTCGGCCGCCGCACGCCGCACGACTACCGACTGCCAGATTAACAAACACATAAACATTCACAGTAAATTGTCTACATTCTGTAAGGACATTTGTGACACAGTTAATGGAGGACAAGTCGTACAGAGACTCCCTCCCGAGACCCGCTTAGACGCTATTATCCGTGCGGTTTTACGACCTCGACTACGAGGTAAACCTAATAGAAACTGACGACGTGCAAACGGATAATATCAACAAAACAGTGATGTTTTTAACTCGTTAGGACGAAAGTACCGGCGCAGTCCCCGTGATGTGATCGTGAGACAATCGATAGTGCAACCTGATAGGGCTGTAGGCGGCCGCCGGGTCACTGCCCTCCCCGCCCGCAGACTGCCCCCCGCACATCAGCTGTAACACCAGAGCATATGAACAAAGAGCGCTAAAAATAGACAAAATTATGTGGACATATTCTCGTACATTTATTACATAAAAATGTATATTGAGAGATGTCTTTACGAATTTTTATTTTATCTATAATTTCTTAAATTGTCCTGTAACTAAGGTGTTGTTACAGGAAAATTTTACCGGAATAGTTCTCTGATTGTTAATGTAACATTTGTTTGTAGCATCATAAATAGATAATCGTATTATTCATAATTATCTCTGTCCACCGTGAGCAGGGTCCGCGGTCCTGTCAAAGTGAGTTACATAATTACACTCGGCTAGGACACGTCGTTACGCCGTGTAAGCGACATAAAGGTGGGCAGCATCCCGACACCTATTGCGCAACGAGGCCCCCCCCCCCCCCCCGCGGCCATCCTTGAACCTGTCCGAGATAGTGTCGCGCTGGCCGCAAGGCCGCAAGGCCGCAAGCCGCAACCCTTCTCACGCGTCGATCACACGTCGGTGATTTATGACGTCGACAACTAACCTCTCCCGATCCCCGCCGCTCCCCCCGCCCCGCCTCCCCCGCCCGCCCCAATATAGATATACCCACAAGAGTTATGTTGCCGCTATCCTGCGGATGATAATCGGGAGATAAGTTTCGGCGAAATATGTTCGCTTATAGATCCTAAACTTTCATGATAAGAGGCGAGCGCGCCCGCCGCCCGTCTTGGCACTCGTAACACTAATGGCTGCTTTTATCACCCAGACTCAAATCGGCTCAATGATCGTAAACACTCACGCTCACGTGGAACTAAGTATTTGTTTAACCTCTTGTGATTTTACCTACTTTTAAACGAATTTATGAATAAATACCGTATGTTTTTGTTGATTGTTCCGAAATGTTCAAAACATGCTACCTACACGTAATAATACAATCTGCTGACTCTCTTGAACCCATAAAGTTTCCTCCATTACTGAATTAGAATAATTCAATAGTCATAGAGAACTCCTAACAATTGCATGTGTTGGTTGTCCACAGGATCCTGAAACGCAACCGCATCCGGCACATCGACGAGCTCGCCTTCGCCAACACGCCCGCGCTCCGAGTCCTGTGAGTATCACGCGACGGTCCAACCACCTCCCCCTTCTTCAGACACAATCATAGAGTGGCGTACAGCCTCTGCACTACCCGGGAAGTTAAGCGAAAACGAGATCGTCCCGAGCCACTTTCATTAACTTTGTACCTAACTTACCTCGCCTAAGCTATATTATTTATGGAAAAAGCCCTGAAACGAGTACTCGAGCCACTTGCTGGTAAGTGGGCACCGTCATTCAAGGTTACCAGAAACACTAAAGCATTACCTGCCAAAGAATAAGGATGTAAGGAGAAAGTAAGAAGCTTTAAATCATACGTCCAAATAGGTACAAATTATCGATTTTAGCCTAAGTGAGGATACAAAAACTAGTAAATTCGTCGACAAACTCTGAAATGTACCCGTGGTGGACGCAATAAACAAACACCGACGACGTTAGTGCACAGATAACCCGTCACGCGAGCCGCGATTACTGTAACAAAGCACAATTTATTTTTTGAAGCTTAATTACAAGGATCACGTTAATCTGGCATAAACATTGGCATTATCGGATGATATGGAGAATGGCAGCGGCAGTAGTAGGGGGCGCCCGGTGGGAGCTATCGGACATGTCTGGTGGCGGACGGCTGCCAGCTGAACGGCGTTCGGCACGCCATCATCATGCTGCATTACGCTGTCAATACGCGGCCGGCGACGGCACACACACACACACACACACAGCCCCGCGGCGTCTAACCAACCATGTACACTTTGACCTCTTTTTAAGGAATTCCGTAACATTTCCGTAACGTTTACGTTAATCTTCACTTGGTATTGAGCACATTGTAGGGTTCCATAATCACCGAAAACCCATACCGTTTTATGATGCTCAATCAAATCTGCTAGCTCAGACACGGACAGAATATTTCGGTTCCAGTTATTCCACGAGTAAGAAGCTAAAAGTCAACTTCGATGAAAAATAATTTTAAATCATCACATAGAACATTTCACGTATCTTCAGATTAAATGTTTAGAAACACTTACATAGATTGCGAAATGTTTTCGGAGAGACCATTCCGCCATTAGTCATCGAAGCAGGAAAGTTGAACATTCGGCGGGATGTATTCGGCAAAACAAACAACAAATATTACTGATCGTTTGATGAATGTGACATGTGACACGTTTGCTGAGCTGTCCCCGACGCGCGACGCCCTGCTGCATTAGTTTGCGGCAGAGGGGCAGGCTCCACGGATCCATTACATTCGGAAGGCCAGCCGCGGGGGAGCCATTTGTTTCCCATCCCTTATTTGTTGCCTCCCTTTGTCATAACACATCGAGTATCGACATGAAATGCGTATTTTATTGTTATTCACGAGTTGATTATCGCCTAATATTCAGTTTATTGTTATAATGTTGACCTCGCCGCCTACGCTGTCTTTAGGGAATGTATCTGATGGAGATCGCTATCGGTAAACGATACGGTGCCGTCTGTACGTTCTTGACAAAACTCTCTGCGTGCCACTTACAATTACGTTTAAAAAGACTATGAGTAGCTAGGTAACAATAGGCATGACCTCAATGAGCCGTCGACGATAACCCTTTTACCTCAAAGTATCGGCAAAGAATTTGACCTGTACGTAAAGAGGTAGTAGAAACATTTTACGTTCAAATATTTTAACATTAATGTAATGTTCCCACGGAAGACGATAAGGTGGTGGGACTTCGAGTGTCGATAAACCTACTAACTTACGAGAGTTCTCGACGTATTCTGTCTATAATTCCAAACTTTAGCTGCTTGCTTCGAAATACGCGTATGGAACGCCCGGTCCCCTGGCCCTCGTGTGCCATACTATGAGTTGTTCGGTAACGTATGTGGTGTGTCGGTACCGTGTGTCGTATGTCAGTAACGCGTGGTGTGTGTGCAGGAGGCTGGACGACAACCAGCTGACGGAGCTGCCGCCCGCCGTGCACCGCCTGCCGCTGCTCGAGGACCTGTAAGTCATTGCTGGTACATTCATTGTACACAACCCCCAAACGAACGGACAAACCACCTTATTTAAATTAAATTATCACCGTCACTCATAAACACAATTTCTTCAAAGACTACTTCGACTAAAAACCTTGCCGATGCGTTGCCGTCAAGAACTGAGAGAACATGTCGAGTAGATTATAGGCTCAACCATCAGGATGGTAGCTAGCCAGGTGAAGTTCACGCACATATATAATCTACCACCTACCTGTAATACTTTTATAATTCTTATTCTGGGTCGCCCCAACACGACCAAATCACTGATAGATTGTTCAACAAAATCGTTATCAATATCGATGGCGGGTGCCCCGCTTTCCAGGATTTACACGATCCCATTCGCCCCCGACCGCTCGCCGTTATTGGGTCAATCGGAAATAATAAAAGGGATATAACATCGTTTTGTCTGCACTACAAATGTTTCATTGCGTGGATTATACAATAATTTTACGGGAACTATTGCTGTAGTTTGTTTCCATTACCGCATTCTGGCTGCCCTCGTTGTTTTGGAGATCGGGGCCGAGGAAAATAAATGTAGAGAACATTAAAAATGTACCTATACCAAATTGTAGCTTGTTGTACTTTAAAAAACACTTTAGATGACTTTTCATGGGTACCACTAAAGTATATTTACAAATCCGATGATCACAATTCCCGGGCTTGCTTGCACAACTGGGGCCGGCTGTAATGCGTGTATGTAATGTGTGTGTGTGTGTGCAGGTCGCTGTCGAACAACTTGGTGGAGCGCGTGGGTTTGGGGCTGGCGGCGTGCGCGCGGCTGGCGCGGCTCGAGCTGCGCGGCAACCCGCTGCGCCGCCTGCACGACCAGGCCTTCGCCCGCCTGCCGCGCCTCACCACGCTGTCAGTACTCCCCACCATAACCCCTCTACTGCCTGCAATGTACACCGACGTCCACACGAAACAATTCTAAATCCTCAGTCAGATCTGGAAACCTGGTGTACCTATGTTCACAAAACAGACATATTATAGCATAAATTATAAAGAACTCGCGCTAAAGTAATGTACGATGTACATGTCGTCGCCGTGGCCACTACCCTGACGCCCTTTCTACCTGCCAACGACGAGAATTTTCAAAAAATCCAACACTTTCCGAAAACTCCGACAAAATCTTTCATCCGACTTAGTCTCTCGGGGAAATGAAAAATGTTACAAAGTTCTAGATTGAAAATTTCATTGACATTTTCGTTTGCCTGTCCGTCGCTAAAACTTATTCCAAACTTAGAAATTCACGCTTTAAAATATGGAAGTACATTTATATACTAAACTAGTTTTCCCTCTATGACTTCGCCAACGTAGAATTTTTTCAGTTTCGTGTTTTAGTTCATCCCGTGTGTACCTTAAGGGGGAAATTTCCAAAGATTTTCCCTCGTTCTCCCGTGCACGCCTCTTTCAGCTTCTTGCATTCAGTAGTATCAGATGTGAATTGTCTATCGGTCAGTCACGCAGTAACAAAGGAGTTTTAATATATTGATTGATGTTGAGTTGGCTACCAAAATTTTGTTCGATAATTCGGACTGCCTTACACATCATACCTCCATTAATTATTATTTATTTTCATTGTACGTAATAAATCGCTTTCCTGTATTTATTCGCGAAAGCTGTATGGCGTTAATAACGGCAGTTGAGCATCGTAAAGATGTGGTATGTATGTTGGTAATGTTGCAACATTGCGGTTGCCGCCATTGCCACACAAGCCCCGAGACGGCCCGCCGCCGACTTCTGTCGAGTGATCCGACTACAACTAACTAGTACCAAGTTGGAAGTAAAAATATCCGATCGACTTGTTTGACAAGGAATCGAAGGGCAGAAGGCATTTCTCACAAATTCATGAATAATTCCCGATTCAATATCACTGAGCAGAGTCGTCACATAACTTCACTGAGATTGACTTATCGAAATTCTTGTTTGAAATGTCCGGAACATTCGCAAAAATGAGGAATATTGGACGAATTATATTTGCAAAGTTTTATTGGAACAGTTCCTAATTCCTATTACCATATTTATTTGTTACGTGTGAGGCAGCTCACATTTTTATCGCTGCGCCAGGATTAAGTACTATCGTTATGTGAAGCAACGAGATAACAAGATTAGAATAAGTATTTTATTTATTTCTTCCCGCCACCTGGGACTTAGATAGGTTGACTTACCGATTCTTCATACACTGTTATTATCTTCTTGACAAAGCAATGAGAATATGTAGGTATCTCACAATAAAACGGGACCCGAATAGTACCCGGACACACTCCTGTGTCCGTTTCGAATTTGGTTCGTTGTTTTTAACATTATTTGACTAGACAAATACATAAATCGCCCTCGGGACGCGGCGGCAGGCGGCGCTCGGAGCTGTCGATTGATTTATACTCCCTGATATTTTGTGCAGAACGTTCTGCTTTCGCTTGCGACATCTCCTTTATAGAAAACCGAGAAGAGCTCTAGTCTGTCGGCCAGCGTTCGGTTCCAGTGGTCGGTCAGGTTAAGCAAGTTAAACCATCGTTAACGCATTAATTTCATTCATCGTATTGGCAGAGTCATCTGATATAATAAATAGTCTAAATATTAAACTTGGTCTATAAATTATTAAACGCAATAGATATTCATAAGGGGCCTGGTAGTGATGATATCTCTCCAATATTTATAAAAAACTGTGCTTACTCTCTTACAAAACCCCTAACAATTATTTTCAACTTATCCGTTAATATATATGGAACCTACCCTAATATTTGGAAAGAAGCGTTGGTAGTTCCCATCCATAAAAAAGGACCACGTGGATGCATTGAAAATTATCGCCCCATTTCTAAATTAAATATTTTTAGTAAATTGTTTGAAAAGGTAATATATCAATCAATAAGTCCCATAATTTTCTCCTCGATTCCCGATGAGCAACACGGATTCATGAAGCAGCGTTCTACTGTCACTAATTTAGCGATTTTTACCAACTACGTCTTTCGGTCCATAGATGGCGGGGCACAAGTCGACGTCATATATACTGATTTTGAAAAAGCGTTCGATAGAGTAGATCACGTGATTCTTCTTCATAAGTTGCATGCTTTGGGGATACGAGGTGATCTTCTGAGATGGATAACCTCATATATTTCCAACAGAAGGCAAGCAGTAGTATTAGGAAGTGCGAGAAGTGACTTTGTATCAATTTGTTCTGGAGTCCCCCAAGGATCAATTTTGGGTCCCTTGTTGTACAATGCATATCTATTTGATATAGGTACATGTTTGTCTTATTCCAAATATATAATGTTTGCGGATGACAAAAAAATCTTCTTAAAAATTAATAATCTCTCAGACTGTTACAAAATTCAACACGACCTAAACAATTTATTTGATTACTATGTGAAAAATAGAATATCCGTAAACACTAATAAATGCCTTCAAATTACTTTTACTCGTAAACTAAAACCAATATCATATACTTACCAAATGAATAACATTCCTATTAAAACAGTCAATTCCGTATGTGACTTAGGTGTAATATTAGATACTAAAATGACTTTCATCGAACATATTAATGCCATAATCACGAAAGCTTATAAACAACTTGGATTCATCAGACGTGTCTGCAATCCCTTTACTAATATAGCTTGCATCAAGGTTTTATATTACTGCTACGTCAGAAGCATTTTAGAATACGCTTGCAGCATTTGGTCTCCTCAGTATAATGTTCACATTAATAGGCTGGAAACAATTCAAAAGAATTTTGTCAAATTTTTACAATACAAAGATTTCAGAGATTTCAACTCGTATGAAGAGGCACGCAAACACTTTGGTCTCGATTCTCTGGAACAGAGGCGTAATCAGTATGACATCGTATTACTTCATGATCTCCTAACGGGAAAAATTGACTGCATTGAACTTTTATCTAACATTGAACTGCGGGCACCATCTTATCGTACCAGACATACACCTTTATTACACGTTCCACAAGTAAAAACTAAATATGCAGAGAATTCAGTTCTTTGTCGTGCTGCCCGCATTTACAATGCACAGTACTCTAGCATTGATATTTTCAATATAACAAAAAATAAATTAAAATTTGAAATTAAAAACTTGTGTTAAATATCACACACACACACACACACATACACATCACGCACATACGCACACACTCACACACACGCTCACATAATAAGTATGTATTGAATTGTTAACAAATTCAACTGTTTATTAGTGTAATCCGTTTTTGGCCTTATTAATTACTCTATTGTTGCATTAGTTGTATTTAAGTTAAGAATACGCTGTTGGATTGCCGAATAAATAAATAAATAAATAAATAAATAAATAAATAAACTATAGGTAGGTATCCACCTAATCGTCCTGAGTGTTATGCAAAGTCTGCTCCTACCAGGCCGGGGGCTAAAGCATTTTTTATGGAACTAAGGTAGTAAACGAGCATGTAGCACCTGTCATCCATTGCCACCCATGAAAACCGTGACCTACCTGGAACAAGACTAGGGACTAGGATGGTTAGTCCAGTTTGGAGATGATGTTAGAAACATAGTTGGTCAGTTTGTTAATAATTGTGAGGACTTGGACGGGGACCGTTAGTGATAGTTAGCCCTGTTAGTTGCTGCTAGTAATAGTCCAGTTAGTAGGTAATTGTTAGTAAGAGTCTCAATCTAAATCGGCCACAGATGGACCCTCGAGGACTGAGATGGTCGCCTCTAAAAAGTGTTCCTGGCTACATGTCGTATGTCGTGGTGTGTTGCAGCGTGCTGTCGTCGTCGAAGCTGTCGGCGCTGCCGTCGCTGGCGGGCTGCGTGCGCCTGCGCACGCTGCGCGCCGACCGCGCGCGCCTGGCCGCGCCGCCGCCGCGCCTCTGCACCCACGCGCCGCAGCTGCGCGCGCTGTCAGTACGCACACACACACACACACACACATAGAGAGATGCTCAAATTAGAATAAAGCATGCGCTACACGGTTTCAAACCGTGGTTTGAAACCGAGGTTTAAAACCGTGTAGACAGTAGTTTCAAACCAAATTTCGCTTGACCTTCAAACGCCCTTGGTAGAAAGGCTTGTGCTTCAAACCACTGGCAGAAGCGTTGGTTTGAAACCGTGTAGCCGTCTGTTTCAAACCAAGCGAACGCAGTCACACTGCAGCGGCGAGCGCGGACGCACGCATCAACGACAACGACGAAATGTCACGAGAGCAGAAAGAACGAGAAGTGTTGACTGAATTTCTCGAGTTGTATAGAGACTTGCCCTGCCTTTGGGACCTCACATCAGAGTCCTATAAAGATTGTACCTATTCAAAAAAAAATGCGTGGAATATTTTAGCCGACAAATTAAAAGAAATTGACCTAAGGGCCAACGCCGCGTCTGCCAAAAAAAAATTGACAATCTAAGGATATCCTATCCTTATCCTACTTCCTATTAGTCCTACTAATATTATAAATGCGAAAGTTTGTAATGATGTATGTGTGTGTGTGTGTTTGTTGCTCTTTTACACAAAAACTACTGAATGGATTTTCATGAAACTTTGCAGTAATATAGCGTAGACATCGGAATAACATAATTTGTTAAATTTATAGAGATTTTTGAAGGGACTGGTTCCCCGAAACGAAGCGAGGGCGGGTTTACTAGTCTTATATAGGTCGAGCGTAGAGACGTGATAGTCGCGCGACGATCTTTTTACACTGATGTTTCAAACTAACACTGATTGGTTTGAAACCGTGTAGCCGGCAAAGCGCAACTCGTGCTGTTTCGGTTTCAAACCACCGTTTGAAACCGTGTAGCACATGCATAATAGATATTAATCGTTGGCACTGTTGTAGGTATTTAAAAGTTCAATATGACGAAATTCTCGAACACGAGTTCCATTAGTATCGCCATAACGGTACGAAGGTAAAACGGATGTAAAATATAGTTAAATATTTTGGCACCGAACTTAACTATTAACCGTTGAATAATATTATGCTAAAACGAGATTTGGGTCATTACAATCCAAGTATAATCCGGCCCTCGATATCTCTAATAAATAACTACAGCTCGCCGATTATTGTTGCCGATTTTACGCGTGAATCTATGGTTTGGCCACATCTCTCCGCGTTCCGCCACGTCGCGGCTAGAATTCTACAGAGTTCGACGTCACCGAACCGTTCAATTTCTGACGTCTGTAACACCTGGCATTAATGAAGGGTGAGGGTGAGAATATAACATTCGTTGCTGACGGCCCACGCCGCATGCCGCATTACCAAAACGCGAAGCAACACGCAATGACACAAAGCTATTGCTTTACGCATAGGTTCAAGAAGTTTCGTAGCATCGGCGCGGCGGTGCCTCGTACACCGAAATGTGGCCAGGCCATAACGTTTAACGCATTTAACTGGATACAGCAAAACAGTAGCCGTGCTAACTCGTGTTTAACTCATCACCAAACTGTTCCAAGTATTGCACAATTCTTAAGCTGCTGAGTTATTAGAATCGTTGACTTATGGTCTCTTATTAACGGGGAATCCGACTAAATCTAAGATGACTCCAGTTTATCATTTGAGCAGGTCAGTTGCAACAATCTGGATTTTTCTGTGACTCTACATAGCGTTTGTTTGTTTGACGCTCATTGGCCTCGTGTGCATTGTGGTGTCGCCCCAGGCATACAATATCACTCATCGGAGGCGATTAAACAAATCGGTTTATCGGCTGCCGACACGTCCAGCGAGCCGAGTTGAGCTACGCTGTTTTCACATTTATTGCTATAAATATGATGCTTTTGTTTATCAGCTTAAATCTACTCCACGTCAGGCCATAACTCAGCGATTTGCATTGTACATTGAACATAACACAGACTAAACGCAAATTAAGCTGATCTGCGAGCCGGTTTACAGCTCTGCCTCTCCCACATGGTTCGTGAGCTGAACCGCAGCTCGACTGTTTATGTTGAGTTCCCCATGTGCGATATGACCGTCGCGTCACTAGCCAGTGTATAACGTGTGTGTGTGTGTGTGTGTGCAGGGACCTGCGCTCGAACCAGCTGGACCGCATCCCCGACCTGCGCGACTGCTCCGAGCTGCGCGTGCTGTGAGTACCGCCCGCTGCCTCACGGTCGATCAATGTTGTACCATGTGTTTATTTATGATATACTTTTGTCCTCGTCTCTAAATTAAAAATTGTACGAACGTTTTGAAACACATCGCCACATGTCAACACTTCCACCAGGGGTAAGGCGATAAGCGCCGTACGATAATGATCGCCCAGATTGTGAGCGTTGACAGGATAATCTCAGAAGTACTACAACTACAACTTGCTAATTGAATAACTTAATTACTCATTCACGTGTAGAATATCATTTTGTAATATGGGGCCACGATACTATCGATATTATAACTAGTTACCTTCAGTAGAGTTGAATAGTTGCACATTTTTATTTCATCAAAATTTTTGTGTATAGATCAAGCGAATAGGACAATTTGTTGATAACGGCTTACTTACATATATCTACTCCTGGCTCTGCCAACAGACATGTATGCGGGAGCGTGCTGGTACTGATGGTGAGGGGTGTAGTAACGGTGGCGTGTGTGCGCAGGTCGCTGTCGGACAACCAGATCGGGTCGCTGGACGGCGAGGCGCTGCGCGGCGCGCGCCGCCTGCACGACCTGCAGCTGGCGCGCAACCGCCTGCGCCGCCTGCCCGCCGCCGCCTTCCAACACACGCCGCACCTGCAGCTGCTGTCAGTACCACCCACACACACACACACCGCCCCGCTACACACACACACCACCCCGCTACACACACATCAACAAACTACACACACACCACCCCGCTACACACACACCGCCCCGCTACACACACACCACCCCGCTACACACACACCGCCCCGCTACACACACACCACCCCGCTACACACACACCACCCCGCTACACACACACCACCCCGCTACACACACATCACCACACTACACACACAAATACGCTTGCGCTTACACAAATAAGATCACTTAACGATCTGTGAAAACAGCGAGACAAAAAAAATAACTTCAATCCAAAATTACAACTCGGGCCAATAAATATTCAATGAGACCATTAATTTGCTAATGGGCATTAATTTTCAATTGTTTCGTGTCACTTCCAATAACTTTTTATTCTTATACTTTTTGTGAAGTACCCACACAACAAGACTTCAAATCATGTTCAAATAACACAAATATTAGTAGAAAAATTTGCGCACTTTTTGAAAAATGTTGACCCAGAAAAGTCAGAAAAGTCTATCAAAATATAATACCGAAATTCCAAAGTAAACACTTTACGATCCCGACCGTGTTGAAAGCATTACCCCGCTAAACGGTTGAAAAGACGATGTAATCGAGACCCTTTTATGAATTCTGGTCCCATCGCCGCCAAATCGTACTCCGTGCGTTGCGTAAAGGGTAAACGTACGCCGCCAGAGGAATTCACTACAGCCAATTTCTAGGGTCGTCACGGAGCCCACAATCTATTTTGTTAGTACGTAAGTCAATTACATCTATACAATTTCTAAGAATTGATGAAATGATCCAATGAAGTGATTTTAGAGATGTAGGTATGAACGATTCCATTGCATACCTACACCGTCGAGTCGTCCAACTCTGCAAGATCTGTTTCAGAAGAGATAATAAATGGTTTAATTTTAATTTAATATCCCTTTAACGAGCTTTATTTTAATTCGATTTGTAATTACCTCAAATCTCATCTCATCAAATAAATGGTGAATGCACAGTACTTAATTTAAAAAACTAGTTAGACGAGAAGTAGGTCGAAGTGCAATTTGATAGTTGGGGTGCAATTGTACTGGGGACGAGTACCTACATGCCGCTATCTCGGGCGATAATCAGCGCTCGTTGTTACAGGGACCTGGAGGACAACCAGATAGAGCACATCGACATGGAGGCGTTCGTCCCGCTCGCTAGACTGGAGGACCTGTGAGTAAACACCGCGATTCACGCCCCGCCCCACGCCGCGCTCTGACCTGGATCGCGCGGACTTGCACTTTACTGCGCTTTCAACTTTGCTTGTTACGCATTACAATGCGAAAATTACATGTCCTGGTGGAATTGGGGACTCGTTCGATTAAATTAGGAACTCGGAAGGATAATGGAATTTTGACGCCCCATGCGTGCCAGAAAAGTAATTGTAATGAAGATTGTGTGGTTATTGACCTGAATTGAAGCTAATCAATTTTATGACGTTTTATAAAACTTGAACATACCGTTCTAATACCCTTAATGTCCTTTTTTGCAGTATTGCTTTTTTTGCGTTTAACATTTGAGTAATTAAATACCATTTACTTACTGTATTGACATTTTTTTAGGCGTATTTTAAATAATTCATCTCGTGAAAGTACTTAGATCGCCATCTCCGTCAAAAATACACCTACCGGTTACCCTCAAAGTTGGTTGGCATAGCAGTATTACCTTCGTCTTTTGTACCATCTTTATTCGACATCGTAAAGAGATAAAACTACAAATACACTGTATGCGTCGTAGTCGTCGAACCTTATATGCCGCTCGTCGATAGTCGTCGGAATAATAAACACCACCTCAGAATGACCACCAGTTCGCATTGGAGCAGCGTGGTGGATTATGCTCTAGGCCTCCTCAATAACGAGGAGAGACCCGTGCTCAGTAGTGGGCCATTAATGGGTTGTAGCCAGGACGACATAATGCTGCATAGTATGTAATGCAAAGGGGCAGCGAGTACAGGGCGATGTGTATGTGTGTGTGTGTGTGTCAGGAACGTGGGCAACAACGTGTTCCCGGCGCTGCCGGCGGCCGGCCTGCAGCGCCTGCTGCACCTCAAGGCGCACAACAACCCCCACCTGCGCCGCTTCCACCCGCCGGACCTCTTCCCCCGGATACAGGTGCCTACACTATCGGGTCACTAAGTAGCCACACCCTGTACATGTCATGCCGTCACAACGGAGACATTCGACAACATTTTTCCTATTAATTAAATCGTAGGTAGGTATATAGCGCGAAGTTCAAAAATTACGTGAAGTTTGTTTTATGAGATTAAATCTATTGAAATAATTGAATTATTCCATTGGAAATAAAATTAGCTTTAACATTGCTTGTTCCGATGAAAGCCTCTAACGGTTTATACCTAATATGAAGGGTCCTTTGAAATGCAGATAAACGGACAGACAGACAAACAGGCATCAGAAGCATATTAATAAGGTTCCGTTTTTCACCTTTTAACTACGGAATCCACAAAACAAAGCTATCAATTTCAGACATTGGTGTTGTCTTACGCGTACCACTGCTGCGAATTCATGCCGCTGATGGAGGGGGCGGACGGGGGGGCGGGCGACGGGGAGGGCGAGGGGGAGGGCTTCAGCGACCTGGTGCTGCTGCCGCCCGCGCACCTCGACCTGGCCACCTGGGCCAACACCACCGACATCTGGCCGCACTACCGTACGTACCCCATCGGACCAACGAATTGTATCAGTCGATTCTTCTATTTTCAAATAATTTTAACGCAAAAACGGTGGTGTTGCAGTGAACGCGACGGGCGCGCGGCTGGAGGCGCTGCAGTGGGGCGAGCCAGAGCCCGAGCCCGCGCCGGCGCGCCGCGTGCGCTGCCTGCCGCTGCCCGGTGGGTGCCGTGTGTGTGTGTGTGTGTGTGTGTGTGTGTGTGTGTGTGTATGTGTGTGTGTGTGTGTGTGTGTGTGTGTGTGTGTGTGTGTGTGTGTCAGTGAGATATAGCATCAAAGAGATGATTAACATTACCGTCTACACTTTCCAGGGCCGTTCCTGCCGTGCGTGGACCTGTTCGACTGGTGGACGCTGCGCTGCGGCGTGTGGGCCGTGTTCCTGCTGGCGCTGCTCGGCAACGGCACCGTGGTGTTCGTGCTGCTGTTCAGCCGCAGCCGCCTCGACGTGCCGCGCTTCCTCGTCACCAACCTCGCCGCCGCCGATTTCTTCATGGGCATCTACCTAGGTGACGTGCGACCCGCGCTCGAACATAATTATGTAAACCGATCGAATACAATCAGTCCATCGATCATAAGCGGAGGTCTCTGCGCAGGGTTCCTGGCGGTGGTGGACGCGGGCACGTTGGGCGAGTTCCGCGCGCACGCCATCGCCTGGCAGATGTCGGGCGGCTGCCGGCTGGCGGGCTTCCTGGGCGTGCTGTCGTCCGAGCTGTCCGTGTACACGCTGGCCGTCATCACGCTCGAGCGCAACTACGCGATCACGCACGCGATGCACCTCAACAAGCGGCTGTCGCTGCGGCACGCGGCCGCCGTCATGGCCGCCGGCTGGGCCTTCTCGCTGGCGGCCGCCGCGCTGCCGCTGCTGGGCGTGTCCGACTACCGCAAGTTCGCCGTGTGCCTGCCCTTCGAGACGGGCACCCCGGCCGCGCTCGGCTACGTGGTCGCGCTGCTGGCCGTCAACGGGGTCGCGTTCCTCGTGCTGCTCGGCTGCTACCTCAAGATGTACTGCGCCATCCGCGGCTCGCAGGCCTGGAACTCGAACGACTCGCGGATCGCGAAGCGCATGGCGCTGCTCGTCTTCACGGACTTCCTGTGCTGGTCGCCGATCGCGTTCTTCGCGCTGACGGCGGCGTTCGGCGCGCGGCTCGTGTCGCTCGAGGAGGCGAAGGTGTTCACGGTGTTCGTGCTGCCGCTCAACTCGTGCTGCAACCCCTTCCTGTACGCGATCCTCACCAAGCAGTTCAAGAAGGACTGCGCGCTCGTCTGCAAGGCGATCGAGGAGTCGCGCGTGACGCGCGGCATCGGCCGCTGCCGGCACTCCTCCAACTTCAGCAACCGCCAGACGCCCGCCAACACTAACAGCATCGCGGAGCGCTCGTCGCGCGGGCAGCACGGCGCGGCGTGCGCGTGCCGGCGGCTGCTGCCGGCGGGCGGCGCGGGGCCGGCGGCGGGCGGCGCGGCGGGCGGGGCGCGCCTGCTGCGCTGGCTGCGGGCGTGCGGCCGCCGCGCCGCCGTCCCCGCGCCCGCCCCGCCGCGCCAGCCGGCCGCGCCGCCCGCCCGCGCCGGCTCCGTGTCGTCGTCGGTCGAGTTCTCGTCGTCGCGCTCGGACTCGTGGCGGACCTACGGCCGGCCGCCGCCGCCGCCGCGTCGCGCGGCCTCTTGGCTCATCGCACGCAAGACCTCCCAGGATTCGAACCTGTCGTCCTCCCGGAACGACTCGTCGGGCTCGAACGCGACGGCGTCGACGGGCACGTGGCGCACGTCGCGGTCGGGCGGCGGTGCGAGCGGCGCGGCGAGCGGCGCGGCGAGCGGGGCGGCGGGCGGCGCGGCGGGCGGTGCGGGCGCGCGGCCGCGGCTCACGCGGCAGCCGGCGGTGGTGGCGGACGAGCCGCCGCAGTCGCCGGCCGTGCTGGCGCCGGGCGCGCCGCGCCACCTGCACACCATCCCGTCCGCCGCCGAGCCGGAGCCGCCGCCGGACGACGTGGAAGCCCGCTGACCCCCCTCCCCCCGCCGGCTACAGCCTACACAAGCAGTGTCTTATCGTCCCGTCCATTACCGTGCCGTGTCGTGCCGTGCCGCGCCGCGCCCCTCGCGAGGTTCCCCCGATGAACGTTGGAGGTCTCGGCCTCGATGGAAGTACGAGGAGTATGTTTAAGGAGACAAATAACTAATTATATTTTGTACAGTATTAAAGAGTCGCGTTAAAGTAACGTGACGCGTATCGCTCTAGTATTATTTTGAAAGGAATACTTATTTATTTAGAAAATTTTATGATATAAGATTACTCGTGAAACGGTAAACATTAATATAATTATAGACGTATTTACACAGGAGAGTATACCGACGTCGCCGCGCCGGGTGGCCGGCGACGAGTTATACATTTTAGAAAATAATATATTCAAATTCAAATTCAAATATTTATTTCTTCGAAGTAGGTTTTTACAAACGCATTTCGAAAGTCAAGTTACGCCATCGCTTCAACAAATCCCTACGGTGAATGGACTTGGAAGAAGAAGCGGCAAGATATATAAAGTCGGTCTCGGACCGTGAACAGTATTCGACTACAATACAACATTTAAATTATATACCTACCTTCTCAATAGTGTATAATAAGTGCCATAGTGGCGGTAAGGTAGGTTTTGTACCGAGTAGGGAGCTAGGGAGAGCCGAGCGGCCGAGGATAAACGACCAGTCGACGGACGTGAATGCCTCCGTCAGGTTTGCATTTGTTTAATTGTTATGTACCCCCAGTGCCCGCGCCCGCCTGGTGCCCGCCTGGTGCCCGCCTGGTGCCCGCCTGGTGCCCGCCCATACGACAAAGATACACGACAAGTATTTTCTGAGGGCATACTTATCCACATGAAATAAGGAAAATTTATGATCTTATAAGAAATACCGATTGTGGAATATTTTGTCAAACTTCTGTAAATTTAATTGACGTATGAAGTTATTATTTTGTATAAACCAATGTTGTTAAGTACCTTAAGTACATATTATAGAGATATGTTGCGTCCTTAATAAGTTCCCCTTGTATCTCAGTTGTATAGCTGAGACAGCCGCGCAGTTGCCATTGCCGGGCTTGTGGTTTTCTTACACCGGACTATCTCTTTCTGTTAAGCGCCGTAAACACATACTTACAGTATGGTCATTTTCACTAGGCTGATTTTCGTTTTCGTTTTCGTTTTCCGAAATGTTTGCGCAGGTACAGTAACTGACCAATCAAAACACGGCGGCCATGACAGTGTTTTGTAATGCGCTACTTCGTATTGGCTATTGACGTATTTACGTCCATAGTATTGGCTAACTATCCTACCGCCCGCACTTCCCGCCCCCTACCACCATTTTGGGCATAAAATCGACATCTGCGCAGTCACTCGTAGCAAACTTCATGTCAGCCGAGTTAAAATGACCTTACTGTATGTAGGTATGAATTTGATCAGTAAAAATGGACGGTTAACGGCAGTAAGAGATATCGAGGTTTGGACAACACGTCGTAACCATCGTTACGGGTAGTATTTCGATCATTACAACATGTGTTGATCGTAAACAAAATGTATAGTTACCACAGTACATACGTATAATTACCTACGTACGCCTTTGTTAATAATGTATATTTACAAGTTAATTGTGTATCATACCGTAAGATGGCGGTGTTCCTGTTTATACATTAAATTAATTAATTTTAAATAATGTTAGACCTGTGTTGTCTGTGCGTATGTCTGTGGGCCCCCTCGGGACCGGTGTACATAGAGGTGTATTTATTAAAACTGTGAGATGAGTGCAGAGTTCCGAGAGTGATATTTATTTATTCGTATTGTATGAATACAGAGCATTGAGACAGGAATTTATTTCGTTTTATTTTCAAACAATATCCTGGCTTCATTAAGGCCCGCGCCTGCCGCGACGGGTTGCGGCATGGTGGGGGTCCGTTGACATCACACCACATTTAGGGTGCGGTTCCACTGAGGCGGAGCGGAGCGGAGCAGTGCGCGATTCACCAATCACATGGCTTGAAATCCCAGCTCATTGCGCCTCGTGCGGATTTCAAGCCATGTGATTGGTGAATCGCGCACTGCTCCGCTCCGCTCCGCCTCAGTGGAACCGCACCCTAACCGTTGCATACCAGCATACCTTCACTACCTAATAATAACTACACCGATGCATTGAGATACTATGTACTAGTATAACATATACATCAATGCACCGATGCATACTAGACTAGGTAAAGCGGCGACAACAATGCCGCGGTATCTCCAGGCATGTCAAAGTGTATCGTTGCGAAGTCTACTTAGAAATTTTTTAACTTTATTGCCTTACTATGAAACCGTATTTCGAATCGTCATTTATAAATAAATCCTTTCCTAACTGTACCATCAACGGAAGCAGGCTAAGCCGACATCCTGTCAACAGGACTACTCAACAGGACAAGTGGGAATAAACGACACATGTTAGGTGCGGCAAGAAATAACGGCCGTGTGTACTGGTGTGTAGGCTGCCGCTGATCGATCGAAGCAATCCACGGCGTGCCCGACCCGCATACAGTAAGGTCATTTTAACTCGGCTGATATGAAGTTGGCTACGAGTGGCTGCGCAGATGTCGATTTTAAGGCCAAAATGGTGGTAGGGGGCGGGGAGTGCGGGCGGTAGGATAGTTAGCCAATACCATTGACGTAAATACGTCCATGGCCAATACGAAGTAGCGCATTACAAAACACTATCATGGCCGCCGTGTTTTGATTGGTCAGTTACTGTACATGCGCAAACATCTCGGAAAACGAAGTTCACATCAGCCTAGTCAAAATGACCTTACTGTAACTACAGCAAACAAACAAACACTCTGGTTCATGACATTACACATTTATTCAACAGACACCAGCAGCAACATTGTTACACGTTAACAAGTGAATGCACAACACAACAAGGGTAAATATATCTACGTGAACACACGCTCAGTAAGTACTAGTCTAGTCTTACAATTGGACGTACAGATTACAGACGTACAGATTCGACGGGTAACAACAAAGAACATAATATGTAGCTGTATCGTAGCCCGCGTTCACCTGATGGCGATAAAATAAAAGGAATCTCCCACACGAGCTCGACCGAGAGCTTACAACAGTAGTTTGTGAAATCCTTTGGTCTACTAAATAAAGTATTAATCATTAAACATCATGCCATTTAATATTTTACAACGTTAATAATTGATTTTTCAAGAATATTTCACAATCATTTGAGCGCAAAATCTATTTAAAATATTCAAGATATCGTTATACAAGGTGGATACCACCATACAACAATAAATGAAACCACGAGCCCTGCTTCATGCAAGGAACATATTATTACATTTACTAAAAAACGCCTAACATCTTATTTATAAAAATGTTTTTTTCAAACAAACTTGTTGTGTATGTAAGGTGATTGGTACGAATACGACGGGTGAACGATCAATATACTTTATTAAACTCTTTATAGTTACATGAGAGAAATGTAATATGTAGCCGTAATTCTAACTAAGGTACATGTAATAGGTAATGGACGAATGACAATTGACAGTCCGTAGTGAATAGAGAAGGGTGACCGTAGAGAAGAGAGTATGGTTTCATGTCACAGAGTAACGTCGTAACAGCCTCCTCCACGTTAATAAATTATAGGTCCAGCCTCTTAGGTGGTCTCCTGGTCCTCGTGCTTCGACGTAGCTCCGTTGCGGTCGGTGTAGATGTAGGCAGTGTCGGTTCTGTAGGTTGTAACTCCATTTGGTCTGTTACTGGTCTGGTAGTCTCTCCATCAGACATCATGGTTTTCCTCCTTCCAGGGCTTCTTGTAGATGGCATCTCACTTTCCTCTGCTGAGCTAGGTTGTGTAGTTTCTTCTATCACTGGATGTTGTAGTTTAGGGCTCTGCCTTGGTAGGTTTTCCTGTAGGAGTCTCGGCTTAAGCAGGTCAGTGGGAGGTATTTTAAAGTTGTCGTCATTGCCTGTATATCCCGCTCTAATCATTTGATCAACATGTCTCTGATGTTTCTTTCCATCTACTTCCACTTCATAATGGAGTTTTCCTCTTCTGTCAAATATTTTTCCGAATTTCCATTTATGGCTGTCATACATTCTAATCTGTACTCTATCTCCTCTCTTGAATTCTTTCTTCAGTATTTGATCATTATTTTTATTATTTATTTTCATCTCTGTCTCTCTTTTTACCAAATCAATCCGTGTTCTGTATATCCTTTTAAACATCATTTCAGCTGGGCTAATCCCTGTAGTATTATTGGGTGTCTTTCTATGCATAATTAAAAATTTCTCCAATTTGTCTTGTAGAGATCCTTCTTCGTTAGCCATTGCTTTCAATTTATTTTTCAGTGTTTGTACATATCTCTCTGCCTGACCATTGGTTGATGGGTGAAAAGGTGCTGTAAATTTGGCTTGTATTCCATTTTCTTTTAAAAATCTTTGCATTTCTTCTGATCTAAACTGTCTTCCATTATCTGAAACTTGAGTTATTGGTAAGCCAAATGTAGTATAAATCTTTTTTAGTATTTTAATAGTAGCTGTAGCTGTGATAGATGTAGTTGGTATGACTTCTAACCATTTTGTATATGCATCCACCACTATTAAGAAATATTGGTTCATGAATGGTCCAGCATAGTCAATATGTATACGACTCCATGGTTCCTTTGGATATTCCCAACTATGTGTAGGTACTTTTGTAGGATTTCTCTGCATTAAACAACATGTTTTACATTGTCTCACCATATTTTCTATGTCTATATCAATATTTTTCCACCAAACGTAGCTTCTGGCCAAGGCTTTCATTTTAACGATACCTGTATGAGCTGTATGTAGCTCCTCCAATATTTTAGGTTGTAATAGCTTTGGTATGACGATTCTAATACCGTAGAATATGCAGTTATTCTGTAATGAAAATTCATGTAATCTTTTAGGGTCTTCTCTACCTGATTGTATATCTAGGTACAGTTTTTGTAATTCTGAATCTCTGGCTGTAGCTTCTTTTATTTCCTGAAGTGTAACTGGCATCTCTGCGATTTGGTTGAGGTAGAAAGCATCATCATCTGTGAGCTTTTCTGTATTCGAGTATGTAGTCGCATTTCTTGAAAGATAGTCTGCATTTCCATGTTCCGTCGTTTTCCTGAGCTTAATCTCATAGTTAAATCCAGCCAAGAAGTTTGCATAATGTACTAGCCTAATGGCAGTCGTTGCAGGCATTGTCTTCTCCGGGTGTAATATTCTAGCCAATGGTTGATTGTCGATAACCAGGATTATCTTCCTACCATAGCAGTATTGAAAGAACTTCTTTAGTCCCCATATTAATGCTGCCGCTTCCTTGTCTAGTTGGCTGTAGCCTCTTTCTGCCTTTGTTAGTGACCGTGAAGCGAATGCTATTGGTCTTTCTGTCTTGTTTGGCATAATATGAGATAATACAGCACCAAATCCTGTGGGTGAAGCATCCGTTGCCAGTGTAACTGGTAAGCTGTCATGGAATGGTGTCAGAACCTTTTCTCCACAGATTTCCTGTTTTAGTTCTTGGAATACCGTTTCACACTGTTTTGTCCATATAAATTGAGCATCTTTTTGTAGTAATTTGTAAAGCGGATTTAATTTTGATGCTAGATTTGGAATAAATTGTTGATAGTAATTTATCATTCCCAAAAATGTGCGTAGTGACGAAATATCTGTAGGTCTTGGACTATTCTTTATGTCATTGACTTTTTCTTGTGTTGGGTGTAGCCCTTCCTCATTAATTGTGTGTCCCAGGTAAGTAATAGATTTTTGGAAAAATTGACATTTCTTTTTATTTAGATGTAGCCCACATTCTTGCAATTTCTCAATTATTTTCCTGATTCTCTGCAGTAGCTGTATATATGTATGTCCTTGTATGGCAATGTCATCAAAGAAACATGCAGTGCCTTCCATTCCCTGTAGGGTTTGATCCATGTATCGTTGCCATATATTTGGTGCAATTTTTACTCCAAACATTAACCTTTTCACTTTATAAGTTCCTTTGCATGTACTAATGGCTTGCATTTCAGCTGCCTCTTCGTTTGCTTTCATATGTAAGTATGCTTGATTAATATCCAATGTACAAAAGTATTTTCCACCACTCAGTTTTGCAAATATTTCTTCCACTCGAGGAATAGGGTAATTATCACTGTGCAAATTTTTATTTAATGTTGCTCTGTAATCTGCGCATAAGCGAATTTTTCCATTTTGTTTTACAACTGGAACTATCGGAGTTCCCCACTGTGAATAACTCACTTTTTCTAATATCTCTTCACGCTCTAGTCTGTCTATTTCAGCTTCTACTAGATTTTTGAGTGCAAAGGGCACTGGTCTTGGTTTCAAAAACACAGGTACTGCTCCCTCTTTCAATTTAAATGCCGCTTGATAATCTTTAATTTCTCCAATTTTTTCCGTAAATAAATCTTTATATTCTTCCAGCAGAATAAGTAATTTTTCTTTAAATTCTTTCTCTGTAAGATCTCTTTCTTCTTTATGTAATGCATGTACGTCAAATTTTAGATTTAACTTGCGTAGCCATTCTCTTCCCACAACTGTATCCACATTTCTGTCAATTACAAATATTCTGCCTTCTATTTCTTTATTTTTGTATTTTATTTTTATGTTACAGGTTCCTGCTGGCTGTATTACTTCGCCTGTATATGTACGGAGCTTCACTGATGTATTTTTCAGTTTTAAATTATTTAAATTATTTTTGTAAAACTCTGTAGAGCATGTTGTAACTGCTGCCCCTGTATCCAGCTCCAATGTGTGTATTTTCCCATTTATTTGTAATGAAATATTAAATTTATCATTTTGGGGTTGTTCCTGTTTATATATTTTATGTATCTCATATATTTCTTCTTCATTTTCATCTGTAGAAAACTCACTTTCTATTTGTAATTGTTTTTGGTCTTTGAAGCAGACTGACTGAACATGTCCTCGGCGATTGCATTTCTTGCAATATAATTTATCTTTCAGTCGACATTGACTTGCCATGTGATTCATTTTTCCACAGCGGAAACAGTGACTTTTTATTTTATTTGAATTTCTTCCATATTTGGTATTTGTATTCTTTGTATTGTATGTATTATTTTTATTGTAACATTTATTTGTACTGTGCGTATTTGTATATGCCCCACTTGTAAGTTTATTCTTTTTATTTATTGAAATTTTATTTATATTTGTCTCTTGACCCATTTCTCTTGTTTCACATTTTGAAGTTTCTATTGCCATTGCAATTTTTACTATGTCTTCAAATTTAGTACTGGGGGATTCTTGTAATAACCTTTCTTTTATTTCTGCATTGCGCAGTCCCCTTATAAATTGCACTCGGAGGTGGGTGTCGAAGGTAGTTTGCTTGCAATGATTGCAAATAAAATTGCATTTACCACCAATTTCTTTGAGGCCAGCAACATAATTGGCAATACTTTCTAACTCGTGTTGCTGCCTTAGACAAAATTTATGTTGCTGTGCAACCTCGCCTGGCTCTGGTGAGATATGATTTTCTAATGTTTTAACGAGATCCTCGAATGATTTTGTTTCTGGAGTATCTGGTGCGGTAATATTCTTTAATATTTGATAATATTTCGGGCCGATGCAATTTAAAAATATGTGAGCTTTACTTGTGGGGTCTGTCACACCTTTTAAGGTTATGTAATTTTTCAATCTTTGTAAATAACTTGCGAATGACTCGTTCACCTCATCATATGCTTGTAATGTAATGCCGCTGAGATGTTTTTCTTGATTATCACGGCTTTGTAATGCCTTTTGTAGATTAGCTTGTTGTACTTGCATGCCGCGCATGGTTTCTAGCATTTGGCTTAAAACTTGCGCTAATTGAGACTCCATTGTATTTTATTACTTTGGGAAGGAAGAGGGAAGTTGTGAAGCGGGTTATCATCACCGGACTGGTACCCCTGGAGCGATAGGAATATAAGGTATTGTAGGAGCACGTGGGAAAAAAAAAAATTTTCTTACGATGTTGTAGTGTATTCCTTTCCGGATGATCCTTTTCTCGTCGCCAGATTTGTTGTGTATGTAAGGTGATTGGTACGAATACGACGGGTGAACGATCAATATACTTTATTAAACTCTTTATAGTTACATGAGAGAAATGTAATATGTAGCCGTAATTCTAACTAAGGTACATGTAATAGGTAATGGACGAATGACAATTGACAGTCCGTAGTGAATAGAGAAGGGTGACCGTAGAGAAGAGAGTATGGTTTCATGTCACAGAGTAACGTCGTAACAAAACTAAATAGCACAAAATACAGGAATAGTACATTATGATATAAGTGCGCGAAGTTGGTCATTACAGTCGAGGCGGTATTGCACAGCCCGAGCCGCAAGCGAGGGCTGGAATAGAGCCAAGACTGTAGTGAACAAAGCGCACGCGTATCATACGACGTTTTTCAACACACTTGCGAGGAAAAAAATAATTAGGTATCGACATTTTTCAGTCACAAATCAGCAAATTATAAACGAACAAATGTTTGCACAAAATGGCGCCGAGGTTTATTTTATTTTTTCGCGCGCCGTATCTTTGGTTGAATAACTATGCGCGCGCAGGCGCGCAGGTTAAGTCCAAAGGCAAAGAAAACCGCTATTCAGCCACAATATATTAAACTAATTAATTATGTATTTCTAATAGGAATTTACGGTAATTAATGATTTAAAATATTGTATTTTTTAAATGCTTTAATAGATAATTAGATGAAGTATAATCTTATCTTATCAGATTTTGACTAAGTACAACAAGTTTATTTATTTACAAAATAATAAATCTTTTGGTAACAACCTCTTTACGGATATTAAAAAAAAAGTGGAATAAGAAAAACACTAGTGCGGCAATGAAAAGTAAAACGCACTATTGTGTAATAAACCGCATTCCGGGCGTAAGACTAAAGAAAAAATAGCAACTTTACGAGCAAGTGTGTTGAAAATAATAGAACAGCCTATCTAAACGTCATTCACTCATTTTTGACATGAGCGGCAACAATCTTCTGCTATTACAATAATAATAGATACAGCGTGTTGAAATTTTGAATATTGAAAAAAAAATTGCTGTGGTAGTAAAGGAGGCATTTGATTGAAAATTTTTTTGGGGGCTTAGGTAATCATTAGGTACATAAAATTAAATTTATTGTTGTATGGTGGTAACCACGTTGTATACCTATGATGGCAGCGTGAAAGGCTCGGAAACGTTAACATTTGCGTCGCCGTTACCTATTGGCTATGGTAATGTCGGCCAATTTTTGAAATGTAGATACGTGTATACGTACGTTGTGCTGTAAGCCCAGACTGGCAGCGGGCAGCCCGGCCGCAATATAACAGTCTAAGTAGTTAGTGTTTATTTAGAATAACTACGTTAAATTATAATTAAATTAAATTATGATTGCGGCATTACTATAATTATAGTAATGCCGCAATCAGAGTCATTTGGGAAAAAATGACAAAAAACATCATAAACTAAGAATACAATCTCAATGATCTCGATTCAAATTTATTATTTCCTTAATTTTCAAACAAATAGAAGAATATCGATCCGCTTGCACAGCTTGCTTGCAGCGTGCGGTCCCGTGGCGGACTCTACACGGACTCCACAACTATGTACATTCTACATCACATGCATATGAGAAATTTTACACGCCATGAAAGTTACATCGCTTCTAGTTTATTGTTAAGAGAGAGCAGTAAAATTTTTAACAAAATTATTTCAATATAGGTACAATATTACACAGGTAAACACGAATGTTCAATAGTTCTATTATTGCAGAAAATTTCAAAATATTTTTGAGCACCATTTAAATATATTGTCTGAATTTGAAGCCGGCTTCTACATCGACTGCTTCCATACTCTAATACTTCTTTCTTGACTAGGTTTTTATACAAAATAGATACATACATCGATATGTTTAGAAATAGATCATATTTTATCCAATATTAAAACACGTGTGGCGACACCGCACACACGTCACACGGTGACGTCACCGAAGCCTGAATCGCGCTATCGAAGAATTGTCGATCGCCGGCATATATACCACGCCTCGAGTACATTCACTCGGGGCCCGGCCGCCCCCCAGGCATGTCGTCTCGCCTGGCGGGAGATCTCCCTATTGCCAAACTGGTGACCCCGGTCGCCCCTCCCCCCGCCCCACTTCCGGACGCCACGGCCACGCTGGTCAAGGACCTGACCGACAAGGTGAAACACCTGGCCTGCGAGGTGGATCGTCGCACCGCAGCCCCGCGCCAGGCTAACAGCCCGGCGCAACGCCGACAACCGTCACCGCGGCGCGCGCGCAGCACGCGCGTTGCAGCGCCCGCGGCCACAACGACACACCGACGCCGCGTTTCATCGTCACGCGCACCCACCGCTCAACCTGCAGCCACGGTTATGGCAACCGAGTGCGGTCCCGCGTCAGCACGCCGCCTATTCGTAACCGACCGAAATACGCGTGTGCAATTTTTAGTGGATACGGGTAGTGATTTGTGTGTCTATCCCATTTCGGCACTTAAAGACCGCCGACAGAAATCCAATTTTAATTTATGTGCAGCAAACGGTACAAATATAAATACATATGGTTATGTAGACCTTAATTTAAATCTAGGCTTAAGACGCGATTTTCGATGGCGCTTCACCGTTGCGGATGTCACAAAGGCAATCATTGGTGTAGATTTTTTAAGCCATTTTAATTTAGCAGTCGACATCCGCAACCAACGCCTGGTGGATAATACTACGACACTTACCACCAATGCTTCTGTGATTCAATGTAATGGTATTTTTTCTGTCAAGGTAGCATCGGGCGACACGAGGTTCCATGAATTGTTACGGTCGTTTCCTGACATCACGCGCCCTTCTGGCACACCGGGAACTCCAAAGCACTCCACGGTTCACCACATCCGCACCACACCTGGCCCACCCGTCTCATGCGCTCCCCGCCGGGTTCATCGCAGCGTATGGTGTTCCGCTTCCTGAGCCCGTGCCGGCTGCCCCTACGACGACTCCACGGACGGCTGGAGTGCACCACTCGCCCTCCGCATCTGTCGTCTCGCCCTCCCATCCCGACTCACCGCGGATAGAGGGAATCTTCGGGGCAAAAACATCAACGGGTCACCAACGTCGAAGAGCATGGGCTGCAACATCGGATCGACCTCCGGTCTGAGCAGGGGGGTGATGTGGCGACACCGCACACACGTCACACGGTGACGTCACCGAAGCCTGAATCGCGCTATCGAAGAATTGTCGATCGCCGGCATATATACCACGCCTCGAGTACATTCACTCGGGGCCCGGCCGCCCCCCAGGCATGTCGTCTCGCCTGGCGGGAGATCTCCCTATTGCCAAACACGTAATGAGAAAAAATACTGAAATCGGACATCATCAATTTTATAAATTAATACTTATTACCTACACAAAGGCATTTTAGGGCTTAAGGCACATAGGCAGTCTCTAGTTTAGACAACAAGTAGTTTAACCCTTTTGTATGGTTCACACCGTACACCAAGGAATTAAATGAAAGTTTTAATTGATTGATTTAATTTAACTGACTTAATTATTATAAACTGATATGAAAATGATAAAATTGCTTATGACACTGAATGATATGATGAGTACACGTTATACGCGGTCGCGATAATTTTGTGAACTGAAGTGAATTAATCGATGGCGGAAATGCGCTGACGGCGCAATAGCATTTATTGCTTTGTACGAGATCGTACATGCTCCCGCCACCGAGAAGAGATGCTGGATGATGTGATAAAGCAAATTTACAAATAAGCTGAAATGAAATGATTATGAATACATAAGTTGCAATGATACATTGGTAAAGTAAGACAATAAGTATAAAAAATCAAAGTATAAAAAACAATAAGTAAAAAGAAACCCTAAGTAAAAAATATGTAAACATGGTAAACAAAGTAGCGATAAAGTCTCTAATAAAGTCTGTAAATGTTTATTTTCTATTAAAGACAGGTGACGACGCTTGATTAACAAAACGCGCACTATTGTTACTGTAATGTACACTCACAACACTATCACTGACACTACCACTGACACTGGCACACTCACTGACGCGACGAGACGCCGGCGGCACTCCCGGCACGCCAGGCGCCGGCCGCAGCGCCGCGCGGCGGCCGCGTCTCCCGCGCCGCCACGCGACCACCACCCCGATGACGATGACAGCTCCACCGACCAAATAAATGGCTGTGTAATGGTGTATGTCGTGGTACGAAATCCGATCTGATACGATGTTAGTCTGTGCCTCAATTTTCATTTTCTCTATCTGCCCGTGGAGGTTTTTCAATTCGGACTGCTCTTCGGTGCTATTGTTTTCTGTGTCATGTGTAGGGGTTATCACGTTTATAACGTGATTGATAGGTGAAATTTCAGGGACGTACACTTCGGGTGTAATTCTCATACTGGTTGACAGTTGTAGATGGGAATAAATAGTAAAACTATTGCTCTTTAAAATGCACCCTTTACTGAGAATGATGATGCCTACTCTAGTTATACGTTTTACGGATATTGTTTGATCTTCACATATGATCCGCACAGAGCACGTATTACAGCAGAAGTAGAAGTAGGTGTTAGGGGTTTCTAGTTGTCTCCATATGTTTTTGCAGGGTGTTGTCTTTGTCGCGCAGGTGTCTTGCTTTTGTTGTAAACAAAGATTAGCATCAGATTTCAAATGATAAATTGGACCTTGATTGTAACACAAGTAAGTGTGTGAGTCTGAGTTTAAACAAGTCTTGATGTCTGGCGACGGCAGGTAAGTGTCCTTTTGTATATTAATTGCTAGGGTGTCTGATATGGGAGTTACGCTCACGGAATTGTTGCCAACTTGTTGCGGTATCGGGAGAATATTATAAATTTCATAGCCTTCTCTGCTAATGAGGGGGATTTTGACTTCAAAAATAAGATAAGACTTTGTCATCCTTGCTCTTACTCGCAAAAGATTGTATATATGAAGCAAATCCGTCTGAATGTTGGTTATAGGTAAGGACAGGTCTTTCGGTAGCTGTCCCGAGATGATGTTCAGTTCATCTTGAAGCTGTTTTGGTGTCAACAAGTGAACATTGAATTTTCCGTCATAGACATTAGTCATGATGTCCAATAATGATTCTTGTATTTTGGCAATTTTTGATAAGAGATTATTAGTAATTATGGACGAAAGAATAAAATCGTTAGTTGTTTCGATTTCCTGTACCTCTGATGTTATTGTCTTTGATCTCATTTCTAAGTTGTTGATTCTTTGATTAACAATTTTATGCTGCTTGCTCATAGAGTCCTCCATCCGCTTTACAAGATTGTATTCTGCTTCGATCACAGATATCTGATTTTTCCATAAGAGAGCTATATGTTTTTCATTGCTGTTTATTAGGTCAATGTCTCGCTTGTATTGTTCCGCAAATTCATCGTCTAATACTCCGAACAATGAGTGAGCGATGTAACCGACACCGTTGATAAGGCCTCGTCTTGCACGACGTCTGTCGTACGCTGTGAACTCCTGATTAAGCAACATGCGGTCGTAGTACTCTAATTCAGAAATGCCTAGTTTTAATTGTGACAGGATCACATTACAATGAACTTGTATGTTTTCATGGGATTTTTCGCACGAATACGACAGGCTCTTTGAGTATTTGTCAAGTGCCGTTCGTCCTTCCCAATAGGGTTCCATGTCGTAGTATACAATGACTTTCCAGTCGTCCCTGATGATCTGCATATCCGCGACTTTGTCAAAATAAAAGGCTTTGGTGTCATTTAACTGTGTTATGTTATACGATCCGAATGCCGTCGATAAGAAGTTTATAATCAGGAATACAGACATTAACATTGAAATAAAATTAGATTTAGGTTTGTTCGAATTGTTCCGTTGTTTTTGATTTTCAGGTATGCTAGTTTTCTGTTCTTGCTGATTTGCCTCATTGTTTTCCAGTAATATAGATAATTTGACTACAGGCCGTTTAATGACTCCGTTTTTTGTTTTGACACTGACGACGCGTACGTGTCCGTCGGCCCCGGGGTGCATTTCGACGACGCGACCGAGCGACCAGCGCCCTGCCGGCAGGTTGTCGTCGTGAATCACAACCATATCGTCCTTGCGTACATTAGGTTGAGACCTTTGCCATTTGCTTCTGGCTGACAGTTGAACGAGGTATTCCGTGCGCCACCTACGCCAAATATCGTTAAACAACTTTTGTGTCAGCTGCCATCGGGTCCTTTCGTCCCTCTCCGTCTCATAAATTGTCAAATTAGGTCCGCTCGCCAAGAAATGTGATGGAGTCAGGTAATTGATATCATCTGGATCTTCTGAGAGGGCACACAGTGGCCTGGAGTTCAGACACGCCTCAAGTTGCGACAGTAACGTATGAAATTCTTCGTACGTAAGCTTCTGATCACCAATTACTCTACGCAAGTGATGTTTGAGGCTCTTGACTGCGCTCTCCCATAGTCCCCCTGCGCTAGGCCACGAGGGTGCATTGAAATGCCATTCTATTTTCAATTCACTGATTTCTGATAAAAAGTCGTTTGTGAATATAGATTGTAAGTTAATATATTCTTCTGATAAAATCCTGTTTGCTTTTACAAAATTGGTCCCGTTGTCACTATACATGTGACGTGGGGTCCCTCTCTTTGCTGCTAGTCGACGAAGCGCTGCTAGGAAGCTTGAAGAAGATAAGTCTGATACTAGCTCCAGGTGCACTGCTTTCGTGACCATGCAGACAAACACTGCTATGTAACCCTTTGATGTCTTTATACCGCGACCCTTGTTCGACTTTACATCTATGTGGCCCGTGTAGTCGACGCCCGTATGATAAAAGGGTCGTGTAGGATTCGTCCTGGATCCAGGTAGGTTACCCATTAACTGATGATTCTTACTCGGATTATGTTTTCTGCATACAACACACTGTCGCAATCTACCCTTCACGGTTCTGTTCCCGGATAAAATCCAGTACTGTTGACGTAACCATGAGTGTGTAAGCCGTGCGCCCCCGTGGAATGTCCTTTTGTGTGCATAATCTATTAATAAATTAGTTAATGTATGTTTTTGTGGTATGATTTTAGGATATTTCATGTCATAATCAATGTTACTAAATTTTAACCTCCCTCCAACTCTCAATAATCCGTTGTTGTCTAAAAATGGATTTAAACACAACAAACGGCTGTTAGAATTAACTGAACCATGTTTTTTGATATGATTTATATCTTCCAAAAACTCAGACTGTTGACAATGTAATAAAATTGTATTTTCTGCTAATTCTAGTTCTTTTAAACTTAAATAAGATTGCTTAGGTCGGCCCCGTGCCGTAAAACGCATTACCCATGCTAATACGCGTGTAACTTTTGTGCTACCAAATATACAATCAAAGGATCCCAGTTGGTCGTATCAACTCCTAAATTCCGAATGGCATGTAAACACTCGTTTGTGGTATCATGAATTTTCTTGATACTCCCAGCCGCCTGTGTTTGCATTGATGTTAAAGAAGTTAAAATATTCATATGTGAATTGAAAATAAGTTTTATATTGTTGTACCTATTATTGAGAATATCCCATGCAACTTGATAATTTTCAGATGTTATATGTAAATGTTGAATTAATTTTTCCGGTTCATTACGCAGTTTACTTTTCAAATATTGCATTTTTTGAGTATTGCATAGAGACCCGTTTTTATGAATAGTCTCTACGAATAACTCTTTAAATGACACCCAGCTGTTAAAACTACCCGTAAATAATGGAACGTCTATTTGAGGGGTAGCCCTCTCCCGATGACACTCAGACCACATCTTACTATTTATCTCTTTTTTGAGACTATTAAATTGCGCTTCATATGTATTAAAATTACTCTCCAAGTAACTATCCACCCCATCCATCTCACTAACTATATCCCAATGAAGGGAATCAATAATTGACCACCTATTTTGTAACGATTTTAAGGCATCATCAAATTCCCACTTTTCTGATAAAATACTGGTGTCTATGCTAGCCACTGTCCTGTCAAAGGCTTTGAAGTTGGCAACCTGCTTACGTCTCATTTCGTCCAGTCTGCTTGAGGACCCATGAGACCTAAACTCTCTTACTTCAGATGGAGACTTCCCGCCAGTAACTGAAACTGAGCCCCCACCGAGGGTCGCCGAGACGTCTTCCGGCGGCCCCTGAAGGTCCTTAAGATGTTGATTGATTAAGGCCTTCATACCTTGATACAATTTTGAAGCCTGATCATACTCGGAATTCATAAAATAAGGATGGGTCCGACTACCCTCTGTCCTAATGCGGTCATGGTTGTATTGGTAGTCGGACCAGTACGACTCCAAAGTCTTCAACCGGCTATAACAATAGTCTGCGGTCTTGCGATCCTTACCATCTTTTTTGAAGTTGCGTTCCAGCAACTTGATATTGTTCAAGATCTCCACTTGGGCAGCGTATAAACCCTCCATCGTCATGTTGGTTATACACGAGGATAGAAAAAAATGGACAGATCTTACTTGATTTTTGTTGCAAGCTGCTTCTGCTGCTGTTAGCGGCTTACTGATGCTGATGACTGCTGCTGATATTTGCTACTGCTGCTGATGACTGTTGCTGATGTGGACTGCTGCTCCACGTTGGTAACACACGCGGCCGTCGCACGTGGCGAGGAATTAGGTCACGCACGCGGTCGTATACGTGTTCACTCGAAGGACCAAATTTGATGTATGGTTCACACCGTACACCAAGGAATTAAATGAAAGTTTTAATTGATTGATTTAATTTAACTGACTTAATTATTATAAACTGATATGAAAATGATAAAATTGCTTATGACACTGAATGATATGATGAGTACACGTTATACGCGGTCGCGATAATTTTGTGAACTGAAGTGAATTAATCGATGGCGGAAATGCGCTGACGGCGCAATAGCATTTATTGCTTTGTACGAGATCGTACACCTTTAATGCTAAAGAGATAATATATTATTCTCATATTGTCACAGATAGGTATAAGTACAAACGCCCTATAAGCACGCACATAAGTACTTATTCATAGTAGGCACGTGCAATAAGTAGGAGCTCTATTATGGCTTAAAACTAGTCATATAATGTGACTGCAATATACTTCATACTGAATATACCTACCTATATAAAACTAGTAACAACTACGAAGGAATTTGTTGAAGCGATGGCGTAACTTGACGTTCGATAAGTATTTGTAAAAACCTACTTCGAAGAAATAAATATTTGAATTTGAAGTTTGCAAAATACATTGAATGTAAATGCAGTTTATTTTCAGTTGAATTCATATTTATAAGTAAGTTAACACATAATCACTACACACAGACCGACACATCCGCACAAAGCAAACAATACCTTTACAACTTACATCACGTTCCCTACCGCCACTACCGCCACTACTGCCGCTACCGCCTGCGACCCTAGCGAGTACCCGCTACCGCTCCCACCGCGGCACACTCCAGTCCGCAGCGTGACATACAAACAACTGAGTTAAAAGCTCGGACACATATCGACTAGCGAAAGTTACAATTAAATACTTAAATATAAAATAATAAATTAATATTATAACCGTACAAAATCTCGACCTAAATTCCTCCAACAAATTCATGCCCAAGGAAACCATAGCGTCGCATTCCAAACGAGGGTTCGCTTCTCGCTGGAAGCGGCGGGAACCACGCCGCGCGACTCCTCGGTACTTCAGGCGGGTGACCCAAACACGAAGGTGCTAAAGTATTTGGTGCTGGCTCGTTACGGGCCACCGGGGGGAAGCGGGGTGGGGCTGGCGGCGCGCGGCTCGCTGGCGGCGCGGGCGGCTTGCGGCCCGGGCGGCCCGTGCGGCCCGTGCGACTCGGGCGGCTCGAGCTCGGCGGCGGACTCGTCGGGCTCGCGCAGCGGCAGGCGGCGCGCGCGGCGCCGGCGGAAGGCCGCGAACTCGCGGTCGAGCCGCTCGCCCAGCCGCTCGCCGAGCAGGTCGGGGCGCCGCCGCCGCTCGTCGCCCGCGCCGCCCACGCTGCCCACGCTCACCAGGCTGCCGCGGCTCGCCCCCCGGCCCTCCTCCACTTCCAGCTCCTTATCTTCGTCCACTTCCTGAAATCGTTTTTATCAGATATTAATAAAAATTACCTACACCGCTAAAAGCTCAAGGTGGGACACCTTAGGATTCCCAGTGTCGAGGGTGTAATGGACAACACAAGACAAAACAATGACACAGACCCAGACCGAAAACGGATATTAATCGTTGAAATTTCCGCCTCGCTGGGAATCGATCGACCCAGGAACAACGATCCGGCGTGTTAATCATTGTGCCATTCTCGTCGTCAATTTTAACGTGAGTATTGACTGAATTGGCTCTCAAACACACGTAATTAACAGACCAGACAGCCAGACCTAAGTATGACGCTACTTACTCGACCTTGCGCCTGACTCACCTGCATTCGGCAGACTTATTAAGTACTTAATTGAGACTTGATAGATGCTATATACTTGTATGCTATACCTATATTATGTGCGTTTTAAGCATTTGAATGTCACTGGCTATACCGGTGAAGGAAAACATCGTGGGGAAACCTGCATACCGGAGAGTTTGCAAAACTCAAAGGTGTGTGAAGTCTGCCAATCCGCAGTTAGCCAGCGCGAGGGACTACAGCCTTAACCTTCTCAGTGTGAGAAGAGACCCGTGGCCAGCAGTAGGACAGTTATGGGTTGCGGTGATGAACGGTTGTTAAACAATGTCGGAGGCCTACCACGAGCGGCAAAGAAACTTCCGATGCTCGGGTTGGCCACAAAATAAATCCTTTCATCGATCCGTAGTGGAGCATCGAGGTGATGCTCTGGCCTCGTCCACGATAAGGAGAGACCTGTGCTCAGTATCGGGCTACAAGTGGGTTGCAGCCAGCAGACACATAGACTCGTTGCGCCCAAGACTAAGGGTGCGGTTCCACTGAGATGGAGCGGAGCGGAGCTGTGCGCGATCCACCAATCACATGCCATGAAATCCACATATCATTGTGCCACGTGTGGATTTCAAGCCATGTGATTGGTGAATCGCGCACAGCTCCGCCTCAATGGAACCGCACCCTAAAGATAGGAGGCGATTCCATATATTCGAGAATGACGATAGGCAGAAGCCGTGTACGTGTAGGGACCTTGATCTCGGCGAAGGTGACGGGCGCGGTGCGGTGGCGCAGGCGCGGCGCGGCGCGGCGCACGCGGCGGCCGCGCGCCAGCGCCGACGCCGCCGCGGGGTACACCGCGTCCATGCTGCCCGCCACCTGACGCACACACATACACACACCCATCAATAGCGATAGTTTAACAAATGTCCACTCCTGGAGCAAATATTTATTTAAATAATAGAAGCTCAGGGCCGGAGACAGTTCGTCTTCCATCCCGATCTTTGTGATCGTTCCACAGTCAGATAGACGCAAACGGTCAGTACGAGGACAAATATGGATTGGCGAAATACAAGGTGTGCACTTAATAATAGAATTAGTAATGCAACGATTGATTTTGAAAAATAAATAATCACGTTAGGAATCAAGCACAAAAACATACTGTGTAAGTCTAAAAATGATTGTTAAAAGACGTCGACCTCCCTAATCATTAAAGTCTCTGATCCTGAAATGTACCTAAATGATCAAACATCTTGCATCGTGAGTTCACTGCTCCCAGACTATTCTGCTGAACAACGGGCGCAGCCATAGCCATGAGCTCCTGTGATTTATTGCCCATTTTGCTAGGTATCATCCGCCGAATAAAAGCAAACATCGGAAACGTTCAATGGAGACCTGATGGTAAATGGTCAATTTATTACCAAGAAGATCGTTTGTCTGTCATTTACATAAAAAGGTAAAGTGCAGGAGCTTGCTATTTGACGACCGTGCAAAATGAAAATGTCTGCAAATTTGCTTCAACCCGTTGATCCGCCACCTCCGGGTGTCTGCCGGGGGCCGGGGGGCGCCGACACCGGCCGGCCGGACACGTCACCCTCCACTGCCGGCTCCGCCCCGCCGCCCCGCCGCCCCGCCGCGCCGCGTCTACTAGCTAATTCAATTTATGCACCGGATCTAAGTGCGATGCGCATATTAATTGCATTAAATTATGCATTTGAATCATTTTATTAATGTTTAAAAAGCCGATGCCGGATATGTTAAAAATGAATACACATCGACAATGAAAGCGGTCACAATGATATCATCTCCAATTAAACATTAGGTACGAGTCGGCTGATCGGGCGATAGCTCACACTAATAACCCTGTTTAGATACTTATCAAACGCGTAAATGTTAGGCAGGTACCTCGCGACCTTGTCCGCAACTGTGGTCGATGGTGACGTGCGGGCCCCGGGCGGGTCCCGGGCGGGTCCCGGCGCTCCCGCGGCGGCGGTCGGGGGTCCCGGGGCTATGCCGGAGTCAGCGGCGCGCGTCGGCGGCGGCTGGTAACACGCAGTTCACGGCGGGGCGACCGCGAGGGCGCAACACGGTTCAATCGATTAATCAGCCTCGGCCGTCATTCGAGAGGAATCCCGACAGCCCCCGATCGTACCCAACTGACCTAATGCACGCGTCCTATTTAAGTTTTTATGCGCGTCTCGTCGCTCGGGTAAAGTGTGTCAACGGCGCACTCGACGCACTCGGCGGGCGCGGCGGCTGGAAGCGCGCGAATGCGATTACCCGGCGCTGCGGACTGCCGGCGGCGCGTCGCGGCGGCTGCGGCTGCGGCTCGGGGCCGGGGAGCCTCCGATCGAGTGCGAGTGTCGAGTGCGCTCACTCGACGATAAACGATCCGCTCGGTCGGTATTTTTTCCCGAGAAATCTGCATGTTTTGGTGTGACCGCGTTTCGATGGCGACGTGCCAGCTGCCGCGCTCCCGCGCCCGTGTAAACAAACACACCGCCCCCCCCCCCCCGCCCGCCCGCATCGCTCCGGGTTGTAATTACGGAGTGCGAACGTGCATTAACAAAACTAAACATAGTGCGAGTAGGTAATAAAATCAATACAAGCCTCCCACTTGAATGAATATCGCAGTCGTACCGTAGTTCGACTTGCTCATACCGTCATACTGTCATACAGCACTAATCATTGTGTCGTATAGCCAGACTTCCTGCACGCGGCAGCCCTGAGTATCTACTTATTATTATTGGGGGTAGTGGTAGCTAACCGCGTGTGTAAATCCATGCCATCGAAACTACACTGCGTGGTACAGTAGACCCCAAGAAATAAGAAAATTAAGTTACTACAATAATTATGTTCTTTTTATCTACACAAGTTAATTGGGCTTCTATGTCATATCAAAAGTGTACTTTTAATATAATAAAATAAAATTTAGGTTGCGGGTTATCCGCTCATTCGTCATGGTAGGTACGTGGTAGGTACCTCAATTCCAGAGTACTGAGTTCACCAAAGGTAGTAAAACGGTTGGGTTATTGGGTGTTGACATTTTCGTTTATTTAATATCGATGTCATCTGAAAGCTAATGCCACATTGGCCTCCAAAAAGCTTGCCATTGCGAGTGATCTACTGATGCTTTATAAAGCTCGAGCTCACATGGAGAACTGTTCCCACCCTTGGGCAGAAGAAGATTGAATTGAAGTTTCATCCACATCGCATGGATTTGTGGCGAACGCCTATCTATAACTCGGAATTTTAATTAGATTCCAGATTTGACAATTTCAGTGTTGCAACGTTATGACAACTACTAAATAGTGACGTTGCCGAAATTATTCGACACGGAAATGGAATATTTCCGACTCGATTCCTCTCGTTTAGGTATAGTAGTAAGTATCTAAACAACTACTACTTTAACAGAAACTAAATATATCACTAAATTAAATATTTCTGAACGCATAATTTAGTTATGATGATTAATTGAGGATATGAGAGTTTTTTTAATAATTGTGTGTGAAATTAATAAAAAAATGTGATCATGAGGGAACATGAGAAATAAAGCAAATTGGTGTATTATGGTTATAGGCGCATGGGTTGCCAATACAGAAATCTATCTCGGCTCTTTTATTATAAATTTTATTTTTAATATAAAAATAAAAAATAAAATACTTTTTATAGAATAAAGCATACATTACATAAGTGCCTTCAAATATTCCTAGAAAGGCGATATAATTTCGTAAAATTTTTATTACTATCTGAAAACTGATTAAGTTGGGGATAATTAATGAATTAAATACATAACATAATGTCCTTTAATGTATCCTGCATTTTTATTTCACCATTTTTCAAACTATATTGGAAATATATACAAAACATTGATGGGGATACCTGTAGACCCCTCGCGTGATTGAACATTGCTAGAAACAGCCCGTGTACTTAAAGGTTAACATCTGTATTATCTAGTTTGTAGTTCATATAACCTAATAGCAAGTTATATGACGTGGTATCATTATTTTACAAAATGGCAGTAGCTAATGTCAAATGAGGAATCGAATTATAATTCAGAGAATAAAAGCATATATTGTTGGGAACACCTTTGACGTTTTGAATGATAAGAGTTTTGAGTGTTAGAAAGATTTAATGAGTGATATAAAAACTTAATTTAAATGAGTGATTGATTTGAGTGATATATTGAGTACACTCGCGGAAATGTATTGTTTGTGTCGCGCTACGATGTGCACTGAATGCAATTAGCGATTCGGGTAAACGCGTAGTCAGCGATGTGCGGTCAAAGACCGTACATACTCCCGGGCGAGAGAAATGAGATGAAATGGAATGGATGTTATGATTATCTAATCTAAAACAAGATGATAGGCAAACAAAACTGAATGATTAAATATTAAAACTTAGCAGTCTCTAAACGGTTCACTTAAAAACAGTTTTTCTAACTATGGGTGATGTCGATCTCTCAACGTGAATGTCTTGAAGATCAACTGTGTCCACGCAGGCACTCGCGCACCGATCACTAGCACTAGCACTAAAATTGACACTTGGTGGGTTCCCAGCAGCTTGCGGTGACGGCGCTGCAGCGACGGCGCACCTGCGCCGTAGCTTCCTGCAGGCGGCGACGACGCACGCTAGGCACGCCAACCCGACGATCACGTAGATCGCCGTGTAGTGATGTATATCGTGGCTAGAGACTTTATCGGACAAATACGTCTCAGATTTAAGATGTTCGATCTGTTTTCCAATCGCAACCAATTGTGTGTTATTGATAATCACCGTGTCATCCACTTTATCTAATGGCACGGAGACATTGATGATGTGATTTATTCCCGCAAATTCAGGCCATTGGATGTCAGATGAGATGTTGATTCTAGTGCTCCTGGGATTGGTTGTATATATGGTAAGGTCGTCGGCCTTTATCATGCATCCTTGACCTACGGTAGCTACACCTGCGCGATTAAGTTTCACGCTCGACATATGATGCTCGCAAAACAAACGTAATGAACAATCATTGCAACAGAAATATAAGTAGGTATTAATTGTATGCAAGTTCATCCACTTGTTTTTGCATTCAGTTTCGGTTGTTTTACACTTAGTCTTGTTTGTTGTATCTCTTACGCACATCTTATCTTCAAATCTCATGTTATAAAATGGTGTATGTACATGACAGAGGTACAAACGGTGATGGTAAAGGCAGGATTTTACTTCAGATCCAGATAAAGGAACGTAGATATCTTTTTTGAGATTGACCGCTAGATATTCTGATATGGGAATTACGCTTTTCATTCTATCACCCACTTGCACTGGAATTGGGTAAACATTGTATAGCTCAAATATATCTCTGAGAGTGAGAGGTATACGTATTTCGATTATTAGAAATTGTTGGGTCATTTTCGTACGAATTTGAAGCAACTGATAGATATGCTGGATGTCTTGAATGTCTACTGGAAGTGATAGATCTTTGTCCAGATGAGAGGAGATAATACCGAGTTGATCTTGAAGCTGTTTTGGGTTTATTATGTGAGTATTAATTTGTCCGTTGTATACGTCTGTGACTGTATCCAATAAGATATTTTGTATGTTTTGCAGGTTATTTAACATATTGCTAGCTATAATCGCTGATAATGTGAAGTCGTTAATTTGTTGCATGTACATTATTTCTTGTTTAACTGCGTTTGTCTGTGTTTGTATGCTGGTGATATGTTGATTTATTATTTTGTATTGGCTATTAATTGCATTTTCTGTTCTCTTCAAAACGTTGTTTTCGGCTTCAATAATTGATGTTTGATTCTTAAATAATGACAACAGATGATTTTCATTGTCTCTAATGAGTGCTATATCATTCTGATATTGTTCTGCGAAATGCTGATCTAATACTCCGAACAGACTGTTGGCGAGGTAACCTACTCCATTGATAAAACCACGCTTACGTCGTCTTAGATGCTGACCCATCAATACGTCATTATAGTACTCGAGTTCGGTGCCTCCGTGACGTAACTGGGTGAGGATCACGTTGCAATGTGTAGATTGCATGGTATTGTTACAAACTTTCTCTAAGTAGTCAACGTATTTTGTGAATGCCTTTATACCTTGCCAATAAGGTCGAGTATTATAATAAGCTACCAATTTCCAATCGTCCTTTACAATTTGCATGTTTGATTGTTTTTCGAAGTACAATGCCTGATTGTTGCTAAATTGAGTGTAGTTAAATTCATTGATGCAGTGTCCTGATATAAACAAACCGAATAAGCATAATATAGATATTAATGTAGAAAATATATTTAACGGTTTGCGTCGTCTCCTTGATACTGTCTCCTTTTGCTCTATACTGGTCTGTTTTTGTGTGATTTCTTGTTCATGTTCTGTCCCTTTAGTTAAAAGTGATATTTTAGTTATGGGTCGCTTCATTACTCCTGATTTTGTTTTAAGAGTAACTACACGCACATAGCCGTCTTTTCCGGGATGTAGGTCAATTATTCTGCCGAGAGCCCACTTTCCTGCTGGTAGGTTTGCATCGTGAATGATAACAATGTCGTCAATTTGCAAATTTTCCTTTTTGCTTTGCCACTTACTTCTGGAATTTAATTGTGTGAGATATTCCATTTTCCACCTTTTCCATACATCTATAAATATCTTTTGTGTGAGTTGCCATCTTTTTCTGTCATCATTCTCCGTTTCTATAATGTGCAATGTGGGTCCACTGGATAGGAAGTGTGATGGAGTGAGTATTGATAGATCTTCTGGATTCTCTGTTAGCGCACACAGCGGCCTTGAATTCAGACATCCTTCTAGTTGAGCGAGTAGAGTAGCAAATTCCTCGTAAGTGAGCTTTTGCTCCCCTATAACCCGACGCAAATGATATTTTAAGCTCTTGACCGCTGCTTCCCATAGTCCTCCAGCACTAGGCCAAGATGGTGCATTAAAATGCCATTCTATGTCCATGTCGCTTATTTCTTGAAGAAATCTTGGATCTAGGTACTGTTGTAAGTCCACGAAGCTTTTTTGTAATGTTCTTGATGATCCCACAAAGTTTGTTCCGTTATCGGAGTAAATGTGACGTGGCGCCCCGCGTCTTGATGCCATCCTTCGCAATGCCCCCAAAAATGCTGATGAACTCAAATCCGACACTAGCTCCAGATGTACTGCTTTGGTAGCCATACATATGAAAACTGCTATGTAACCTTTGGATGTCTTCACGCCTCTGCCTTTGTTGGATTTAACTTCAACATAGCCAGTGAAATCAACTCCGGTATGATAGAAGGGTCGCGAAGGGTTGCATCTCGCAGATGGCAGATCTCCCATAATTTGATCGTGTTTTGATGGACTGTGTCGTCTGCATGTGGTACACGTGCGTAATCGCTTTTTTACGGCACGGATTCCTCCCAGTATCCAATAATTTTGCCTTATGTGTGAAAGTGTCAGGCGTGACCCCCCATGAAAGGTTGTTTTGTGTGAGTGATCAATTAAAATGTCTGTGAGATGTGTATTGGCCGGAATAATCAATGGATGTTTCATGTCCTCGCTGATGTAAGCATTCCTTAGACGACCTCCAACTCTTATAGCTCCATTTTTGTCCAAAAATGGATTAAGGCATATAAGAGAGCTCTTTGAGTGCACCTTCTTATTTTTTTGTAACTGAATTATTTCCTCAGAGAAATAACTCTTTTGCAAATGAATGACAAGTTGCAATTTAGCACGTTTTAATTCGTCAGTAGTAAGGTATGGCAACGTGACACGCGCACGTGATGCAAAACGCCGAACCCATGCGATGATTCTTACTAAACGCATAAAAGAGCTGTGTTTGTTTATTAGGTCTTGAATAAAATTGTCTTTAATGTCGTACGTAATAACGTTGACATTTTTGTTGGCTTTTAATTCTTCATTTGTTGAGTAATGTATGCGTTCCTCTTTGCTATGATCGTAGCTTTGCAACCAATCAGGACCGTTCCACCATAATGAATGCTTCTGCAGCTGCGATGGTAAGACTCCCCGGCTTGCACAGTCGGCTGGATTGTGAGCTGACTTTACATACCTCCAGCACCCTGGTTGCATCACCTCTGTGATCTGACGGACCCGATTAGCCACAAAGGGCTTCCAACGGCTTGGCTCGCCTTGAATCCATCCTAAAACTGCAGTGGAATCTACCCATCCGTAGATGCTGATGTTGTGACCCTTAAGGCTGGTCTGTACCTTCTTCATCAGGTTTGTGAGAAGATAAGCTCCACACAGCTCGGCTCTTGGCAAGCTTATGTTTTTGTTTTGTGCTATTATTCTTGATTTTGCTGCAATGAGTGTAATAAATGATTTGTTGTTGTTTTGAAGTTTACCATAAACAACGCAGGCGTAAGCTTTGGTAGATGAGTCACAGAATCCATGCAATTCTATATAACATTTTTGGGTGCTATTCAACCATCTAGGCAAGCGAAACTGATTAAGCAGTTCTAACTCTTCTCTGATCGTCAGCCATTCCTTTTTGATGTCTTCTGTCAGCCTGTCATCCCACGCAAGGTTTATGCTCCAAACTTTTTGAAATAGAAGTTTTAATTTTGTGGTTACAGGGCATAACCACCCTAGGGGGTCAAATATTTTTGATATATCTGAAAGCAGAGTTCGTTTTGTGTATGTTGACGAAACATTGATATTGAATTTGAACTGGAATTCATCATTCACAGGATCCCATCGAAGTCCTAGAGTTTTGCTTGATTCTGTGTGTTTAAAATCGAATGTGTGATGCTCGGACTCGTTGACGTCCTGAAGTAATTCCTGTTTATTGGAAGTCCACTTTCGTAAATTGAAGCCACCTGATTTCAAAATGCTAATTAAATCTTCTTGCAGTTTTTTAGCAGAATTGAGATCGAACGCGCCACTAACCAAGTCGTCCATATAAAAATCTTCATCAAGCACTGTTTGTACTCGACTTTGCTTGTACTTGTGACCTTCATCGATCGCCAGTTGTTTGAGTGTCATCATGGCTAAGAAAGGTGCTGATTTTGTACCGTAGGTGACAGTTGTTAATTGGTAATCTTGTAAGACTTGGTTAGGGTTGTCTCTCCAGATAATTTTTTGATATGTTTGATCTTCTTTGTGTATGAAAATTTGCCTAAACATTTTTTCAATATCGGCCGTATAAGCAAATTCATATTGTCGCCACTTCATTATTAAGGTCATCAAGTCCTTTTGTAGGTTGGGACCTCGTTTCATGACGTCATTTAGGCTCAACCCTGTTGATGTTTTTGATGAGGCATTGAAAACTACCCTTAATGCCGTGCTTTTTGAATCATCCCTTAACACGCAGTGGTGCGGTAAATAGCAACCAAGTATCAAGTTACGTTCACACTTTTGCATATGACCTAAATCGTGATATTCTTTAATAAATAATTTATAGTTTTCTGCAACGTTTTGCTGTCGATTGAATTTACGTTCTAATTGTTTGAATTGTGCAATGGCTGTTGATTTAGAGTTCCCTAGGTTCGATTGAAAATCCGTTTTGAATGGAATGCGTACTACATATCTACCATCTTTCTGACGTGTTGTTGTTGACTGATAATATTGCATGCATTCTAGATCTTCAGAAGACATGTCATTATTTTCAGAAATATCTTCCGTTGACCAAAATCTTTTTAACTCGTCAATGTTATTGATAACTACGTTACATTGAAAGGAGGTGACATTACCACACAAAATCCAACCTAATTGCGTTTGCTGTGCTACGGGTGTATTATTTTCGCGAATAATTCCGTTTAAGATTATATTTGAATAAACATCGGCCCCTAATAATAAGTCAACGGGACGGCTTAAATTAAAATCGGGGTCTGCTAGTTGTATACTATTTAAATGTGGCCATGAAGGTTTTGCAAAAGTTTTATTAGGTAAATTATTGATAAGGTTAGACATAATATAGACTTCGGTTGTTAAGTCATAGTTTGAATGAATGGAAGTGCAATTTATTGTAATTAATCCCTTACAGCTGTTTTCCGATGTACCTATACCGAATACGACACCGTTACATTGTCTTCTCGGATGACGTAATTGTTGTGCGGCTCTCTCAGAAATGAGTGACGTTTGTGAGCCCTGGTCAATGAGTGCTCTCATGGTTATGAAGGAACCATCTGCCGCTCGTACCTTAACGAGAGCGGTAGCCAAGAGGATTTCTGAAAGATCGTTTCGAGATACGTAACTATTGTTAGAGCTAGACGGAATATTATTGTCATCAGAGTGCGATTGTTTTGTTATTTTGTGCTCAAATTTTTTAACATTAGAAAATGAGTCATGCAACAGAGTATTATGCCCTAAATTACATACACGGCATCTTTTGTCAGAAGTGCAATTTTTGCCATTATGATTAAATAAACAATTTCGACATAAATTAAATTTTGTTATTGTATTTCTTTTCTGATCAGCGTTTTGTAATAGAAATGATTTACAATAAAATATGCCATGTTCACCTTTGCAAAGCGGACACTTTGTCATTGGGGAAGATTGGTTCTTATTGCTATAGTAATTAATGAATGGTTTGCTTTGAGTGTTAGGATTTAGGTTTGAGTGATTATGATTAAATTGATAATTAGACATTTTATAATTATTGGCTGAATCTCGGTCACGTTGAGTTTGCACGTGCGGTTGGGATTTCAAATTATCAGCTTTTCGGCGAGAAGTTTCTAGGGACGTAAATTTTGCCTCTAAATAATGCATAAAATCTTTAAGTACAGGAATCTCACGTGGATTTTTAAGGGATTCTATGTAGTCGCTATGGGTTTCAGCATCGAGTTTTTGGGCCAGTAAATGAATGATGAGTGGGTCCCAAGTGGAGATATCGACGCCTAGGTTTTTGATTGCATGGAGACACTCGTTAGTTGTGTCATGTATCTTTTTAATGCTTGCTGCCGATTGATATTGCATGGAAGGTACGTTCAATAATGTATTTATGTGTGCTGTAAAGATTAACTTTTTGTTGTCGAAACGGTTGTTCAAAATTTCCCAACAAGCGTTATAATTATCTGAACTGATTGTAAGATGTTGAATGAGTTTTTCGGCGTCACCTTTCACTTTACTCTTTAAGAACTGCATTTTTTGACCATTAGAAAGAGATGGGTTATCATGTACAGCTTCAATGAATAGATCCTTGAATGATGACCATTGCTGGTAGCTGCCGCTGAAGAAAGGGATGTCGATTTGTGGCGTTGTTCTTTCTCGATGTGAAACAGACCACATCTTGGCGTTGAGTGATTTTTTGAGGTCGTTAAATGTTCTTTCGTGATTAGAGAAAGCTTCCTCATAATCAGCATTTTCTCCTCCTAATTCGCTATCAATCTCCCAGTGCAAGGAGTCAATAGCCGACCATCGCGATTGAATGGATTTTAGCGCATCTTCATATTCCCATTGATGTTTAAGAGAGTCGATGTCTATGTTAGATATAGTGCGTGTAAATGCCCTAAACTGTGAGACTTGCTTACGCAGCAGGTCTTCGGATTTGCTGTTGGTTCCTTGTGACCTGCTGCTTGACGTGGATGGAATCGTCAATTTTGCTGGTTGTACCGGTGTAGAGGACCTACTTTGCTTTTGAATAAAATCTTTACATGAGTGGTAAAATTCCCCTATCTTTTCGTAAAGACCATTAGTAAAATATGCGTGATTTCTGTCACCAAAACCACACATCTTGATATGGTTGGATTGGACCTCCTGCCAATAAGAGTCCAAAGTCTCTAGCCGGCGCCTTACGTATTCAGGCGTCTTGCGCTCCGCTCCATCCTTCTTGAAATTTGTGAGGAGCTGCTCTATAGCTCCCTTTAGTTGCATTTGGGTAGCATAGATATCTTCCATTGTGTGCGACATGGTTAATCGATATAATATAAAATACCTTACTTGAATTCTTCAGGAAAGGTATTGGTATGAGTAGTTCACCCAGATCCTCGAAGACTCGATGACTGATGACGTAGATGTAGTGCTGATCCGGTAAGCAGGGCACGTATCCACAGAACGAAACAAGAGACTGTCACTTGGAAATGTTACTGCAGACACACGCGAAAGGTCCCGCTTTCCGACGCTCGAAGGACCATAAAGATGTTGGGAACACCTTTGACGTTTTGAATGATAAGAGTTTTGAGTGTTAGAAAGATTTAATGAGTGATATAAAAACTTAATTTAAATGAGTGATTGATTTGAGTGATATATTGAGTACACTCGCGGAAATGTATTGTTTGTGTCGCGCTACGATGTGCACTGAATGCAATTAGCGATTCGGGTAAACGCGTAGTCAGCGATGTGCGGTCAAAGACCGTACATATATTATGTGCCGGTGTTTAATATTTTTCGTTTACTATATAATTTTCAATAAATAACCTTTCCGTATTGTTTTCTGATTTTTATTATATTTTATTAAAACACATTATAATAGACATATCGAGTAAAGAAAAATCGAATAATCAAAACATCGTTCGTAATCGTGTGAGTAATCACTATTATTGAAAAGCTGGCAACATAATTTTGAAAAGTGACATTAGCTTATGTCAATTTAGGAATCGAATAAATTCGGAGTTATAGTCCTACGATCTACGGAACAGCGATCCGGCGTGCCATTCGGGTCGTAAAGAAAGGTGTAAAAAGAACTCTACTCGTACTTCAGGGATAACGTTGCACGCATCTACTATGTTGTCGCTGAATTATTAATTTATAAATTCTTCTTAACAAACCCTTTAATTTAGTACCTATCGTTATCATGAGATAGTAATTATTGTTTTTTACAAAAAAAATAACCGACTTCAACCTCGATAAGCAGAGATAACTCAAAAACTACTCGCCACTCGCCAGATGGCGCTTAATTCAACATGTAGGTGTAAAGTTCTCATTACTACAAATTAATCAAGCCCAAACACTAGATAACTACAGTAAATCGTTGATAATGGACTCCAGACCTTCATGAAATTGTAGCGCTTTCATGTACTTACTTATGAAAACATTAACAAACACACTAGAGGTCCCTACAATTTTCGTAAGATGCCCTCGATTTCTCCGAGATGCCATCATCAGATCCTGGTGATCCTGCGCATATCTACTTTACAACAAAAAAAGAATTATCAAAATCTTCCCATAAACGACGAAAAAATCGCTGAACAAACATAAAAAAAAACATATAATTATACGGTCGAATTGAGAACCTCCTTCTTTTTTGAAGTTGGTTAAAAAAATTACGCCATACAGAAAAAAACATAGGTACTGGATTTAGAATGACGTCACTTGGATAAACATGCATTGTCCCGAACTTAATGCCAACAAGACGTTGAGGAAAAGTTTTTGGGTAAGTATTTTATGTTTTGACTCGAACATTACTAACATTGTATGGTCCCATCGCCACGCGCGCCACCCACGGCAAGTACCTACCTAATATAAATACACGGAATATTGTACCACATTGTACGTTCGTTGAGCGAGAAAATGACAGAGTTACGCGCTTAATAAAAGCATAAACTAAAACCAAATAATTAATACTTACCAGAATTTACGCTATTATAATTTACGTTCACTTGCTGAGCCAGCTGAGGAACTGAAGCATACTTTTATGATCCGATGGATTATGATTATGCCTGCATAATCGGCGTGAATGCCAGTCCTTTCCTTGTTTTTGTTTGTCAGGAAACCGTTTCAACAAAAAATAAGCTCTATCACTAGGAAACCATTTTAGATAACCAGAATAATCGTAACATTTTTTTGTTGTCCTACCCTCATCTTTCACACACCAAGTCAACAAGTACCTATTGTCAGTGTGTCAAAAGAATCGCTATTCGTATTATAGGTATTCGTTAATCTAAATCTAAAATTATACAATAAACATAGAATAAAATTAAGTGAGGTGAATGAATCTGAAACGAGTATTTTTCATGGCTGCATGAAAAAGTTCAAAGGAACTTTTGACAATTGACTTTAAAATATACACCGTTCACATCACAGACTTATAAGAAAATAAGCAGACCTAACATATGGGAGAAAAAGCGTACCAGTTATAACTACATAGACACACACATTAACAATCCCCATACAAAACATTTGTGGTCTACAAATGTTGTCTTTGGTCCCCATACTAAAATTGAGCTTCTTGTAGCTTATGAAAATGGCGGGTGTTCAACCCATAGAGATAATACACTAGAATGGGCGAGCCATACGGCTGCCCATACATTGCAATCGCCCCCGGTTAGAAAGAGAAACAACGATAACGTTAATTAGGTACCTATTTCCAGCCTATTTCTCTCCGATCTCGATGAGCCAGAAAGAGAAAGGTGATTACTGATTAATAAAGATTTCGTCTCTTTTTATCCGAGGTACGCTCTGAAGCCTGGCTTCTGCGCTCTAGTGTATTATCTCTATGGTTCAACCCCATTTGGTCTATTTTGTGCGTGAGTGTTGCAAAAACAGTTAAAAAACAAGAATAGTAAACCCAACTTAAGATTGAAACGAAAGAGGCGCTGTCGGACGCATTTGACATTCATTTGACCAATCATTGCACACTAGTAACTGACAGTAGAATGACCACAACGTACTTATGAATGACTTTTCGTTAGTTCCAATTTTTGCCATTTCAGAGATAAGTTGGGCGTACTGTACGTGTCATGGGAGAGAAAGGGATGAAACTATTGCTTACATACGTCTTTCTAGTACCTACCGTTCGACCGAGTACCGTCGACAAAACACAAAACACCTAAAACGACACTTTTCCATAGACAATTAAACGTTTTGATTGTTTCGACCATTTTCGATCACTGGAACCACATGGAACGAACCTAAAGCTAGGTTCACATTATTGTGTCGGGGTGTGTCGTGGCGCGCCAGAAGGCAATCGCTTACGTACGTTTACTATGACTAGATTCACATTAGTAGGTTGTGTTGTGTTGTGGCGCGAATATGAATCTAGTCATAGTAAATGTACGTAAGCGATTGCCTTCTGGCGCGCCACGACACACCCCGACACAATAATGTGAACTAGCTTAAGTGGAGCGCGCCCATAGTTGTCAGTGTCAATGTCAGTCAGTTTATCTATCAACAGTGTCAACTGTCAATAGAAAAAAAGTAGGTAATTGAACGGCCGTACGAAACGAGTGTAATAAAAATAATTTAAAATTAATTTGTATCAAAACAAAACGCATAAAATACTCAGAGAAATTTTCATAACGGTAAATTAAAACTTTTACGATGAGTTACATGTTAGGACATTTGCATAATGGATGGCAAGTGGATCAAGCCATTTTGTCTGAGGAAGATCGAGTCGTGGTAAGTTTTTAGATAATAATTTAGGTTATGAGAATGTTGTAGATAATTCACTCGTTCGGTTCCTCTTTTCATTTTCAAACTGCCCGAGAAGGTGGAGAGCAATATTTACCTTGAGATTATTTCCCAATTTCTCCTTATTTTTATTACTGTGGTATCACAAAATTGGATCCCTCAATACCAGTACCATGGGAATTGTCCTTGATGTTATAAAAAGTTTACTTTACGACTTAGGGCTCATTCCCACGGCATACGTCTTTGACGATTCGTCAAAAAACACGATACGTCTTGACGGATGGACGTTCACATTGAATACGGAATCGTGTTTTTTCACGATTCGTCAAAATATCCGCATTGAAGTTCACATTGATTTCGTGATTTAGCTCAGTTCAGATTGGTTCAGAAACACATTCACGATTCGTGATTTCTAAAAGACGTATCCGTCATAATCATAAAACATTCACGATTCGTGATTTGTAAAAGACGTATCCGTATTCGTCTTTTTTCACGATTCGTCAAGCGTGTGAACATGAGTATTTAAAAAGCATTGCCGCCGTCAAAAAAAATAACGAATCGTGAAAAAAGACGATTCGTGAAAAAAGACGATTCGTCCTCGTGTGAATGAGCCGTTATGTTTTTTTGTCAGGTGATCAGATTCGGTCATGATTGGGACCCTACATGCATGAAAATGGACGAAGTACTCTACAGCATTGCAGAAAAAGTGAAAAATTTTGCAGTTATCTATTTAGTGGACATAACCGAAGTACCAGATTTTAATAAAATGTAAGTATAATTATTAACTTCTGCACTTCACTATTATTTTATATTTAGGATGAAATATTACTTAGCATCATAATGTTGGAGTCCTCACTATTTTCCTTTGCTCAAAGTTCACCCAAATGAAGGCTACCTTAAAAGACTTTCTGATATGACATTGTGAATGAATTTTAATCATAGATGTTTCTGTTGTAACATTGATGAACAAGAAAGTGAGTGAGTCACTGATGTGACTTCTTTGTTGTATAATTAATATAAATAGCACAAATTGTTTTGATATCCAGGTACGAGTTGTACGACCCTTGCACGGTGATGTTCTTCTTCCGCAACAAGCACATCATGATCGACCTGGGCACCGGCAACAACAACAAAATCAACTGGCCGCTGGAGGACAAGCAGGAGATGATCGACATCATCGAGACGGTGTACCGCGGCGCGCGCAAGGGCCGCGGGCTGGTTGTCTCGCCCAAGGACTACTCCACCAAGTACCGGTACTGAGCCGCTCGCCGGGGACCCGCGGCTCACTTGCACAACTCGGTAGCGTTGATCGATCGTCGTGAAGAAAATCGAGAAGCTCAATGTATGTACTGGAAACACTTGATTTGTATCTTGCAGTATTTGCGGATTGGAGATGAACAGTATGTAAATAGTGTATGAAGAAATACGGGTTTTACATTATTTTTTGGAATTTCTAATAAATTTGAGAGAAACTATTAAACCTGCCTTTTGCTTTTCACAAAATTATTAATTTAATTATCTTGAAGTATACTCAAAGTAATCCAGATACTTCTTGAAGAGTACAATAACAATAGTAATTTAAGAGAAATCCTAATTTTTGCAGGAATCCGGCATTCCAAAATCCAAATGTTTTTTACTAATATAGGTATCTGTTATAGTATAGACTAAAGATGGCCTCATTTTATTGTTACCAATGTAATCATTGTGGTAATTCCTTGTCTTGAATAGAACAGATATCCATAATATATAGTTATAAATGTCTGTCTGTCTGTTTGTGTCACTTTCATGGCTAAGCTGCCAGCCCAATTGAGTAAAATTCAGAATGATTTTCAAAAACCATCCCCTAAGGGGCTGAAATAGAGGGAAGTTTTCCGAAGCGAAGTGAGAGCATTCAGTAGTTTCTCTACAGACTATAGTTCTGAAATACATTATCATGGAAGAGCAGCAATCTATGCATACCTGATTTGTCGGTACATGGAAAATGTTTAAGAAAACCAGTCATGTGTGTAACCCTCCACTATTTAAAAAATTACTTCAAGGGGGACTCACTTTCGAATGGAGCCTCATAACTCATAAGTTTAATTTTATGAATGCAACAACGATTTTTGGAGTGGTCGATTTTTATAAAGCTGTCACAGAACTTATTAACTACACTACACACTATTTTAGACGGCTGATTCCTCGACACTGTTGCTAAAGTTCTTAAAGTCAAAACTATAGACGTTACGCATAAAGACAGCTGGTTTTGACTGATGGACTACCTGCATATTCTTAGAGCGTCCCCGACTTATTTCTGAAATGGCAGAAATTGGAAGTAATGCCGCCATGTTACAAAATCATTCTTAAGTATGTTGTGGTCATTCATCGGTCAGTTACTAGCGTGCAATGATTGGTCCAATGCGTCCGACAGCGCCTCTCTTCAATTCAAGGTCAAGTTGGATTTACTATAGATATCATTTAGTAATAAAAAAAATGTGTCTTTTTTTAGTTTTTGGAAATATTTAGTAGACAGTGATTATAAAAGTCCACCATGCTCAACAAAGGGACTCAACTGAATCCTAGAAATTGTCGGTTACTAAAAAATTGTTAAGGACGGGCACATTATTATAACAATGGTAACTGACTAACTTAAACGAAAGGACTATGATCTTTATAGTTGTTACGGTTGAATTTCGATCCTATGTTTGGTGTTGGTTCAGAGGTGGTCAGGAGAGGATGGTGAGTAGTACGTCTTTTGGCGCCTCTACACGATAGCCAACATGTTAGCCAATGTTGTGGCGAAGATGATTGCCAAGAGATTGTGACGGCGTCCACACGTTGGAAGGTCGATCAGTCTGCGTCGGTTCGGGCCAATGTGCGGACGATATTAATATTTTCTTAAAATGAATATTGAGGTTCTAACGGCTGCTGCGGTTTAATTATTCTCAGCATACAATACAATAAAAATGTGTATAAAAATTATTATACACATTTATTTCATTATAATACACATTATTATACATCTATATTACTCATAGTTGCCATATTGTAGACATAATTTAGATATCGACGTGTGAATAAAGTGCGTGCGCTCAGCGTGGGCGCTCGTTTCTAACTGAAATCGTGGCCAACGTGTGGACGCTGCGCCGATAACTGTGCCACAATCACGCCACAACCCTTTGATCCGCGTTGAAAAACCGACACCTCACGGATCTTGCGCGAAGTTGTTGGCCAACGGCCCAATACCTACCAAAGTAATCACAAACACCCCTTCTACACGATGGCCATTACCTATTAGCCATAACCTTCGCCAACATGTTGGCTAACGTGTAGAGGCGACATTTCAAGTATACGACTGTAACTACCAAGACGATAAAGATCATAATCGAATCCTTTCATAGTTTGTCAGTTACCGTTGTTATATAATTATTATGATCAGCCCCCTTATTATGAACTCTTAATTCCAGACAGTTTACGTTCACAACGTGTGAGTGACAGAGACGTTGTGAACGTAAACTGTCTGGAATTAAGAGTTCATAATAAGGTCCCAGTCCTTTATGATGCGCGCTGCATGCAAAAAGACTGATTCTTAATTTAAAAAAATTATGCCTATGATAACTGAAGCCAAGGGGTTAAAGTAAGGGAGATGGCAGTGAATAAAACAAGGTGTGCATTTGTTGATTGTTCATTTTCAAGTTCAGATCTGGAGACGCGAGCCGCGGCGGGCGGTGGGGGGGGGGGGGGGGGTGACTAGCGCTCCGCCGCGCGCCGCCTCGTCGCGTTGCACGTCACACTTTGTAACGAGCGCCTCTACCACAAACCGAGCGGACATCAAACACGCTCTTGTAAAACTGTAGAATTGCTTGCCGGAGGTTATGCCGACACACACGCCTGTCGTCTCGAAGCTGAATATCTTTAATATTTAAGTAATATTAGCAGGCGCCTGCAGTATCCGACGAGCAGATGTATGATAAACATTTCCACGTTAAAACATATTAGCATGATGGAAATCACAGGCGGCCGACAGCATTCGGCCACCATAAAGCTCTGGGTCGGTCCGTCGGATCCTATAGTACTATTACACGTAAGTACAAAACTACAAACGTCATAACTGCATCCATAGTTGCTGCGACTCTACATAATCGAGACACATAAATTCGTACTCTTTCTGCCTGTAGGTTATTTCTTTTCTTATTCTTGATTAAAGTCGAAAGTTTTCCACGTTTTCTTCTCACTGTTAGCTTATAGAAATGTCCGAATGACGAGGGTGGTCGCATTATCTTAAGTGTTCTCCGGGGGGACGCCCAAACGTAACCTCGCATACTATTTTGTTCACTTCTATGAACACCCGTTACACTCTCTTCTCTAGATATTATTCAAACGAGCGCCGTCATAAGGTGTCAGCACGATCAATGTGTAAGTTTAAAGCGGGTCATCGTAAGGAAGTAGCCGATCCGTCGTGTATCGCCGTTTACTTGTCGTCGCGCTCGGGCGCGGGCGCGGCGGGGGCGGGCGCGGGCGCGGGGGCAGGCGCGGGCGCGGCGGGGCGCCAGTCGGCGGCGCCGGGCGCCCAGATGGAGGCGAGCGAGCGGAAGGGGTCGTAGACGCGCGCGGGCGAGCGCGGCGCGGGGAAGCCGGGCGGCGGGCGCAGCGGCGCCGACCACGGCCACGCGCCGCCGCCGCCCCACACGCCCAGCCCGCCCAGCCCGCCGAACGACTCCGCCGCCAGCCCGCCGTCCGCTGCAACAACCATTATGACCATTATGTTCGGGAGATACTCACGTGTATTAATACCCGAGAACCTAATTCCGCCAATTCTTAACGTTGAACAGTGTAGGTGCATTTAGGGTAAAGACACTAACCTATGTAATCGTGCGCGGGGGACGCGAAGATGGGACGGTCGGCGGGCGGCGCGTGCGCGGCGTGCGCGGGGTGCGCGGGGCGGGCGAGGTGCGCCAGGCGCGCGGGGTGCGCGGGGTGCGCGGGCGGCGCGGCGGGCCAGGGGAAGTCGTTGTCGGCGCGCGCCGGGTCGCCGTTGAAGTAGAACAGCGAGCGGTCGGGCTCGGGCTCGCGCCGCCGCACGTCCGAGCCGATGGGCGGCAGCGGCGCGGCGCCGCCCACCACCGAGCTCCACGACGCGCCCGACCGCACCAGCCCGCGCCCACCGTGAGCCCCGCCCGCCCCGTGAGCGCCCGTCTCCGGCCCGCCCTCCCCTGAAACATCCCATCGAAATAATACTGCTTTCTGTTATAATGTAAATTGAATAAAAACAACCTGTCCTTAAGTTCAACCGTCTAGGAACCGATGTTAAGGATGCCGGAACCTTGGCAAATTAATTGTTACATAAAGATAAACTACCACTCTGGGGAAGTCGATTTACCAATATTTCCACACTCACCGGTCATGTTGCCGTCCACGTTGGCGACGGAAGCGGAGGGCGAGGCGCGCGCCGGCGTAGGGGGCGCGGCGGGGCGTCTCTTCGAAGTTTTGTCCCGTCGGGGGTGGAGGCGAGCCCCCGCGACGGCCGCGCCCCCGACGGGAGCGGCGGCGCGCGCGGGCGCCGCGTCCGGGTCCGCGCGCGCGCGCTCCGAGCGCCGCAGGGACTCCGCCCGCTCGCGGCGGGGTCGCGTCGACCTCGGGGGCCCCTCCGCGCCCGACCCGAACGGCTCGCGACGCCCGGCCGACGGCGCGAACGGGGCGTCGCTCGGCCGCACCGGGGAAGGCTCGCGCGTGGTCGCCTCGTTTTCGGCCTCGTAGGGCTCCGTCTCGTTTTCGTCTCGCTCGTCGCCCGGCGTCGAGGCGTCGGAACCGCTCGAGCCGGACTCGTCCTCGCCGCCGACGAGCGGGGCGGCCTCCGGCGGGTCGCAGCTCGGCGGCGGGGTCTCGCGGCGCGGCTCGGCGGGCGCCGGCGGCTCGAAGCCCCCGTCGCGATCGTCCGAGTCGACGTCTTCGCTCGAGCGGGAGTCGTCGTCTTCCTCGTCGCGCCGCATCATCTCGGTCCGCCAGCGCTCGAAGGCGCGGCGCTCGGCGAGCGGGTCGAGCGGCGGCGGCGGGCGGCGCGCGGGCCGGCGCCGGCGCGGCGCGCGCGGCTCGGGCGCGGGGGGCTCCTCGGGCGCGGGCGGCGCGCGCCGCAGGTCGAGCGGCGGGCGCGGCGGCGAGCGCGCGGCGCGCAGGCTGCGCATGCTGCGCTCGGCGTCCACGGCGCCGGCGACCAGCACCGCGACGAAGGTGGCGAGCGCCAGCACCCAGGCGCCGGCGCGCACGGGCGCGTCCCACGGCGGCCGCGCGCCCGCCGCGCAGCGGGGCAGCAGCTTCACCGGCGTCGTCGCCGCCAGGGTGAACTCGGCGACGCCTGCCACGGAAGAACCGAGTGAGCGAAAGGCCGAGCGAGCGGAGACCGGGAGGCCGGAGGGGGCGGAGTCTCACCGAGCTCGGAGCGCAGCTGCAGCGTGGCGTGCGCGCGCGCCAGCGTGAAGTCGGCGGCGTAGGCGAGGTGCAGCAGGCGCGAGGCGTTGGGCGCGAGCGTGAGCGCGGCGCAGGGCTGCAGGCGGAAGCCGCGCGCGGCGCACGGGCGGCCGGCCACGCGCCAGTCGCGCAGGCGCACGGCCACGCGGCCCGTGTTGCGCACCGCCACGGAGCGCCGCACCACGGCCGCGCCTCCAGCGCTCGGCGCGCCCTCCGAGCCTTCCGAGTCGCACTCCGACACCTGCAACATTATTGTATGTTAATATATACGTCATCAGCATCATCAGCATGGAAATAAATGTAGTGTGTAGCTAAGCCCTTATATAAGTTAGGATGTTAAGCATATTAAAGGAGTCATAATAAAGTCAGCATTCAAGCAATAGAGACGTGTTGCTTGAATGCTGACTTTATTATGACTCCTTTAATATGCTTAACATCCTAACTTATATAAGGGCTTAGCTACACACTACATAAATCAAACAATAAATAATTTTGGCTCGAGGCATCCACCTGTTGGGGTTAAGGCATCCACCTGGTGGGGTTATCGGCTCACCTCGAACAGGATGGGCGAGGCGGAGCCGGGGCGGCGGCCGCCCAGCTCGAAGCTGGCGACGGCGCCCTGCCCCCACAGCTGCACGGCTTCCAGGATCGTCAAATTATTTCTGCCCCGAAAAAGGTCGATCACTAAAGGACCTCATGAAGTTGTTTTTTAAATAAAGCTTAAAACGAGACAAGGTCGGACCTGAGGAAGAGGTAGGTGGTGAGCGGGTCGGGGCTGGGCGGCGCGAAGGTGATGCGCAGCTCCACTTCGCTGTCGGGCTGCAGCAGCAGCGCGGGCAGCGCGCTGCCGTTGGCGGCGGGCGGCGCGGCGGGCGGCGCGGCGGGGGGGCGGGGCCAGCGCGCGGCGCGCCCGCGCGTCACGCGCCACTCGCTCAGCGCCCACGCGTCGCGCGCCCACACGCAGCGCGCGCGCTCGCAGAACATGGAGTCGCCGCCCGCGCTGCCGACACACATAAACGTTAATATACAGCTCGCGTCCATGTGTGACAGACAGTGGATAAGTTTCCGGGCGACTCACAGGGAGGGCGGGTGCGGGCGGTCGTGCAGCAGCGCGTGCAGCAGCAGCGGCGCGCGCGCGGGGTTGCGCAGCAGCAGGCGCAGCGCCGCCGCGCCGCCGACCGCCGCCGCGCCCGCGCCGCCCGCGCGCGCCGCCGCCAGCCGCGGCCAGCGCAGCCGCGCCGCGCCCGCCACCTCCAGCTGCACCACCTGCATCCCACATACACGACCCATCAGCGGTGCCGACCAACGAAACCGTCGTCACAGCTACTGTTTGTGATTCCATAGTCTCGTTTATGCAACGAAGACTATTCGGACTGTTTGAGACGTAATACATAAAGGGATTTGTAACCGATTGTTCACAACACAACACACAATTAAGGGATCTCTAAATGTTTTTCACGATTTAAAACATTAACTCCAATGTCATGCGACAGAGGCCCTCGCTCGCCGTTACTAATATCCGCGGACGACAGGGACCATGTCGCACCGTATGGCTCATCGGCTGGTTCGACCCGCCCGGTGGCCGGGAGGAATGTAAAAGAATTGTTTTGTCCCGGCGTGGGTACCTCTGTGGTGCGCACGTGCAGCGTGACGTTGCGCGCGCGCGCCGCCTGCCGCTCGAACAGCGCGAGCCGGTCCTGCAGCAGCGCCAGGTCCTCGCGCAGCGCCGCCTCCGCGCCCGCGCCGCCCGCGCCAGCGCTCGCCGTCCGAGCCAACCAGCTCTCGCCCTCTGTCCGCATACACCGCATGTGTCAACACAAAACAGTTAAATGGTTGAGACCGGCATCAGATGGCGATTGACAATTTTTCCTATCTACTCATAGTCTATAGTAGGGTATGGTAGGATTAGTAGGGCAGCGAGCTCACCCGGCGAGTCCAGGTCGAGGCCGGTGTAGCAGCGCGGCGCGCACTCGTACTCGGGCGCGTACGTGAGCGTGCCCAGCGCCGCCGCGCCCACCGCCAGCGCCGCGCCGCCGCCCGCCCAGCGCGCCGCGCGGTTGCCGCCCACCGACACGCCCACCACCGACATGCTCGTCATGCCGTTGTCGACTACCACCTCCGCCGACGACCACGCATACTGCGGAACCGACAACCGATATTTAAACACGTCATTCAAACTTCTACCTCGCCGGGAAACGAGTCCCGGACCTTTCCAAGGCTAATCCAAGATTTGGTTGTCAAATTAATGTTACTGACCGGGGCAGCAGGCGGCAGGTGGAGCGCGCGCGGGCGCAGGCGGCCGGGCAGCACGCGCGCGCGCACGGCCAGCTCGGTGCGCGCGTGCTCGGAGCGCGCCCACAGCGCGCCCGCCGCGCCGCCCGCCGCCTCCGCCGCCACCTCCAGCACCACGCCCGCCCAGCCGCCGCCCGGCACGCACACCTGCCCACCGAAACGGTTATTTTTAGTCATAGACCTAATCTAGAATCGAACGTATAAGCGGACGTAAAACAAGGCTCCGAACCGTGGTCTGGTTGTCGGCGTCGAGGCGCAGGCGCGCGCTGGCGGAGGGCTGCAGGCGCGCGCCCAGCTCCGCGGTGCAGAGCGGCGCGGGCCCGGCGTTGCGCAGGCGCGCGCGCACGCGCAGCCGCTCGCCCACGCCCAGCGCGCCCAGCTCCAGCGTCGACTCCGTCACGTTCGGCCACTCCCACTCCTGCACACGCACTCCGTTCCATGACCGACTTCGATCGACCGAGCCGGCGACTCCCCCACCCCGACTCCCCTATAGCACGGATAATAGCCACAGCGGGAACGGGGAAGTCGAGCACACCCATTCCTAAATGTATGTCATCCTCATAGTTTACATAGATAACTTAAAAAAAACTGTGACTTTGAAATCAACAAGGAAAGGCAACTCGAGAACTGATTTCCGTAAAAAGTAAGGTGTAACTCACAAATTGGAAGCGGCCGCTGGAGACGAGCAGCGGCACGGTGTAGTCGGAGAGGTTGGTGCGCAGCGTGGCGAGCGCGCTGAGCGCCAGCGCGGGCCGCGCGTCGGCCGCGCGCGCGCGCAGCGCCAGCCGCGCCACCGCCGCGCCCTCGCCCGCGGCAAGCGCCAGCGGCGTCAGCTCCTCCACCTGCCGACCCGCCCGCCCCGCCCGCCCCGCGTTACGCTCCGTTCGGTTGCAAGCCGACGTTACCATTATTCGTCCCTGATACTCGAGGTCCGAGTTCGAGATCGATAAATTGCGACCATAGACTCCCGACTTCGATGGAGGCAATAAAGTTAAGGGACGTCCATCTCCGTCGGTCGGCGGTCGACCGAGCGCTCCGAATCGAACGGACTCCCTCCGCATCGTTTCGATGCCCATAAATGTGACGATAATGGGGTCGCCGGAAAGAATAGAATAGAATAGAATAGAATTTTTTTTTATTTCTAAGGCCATGAACATAATTACATCAGGGATAAACAAGCAAAGATTAAATGTAGGAACACAGAAGTAAAATAAAAATAGAAACATACAATAAAAACAACAAATTAAACAAAAGTAAACAAAAATATACAGGTATTATTAGGACATTATTGCTACATTATGCTCGCATGTGTTCAGTGGCCTAGAAAAAGGAGCCCACTCAGCTTGATGCCGTAGGGTAGGCTACGGCGCTGATTTTCAGTGAGTCCTACCAGAATGTCCTACCAGAAAGACATTTTTAACACGTTTCAGTGGTCCACCGGCGAAAATCGTCGAGATATAAAATACAGCGTCGCTCACGTGGAAGTGTTCCCTGGCGTCGGGCGGCAGCTGCAGCGCCAGCACGCGCAGCGGCTCCGCGAACCGGTTGGTGGCGCGCAGCTCGCGCGGCCGCAGCGCCGCCTCCCGCTCCGCCGTCACGAACCTGCAACCGTAAGCGTCGGGGCGTCATCTCGGCGGCCCTAGCGCGGGGGGGCTGAATGGTCCCGATGGAGTGAAGGGCTACGTACTGCAGCGTGTCGGGGTGCAGGCGCAGCGCGCCGGGCAGCAGGCGCACGGAGTAGGGCACGGCGGCGCGGCCCACGCGCACGCAGCCCGCGCACCACGCCTCGCCCGCCTCACCCCCCGCGCCCGTCTCGCCCCCCGCCTGCGCCCACAGCTCGCCGTCTGCACGCACAACGCACCCGTTACGTTCCACCCGTTACCCATATTATAAATCTACCACTTAAAAAGACCCTTATTTTAGTAAATTTTAGAATTGCCAAAATCTATTTACATTAATAGCATATTAAAACGTGAGGGCTAGGTAAAGTGGGCGAGGGTACTCACAATCTAACGTGAGGTGCGCGACGGGCGTGAAGTCGGCGTGTGGCTCGAGGTGCGCCCGCAGCAGCTGCACGCGCGCGCCCGCCGCCGCGCCCCCTGCGCACGCGCACGGTCACTACACCCGCCACACATCGGCCACACATCGCAGCGGATGGGACTCATACAATAAACCATCCGGGAGACATAAAATGTTTCAGTAAAACCGGTTTTAAAGCAGACAACGTTCGGAGGCGGGATAGAGGCGAGCTACTGACCGTTGTGGCGGTCGGGCGGCGGCGCGGCGGCGCAGGGCTCCGGCTCGGGCGCGCCGCAGCGGCCGCGCACGGCGGCCTCCAGCGGCACCGCCTGCCCGCCGCTGTTGCTCAGCTCCAGCTCCACCTGCCAACCGACACACACCTCTTCAACGCTACCTATCGATTCCACGGTTTAGGGCCGGATGGAGGCAACCGTTGGGGCAGATCGATCCCAGTTTAAAAGCTTTTATAATTACATTACCTACTCACTAGTTAAACCACAGGTTAAGGTAATACGTAACCTAATGCGGGTGTAAAAGGTAAATAAACAAATGAAATGTGTGGAGTAACGTCACATACTGACCGTGTGCGGCGGGTCGTGCGAGCCGCGCGCGCGCAGGCGCAGCTGCAGCGGGCGCGCGTGCTCGCCGGGCGGCGCGCTGCGCGCCTCCACCGCCACCACCAGCCCGCCGCCCGGGATGTTCGCCTTGATCCTGCGGGGGCACATCGGCGCCGCTCACTATCTACAGCTCCGCTCCCCCATCCTGAGCCAGGACGAGTGGGCGGACTTTACCCGGCTTTGACAACTTTAAAGAAAGTCTTTTTAAAGTTGTATGCCAGAGAGTTTCAGGCATGTATGTAGGTTTCCTCGTGATATTTTCCTTCATCGAAACGAATGATTAAATACGAATACGTCCGTAATTTATTGAAAATGAGAGTTGCGCGCGGATTTGGAACCGAGCTCGTGGTTTAAGCGTCCACCATTGAAGCACGCGAGCAGGCTGCAGGCTGTAACACTGACCGTATGTAGGCGGTGAGCGGGTGCAGCGCGGCGGGCGGCGGGCGCAGGCGCAGGCGCACGAGCGCGCGCGCGGCGCGCGGCGGCACGGCCCACAGCGCCCGCGGCGCGCGCGCCCCGCCGCCCGGCAGCCGCAGCCCCAGCCACGCGCCCGACGAGTACACCTCGCTCACCTGTAACATTCATACTGTGGAGGAAAAGGGGAGATCTCCCGCCAGGCGATGTCACTGCCTGGGGACCGCGGTCCGATGTTAACTTCGGACCATTTGTATATATAGTTAGATACTTTAGAATCTTTGATATTATATATTTGATGATAATATTTATATATTTGATGATTGTTGAGGATACGTCATCTGATTGGCCAGATCAGTATGACGCGTATGACGTAGTCTTTTGTTTACTGCACTCGTTACTTGTGGTTGCGTGGTCAGCATCATGTGCGGCGCGCGCTCATATTACTTTAGGTATCGCGCCGCTACAATACCCAACACAAATGGTGCACTCACCCGACAGTATATTGACACCCCAGATGAGATACCCCCAGGGGCAGATAATAATGTAACAGATAAATGCTTATTTTTCAGTTTATAGATAGCATTGATATTTTAATTCTGAGCTGTCCATGCCATTCGCGACAAAGGCAACCTTAGTATGATGAACAAGGGTACAAGGGTACCTGTATGGTTTGGTCGGTGGGGTTGTAGAGCGTGAGGTCGGGCTCCACGCTGGCGTTGAGCGGCACGCGCACGCCCACCAGCGGCCACACGTCGTACTCGCTCCCCACGCCCACCGCCGACACCTGCGCACACCCGACACCCAATCCAATTACATTGCAGTCATTTAATTGTTAGCCCCCTAAGCGATATTAGCCTTCGGGAAAACTTGTTTTCCTTCAAGTTTTGGGCTCTGAAGAACCCTTTCTTCCAACCTGTAATGCGCCTAGTGCAAGCCAACCTCATGTGTCTATGGTACACCCTGCTGAATACCCACGAAGTTATAACGCCCTCTCTGAGGCCTCTCTATGAGGTCCCTCCTCTATGAAGTCGTCAAGCTTTTTACCACCTAATCTAATTCGGACACAGTATCGGATAATTAAATATACGAGTAATCCTATGATTAAATTTTGACCGGCAACGTATCGGTGACTTCTCTATCGGTTATTTGTCACATATTTAGTACCATAAAATACTCGAGACATTCCAGCCGGGATAAGATTAATATTACGGGAGGATCCAGATTGTTTTTCAATGTCACATAGTGTTCCCACAAATAGGTAAAAAACAATTCCATCGGCGATTTCAGTATGCTAAGTAATATGTAGTACTCGTATGTACTGACCGGGTACTTGTGCACGCCGAGCGAGGTGTGTATGTAGAGGTGCGCGGAGACGGGCCCCTCGCGGCGGCCCAGGTACACCACGCTGAACGTGGTGTTGCCCTGCGGCGGCAGCGTCTGCAACAGCCAACACACGCGCCGTCAGCCCCATCAAGCAAATATAGAGAGGAGACGGCCCAAGCAACTGTGCACTGTGACTCAACTAGGTCCTGACGTCATCACGGTAGGCGTGGCCTAAAGTCAGTCTACCGTGGGCGCCCGTCCTGTGCACAGCGTTATCCATGGACATTCACATTTTCAAAGAAAAGGATGAAGTGCTGTCTACTCGACATTAGATGGCGACATTTTTCTTATATTTTGAGTACGTCCCTGTTATATCCTACATTTATTGAAATCTAGTGTGAGATAGTTAAACTACATTGTAAAATCGATATAGAACGAAGGGAGTAGTTTTGCTATTGACCGTTAGATGGAAAATAAACAAGTGGGCGGATGGTGGGCGGGATCTAACACCCCCTCGCCCCGCAAAGTGTCACGCGTTCTTTCTTAGGGAAATCTACATACAACGTCTCCTCTTTATATTTACTTCATGGTCAGCCCGAGCTGTCCTTCCCTTCCCTATTCCCCGCCCGCCGCCCGTACCTACCGCCGACAGCAGGGACGCCCACCACAACGTATAAACCCTCGAAGTCATCTATTTGGTCGTCAAACTCTAAAATGCTCCAAACGTATTGAAACTACAGCTACAGAAGCTATTCTAAAGCGGGTAGGTAGCTCCCGAAGCCCGGCTGTCCTCTATGGCTCGACGCGACGTCCGCTTCCGATAACTAATTCGAAAGCACGATAAGTTGTAGGTACCTAATGACGATATTAAGTTCGTTGAGGGAGTCTACACACCTATCAGAACCGACAATATTAAACAGTAGTAGAACTGAATACTGTTTTTTTTTTTTGGAATCTACGTGATTATTCCACCCTATCATCATAAGGACTGGGCATAATAATGTAATGTTACAAAACTATATTTGGCATAATATATTTATAGTAGGAACTTCGTGATACACAGTCGCGGTTGTGCCTGCCGCATTTTATCTTTGGTTTCATTATCAATAGTCATTCATTCATATTGCAAGTTGGACCGCGACTTCTTGGAACGGAAATCAAGCATGGAAAGGTCAGCCTAATAAAGGAACAATATAAAAAAAACTCTGTTCCAAGAATGGACAGGGAAAGGATCTGCTGGAAAGGTGAAATAAAGACATTATTTGTCTTTCGAAAACACAATTGGAAATAATATTTTGGAACAAAAAAAATATATTATGTAATATAACTGTAAACAGAATAAATCGTTCGGAGTTGTGTAGAATAGCCGCAAGCGACCGCAGGGCCCGATGTGTAGTGGCGGCCGATGGGCCCCGCGATACACATCGATCGCCGCCGCCTCATCCAATCTCACCCAACATCTACTAGGTACAATTATTTATATCTATTCCAAACTCGTGTTCACATGCTACTTAATAATACGTTGTGTATGTGGTGCGTTTCTTTACTATGTACGGTGCGGTGCAAGGGCGGCAGGCGGGCCGACTTGTGGTAGGTACCTAAATTAAATAATTACCTTTCATACATTACCTACATATAAGCCTGACCTGCGTAGTGAGCCGTGAGTCTTTTGCAAAATTTCGATAACTATTGCAACACATATTGCGCCAAACTCGCCGGCGCCGACCCACTGACTCACTCTCGTACTGACATTTGGACATACAAAACAGTCACCGCATTTTTGATCTGCACAATCTTAAAGTATGGTGAAAGTAAAATCGCGTCAATTAATAATTGTACGTCAACTTCTACAGAACTAATTCTGTAATTTTTCACATACGTTAGTCGCTTGTATTTAATTATGTATTATATTACTATAATTTCAAATTATTGATTTTCTCCATAACAATATCGGACAATCTCTTGACTAAGAAAAACTGGTTGTCTGTAAAGTCAGTTTACTGACGATAGTTGAACGTGACAACGTCTTAAGAAAATACTGATGGAATGATTGACAAATAATATCATCAAAGTAAACAAACGTCATGAAATCGTATTTAAAGTTACAGAAATTTATCAATAAAAATAAAGAAGGAATACAGGAAACATTTATAAAAAGGTAACATTTAAAATTTATAAATAGTCCCAGAAGTCAATAACAAAGTAATAATTGGATACATTACCAAAATATCTACCTCCAAAGTAATCAAGCTGCCGAACGCAAAGGCCGATTGTGCTTTTTATGTCTGTCTCTCTCGCTCTTAGGCGGGCTAACCATGCCCGAGTGGAAGGGACGCGTGCCTCTCACTCGCTCTCATTGTGAGCGCATAACGTGAGCGGAGCGTAACGCAGTTTCTTGAAGTGTCACCCGGCAAACCAATTTATAAGACGTTGTCACGTCAAAAAGTAATTGCACACAACATAAACGTTCCAACGATCTAAATCCGCCAGGAATTTTGTTATGAGACCATTCATTTTAATACGCCATTAAAATCAAAGCCTTAGATCTGATCAACCCTTGACTGAGGGTCTATTAAATCAATTAATCATTATTTTGACGACCCTGTAGCCTAGTTGGCAGCGCGAAGGGAAGCCGAAGCCGGGTTCAATTCCCGACCGAGACAGATTGCTTGTTCTCGGGTCATGGATGTTTGTGTTGTCCAATTTGCCCATGCCACCCAAGACACAGATACTTACTTAATGCTAAGCAGGGGGGTGCATTGAGTAGGTATTTTACCTATTTATTTATACATTAACACGGATAAACCAATTAGCATTAAAATATTAGGACCACCTAACGGTGGTCGCCCTTTATTTTCGATAATATTTCGATTTTTAACGCAATACTCTGCGTAGCATAATATATACTGAGGTCACGACGTATATGATAATGTCTAAGTCGACCTAATTTAACGTGAGACGATTGTAGCAAGCTGGCTTATTCTCGAGCCCCGAGATGTTCGTTCGAGGGCCCTCGACACGCGGCGCCCGACACGCCTACAGGACGGTTCAGCTACGCATGTGAGCTGCGTGGAGTGCCGCTCTCAGGTTTTATGTACATCGATGAACTGCAATGCAGCAGACCTACAAATAAACCAGGAGCCTTATATTACTTACAACGTGTCTCCGGTATCTGAAGCTAAAGTCTTACTTTCTTGAATACTCTCAGACCGCAGACTTTATTTACTGGAAGTAGGTAGAATTACATTAGGTACCTAATTATTAATTACTTATGTTACTCGGACTCCGACCGACGCTCGAGCGTCAGATTCCACCGGTCGGCGGTCCTTCCACTAAACGATTCACCTGATAGCTAACTAACTGCGAAACAATTTAGATCATATTCATGTATTGCAGTAACACAGTACCTAAGTATCACTAGCGATTATGAAATGAGACCTTATAAGGCTAATACTTGTTACGACTTTTCTTGGAACTTTGTTAACAAGCTTCATCGTATAAACAACTGAATAATATTATTGTATAGATAAAATACTAAGAACAGCGATATCAGTGAAACAAAGTGGGCAATAAATGGTGGTTGCGTTGTTGTGCGGCCGCCGCCGCGCCGTTCCGGGCCTGCTGACGCCGCAGCTCGACAACAACAAACAATGACCTGACCCGACCGTATCAAACACTGATAGATTGTCTACGGCATGAAACAAAGCTAGTTGTACGAGTATAATATGTGTACCTACTCTTGAAAGTACTCTCAGGGTCTCAGGTACACATGAGAGTGTACTTTCAAAAACAAAATCATTAGGAAGATATTTCAATCATAGTGCAGGAAGAAGTGTTTCACAGAAAGGGTTGAGGTTGATCTAGGGCTCTAGGCTCAACGACACAGCAGTGATATTATGAGTAAATATTATGTACGTAAACTGTAGAGAGCGCGGGGCAAGGCTAAACCGCAGAAATATAAATAGCGTGTACAAGCTGCCGATAACAGATAGATAGGTAGATATCCCCTGTCCAGCGACTGCTGAAGTGGGTCACGTGATACCGATATTCTTAGCCGCAGACGGACAACTAGATAGACAGATTCTCTTTTACTAAACCAGGAAAAACAAAATACCTACATAGTTTTGTAACTGGTGTTGAACACTTACAGCGCCACAGAAACTGCTGAATAAACAGAGTAGAGGACTGAATGTTAGGTACATATTTTTTAATTTATATGTATTTATAAGTATTTAAGATAGCAAACGAGCATGCAGCACCAGCAATGTAGATCATAATCATTAGATAATTGATTTAACACTATATTTTGAAAGTCATAGGGACTAAAACACCACTAGGTACACGGTATCAGGGGCATCATTAACTTCTGCGAGTGGAGGAGCAGTATGCGAGTGGACTTGCGGTATTCCTACTGTTCACACGTCAATGATACGACAACTTGTCGATTGTCGTCCATAGAAAACGTAAAGTTTAGCTTTGAACACGCGCAACATCAGGTAATTATGACAAACATGCAATGGGTCAGCCGGCGCCCGCGGCGCTTAAATTTGACATCTGTTGGGCACGCTAGCATCAACGACTCGAAATAAACAACTTTTTTTATATTTCCGACTCTCAATGCCCATTTCCTCACCTTTCGAAGTTTGTAGTGTAAAGCATTAATAACATTAATCCTGTAATCCAACTTAAATATTATATTGTAAAGCATGTAATCTTATCAGCGATGTAAACACCGATCATTCACGCAACTCACAACTCACACACCATCATATAGTTGATAACGATCGAGCAATCGTGTGATTTGTACGGAAACTATCTCCTGCGTGGAACTGTTCCTCTGTCAAGGCCACACGCATGAGCACAGCGCACCGAGCTCTCCATAGTCTACATGCAGCTTGCAGCTAATTGTATTTACACAGGTGGAATAACAGCTGTGCTCTAGACGCTCTAGTAGCCAAGCTCCACCTCAGTTAGGGCTCTGGAAATTGGATTATTAATGGCCGCTTTAATCTACCCATGAAATAAACTGTTTGTGTATTATTTTAATTAGGAAGAAAGGCATCGGGGTTGGTGCGATCATCCGTTGTCCTAAAATCGCAATAGGCGACGCAGGCCGGGTGACAACCGAGGCAACCGTCATTCAATCAGAAATCAAAACCCTTCATAAATGAAACCGTAAGAACGATGGATAGGTTCAAGATTTCTTTACAATACCAAAATAAGGGTGAACACATTACAGTATTGATCTATTGTCCCTTTGTGATGGTATACGTATTTTCTTAGAACTGTGAGCGTCGCAGGGTTTAGTCGCCAGCTGCGGCTCGGGTCCCGCGCTGATTCGCTTTGAAAACGAGACAAAAAGCTACACACACTACAGACGTTTTTTGTATCTGTTTAAATGACATTCCTTTTGTTGGGTTTAACGTATCCTTCCCGGCTCCACATTGACGATCGGTTGAGCCCGTTGTCGTTACACATCATTACAAATTATGACCCTGTTAAAAGCATTGTTTTTTTGTCTTTTAGAGGTTCGGCATTAAATTTTGTTTAGAGCTTTTAAAGCATAAAATATTGCCGTAATACATTATGACAAATATAAATGAAGGTGAGAAATATCTATTTGAAATTATTGGTGTGCCAAGTCTGTGAAAATTTGATTATAGGCTTTGTTATCAATACAGACGCCAAAACATAATTATTTTATGGAATTATTGTGAGTTTGTTATCATCGGTACTCCTGAAAAAAAAAGGACGCATGCGTGCGATACGTGAGCCGAGGGGGTACCTTGGCTTCAAAGAAGGAGGCGTGGAAGTCGGGCGTGGTGCCGGCCACGGAGGCCAGGTGCAGCGTGGTGTTGGCGGCGTTGGTGAGCGTGACGGTGCGCGCGTGCGCCGCCGCCAGCGCCGCGCGGCCGAACGCCAGCGCGGCCGGCCGCAGCCGCACGCCGTCCGCCTCGCCCGCACCGCCCGCCGCGCCGCCGCCGCCGCCCTCCACCCCGCCCGCTACTTCGCCGTTGCTGTCTTTACCCCATTCCTGTCAAATAGGAGATATTACTGCCAAATTATCCCGACAAAGTGCATTAGCATAGACAGTAAATAAAGTTCTTGACCAATAGGAAACCTTACGGCCAACTTTTAGCGCCAGAGTGCAGCACTAGCACATACACCGCCGCGTTCCGTAACTGGACGAAAACGCCCAAAACGACACTTTCATAGAAATTTGAACGTTTTGTTCAAGTACGGAACGCGGCTTATGATTTGTTTACTGTATGTGCTGATGGCGCCATCTACGCCGATTATTATATTCCCCATTCGTATTGATAAAATCTGACCTTAGCGCTGAATATCAACGCATTTTCACTTCCAGGAGCGAATTGCGCAGTCCCTATCCGGCGCGCCAGGGCAGCGGTGGGGAGGTCATCGTGGACAGACGTTTTACTGTTTTTTAAGGATGTCAAAAAATAAGTCACCAATCACGTACTTTATTTATATAATCATTATTGAAACTTAATAATAATTCACTGCTATGATATCTAAAAGGGCTCACAAACAAACAAACAAAATTATCGGCGAATACAATATTCGCTTACAATTTTGTTAATGTATAATGAAAATATAATGTATCATCAGCATCACGCATGTGTCTTTGCAGCGGCGGGGGTGGGAAAAGTATGCAAAACGATATTGCACCAGAGCGCTCATACAGATAGCGACGGCCCTGATAGTGCCCTTATGTATAGGTGTAGAGGACCTTAGTCCTTGGACACACTGTGACAACCACTACTTCATAGGTTTAGTAACTTAAGCATAAGAGCACCACACAAGTTACAGCACACTGCATTGAAATTAGAGAAGTACATATTATATTATTGTGTAGTACCGCTTTCAGGTTGACTTCAATTAAATTAAATAGTACAAATTTAATACATTAAAAAGTGAAATAGTGGCATGGCGCAGCATTCCCAGACACTAATAGAGAAGATTTAAATACATTAGCGACAAACATGCATGCTACACTATACTTAGAACAGGTCATTGACTCCGGAGGGACATTAATAGCCACTAAGGAAGTCTCACTCAATATTTAAAGTCCATTTAGTACTGCCTTATCATATAGAATAAACACTATTTATTTATTTATTTAAACTTCATGCACCATACAATTGTATAGATACAAAAGGCGGACTTAATGCTAAAAGCGTTCTCTCCCAGTCAACCTTCAGGAAGTACGAACCCAACGAAATGGCGGCGTGAATATAGGTATAAAAATAGTGAATATTTGTATACTATTCATTGTAGTTAAATAATATGTGTATTAATAAGTGTGTGTACCTCATTTATATTATCAATATTATTTAATTGGATACATGTGATTTTAATATTGATAGTAATCAAATTTAATACTGTGTTGTTGGATTTCCTGTACAACAACACTTACAGAATAATCAGGGGAATATTCAGATTACAAATAATTAAAATATACCATTTTGTGCCCCTGTCTTATGTGGGTGATCTGACATAAAAACTCCATTGAGTTATCCCTAAGAATTACCAGGAGTAAACTCACTCATTGTTCCCTTGATCTCAAACAGATTAAGCTTAAAAGGGACCCAAACCAAGGATCCTTCCCATTTTAATGTTAGTAGGGATTACTACTGTTGGCCTTTATATTTATAGTTTCAAATTTTATCTGCTTATAACTATTTCAGATTACCTGGAGTGTGACGCCTTCAATCAGAGAATCATGCACTGTGACACCTGCAAGCAAACAAAGAAATAAATAAGGACTGATGGAACAGTTATCATATGTATTTAAGTAGTCTAGCCACAGCTTAGATTGTGTGGGATTCAGGAAATCACAAAATACCTATAAAATTACCCCAGGCAATAACTTATTAAGATAAAATCTATTATTATACTTGAATTAAACTTATTGATTCTTTAATAAAATCTTTGTGCACTGTCCTATGCATGCTTTAGAATGTGCTTGAGGAAACTGAATTGGTCAAATGATTGAAGTGGAATAAAAAACATCTACATTTAGTGTCACCTAATAACTACATACTAATAAATTGTAATTTTTAAGTATAGCTTTGAAAGCAATTTATATTTGACAATCACTGCCAGGTGAATGTAAAGAATTAATGCTATTTATAATATGCTATGCTAGCTTTTCCCTCATAATTTCGGCCGCATTGAATTTTTGTTTCAGTTTATTCCCCTTCAACCTTTTCAGGAGGAAATTCACAAAAATCCACTCATAGTGCTCCCTACACTCCTCGAGGTGCATGCATGCTGAATTTTAGCTTTTGCATTCTGCAGTTTCAGTGTGTCTTGTCTGTCAGTCACTTAATAGTAGAAGAGTTTAATGTATTTAAATGTAATTTTTATTGGATGAGTATGTTTTTTATATTGCACATTTCAACTTTTCTTCCTGCTGGGATGTCATGCTCTCTACAATTAATATGACTCTAGTAGTAGTATTTTTTAATTTGTTTTAAAATTCATGACATGAAAAACAATAACATATAACATTTATATGACAAAGTTGCAGCCAATTTGAGTCAGATAATAACACCAAGTCTTTATGAATGAAGTAAATGTAAAAAATAAAACTGAAAGATTAACATGTCAATAAATAACACTAGCACAATGATGTTTTAAATATCTAGATTGAGTGTCGCCCTACAATGAAAACAAAAAGAACAAGGCAACATTATCAAGCATGTGTGCGTGCAGGCGATGTTTTTCACGTTCATTTATTGTCTATGTGTGCGTAATCTGTGCGTAATGATATAAAAATTGTGGCTAACAGTTAGCCACAATTTTTTGACACGTTTTCGCAGATTCGATGTTCCATCTAGATATTTAAAACATCAAAGCCCTAGCAATATAATATTTTAGTTCAGGTTGCAAACTGTTTTAAAATTATACTTAACAAAATTGTCTTCATCCCCTAATATTTTTTTTAAACAGTCACATTTCATATAACATCAAGCACAAAATGTGTTTTGAATTAGGAATACACTTAAAAATAATTTCACATAAATTGGTGGTGTTGATACAGATGTAGAAATACAGGGTGACAGTGGGTACTACTATTGTATGTTTTTGGGGGTAATGCGGTAAGAAGCGCGCGGGAGCGGCCGGCGCCCGCAGCTGGCGCGCCGCGGGGCGCCCCGCTGGCGAGGAGGGCCGAGTCCTTTCGACTTTATAATATTCTTTGCCTAAGTTCTTACAACATACAAACTGTAGAAATACAAACTACAGACGAGAAACAACATCCGAGTCCAATAACACGCGCCGCAACCCGCCCGACACCTGACACCCGCGGAACTAAATAAAGACACCTCTTATATTAAACCCACATGGTGCAAGGTACTCGAATCTAAATCCACTGTTATTTACTCAATTATCTTATTTTATTTGTAGTGAAATCGATTTTACCATGGCTTTTTCCCTGGGCTGTCAGTTGAGTGTTGAGGGATATTTCCAATAACGTCAATATAAATACGTAACACCATAAAATTTTCCGATACATCTTAGCAAGAATTGTTCGAATTTGTTCACTGTTTGTTCACATTTCTCATGCACAATTTGATGTTTTATCAAGTGCAGAACACTATCAAAGCAACTCACAAAATGTGATGTGATGTGCGTTCAAAGTCAAAAGAAGATATTGTCACAAATTCACAGAGCAATGACAGTATGACAGAGCAATACCAATGCGATATTGCTACTCTGCAGATAAAAAATATCGACAACGCACAAAATTGAAATTGAAGTCTCTTAGCTCCATAGAGATAGGAATATGGAACAATATAAGTATCTCTATGGAAAATAGGATCCACTTTGAGATCTAACTCTTTTAAATATCTTTTATAATGACAGCCACTGAAATAATATGATTCTCTTTCTGTGTACTCCACACGTAGAACACAAATTAGACAAAATGCTTATTTTGTGTTTAGAGCATCTATTTTTCTTAATTTTTTTAAGAAAAATTGTAACCACAGCGTCAATTTTGTTTCGAAGTTTTGTGTGTGTTTGTGTTTTGAGCTCTCTGTTCTCTGCAAAGAGTTCAATACGAACTCTTTGGTTCTTTGACAGAAACTCAACTGACAATGACAGTTGAAATGAAATGAAAGCTCATGTCACTTGTTCGATAATTTGACGGAAGTCGCAGACAGAGTGCTATTGAGCTATTGTGATATTTATTTCAGTTAATTGAGTAGATTTCTGTTATATTTTTGTTCCATGGTTGCTTTTAAAACAGAGTTTAATTTAAGTATATCACATATAATAACGTGAAACTTTGTTACCAAATTTTGATTCCGCAAACGAATTTATGGAGGACAACGGTAAAGATAAAAGTTTGATGTGAAGTGAAATGAGAAGTTTGATGTGAATGCATGAGGAGTCTTTGTTTGTAGCGGCGGCGGAATGCAATTTTAGAGATAGGAGGTATTGTTGCACGGTTGTTTACAGATGCAGCGGCGGAGGGCGCGGGCGGTGCGGGCGGCGCGGGCGCGGGCGACGCCATGGACGACACGGACGACGAGGAGGAACAGTTCGACATCTCGCTGCCCGCCGCGCACTCGGTCTGATATTATAAAAGAAAGCTATACTCTCAATGCATATTGACGACCCGGATGGCGCAATCGATGGCCGGATCGCCGTTCCGAGGGTCCCGGGTTCGATTCCCAGCGAGGTGGCAAATTGAATGATGAATTTGAATTTCCGTTCTCGGTCTGGGTGTGTGTCCTTGTCTTGGGTGTTGTCCATGGCACCCAAGACACAGGGAATCCTAGTGTGGGGCTGTGAGTGTGTAGCATTTTTTTTAAATATTTAATCATAGGGTTTACAACTCTCAGTGGGGCTATGATGATGCTGCAATAAATGAATTCCAGATATAATGTTATTATGCATACAAAACATTATCATTAAATCAGTTTTCTTTTAACAGCAGTATATAAGATGTGTTTACCATATATTGCTATTGTTTCTATTTTGTATGACACTTTTACAGTACATGGGGCATGGGCTGGTGACAGTGAGTGGGCGCTCTGTCCTGGAGCCAGGGTGGGAGGGCAAGATCCCAGTGATCGCCCGCCATGGAACGGTATTCCCCGGGGAGACGGTGCCCCTCCTGCTTACAAATAACCAGGACATATCTCTACTCTCACAAGCTATCAGAAAAGATAAGCTGTTTGGTCTACTATGTCCGGAGTGAGTGCTAATTTCTATGCAACCACATTCTTTTGGCAACTGGTATCTATCAACAAGTATTTGTCTGTACTATTTCTCTTAAACTCACAAAATATACTTTTATCAAATAGAAACAGAGTCTGAAAATTATCTCAGTACATATTTAATCCAGGTTATAACTTATTTTGTGTCAAACTTTATTAATGTTATGCACTATAGCAACATATTATTACAGCGAGAGCGGCGCGCTGGTGTCCGGGTACGGAGTGCTGTGCGAGATATTCGAGGCGAGCGGCGTGGCGGGCGCGGGCGGCGCGGGGGGCGCGGGCGGCGCGGGGGGCGCGGCGGAGCTCGACGTGCTGGACGCCGACGAGGACGCGCGCGCCACCTTCTCGTGCAAGGCGCGCGCCGTGCACCGCTTTCGCTTCGTCGAAATGCCTAAATTCAGTGTGCCCATACACATGTATATCAGGTAACCGCATAATATGTCTGAGCTTTAGTTCTTGACTACCTGTCCGAAGATCCCAAGGTTCAAATGAAACAATGTATCAAAGCGAGTCTTATAGAAACTACAAAGAATCTTAACAGCGCGATTCAGCGGACGGAACAACGCCATCTAGCGATGAATGACGAAACTATATTATTCAAACAAAACATTCTACATAACTTATTTAAACATCGAACATTCCGCCCACCATGGACGAAAAGTCCATAACCATTAACATTATTGAATAAATTGAAGTATCCTTCTTCCGCCCACCGTGAAACAATATTTAAAATGGGCGTTTAAAATTAAATGGACTGTATAATCTAAAAGGAGCAATAACAACGTATAACATAAAAGATACAATGAAACTCTATAAAACAAAAAAATATGTAAGACAATTACGTCCATACATCAACTTAAAAAAACTAGTGAACAAAGACAGGCTATTAGCTATTGCAATAGTTTAACTTGTAATAGGAAGCACGATTAACTTTGATACGGGTCGTTTTATTATCGACTCTTTGCAACGCAAAGATACGACTCTCGTGACTTCATCCGAACCGGTATGTTTTTCGACGATAATACCGTGAAGCCATCTTGCAGGGGGCAAATCGTCCTCCATGACCAACACTACATCACCCACACTAGGCTCAGGAGAACAGCGGGACCACTTATGTCTGTGATGAAACTGTACGAGATATTCCCGAGACCATCTGCGCCAAAAGTCCTGGAGCAAACGTTGAGTCAAATGCCATCTTTTTAAGGTGCTCACATTTGAGTTTTCAAAATTGTGTTCAGGCACAAGCAATAAGGGTTCTCCAATTAAAAAGTGACCAGGCGTTAATGGACAGGGATCTTCTGGACTACAACTAATTGCAGATAGCGGCCTCGAATTTAGACACGCCTCAATCTGTGCAAGGACTGTCGTCATCTCCTCAAACGTCAGGGTGCTAGTACCTATGATACGTTTGAGGTGGTACTTTGTGGATTTCACCCCGGCTTCCCAAAGCCCTCCGAAATTCGGAGAGTGGGGTGGAATAAAGTGCCACTTAGTGCCATTTAAAGCCAGCCAATCGGCGATATCAGAAGCTACACCGGACTTTTCTGTGCGAAATAAGACCTTCAACTCCCTATTAGCTCCTACAAAAGTAGTGCCGTTATCGCTCCACAACTCGTCACAATGGCCTCTCCTAGAAGTGAAACGCTTAAGCGCGGCTATAAATGCTTGCGATGTCATATCGCTTACTACTTCTAAATGTATGGCTCGAGTAGCCATGCATACAAATATACAAATGTATCCCTTTGTGGAGTGATAACCGCGACCCCTTGTAGGTCTAACGCTGATTGGACCAGCGTAGTCTACGCCACTTTGACGAAAAGCTCGGCTAGCATTCACCCTTGAAGCAGGCAACTGTCCCATTAAGGGTTGATTTGGTCGAGCTGAGTATCGCACGCAAGTCACACACTTGTGTATATATTGCCGAACAACACTTTTTGCACGAATGATCCAGTACCTGGATCTCAAATAATTAAGTACCAATTGTGGCCCTCCGTGCAAGGTACGTTCGTGAGCGTCTGCTACCAACAGCATAGCGAGGTGAGACTTGTGAGGAATAATAATTGGATGTTTGCTGTCCTGATCAATGTTGGCCCGTTGCAATCTACCACCAACTCTCAAAACTCCATCGTGATCTAGATAAGGATTTAATGATATTAATTTTCCTTTTCTATTAACTTTGCCTGTTTTCTTCAAACTCTCTATTTCTTCCATAAAGTATTCTGACTGACATTTTTTAATACATGATACCAAAGCTTCATCTATTTCCTCAAATGTTAAGTTAATTTGAAAATTAGTTTTAGATTTAAGTTTTAAAAATCTTCTACAGTAAGCAATTACCCTTGTTAATTTACGTAACGATGAAAACCTTGATATCAATCCATTTTCTTCTGTTTGTTCTGTCACTACATTAGCTACAAAATTTGACTTTCTTTCTTCCAGATTGGTTTGACTGATTACTCCCTTACTATAATCAATAACTTCATTTCTCAACCAATGAGGTCCAGATACCCATAATTCTAATTCATGGAAATTACATGGATTCACTCCACGAGAGGCACAATCGGCGGGGTTATCTTTGGACTGCACATGTGACCACTGATTAATGTTCATAGAACTGAGAATTTCAGACACTCGATTTCCTATAAATGTTTTCCAACGACTCGGGTGGCTACTCAACCAAGCGAGCACTACTGATGAGTCAGTCCAGGCATGCACATCATTCTTTGCGATTCCTAAGCTCTCTGAAACTTCTAAAAGAAGTTTTGTAAGCAAAACGGCGCCGCACAATTCCAAACGAGGTATAGACACCTGTTTGATCGGCGAAACCTTCGTTTTTGATGCTACGAGGCTGATGTGAACATGGCCATTGGAATCAACAGATCGAGTGTATACAACAGCTGAATATGCACTCATAGAGGCGTCGCAAAACCCTTGTAGTTCAAGACTTATGTCTTGGCGACTCGTGCGAATCCATCTCGGCAGATGAAAGTTTTGAAGATGGTGAAGACTTCCCCTATACTCCAACCAATCCTGCAACAAATGATCGGGTAGTTCTTCGTCCCATTCAATTCCAGAGAGCCACAGGCGTTGAATAAACACCTTGGCAGTTATTATGACTGGTGCAATCCAACCGAGAGGATCGTAAAGTCTTGCGATGTCAGAGATCACCCTTCTCTTGGTTACGGGTGTTTCCAGCGGAGGAAGTTGGACAGTATACTGAAACTCATCAGATTTTCGATTCCATGTCAAACCTAAAATTTTCATCAAAGAATCTATTTTAAAGTTTACAACTTCAGTCTCATTTAATTCTAAAGTGAAATTTTGTATCTTAGCTAAAAGTTCGTCACTGTTACTGGTCCACTTCTGAAGCTGGAAACCTCCTCGACTGAGTAACGCATTCATTTCGCGACAAATATCCTCACCTTCCTTGACAGATTCGCAACCAGTTAAAAGGTCATCGACATAGAAATCCTGCAAAACACGTTGTGAGACTAAAGGAAAATCTTTGCCTTCGTCGTAGGCCACTTGTTGAAGAGTACGTACCGCAAGGTATGGAGCTGAGGACGTACCAAATGTGACACGCAATAATCGCAAATGCTGCAGCTCAGCGTTCGGATTCTCGCGCCACGAGATACGTTGATAATCAACATGCTCATCACAGACCTTCACCTGTCGGTACATCTTCACGATATCTGCAATCAAACATATTGGATGGCGTCGCCATCGCATGATGATATGACGTAAGTCTGGTTGTAAGGTAGGGCCTACCATCAAATCATCGTTCAACGAAACTCCATTGCATCCCGAACAAGAAGCGTCGAAGACGACCCTAACCTTAGTCGTACTTTTATCTTCGCGCACGACGGCGTGATGGGGCAAATATACCGCCATCTTCTCAACTTCTGACTGAGAAACTATTTCAGCGTGTCCCAGTTGAAGATATTCCTGAATCACGGCCTTATACTGGTTTCCTAGTTCAGGGTTTCTAATCAACCTTTTCTCCAGCATGTGAAATCGTTTACGAGCTATCTCCTCAGATCTACCATATTGACATTGTGGATCTTCGGATTTGAAGGGCAACCGAACAATATAGCGTCCAGTTGCATCTCGTTTTGTGGAGTTAGAGTAAATATCTTCACAGTGCTGCTCCTCCTCGGTCAATATAACCTTGCGAGCTGAAGGTTCATCCGATTCTAACTCCCAAAACTTCCGCAAAAGCTCGTTAACATCTGTGCGCGCAAATACGCTGCAACATACTGGCATCGTCATCGTTTTGTTGATCTCACCAGACAAAATCCATCCCAGCTTAGTCTGCTGAGCAATGGGTGTGCCAGGTGGACCCTTAACCAAACCCTCTTGAAGAACCTCGCCAACAACACAAGTACTCAACAACAAATCAATTTTTCCTGGGGTATCAAAGGACGGGTCGGCTAATTTCAATGATGCAAACGATGATGGCAAAACCTGAACAATCTTCCTTTCAGGAAGACGTGATGTAAGCCTTTTTAGCACATACGCATTGACAAATAAAACAAAATTGGGATCTAGGCGTGATTGAATTTGAAAACGTACCATCCACCTTGAGGGCATCGCAACACCCTCATCATCGCCTAGTCGGAGAATGTCAGTGTGAGCAGGCGTTTTCTTTAAACCGAGCAACTGAACCGCGGACTCCGTGATAAAGGAGACCTGAGAACCCTGATCCATCAAGGCCCTTAATACAATAGTGGTACCAGTTTTTGACTCGACGTTGACCAAGGCTGTGGCTAACAGGCCATGGTTGTGAACATCTGCGTAACAACAAATACTTGTGGTAGACTCGCCCTGATTTGACGACGCGGCTGCTGCTGCAACGACAGCTTTCGTATCGGTTGATGTATCAACTGTCGCAGCAGTATTGAGGGACTTTGGGTGAAGTAGCGTGTGATGTCGTTTTTTACATAGATGACATCTAGTGGCTTGACGGCAAGAATAAACATTGTGATTTTTGGTAAGACAATTAAAACATATCTTATTAACACGAGCAAATTCGCGACGAGAATCAGTATCCTTTTTTGCAAATTCTTTACAATGGCATAACTTGTGATCACCAGAACATAAAATACAAGTTTGAGAAGATACATGAAATGACTTAGCATTGGTTTTGTTAACAGTAGGCATTACAGACTTAGCATCTAAAAACTCCAATGATCGAAATCTTGACTCTAAAAACTCTTTGAATTGACTGAAACTAGCTAAAACATCGCGTGAGCTTATCTGCGATTCCCATAACCTACGTGACTCAAAATCTAGCTTCGCACTGATAATAAATATTACAATGGTATCCCAGGAGCTTACATCGATATTAAGTGTGCGTAAGCCATGTAAGCAATCTACAGTAGTATCCAACATGTTTTTAATAGATGCAGAAGAAGCTTTAGCAATTGTAGGTTGATTTAAAAGGCGTTTTAACATGCAATTAGCTAAAAACCGTTTATTGTCGTATCGTTTTGTTAATATCGACCAACATTCTTTGTAATTAGACGCAGTTACTGGAGTGTGTCGTAGCAATTGTTCGGCCTCCCCTGATAAATGGCTCTTCAAATAATGAAGCCTTTGCACATCATCTAATGCCTCATTTTTATCGATAAGTGATACAAACAAATCACGAAATGAAGTCCATTCAGTATATTGTCCCGAAAATATTGGCAAAGAAATCTTTGGTAATTTAACGTTACTACCATTTGGCTTTACTTGTTTGACATCACTACTTATGGATATGGTACCCGAAACACGCTCCTTTAACTCTGTCTTATAAGAAATATAAATTTCTTCTGTTTGATCATAAATATCTGTAGTAAAATATGTATCTCTCAAATCTTTATCAGTCCTAATTTCTATTATTTCTTTATGTACTTTTACAAAATCTTGCCATTGATCTTCAAGTGATTCTAAACGTGTCGATATGTAAGCTTGCGTTAATCTTTCCTTTGGGGATTTCTTGAAGTTATTTCTAGCTTTTTCTATTATCTTTTTGTTTTCTATCTGTACTTTAACTAGTGAATCCATACTTGATTGTTAACTGTTTCAAATTATTATAACACAATTTTTCTAAGTTAAAGAATTAGCACAAATTTTCTAAGTCCTTAAAAAAGAGCGAAAATTTTACAAGTGTTTTTAACCAAACAATAAAGATAGAAAATTGGGCATGGATTCCCCGTACAAACGTTTTTAGCCTAAATATTCTAAGTCCAAATTAGTAAGGAACTAATAATTAAGAAAATTTTACAAGTGCTAGAAATTTTTAAAGTCTAATACTGATATAACTGCTCACAATAATAATTCAAAGTCAACTCACAATGTTCGCCGCTAAGTCAAACCTCCTGTGTTTACTTCACTTGTCACTGCGATGTCACTTCCACTCAGTGACTTCACCTGCCTCCGCACCCCGCAGTTAGTTGCCAGAAGTGCCTCCTTGATAGCCGCAACCTCCTGGTGGCGCCCTCTGCCGGAACGGTCTTGAACGTGCAGTTTGGCGTCGCCCTGCTAGTACCGCTTCCTTCCGCAGACGCGCTGAGTGCTGCTCCGTAGCACTTCAGTGACGATCCACCACTGGTTTGCGTGCCGCGTTCTCCACAAAAATAGGACCGGACTGGTATGGCACTAAGGTCTAATATCCGACTCGTAAGGCCCAAAAATATGTCCGAAGATCCCAAGGTTCAAATGAAACAATGTATCAAAGCGAGTCTTATAGAAACTACAAAGAATCTTAACAGCGCGATTCAGCGGACGGAACAACGCCATCTAGCGATGAATGACGAAACTATATTATTCAAACAAAACATTCTACATAACTTATTTAAACATCGAACACTACCTGATTACTTGTTGTTTTTATTTTTTGCTTTGTTTATAATAAAGGAGACGGTCCACAATTGTATGGAGTCTGGGCCTGGTTTTTGTACCAGTGATAAAATAAAATAAAAAAGAAAAATAAACCATTTTTGACTTTGATTAGTCAAAAATGGTTATCCACGAACTCATCTTTATTTCAGTGCAAAAATTATTTATTAACTCCACGTGACGCAATTATTCTACATAATGGCGGGCAGCAGACCAGAGGATTCATATTTTTTGACGTATGACGTTAGCTGTCAATATGCCTTCTCTATGCTTGAACAATTGCTTGAACTCAGAGTGAAGGACGTGTTGCAAGTAGTACCTACCGAATAACTCGAAATTAATTTTATTTTAGCAAGACTCATTTATTGCGATTTGTGAATTTATTATATTTTTAATGAACTTTCTGTATTTTTTGGTTTTTCATGGTTTAGTGTACAAGATCAGGCCCAAAATGGACCATCTCCTTTATTATAACGTTATATACTATTGCTTGCATGGTCTAAACATGTTTTGGAAAGATGTTATATATTCTAATATATAGAATCACAATGAACTGTTTCATACATTAATTCAAAGACTGGGTTGTATGAAGGCTATAATCTTTGAAAAGATGAATACCCTTGTCTATGTGCAACAAGTGAAAAAATCATTTGAGGACTCTAGGATCAAAGGAGCTCTATACCATGAAATGTTGTGACTTTATCGAATGCAAAATGTGGGGTAGATGAACTGTGAAGAGTATAAATTCCATAGAAGCCATGGGTGGGAGGTGTGAATGTTAATGAGGCTGGGATGTGGTGCAGGGCGAAGCCGGCGCTGGTGCGGGTGCTGCCCGAGGTGAGCCGCGCCGAGCCGCTGCGGCACACGCGGCTCGCCAGCCTCGACCCGCTGCGCCGCGAGCGCACGCCGTACGTACACCACACTCTACACTCTACACCTATAGCTGCCCGCTTGCATTTATGTACTCTTAAAGTAGCCATTGACGACGCGTACATTTACAGTGCTTCCGAGTGGAAGATTTCCATTTGGAAGTGCCTCCATACATTCAGAAGTATTCCAAATGGATATATCGTCAACGGTTTCCAAAATTTCAAAGATTTCCTTTGGAGGTACTTCCATATGGATGTCCTCCATTCGGAAGCACTCCAAACGGACGCATCGTCAATGGCCACCTTTAGACATATTTCTCATGGCCGATCCAGACTTTCACCGTCGGCCACCCGAATTATCTACCTTTGGCTAACTCTGTAGCGGTGAGCGTTACAATAGTAACAATATCCGCCTCCTACAGAGGTATATGGGTTTGAATCCCAGGGCACGCCCCACTGACATTTCAGAGTTATATCCGTTGTGCGGATATTAGTTCCCCATGTCCAGACACTTAAATAAAATAACAATAACATGTGCGTTTTAAGCATTTAAATTTAAGAATTTAAATGAGAAAATCTGCATGCTGGTGAGTTCACAAAATTCAAAGGTGCGTGAAGTTCGCCAATCCGCACTCGGCACTTCTCATTGTGAGAAGAGACCCATGCTCTATAGTGGGCCATGATGGGTTGAAATGATTAGTGATGATGATTAGAAACACAGTCACGGGATACGTTGCCATGGATATAGGGACGTAATATATGCGAAAGTTTGTAAGGATGTATGTGAGTGTGTGTGTGTTTGTTACTCTTTCACGCGAAAACTACTGAATGGATTTTCATGAAACTTTGCAGTAATATATGTAGTTTAGACATCGGAATAACATAATTTGTTAAAATTTATAGAGATTTTTGAAGGGACTGGTTTCCCGAAGCGAAGCGACGGCGGATTTACTAGTTGCATATAAAAGTGATAGAGGTTGGGTGTATAATAGGCATGTGTGTGTGTGTGCAGGCTGGACGGGCGGCTGCGCGCGCTGGACGCGGCCACCACGCCGTGGCCGCTGTTCGTGTACGACATCTTCGACTACCGCCGCATGCGCGCCGTGCTCAAGGAACACTTCAAGACCTTCATGATAGGTGAGTACCCATGGAACGACAATTATATTGCCTATATAGTTATAAACATTTATGGACTTAATGTAGGCTACAATTTGTCAGTCCGAAATTCAAAATTCAAACATTATGTTCAGTATTAGGATAGAGTAACGTCGTTTGCGTAGTCGCATGGGACGGCCGAGACGAACGTGAACCTTATAGGTCACATTATTAAAGTGCAACATTCTATTTATCTCTATACTATACTAATATAATAAAGAGGAAAGATTTGATTGTTTGTTTGTTTGCACTGAATAGGCTCCGAAACTACTGAACCAATTTGAAAAATTCTTTCACTGTGGGAAAGCTACACTATTCCCGGGTGACATAGGCTATATTATATTTTTAAAAAATTCGGGAACCTTAATAAAACTGTGATAATGTAGCTCAAAGTGTAAAAAAACTGAAGAGTTTGTTTGTTTGAACGTGCTAATCTCAGGAACTACTGGTCCAATTTGATTTTTTTTTTCAGTTTTTATAGCTCATTTATCGAGGATGACTATAGGTTGCTTTTTATCTGAAGTACGCGAAATAATTCCCACGGGACGCGGGTGAAACCGCTGGCAAAAGCTAGTAGAATCTAAAATAGACACCCGAAGGTGGGCACTGAGAATCACACTGAACGGTGTGGATATCCGGCTTTCAATTCTGGTTGTACTTCTGCGCTCAGTGCCTCCACGGCTGCATAGGCACGCTGATCGCTCATCAAGTGCGAACAGCGATAGGCTCAAACTTTCATAGACTTCAGTTCCATTGGTTGATGTATGCGGGCTCAGACCAATAAACTATAGACTGGACGCCGTGAACAAAAGCGTGAAGCCGGCAAAAAGTCAGCTTGAGCACACATCGAAACCTGCCCTATGTTGACAGTATGAACTAGCACAAATTTAAACTTTATTTTTTGGAACACAAAGCTTCATTAATTTTTTATTATTAAGAACACAAAAGTCGTCTTGATGTGAGTGCCGCCGTGTGTATTACAATGCTAAACTGACTTTTGCCGGTTTCACTCTTTTGTTCCCGGCATGCCGTCTATAGTTTATTGGTCTGAGGACTTCAGTTGATGTATGCGGGTGTGTGTGTGTGTGTGTGTGCGGGCAGAGCGCATGCCGGAGGAGCCGGTGGGGCTGTCGTTCTGGGCGGCGGCCAACCTGGCGCTGGCGCCGCGCGAGCGCCTGGCGCTGTTCGTGGCGGACGACGCGCTGCTGCGGCTGCACATGGCCGTGCGGTACGCGGCGCGCCGCGCGGCGCTCGGCTGCGGCTCGTGCGGCCTGGAGCTGGCGCGCCGCGACCACCAGCTGCCCATGTCCAGCGAGGGCGTGCACTCCAACTACACCAACATCGGTACGACCGCTGATACACCGCCGCCGCTCTACTGCATATTACACTCAACATGTCGCAATTAATCCTACATTCATCTATTTATAGGCGTATTATATATATTATCTCTAATTAGGGTTGCCAGGCCAAAAAGCCCGACGCCCTTTATTATGCTCAAAATCATTAAAATAGCAGCTTGGTAGGCTGGCGACGTAGGAAAATATTGGAATCCGAGCAATTTGCATAGTACATAATTATGATTCCAATATAAAAAGTCTAACAAAAACCGGACAAGCCAGACACCCTTTATGTTGGCCGAACACGCACTCAAAAAAACCTAACACTGTCGGGCATTATCCGGACGTCTGGCAATACTATCTGTAATTGATTTGCTATCTGTACCTAGAATGTATAGGTCACTGGTTCAGATCCGGCTCGAAGGACCATGTAAGACTGATTATGCAGTACAAAATATTATATTGCTACTGAAGTGACATACAATTAAATTGCTAGCTATGAGAACGAGCGACGCTGGTGACTGTTATTTGTGCATTAAAAATAAAATGCTATAGTTTCCCTACTAGCCCATACTACAGAATGACGTGTTGTGTGGTGTGTGGGCAGGCGGGTTCATGCACGACATCGTGACGGTGTCGCAGGCGTACAACGTGCGGCTGTCGGGCGCGCCGTCCGCCGAGTTCTCCTGGTTCCCCGGCTACTCCTGGACCATCGCCAACTGCGCCGCCTGCAGCGGCCACGTCGGCTGGAGGTCAGTGCCCACCCTCGATAACTATTATATAGTACAGATAACTCCAAAATACAGATAACTCTAGCCAAATGTTGCGTAAAGTTGGTTAAAAAGATGTAGTAACTGCTTTTAAGTGAATTTTAATGAATTGAAACAAAAACGAAAAATTTTATTTTATTCACGGGCTTTCTCCCATTTTCGACAACTTTGCTTATATCAAAATCCTTAGGGGATCCCTCCTCGCTGTACCTACCTAGATACCCCACACTGATGGTAAACTGTGTGGGCAGGTTCGACGCGCTGCGCCCGCGCCTGCGGCCGCGGCAGTTCTTCGGGCTGTGCCGCAACTACGTGTCGGCGCGCGCGGACGGCCGCGGCCGCTCGCTGTCGCCGCCGCTGCCCAACGCGCGCCGCGAGCCGCGCGCCGCAGCCGCAGTGGCCGCGCTCGTGGCGCGACACGCGCAGGACCCCGACCTGGACGACGACGACGCCTAGCTCCGCCCCTCCCCCCTCCCCCCTCCCCCTGGCTCGCCGCTCCAAATACAGTACTTACGCATTTGCGCGGCTGGAGCTGCCGGGGGCGAAGGGCGGCCCCCAACCGACGGCGCTACGACGGTCGGTCGGAATTCAATTTCTCAGAAATATTGTGACCATGTTCACCTACTTCTTTTATCATTTATATTAACAATTATCTCGCTAATTTCCTAAAGAATAACTAGTCTGACGCGTGAATGTATTTTAATGTCACGTTTTCCATAATGGCATCGTCTCTCACAGCCCCGTGTTGTGTCAGCGCCCCCCGGGGGTCGCAGTGGAATTCAAAGAAGGCATTTTGAAGTGACTATTTCTTTTTTGTATCTATACTCCGTTCAGATTGGAGCTGGACAAAACCAAAACAAACCATTAAAATTCTTCTGTAGGGTTTTCACTAACTGTCACTAACCAACATGTATTTCTGAATCAAACGCGTTATTGTAAAACTAGATTGCTCACTAAAATTTTTCTGAATCCATATTTAACTATGGAACGATCGATAAATACTTCAAACTGCGAGAAAATGCGGTAAAACTAATATCATTTAACGCTTTCGTTACTAAATTACTCATGCAGCCACAACCTTAAAAACGTCGAGCGATTTGAAACCTTCTTCCCAATGATGTAAATTTTGAAAAGCCTGTCTATACCTATAAAAGAAAATGTCTACCAAATCCTTACCATAATAATGACGCCAGCTGACTTTGCAACTTGGTCGTCTTATATTCGATTCATTCCACGCAGTAATTTGTAAAATTAAAATGAACTACAATAATTTTTTAAACACGATAATAATTTTATTTACGTTTTGGACTCTTTTAAATAACTAATCCGTGTTAATTTGCACTGTAAATATAGTGTAAAATAATTAAAATCGATCTTAAACGACAAAACAAAAGCAAGAACTTCAGTTTAAGTTATCTTTGACAGTCTGTGGCAGTCTGTATATGACAGTGGCAGTCTGTGGCCGGCAGGTCGCCATTCTCTATTGTTTGTTTACATGTACATAATTGAGCGGTCCTCGCATTCAATATTCATTGTTTGCACTTAATTCTTTAATTTTATTGTTTGTTTAAGTTTAAATTTGTGTTTAGCCATATTAGTTTTGTTAATATTGCTAGTGTAGTGAGTGTTACGTGTTTTCGTTAAGTTTTTCGCTTACCATACAAAATAATAATTATAGTGATAATACGACGAAAAGTTTGTGTTACATGGTTGTTTACTGTTGCTGGGCAACGCAATATTTACCTTTTGTCCAGCTCCAATCTGAACGGAGTATAAATCACCATCTTGCATCGTAGTTAAATATGTAAATATGTATTAATTAGTTAAATATTATTTGACTACATCAAAATTTTATTACCACAATATGTAAATGTTTTTAATAACTAATCGATGTGTATCAAAGGTAGGGTATACGGTAAGAATGTATTTAATTTTGTATAAATTATTGTGAAGAAGCAATAAAACCCTATTTATTAAGTATTATTTGTTTTTTAATCAATAATAATAAAACAATATTCAATTATAATATAACAGCTGCCCGCGGGGGCCCGTCGGCCCCGAGCGAGACTTATCATTTTGAAGCTGGATGGCGACCGCTGAAGTACCGCACAATGGACCACAGGACCACCGGCTACCGGCTAGCAGCTACCGGCTACCGGCTCCGCAGCAGCAGGATGGGGAAGTTCTCCGTCACCAGGTAGTCGTCCTCGAATATCACGGCTATGTTTAACTCGAATTCTGGAAAATTGTATAATTTTCTTCAAATTCAAACACTGCTCCCTATACAGTTTATACGAGTGAGGTCAAAAACGATCAAGTATAAAGTCAAGAGCAGCGTATTTTGACGTCCATGGGAGACTAACATCAATCTGTCCATGTCCATTAAAAAGCAAGTGTCACATAGCGGCGATAGCTGGTGGTGTGGTGTAGGGCGGCTTAACATAGTATATTATTGAGAGTTCTAATTCACTTCCGATCCAGTGTAAGTAGGTCTCTGATAAGGTGGTAATGTAATGGTGGTATGGTGTCAAGTTATGCTGGATATCAGCTAGTTTGTTTACATTTTGCATTTGTGCGTGACGTAAGCAACTGTGAAGCGATTGAGAGTTCTAATTCACGGTGCGGGTGCTCCGAAGGTGGTCTGAGGGTGCTCCGGTGGGGTAACAAAAACAATGATGAGATACGTATTTGTATTAATCGTCAAGACTTATACTTAGTGTTAATATAAAGGTTAATAGTGTTTATAGTGTTACCGAGTCAAAGTCAACTTCTAATTGAGGGAACCATCAAGAAGGATACTGTCTTCGTCAACAATGGACCCGTTTTCCTATTCCGAGTGAATGAACACTTAACCATCTAGTGAACTTTAAAGAATAATTACTATAATATATTATGTTTCCTCTAATGCATACACCCCAAAGCTAGTTTTTGGTGTTAAGAATACATTCAAAAATAAGGTTTAGGTTACCATATGTGATGAACAGTCTTAGATATTTAGCGATAAACAGAGAAATCCCCAAAATCCTAGTGAATGAACATGTACCTGCAACATCAACGTGCACGCGCATGCAAGCTAACAAATCTATGCGAGCTAATAAATCTAGTGAATGAACATATTTTTTCTTTATTAATTGTAGCGCTTTCATGTAGTTATGAAAACATTAACAAACACACTAGTCGTCCCTACAATTTTCGAAAGTTGCCCTCGATTTCTCCAAGATGCCATCATCAGATCCTGGTGATCCTTTTAATAGGACCCCACTGCGTATATCTACTTTACAACAAAATAAGAATTATCAAAATCGGCCCATAAACGACGAAAAAATCGCTGAACAAACATAAAAAAAAGCATATATACGGTCGAATTGAGAACCTCCTTCTTTTTTGAAGTCGGTTAATGATCACATTTGTTTGCATATGTAGTAACGCGACGGCATTACTTGTTATATTATATATCGCAACGTCAGGCGTTTCTGAGTTTGCAAATAGGTGTTATTATTTATAGGTGTTATTTATTATTATTTAACTTAATTTATTATATTGTTTATTCATTAACACGCCCCTGTTTGTTAGCGCATAACATATCTTTATTTATATAATTTATCTAAGCAGGTTAAAATTTTAAAGATGTTACATTACAATTGCTCACTATTGTAATAATAACTAATAAAATGTCGATGTCGATAAACTTTTTTCGCATCACCTACGGAGACGTGAATACCTCTAGAGGTGAATGAACCAACATGTAGATGACACGTGTAAGCTAAGCTAAAGCAAGCTTTATTGCCCATTCCTTAAGGTTGATTTCAGATTAAAATATCTATTGGGTTTTAAGTAATTGAAATTAAATTATGGACGTATAATAAGATTTATTGCAAAAACTTCACTTACCGGTGATATGAAACACCTCCGTTCTTAACATTTCTTGTTTTACTATTATTTTTAAACTGCAAAACGGAACAACAAGGCATAATTTCTTTGAAACACCGTAAAACAAATAGTGACACGAGACGTCCGTTCTTGAACCGGATGACAGCGACGACTAAAGGCAAGTTTGCGACACAACACAAACTAGTGACACGCGGGCCACGCCTACATCGCACTTCCACTATATGTATATTTCGTGGTTGTAGAGTTAATGTTATCAAGTAATTTAATAAGTATTATTAAATTACAATTATAAGTATTAATAAGTATTATTAAGTATTAATAAGTATTATTAAATTACATACTGAATATAATTTCAGTCTTTTTTATGTATAATTTTTTAATTTAGTTTATCAATTTAAATGATTAAGTATAGTTATTATATTAATGTGAAACTTTTTATGTATAATTTTTAATTTAGTTTAAGTAGATCGTCAAACCAAAAATTGTAAACAAAAATAATTAAATTATATAATATTATATTCATTGATATTATATACCTTCTTTTATTTCTAACCTATTGTCTTTTTTAAGTAAAGAGGAGATGAAAATAAAACAATAATGATTTGATTACACATCTCATTAATAAAAGCATAAAATAATTTATTAGGAAAAAATACATGAATATATAAGTAACTTAACTCTAATAGTATAAAATTATTACAATTTACTAAGAAAAAACGATAATTAAGTGGCATGAATGCACAAGTAACCTCATTCATATTAATAGTATAAAAATAAGAGTATAGTAGGTTGATTAAACATCTTAATAATAGCGAAAAAAATATATAAATCCTAAATATATATCAATGAATTTACTGTAGGATATGTCACTTGCGAAGTTTCTAACTCTCAATCCATGTACAAAACGAGTGCAGTACCCGAATTGCGGCATATCTCTTGCTTGTTACACACTCTGGAAAATAAATATGCAATAACATTACTTTGTGATTCCATACATCGTAGATGCCTATTCCTTTGTAAAAATAATTATTTTTAATATTAAACCCATCTAAGTATGTCTAAAATAAATCTAACATTACACATTTTCGCTAACACCGACACAAACAAAAATAGCGTTTATTATTGTACCAAGTTTTAAAGAAACTTTGCACGAGCGCAACAGTCGGGTGGCACATTAGTTAACGTTATGAACCACTCTTCAAATGTAACGTTTTCATTGCTGACTGCAGACTACATGTAATGTTACCAAATTTCTTAATTGGCATAATATATGTGTCTTGAAAACTGTAATAATGAAAAAAATAGTATGTTAAACACTCGTAAAGTTTATAATCCAAGACTTGCCTCTTGGACTTTTATTTATTATGTACAGGGTGTACTTCTCGAGTTCTTGAAACATTTCTTCGTCCAAATTATTAAACCTGCAAGGAAGAAGCGTTATCATTTATACTTACTACAAAATATTTACGAAGTGAAAAATAAATTAATGAACACTAGTTCAAGGGAGTGAGTTATTAATGTGAATCAATATTTGTTATCAACTGTTTTTATTATTATTCCTTTGCCTATGATACCACCACATCCTGCGCTGGTGCGTGACACACAGTTTATACACATGTGAGAAGAAAAAAAGTTCTGTCAGCAAATGATAATAAACGTTATATACCTAATTAGATATAATGGATGTATAAATATGTATAAATTATGTTTTTTTCTTTTTAATTCCATAATTTAATTAAACTCCTCAACTAACACAATTTTATTATTATCAACATCCCCGCACGACCGTGGTAATAATTGACTGCATCCAGCGAACAATAAATACTGCACCACACGATGTTGATAAGAGCGACATAATTTACAAGTTATATTAAAATACTAGTGGACCCGTGAGACCCGTCCTCGCTTCGCTTCGGGAAACCTAAGAAACGCATCATCTCTCCTATTATTATCCTCGTCGGGCCTCAGACCACCTACGGAATTATTTTAAAAGATGCGGATGGAGACCCCATCGTGAATTATTTTAAAAGATGCGGAGGAGTTTTTTTTGCCGTTTTTTTTCTCCTCAAGCACTTTTCCAAAACGGCGGTAGAATCAAAAAATTGACGTTCATAAGTGAATTTGTAAATACCCAGATGAAATAAACAGTTTGACTTTGACTTTAGAACGGAGGTCTATCTCCATCACTTACGAGGGGCTCATCTTGCCCCTCCCCCCCCCCAATCAGAGCACCCCACGGGCCCTTCTTACCCCACCGGAGCACCCTCAGACCATCTACGGAGCACCCGCACCGTGAATTAGAACTCTCAATCGCTTCACAGCTTCATGCACAAATGCAAAATGTAAACAAACTAGCTGACCACCAGCATAACTTGACACCATACCACCATTACATTACCACCTTATCGGAGACCTACTTACACTGGATCGGAAGTGAATTAGAACTGTCAATAATATACTACAGACTACTGTTACCAATCTTGAAGCTGGGCGCGGCGGTGGTGGGGCAGGTGAAGAGGCGCGGCAGCACCATGCGCAGCGGCACGTCGCGCGCGCGCCGCACGTCGCCCGCGCCCACCTGGATGTTCTGGATCTCCGTCGCTGCCGACATCCAGGGGATCAATGACAGAGCCCTGCCTGCGGCGACCTCTAGCGCCGGCCGAGGCGAGGTCGAATACCCTATTTGGCAAAGGGAGATCTCCCGCCAGGCGAGACGACATGCCTGGGGAGCGACCGAGGCCCCGAGTGAATGCTCTCGAGGCGTGGTATATATGCCGACGACGCACAAATCTTCGATAGCGCGATTCAGGATTCGGTGACGTTACCGTGTGAAGTGTGTGCGATGTCGCCACACCTGCCAGAACTTTGCCTGTGCAAGTGATGGAGAATAGCGTGATTCAGGCTTCGCGACGTCCCTATGCCACGCGTGTGCGATGTCGCCTCACCTGATCGGCCTACCCCCAACAAGGAAGAATACAGTATTCAAGAGGTTGCAGGCACCACTAACGGCCCGACACGTCAACCACAGTTAACACAAACGTGCAACGGTATGAACGGTATGGTAAGAAGTATGAAGTAGACAAAGCGGTACCATCTCTGGAGTAGCCCTCGGCGCAGCCGCAGGTCTCCACGCGCACCAGCTGCAGCTCGATGGACTTCACGGGCACCTGGCTCTCCTCCACGCGGATCTGCAACCCACAACCATGCTCCTACACCTACACCACTGTTGCCACTTTGTTGCCAATTCTATTTATGATCTGGAAGTTCCACCATTGTTTTCTTGCTCAATGATTTATATTGGATTTCTTTACAGTCAGGCTTTAAATATCATGAAGGAATAAGAAAACGCACAACAAAATTAAATGTTTTGTATAATTTTTTGAAAAGCATTTAATGTAGTGAGTTAGTGACCCAGCCTGGAAAAACGAGAGGATTAAAGTTTGATTGTCCCCACGGGGGAAAAGTTTATGTGACATATAAATGTTTGTTGTGTCCTGAGTCCTGGATATTAAGGGACTCTAGTGATTGAAGTATCAGTGCATAGGCATTAAAAAAAATGCGGGATTGTAAGAAGAAATTCATCTACATATGACGATATTAGTAAATGTGGAATTGTGAGTAGAGATTCGAAATTTTCAGTGGGGAAATATTTTATGCGTAGCGCTGATGATTCCGACCTTCCCAGTGAGCGGCTTGTCGAGCGCGCAGACGGTGGAGTCGATCTCGGCGTAGATGAGGAAGTGCGGCATGGCGCGCGCGCCGCCCCCCGCGCCGCCGCCCGCGCCGCCCGCGCCGCCCGCGCGGATGCTGCTGGGTGTGATCTCGCAGCGCACCGGCTTGGCCACCGCCGCCGCCGTCTGCACAGGCCACAGTTCCACCCACACACTATACTTTAGCTTAGTTAACTACAGCATTACACTAAATACAAATAGATGCCATATTACCTTCTGTGTATATACATTATTTACGCAGAACAAAATTATGGCTAAGGCACTTCTCACACAATGCTATTTTATGAGCTACGCGACTGCAACGCAATCCACAATTTGTATGTGTCTGATACTTTTGGCTGACAGGAGACGCGTCTACGATGCGACTCCTGTCAGTGAACAGTGTCAGATACATAGAATTTTGGGATTGCGTCGCAGTCGCGTAGCTAATAAATAGCGTAATGTGAGAAGTGCCTAAAAAGTTTATCATATTTTTTCTATGAGGTCTATTTTAAGCTGACTAGGCAGCAGGGACATAACAGGTGCTTTATTTATTGACATAAACAGACACAAAAAATGAGGTCTTTGTCTTAATACAATGGAGCACCGTGTCAGTAATTTATGACACATAAAATGAAAATGACCAGAAACAAAATAAACAGGGTGTAGTACCGGCAGATGCTGGACAAAGAACTGGCAGGTGGCGTTGAGCGGCTTGTTGAAGAGCGAGCGGCGCATGCCCGCCTTGAGCGTGTACATGACGTTGACGAAGACGCCGTGGTAGGTCTCGAGCAGGGCGGGCGCGCCGGGCCGCGCGCGCAGCGGCAGCTCGAACGGCAGCTCCGTGCGCCCCGCCGGCAGCCGCCCGCCCGCCACCAGCTCCAGCGTACTGCTCACCAGCGTTATGGGCTGCACATCACAATATATCACACTTTCTTGGCAGGCAAAAATGCCCTCTTGTGCTTGTTCAAGGCCTAGAGGGGGGTATTCAGAAGCCCAAATTACCCAAAAAATAGAAAATGTTTACCACAGTATATAAACTTTTGTGATTACAGAAAATAAAAAATAAAACAAGGTTCATTTTAAGGCTTTATAAAAATTGGTACAAGACCTAAATGACAACCAATTAAAGTGAAGCACTACATAACGAAAAAAACTGCGTTTTTTTTGAGAAATGTCTAATGCACATTCTTCTGAGAAAAAATAACATTGAATATTGTCAGTTTACCTTTATACTGTTGGAGAAAGCCTCAAAGATGCCGACGTTCTTGGTGCTGAGCTGCAGGTTGACGACGCCCTCCATGAGCAGCGCCACGCCCTCGTGCCGCACGTCGCCGCCGCTCTCCACCACCACCACGCCCGCTATGGTCTCCTGCACGTGTTTATATTGCATTGTACCACTGCTCTAGGTCTAGTCGATATAATATGTTACAATAAAATCGAACGGATCGTACCCCTTCATGGTAAACCTTATTGACTCGCTTAAGATTAATACTAAGAGTTGTAGTCATTTTTTATATTTGATAAAACGATATCTTTTATTTCACTACACACGAAGTTGACACACGACACGGCTCACTCACTAAGAAAAACAAACATAATCATATACTTTGTACTTTCACAAACAGCTTTGTTTACTAATTTTACTACAAAATATAAAGTGGAAATTAATTTTACACAAACACACAATGAACAATCTATGCAATGAACACATCACCATCCGACGACCCTATGATCCGACTCATCCGACCCATGTATTATATTACTCTTTGATGATTTGGCATTAAGTAATTATTGAAGTTAGCAACACTGAACAACATGCCACTGACATCTGTGTCCATAGAAAAAATTTACTCCTATCGTCTGTGTCAGTCAGCTGCGGGCAGAAGCCAGGCTTCAGAGCGTATACCTACCTCGGATAAAAAGAGACGAAATCTTTAGTAATCACCTTTCTCTTTCTGGCTCATCGGGATCGGAGAGAGATAGGTAATTTTACCGTTATCGTTGACAGTGACAGACTGACAGATGGTGATTGGTGCTGGTCTCTGACATAGGTCGGATCAAAGCAGTGTTGCCAACTTAACGGATTTCCCGTTAGATTTAACGGATTAGGGTCAGGTATTAACGGGAGAAAATATATTTTAACGGTTAACGGATTTTTTGACGGGAAAATAGTTGAAAATAAATCAAGAATTTAGTTCTAGTGTTCTAGTAACGAACTGTAGAATTTTGGTCAGAGGTAAGAAATCTGAAGGTGTAACATCCATTCCAACACTTATATTGTGATTTTGCTTTTAAATGTTATTGCTACCTTGTTCAAACGCGGAGGTAGAAAGAGTTTTTAGTGAATTAAATGGAGTAAAATCAAAATTGAGAAATAATATGAATGAAAAAATGATCAACGCAATTTTCAATATTCGTTCTGCATTAAAAAGAAATGGCAAGACATGTTATTTTTGATTTACCTCTTATTGCTATGCTAGGATCAATGCTAAACATAAAATTAAAAATCAGCCATCCACCTTAACAGCTGCTCCCATAGCGAGTATAATAACATCAACTGGAAGCGATGATGATGCTTGTGATTTTTTGTTATAAAGTTATTTTTATGTTTTCTGTGCCTGATGACGATTGGGATTGTTTCTTTAAAACTTTTTTTATATATTGACTAGTAAACCCGCTCTCGTTTCGCTTCAGGGAGCCAGCCACTTAGTAGAATATAGCTCTCAGAAGGTGGATTTTGTTTTGACTGGTTTCGACTTTACAGTTATAATTTATTGTAGTATGACCAAATGATAAAAAAATCTCTATAAATTTTAACTTATTACGTTATTCCGAGGTCTAAGCTGCAAAGTTTCATGAAAATCCGTTCAATAGTTTTTGCGTGAAAGTGTAACAAACACATATACAAATACATCCTTACAAACTTTCGCATTTATAAAACGTATTTTTTATTTAACGGAATTTTTTGACGGACACAAAAAAAATTTGACGGATTTTTGACGGAATTTACCCACAGGTTTAACGGAATTTCAAAATTATAGTTGGCAACACTGGATCAAAGAGTAATCAGTGTTGCCAACTTAACGGATTTCCCGTTAGATTTAACGGATTAGGGTCAGGTATTAACGGGAGAAAATATATTTTAACGGTTAACGGATTTTTTGACGGGAAAATAGTTGAAAAAAAATCAAGAATTTAGTTCTAGTGTTCTAGTAACGAACTGTAGAATTTTGGTCAGAGGTAAGAAATCTGAAGGTGCAACAAACATTAATCCATTCCAACACTTATATTGTGATTTTGCTTTTAAATGTTATTGCTACCTTGTTCAAACGCGGAGGTAGAAAGAGTTTTTAGTGAATTAAATGGAGTAAAATCAAAATTGAGAAATAAAATGAATGAAAAAATGATCAACGCAATTTTCAATATTCGTTCTGCATTAAAAAGAAATGGCAAGACATGTTACTTTTGATTTACCTCTTATTGCTATGCTAGGATCAATGCTAAACATAAAATTAAAAATCAGCCATCCACCTTAACAGCTGCTCCCATAGCGAGTATAATAACATCAACTGGAAGCGATGATGATGCTTGTGATTTTTTGTTATAAAGTTATTTTTATGTTTTCTGTGCCTGATGACGATTGGGATTGTTTCTTTAAAACTTTTTTTATATATTGACTAGTAAACCCGCTCTCGTTTCGCTTCAGGGAGCCAGCCACTTAGTAGAATATAGCTCTCAGAAGGTGGATTTTGTTTTGACTGGTTTCGACTTTACAGTTATAATTTATTGTAGTATGACCAAATGATAAAAAAATCTCTATAAATTTTAACTTATTACGTTATTCCGAGGTCTAAGCTATTTTACTGCAAAGTTTCCTGAAAATCCGTTCAATAGTTTTTGCGTGAAAGTGTAACAAACACATAACAAATACATCCTTACAAACTTTCGCATTTATAAAACGTATTTTTTATTTAACGGATTTTTTTGACGGACACAAAAAAAATTTGACGGATTTTTGACGGAATTTACCCACAGGTTTAACGGAATTTCAAAATTATAGTTGGCAACACTGGCCAAAATATAATTTACAATTTGTGTTAAAATCAATATTATACAAAATCTGTATCAAGTATCAACATAATTTGTCTGCGCGTTCCAGTAAGCGACTATAACGACACTTTATCTGTAGAAAACTGAATAGTGCCTCTATTATGAGTTGTTGTAGTAAACGTAAAGGACGTTACTATTGCAGTTGACGTTTAGAATTTGTATGAGAATTGTAGTTCAGTATCGTAACCGCTAGAGGCGCTGTACGGATTCTCATACAAATTCTAAACGTTAACTGCAATAGTAACAGTTTGACGTTTACTACAACAACTCATAATAGAGGCACAGGGCGCTAAATGGAACTATCTATGCTACCGACCTCGTCTGTGGCAGCTAAAATAATCTGTGCTAAGCTGTGGAAAATAAAATTGTCAACTGTCAATACAATTTCTGTCATTGTCAACGTGTGTCAACCTATGGTGTCAAGTCAACCACATTATCAAAATAACCAAAAATAAACAATGTTTTTTGATTTTATTTTCTTATATAAAAAATCAAAAAATGTCTAAAGTAACTAAAAGAAAGCATGTGATGAATGAAGCATTGTGGGATGATTACGAACTACCTAAAGAAAATCAAAGCATAGTCAAAGTGTTAAAAAGTAGAGGAAACAATCTTCATGAGGTACACAACATTCATCATTTTGATCTATAAAGAACTAACACGTATTTTTTAAGACTAGGAACCAGTATAAGTTTAAACTGGAAATAATTTTGCGTGACATATATTTTAGTCACCTAAATAACAGGAAAAAAAGCTCATTATCTTCAAAATAGCGGGACTAACTTATTTACGCACGCTTGTTTCAGATTACCACGCCGACAGGTGAAGAATATTTAGTATCAATGCCGACTAAATTCCGTAAAAACATATGGGTAAAGAGAGGGGACTACATACTAGTGGAACCCATCACAGAGGGGGACAAAGTTAAAGCAGAAATTGTTAAAATTATGAACAAGGACTCAATTAAGTACTATAAGGAAAATAATGTGTGGCCACCAGAGTTCCTCGACGGACAGAAAGGGGCACAGCAAGATGATGAGAATGAGCTGTTCACCAACACCAACCGAGCCCACGTCACAGTGTACCAAAGTGAGAGTGATTCCAGTGACAGCAGTGACTGCGACGGAGACATTGACCACAGTGACAGTGATGATGATATAGGTGAAAAAAATAAAACAAAATGAATGATATATTTTTTTATTGCAATTTCCTAAGACATACTAATTATTGTAGAAAGAATGTAATTGTATATATTGTGGTAATCATTATGTAATACTATGCATGAGTCACTTCCTAAAAAAGTTTAGGTATAATAAATATCACTAAATTCCTTTTGTCTAAATTAATTCCTTTCATATAAAAGGTTGTAGATAAGAGAATGGAATGTAATTATTCGTTTTCTAAATGCTTATTTGAATGTATATTTCATTTAAATTACATGTATTAAAGTGTATTTTGTTCAAACTCATATAGCTAATTTGAACATCCTAATGTTATGTATTACCTAACCATAATCACAACATTAGCCAGAAGAAATCCATTACAAACTAATCAACAAAACCACTATTACATAGAATTGGGGCCACACATGTGACCTTCATGTGATGTCAATTTCCATGTCATCATTCATGATGTACTCATAGATGGTTTTAATCAGTTCCACCGACTTGACCTTGGCCCAGCCCTCCGTCTTAGTAATCAGCTTGGCTTGACCATCCTTGATGAACTCCAATGTTAAGAGTTTCAGGGTTGTAGCAGAATGTATGTCGGCCAGTTGAAGAGTCTCTATTGCATTCTCCACTGTGAGCTTCTTGTGCAAGGCTTCCTCGCAGAGGCTCTTGAGTCGGCCCAGTTGATAGTAATCGGCCGCCGCCAACAACTTCTCTGGCATTTCGTCCACTTTTGGAGCTTTGTCACTGTATATGAAGGTGAGCACTTCGTTTAGCACATCCGAATCCAAAGGGGACTCCACAATGTTGGTGTAGCACTCCGTGGTGTTGTGTTCAAAATGAGCCCTCAAGACTGCACTCCTGCTGGCTAGCACGGCCTTGTGTACCTTGTGCTCGATGCCTTCTGCAGATTTTATAGTTATATCAGAGAAGAGCCCATTATTCAAAAGATTTTCAAAATCATATGCCAATTGAGTTTTGGGAACGTTAGTGTAGTCGATCTTGATGTCGTTGGTGACGAGGAACTGGAACTTGAGGCGCAGGCTGCCGTCGCTGAGCAGGTACACGTCGCGGCCGCCGTTGCCCGCGATCTCCTTCTTGAACAGCGTGGACAGGTACTGCCACTTGTTCGCCTGCACCGTGTGATACTCTTTGATGACTATCGAGCGCTCCTCGAACCGCTTGAGACACATGGTGAGGATGGCTTTCAGGAACACCGGCACCGGCGACAGGTAATACAGCTCTATGAGATCGTTGTCGCGCCCCAAGAAGATCATTTTCAGTTGGAACCGATTGTCGGCCACGTCTGAATTTTTGTCTTTAGACTTGTCCGTGCGAATGTCTTTTGTTCCTTTATTCTCTAGAAGATTTATAAAGTTTGGTATTGTCCAAGTTATCGTGTTTATTCTCGTCTGGCCTTCCAGGCGCGTAGTATAATTTATACTGGACATGATCTCCAATGAATTAGGAGGCTGATTAAAGGTGAAGTTATATCTCGGAACTCGGTAGGGAATGTAATATACCAGGATTACAATCACATGTTACTTAAACAAGATATAAATCGGCTGAACTAAAAGCAAAAGCATATAGCTGGCTTTCCTATTAGTTAAACATACAGAAAAACCATATTATAAATGCCCATTGCCCAACATTATTAAGATTATGACACAAGCACAACACAACAATTCGTATTATACGAATCTTATTTATGTCGTCTCTCAATGATAGATGACAAATTGACAGTAGGTAGATGACGCACAACTACCCTATACAGAAAGCCCCATAGAGATTTATTGTTAGAATGAAAAGAGTCTTCAGTTTTGATACAGATCTTTTTATTCGTTATAAGTTTATTTTTCTACTTGTCTATTGTTTTTTACCTGTCACTGTTTTTGTTTCAATTCGTGTGTCAATATATGGATAAAATAAAACCGACCTACGTTTTATTTTAATGTACTTCCAGTAAACATATTTCTCGTAATTTCCTATCTCTGCACGTTATTGGGACTCTGAGTTACCCCTACTAACAGGTTATGGAGCCCAGGACCTACGGAAAAATGACTGGAAACGGGAGTTCTATGGCACATTTGGAAGGTAGTTCAGGCAACACTGGCTTATCCATGGAGAAATTGGAAGGTAGTAGCAACTATATTACGTGGAAATTTCTTATGGAGATGCATTTGGTTCACGATGACTTGTGGGAGTACACAAGCATTACGCCAGAAGCAACCGATACGCAAGGTACGAGAAAAGACCAGAAAGCGCGAGCAAAAATTTGTTTAATGGTAAAACCCCATTGCCTCGTGCATGTACGCAATTGCAAAACAGCAAAAACTGCTTGGGAAGCATTGAGAGACGCGTTCGAGGATAAAGGTCTGAATAACCGTTGCCGTTTACTTTCAAAACTAGTAAGTATGAAATTGGAACAATTCCCAACTGTGAGGGACTATGTGACATCTGTAATGATGGTATCTCAGGAACTACAAGACCTAGGAAAAGAGGTTGATGATGAACTATTGGCTGCTTTACTTCTCCAAGGACTTACGGTAGAATTCCAACCTATGAGATTAGCCATAGAGAACAGTAACGTGGTACTTACTACTGATTATGTCAAGACAAAGCTTTTTCAAATGGAAGATAACTATTCGGCAAGCTCGAGTGCAAGCCAACCGACATCAGCATTACTGTCAAATAAGCAAAAGGGCAAGAGTAAACCCAAGAAGGTCAAACAAAAGATTAAATGTTTTATTTGTGATGGACCACATAAGGCATATGAGTGTCCTAATAATCCTAAAGGGAAGAAAGAAGCCTTACAAGCCTATGCGTTTGGTACGTCGACACCGCAAGCAGCAGACTGGATCATCGATTCAGGCGCGTCGACGCACATGACAAATCACAAGGCTTGGTTTAGAGGAAGCTTGAAGGATACTTCTAAATCTTTAAGAGTGATCTGTGCAGATGGTAATGAGGTATATGGTGAAGGAGAAGGTACGGTAGTATGTGAGTCAGCAGGGTTAACAATTAACAATGTTACATATGTACCTAAGTTAGCTTCTAATTTGTTAAGTGTGAATGCGATTGCGAGAAAGGGTCACGTAATAGTATTTAGAGAAAAAGGCTGTGAAATCTTTAAGAAGGATGCATGTGAGGTTCGTGGTAAGGCTGTTGTGAAAGGTGTGGAAGAACGAGGCATATATAAAATTAAATGCTGTTCACAGGGTTCTGCACTGGCAACAACGGATTGCGATCAGCAGAGGCTGTGGCATCGGAGGATGGGACATCTTGGTATAGACAACCTCAAAATTCTTAGAGATAAGATGGCCATAGGGGTGAGTTTTCCTAATACTTCTTCGAAACTGGAGTGCGTATCTTGTATTATGGGAAAACAAACCAAACAACCATTTCGGAAAGGTGTTGCGACGAGAGCTAAGGAAGCATTAGGTTTAGTACATTCAGATTTATGCGGGCCTATGCACACACCTTCTATTAGCGGGTATAAATATTTTTTAACTTTTATTGACGACTTTACACGCAAAACATTTGTATATTTTTTGAAACAGAAGAGCGAAGTTTTTGAAAAATTTATAAATTTTAAGGCATTTGCGGAGAATCAATGCGGCAAGAAAATTAAGATCCTGCGCACTGATAACGGCACCGAGTTCGTCAATAAACGGATGGATGATTTTATGAGGCAAAATGGAATCCAACATCAATTAACGATAGACTATACACCGCAGCAGAATGGAGTAGCCGAGAGAGCAAATAGAACTATCGTCGAGAAGGCGAGATGCATGCTCGAGGAAGCAAATTTATCAAAGGCATATTGGGCAGAAGCCGTCCATACATCGGTATTCTTGAAAAATAGATCACCGACCATTGCCGTCAAGGGAAAAACTCCAGAGGAAGCGTGGTCTGGGAAAAAAGTTGATCTCAGTTTTTTAAGAGTTTTTGGGTGCAAGGCGTATATGCACATCCCGAACCAAAAGAGGAAGAAGCTAGATGCGAAAAGTATGGAGTTAACTCTAGTCGGATATTGCGAGGACTCCAAAGGCTATCGACTAGTAGATACAAAGACACATCGGCTTTATAAAGCTAGGGATGTTGTGTTTATTGAAACTCAACAAGAAACGGAGAGAGATAAAGGGTTGGAAAAACAAATTGAATATGGAGTATTGATTCCAGAGGTGGAACAAACTTACAATCGTGAAGAAGTTTGTGTTCCTCAAGATGTCGAAACTGATGTGACTGTGGATGATCAGTTTCAAGAAGAAGAACAATCAAATACTCATGAAGAGACGTTTATTCCTCCAGTCCCTGAAACTGAATCAACTGTTACAGTTGATAATCAACTTCAAGAAGACGTAGAGTTTCTAGATTGTGAATCTGACTCAACTGTTGGTGATCAACCTCTAGAAGTGGAACGGAGGTATCCACTCAGAGATAGAAAAACTAAAGAGTATCCAGATTACTTGCTGTATCATGCTGCAGAATCGGAATTGGACCCTACTTCAGTTCAAGAAGCACTATCAAGATCTGATAGTAAAGAGTGGAGAGCAGCAATTCAGGAGGAGATTGATGCATTAAAAAAGAATAAGACATGGATTTTGGTAAAACCAGAACAAGCAAGCAACGTCGTAGATTCTAAATGGTTATTTAGAATCAAAGAAGAGCCGGGAAATAGACGAAGATACAAAGCTAGACTTGTTGCCAGAGGTTTTAGCCAGAGATGTGGTATCGATTACGACGAGACATTCTCTCCGGTGGTGAGACACTGCTCGTTAAGAGTCCTCCTGGGAATAGCAGCACAAAAAGGCTTAAATATAGACCAAATGGACGTAAAAACTGCGTTCCTGAATGGAGATTTAACGGAAAATGTCTATATGAAACAACCAGAAGGTTTTCATGAAAAAGGGAAAGAAGACTATGTGTGTCTACTTAAGCGTTCGCTTTACGGATTAAAGCAAGCCCCTAGAGCATGGATCAACAAGCTGAATAATGAGTTGTTGCAGCTTAATTTTAAACGATGCAAAAATGAACCGTGCATATACACAAGATCCCAGGGTAAGAAGATCATTATTTTAGCAGTATACGTGGATGATATGCTAATATTTTGGAATGACGCGGAAGAGCTGCGTAAAGTAAAAAGAGACCTCATGACAAAATTTGAAATGAAAGATCTTGGAAAAGCTGAGGATATTCTGGGAATGCACATAACACAGAACAATATTGGAATCAAAGTTGACCAAGAGAAGTATGTCAACAAAATTTTGAAGGTTTTTGGGATGGCTGACTGCAAAATTGCGTCAACACCATCAGTTCTTGGCCAAAAGCTAGAGAAACCTGGACTGGAACACAAACCTGATCCAACGATTCCATATCAGAATCTAATTGGTTCACTGATGTACTTATCTGTTTGCACGAGGCCAGATATTGCACATTCAGTAAATTATCTTAGCCAATTTAACACCTGCTATACTGAGGAACACTGGATAGCAGCGAAACGAGTGCTGAGATATTTGAAGGGTACTAAATGCCTAGGGCTACAGTACAAGAAGACAGGAATGAGTAAAGTACAGGGTTATGTAGATGCGAGTCATGCCAGTTGTTATGATAGGAGATCATACTCGGGTATGGTTTTTCTACATATGGGAGCTGCAATCTCTTGGGAAAGCAGAAAACAGAGGACAGTTGCTCTATCCACAGCGGAAGCCGAATATGTAGCATTGTCTGAAGCTGCCAGAGAGGCAATTTTTCTAAAAAGATTGTACTCAGAGGTCACGGGTCAAGCTGAGGAGACAATGAAAATCTTCAGTGATAGCCAGCCTGCTGTGGCCATTGCGCAGAACCCTGTACACCATCAACGTACAAAACACATAGATGTGCGGCACCATTTTATAAGGGAAACCATAGAGCATGGGCATATTGTACTTGAGTATGTAGAGACAGCTCATATGGTTGCAGATTCTCTGACGAAACCATTGTTGAAAGGGAAGTTCAAGTGGTGTACGCAGAATATGGGTGTTGTGTAAGTGTGTGATGAATGAAAGTAGAGAAATGAACTTAAGGAGGAGTGTTAGAATGAAAAGAGTCTTCAGTTTTGATACAGATCTTTTTATTCGTTATAAGTTTATTTTTCTACTTGTCTATTGTTTTTTACCTGTCACTGTTTTTGTTTCAATTCGTGTGTCAATATATGGATAAAATAAAACCGACCTACGTTTTATTTTAATGTACTTCCAGTAAACATATTTCTCGTAATTTCCTATCTCTGCACGTTATTGGGACTCTGAGTTACCCCTACTAACATTTATAGTCCCATTGATCTATAAGGACAAGGACTAATTCCTATCTCTATGAATAGTCCTTATAGATCATAGAGATAGGAATATAGTCCTTATAGATCAATGGCCAATTGGCCACATTGACGATCACAACCTATGATCACAACACAATCATATAATATCTATATGATCACAATAGAAAACATTTATTTGTGGTCTACAATTATAGTCGTCTATGGTCCTCATACTAAAGAAGGTATATTAATCTATGAAGTACCTAGGCTTCTTGCAGCTTATGAAAAAGGCGGTCTTGCTTCATCCCCATTTTGTCCTTGTTATTGCTTATATGCTTACACATATATGTTTGTAGTGGTGAAAATTATGCTTGGGCTGCTTATTTTTCTATAATTTCTATATAGCCTGTGGTCTCAATTATCTGTGTTTTACTTTACCTATCTTCTCTTTCGCTATAGGTATTGTTTCAATTTTTTCATTGTTTTGGGTTTGAATAATGTCTCAATGTTAAAGGAATCTCTGTGTATAATCTCTAAATGTAATCTTATCGTATGGTCAAATTTATTAATGTGATTTTAATCGTGAATTAATTCGTTAACATACGTACATATGCGCAGTAGATCATCTTTTTGAACCGTGAATAATCTCTTGAATAAAATGTCAATTCACTAAAGCGTAACAGTGAGTGGCGAAGATAATTTATTGTAATTTCTTTATGCTATATTCGACAAATGTGATTCGCTCGTTTACTCGTTATGGAGGATTATAAGTTTTTATTCAAAGTGGTCTTAGTCGGAAACGCCGGAGTAGGGAAAACATGTCTGGTGCGGCGGTTCACGCAGGGCCTGTTCCCGCCGGGCCAAGGTGCTACCATCGGTGTGGATTTCATGATTAAAACTGTGGAAGTCGATGGTGAGAAAGTGAAGGTGAGGCACCTTACATAGTCATTTCGCCAATCTCGTCTGTTATACCTCATTTATGAGTAGCAATCATGCAAGTTTTAAAGATATTTTCGTTGGTTTTCTAATTATGCAATGATTGTTATTCGTGAGAGGAAACGGAATGTGGAATGCAATTAAAGATGTTTTCAGGTGCTTTGATTATTGGTGCCGATGATTTTATCACTTAGGACATGCAATATAATTTGTGTTACAGAAAATTTATAGCCCTATTAAAATGCAAGACTCATTGTGTAGTTAATTTAATATTAACAGATTTTGAATTTATGATTTTCATTAATATGGTTAATAGTAATGATTGCCTACAATCTGAGCACTACAGTTTGTGTTAACAATGGTTAACCATCTCATCCACAAATTGATTAGTTAGCAATGCATCTGTCAGTGGCAGTATCTCTACCTTTTGAACTTGAGCTAAGATAAAGCTTAGATGTTTCAAAATATGCCAAATTTGTTTATACTAAAAATGTTAACAATACAAATAAGTTTATTACTTGGGCGGTTGGATTTACTTCATGTTATGTTCTTGTTGTAACTGATTAAGAATAACAACACAATTCCCAGGAATACATACAATCTACTATAATATTTACTTATTTTAAGACAACACATTTTGTGATTATAAAGTTTTCTTATTTTTTCAGGTCGTTAGGAAGTCGCGTAGAAAGTTGTGTTGATTGTTGAGAAATCGTATATTTTTTTCAGTTACAAATATGGGACACAGCAGGCCAAGAAAGGTTTCGGTCCATCACGCAGAGCTACTACCGCTCGGCGCATGCCCTCATCCTGGTGTACGACATATCTTGCCAACCCACCTTCGACTGCTTGCCCGACTGGCTGCGGGAGATTGAAGAGTATGCTAACAACAAGGTGCTAAGGATATTAGTAGGTAACTATCACTTTAGTGAATACTCTGATCTGATGGACCTTTGTTACATTTTATTAAGACAATTTAAATCTGACCAATAGACTTTAATGCTCAAAGAAGGAAATGAATTGGTTATCAAAATACTTAAGTGTCCTTTTTGTGGATGCTCTGGAGGAGAGTCAATAGGCTTTTAAAAGTTATTGTATACAATATCTTGGATTTCATTCCTACTACCGTCAGATGGGGTTGTTGTCAAGCATCAATTAATTGCATTGGATTTGAGACATTCAGAATAATGTCAGATGGCGTGCTTGAAAAACCTTTAACTGATGTTTATTCAAAATGCTTTATTCACGTAGGTAACGCCGATGCGCTATTGTTGCGCGATCTAAAGCATGATATGATTGTGGTATATTTCCTGACATATAAACTGTTGTCTGGCGATCAGGTAACAAAACTGACAGAGAAGATAGAGAGATCCCGCGACATATCGGCGAGGACTTCGCCCAGCGCCACGGCATGTACTTCCTGGAGACCTCGGCCAAGGAGGCCGAGAACGTGGAGCGGCTCTTCATGGAGATAGCCGTGGAACTGATGGAGGTGAGGCCGGACGGAGAATATCCTTCACTTATAAATACTGTACTTCAATTGATCCGTAACAATATACGTGTTATAACGTTACATACGCACGATCGGTTGGGACATAGCATGGACCGAGAGTCTAAATCGATCGTCCTCGTCAGAACGAAGGGCGTAACTATGCGCGCGGAGTACTTTACATTGGTATAACAAGAAAGACTTAGCTGAAACAAAATGTGTTAATGTTTGCAGCAAGCGAAATGCAAGGAGTTGCCGAAGTACGACGCCAGCCTGGGGCCCATCAACGGCAAGTCGTCGGCGGCCGGCGACAGCTCGTGCTGCCTGCGCTAGGCCCGCGCCCCCCGCGCCCCCCGGCCTCCGCCCCCGCCCGCGGCACCTCGAGCTTGTCTCGCCCAGAGGATGCAGTTTCAACTTAACGTCATAATACCAAGTGTTGGCAAAGTACGAATTTATCTCACTGAAATTGTTAGTGTTGTAATTTTTCGTGCCGTATCTACTATAGAGACCTTCCTAGTTTTGTGTTTTGTTTTCGAATGTCTCTGGTTTAGGATTCAATTGTATTTTTTTTTAATTTTGTATTTTTATACATGTTTTCTTTTTTTACATTTTACATTTATTTGAAATTTTATTTTTTTATATTACACGTCAGCTAAATGGCGTCTAGTGAAGAAAAATGGTGCAATATAGCGTGTCGGTGTCTCTATAGAACATACTTTAAGCTATGTATTTTGTAGAACTGAGGTCATTCCATTCGCTTTTAAGCAATTAGCACTGTCACAGTGTAACATGTTTATGTTGCCGTTCCACGGGTCCTGTGGGCATCGGCGTGGCCAGGGCCCGCGCCAGGCCGCCTGCCCGGGGAGAGGATACACACGATTCTGACTCATGCTTTACAAACCTTCTTATGTTTTATCGAGTATTCTTAAAAAAGAAAGAAATTTTTGCATTCCTCAAGCCTTTTTGGGGTATTTATAAATAATATTGCTAACAATGTTTTTGCTTTCATGTTTTTTTGTTCAAGTTATTTATTTTATAATCATCCCAACTCTAAATCTAAATTGAAAAATGTTAACATTCGGTTTGTAATGTACCCCCATGCGGCCTGGCTGCTGGCGACTGGCGCCCGACACTGGTACGAGCATCGTACAGCACCACTGTATACATTGCTACACGTTAGATGTAATTACATTGTTTAGTCAATTTAAAGATTTAAATATATTTTATTATATAGTCATACCTTATCCGAACCATAACATGCATATCAAAATAATGTATAATTAATTAGATTTAATTATTGTGCAATCATACACACACACACACACACAACAGGAGAGTATCAGAATATTGGCAGCATGCTCATCATTGTTTTGTTGTTGCATTGTGACAGTGACCTATGAGTAAAAACTATGCTGTTGCGGTTTTTGTTACACTTATAAATTATTAACAGTTAATTAATATACTTAGAGTTAATGTAAGTAGCATCAACGGTTAACTAGACAATGTGTAGGTTGTAATGTTATCGCGGAAATGTTTCGTAGTTAATGGTACTGTTTGCATTTTACATCCATTGTACGCGTTGAGCGCTTCCACCGGGACACTAAAGTCGCTCTTACTGACTATTCTCTTTTTAATTTATTATTGCATAGAGAATTTGTACAGTTATGTGTATATTTTGTTTGCAATATTGCTTAATAATAATTATTGATTTATTGATGTTTATATTTTTGCCTCGTTACTATTAAATGTTACATGTAGAATCTCGCATCTCATAGGCCTCGGTATTGGTGTTTGACACAGGCACGACGCTAGCGGTACCTCCAGGCACCGCACCAGGTAGCTCCAGGCTTGGGCTCGGCTCCTTAGCATTGAGAGGGCAAGCCCAAGTCGGAAAAACCCGTCAAACATTTTTATTTCAATTTGAGCGCATGACGCATCATTGTATCAAATAACTAAAGAAATTATATGCAATGAATGAGATTACCTCCGCAATTTGACTAATTTTAATAGACTTTCTAGTGAATATGTTCAGAGTGTTCTCGACCAATACAGGGACATTTGGCACATTTTTAGGACTAACTGTCAGTGGCTGTGATTTTGTAAAGTTCGATAGACGAGCCATCGCTTGCGACGGCGAACGATATCTCGGGGATAATCTAGTAAAATACTTTTGGCGTCTATCATCCACTTTTCCAGTATTTCCCCTGCTCCGTGGGATACGGTACAGTACAGTTCGCAAAGTATTTTCCTGGACCCTCTACCTATTTTTCTCCTTGATTGAAATTAGTATTTTAGTATAAGATGTTGTTTTCTACACCTATTTCTATGCCCATTGACATAAAGTGTAATGTAACATGTTTTATTACACATTTATTTTGTTTGTTTAAATTATTATAATTTATTGACATAAAGGAAATCTTGAGACGATGAATCATGTAATAACTGTCGAAAGGAGACCCGGATGCCAACGACTAAACTTTTATATTATTACAGTTATGTGCAAGTGTATAATTACGTTTTTCAATTTATATAATAATTTGGAAACAAGTCATTTGTAGTAGGATGTCTGTCAATGTTGTGTAGCTATAAAATGGCAAAAGTCAAAGGCAGTACCTACATACACACCTGGGTACCTACGTAAGAAAAAATTTTACAATAAACAATGGCGTTGTGCGACCTTACAGACCAAGAAATATGAAACGATATTCTCATTGTAGAATTTTAGGGTTTATATGAGGTTATTTTAAAATCAATTAGCTCATTTTACATAATATTTAATAGACGTTTTAATATTTAGTTAAGTGTTAAGAATGTATTTATTAATCGTGAGGTTGGTGCCTATTTTTTAATGTATGGAGTTCGTTATCATCACATTAACACTATTTGCACTTCGGTGTTCATTTCATAATTGCAATTTTATTTTAATATGTTGTCTTTTACTAGTTTGTAATAATTACGCTTCTCGATATACTTACACATAAATATGGAACGAGCTCAGTGTACTTTAGGAATTGTAGTTACATTGGTAACGAACCGCTCTTGACTGCGGACCGCTCGTGGCGCGGGAGCTGATGAAAACGACGATTTGATCTCTGTGGAGAATGATGTTAAAGCACTGAAATGTAAAAAGTAACAACTAGTGGCGTAGGGTCGCTGTGAATGAGATGGAAAGGGGGGAGTTTTACAGTTTGACAGGGTTCTTTAATCTGTTTTATACAAAATGCACACGCTTACTTAGCTGGATCTCTGTTAAACTACTCGTGGTTATTGTACCCTTTAAAAATGGTGCTCGAAAGTCTAGTTTGCGCATGGATCGGCTGACAAGCTCATTGCACACTATTTTTATAACTTCTTTATTTGATCATCTCTCTTACGGGTTTGTCAAATCTTCCTTTTCATCAGATACCATACACGCAGACGGTTGAATAGCGGATTATTATTCAGGATCAGGATTTACGAAATACTTACCTATACCTAATTGTTCGTTCAATATTTATAAAATTACTTATCGCCAAAGAAATTGATTTATTGTGAAACTTGCAATAAATAAATTAATCACTTTGGATTTGGTGTTCTTTTGTATTGACAACCCCAATGGTCGCGATCTCGGGATCGATTTTATACAAGTATTTAGAAACATCGGCTATTACACTTACCATATTTCTAAAGAAGTACCTAAGAGGATGCCCGAGTCTCGTTCAGCCCATACAAACGTAGTAGTCTGTTTCCTCGCTGGATTTTAACACTAGAGCAAAGATTTTTTGGAAAACAATACATCACTACGAGTACCATGTCGGTATGTTTTGCTTTTTTTGATAAATTAATTAATATAGAAGTTATAAAGCTCCAAAAACGTCGAAATTTACCATTTCTCATTGTTAATTTTCGGACGTCGATCTAACCAAATAAAACGCAAATTCAGAAAAAAATCAAAACATACCGACATGGCCAATATCTTCATCTATAGAACGCTGAAAAAAATTTCAAAATCCGTTCAGTTTTCATGGAGGAAACAGACAAGAGCGTAATGCCGATTTCATCAATTTTCTGTAGGTTTTTTCAGTCCGAGCTGCAGTTGTCCCGCTTACGGTTGTGAGGGGTGAGACGGAGGGGTCAACTAATACGTATACAAATAGTGATTCGTCGTCGTAGTCGATAAATTATATATCGATGTAGTGTTGTTCTTCATTATCGATGTGTTTTTTATATCAAATAAGTTAATGTTTGACCAGAATCACACCGGATGGGAAGTGAAGATGTGGTCCAAGATGGTCCACATTAACTTAAGAAAAGCATATATTATTCACTCTGATCTTGAACTTCCACGTCATAGTCAGGGAAAGGGGGTCTGTAACCACTTCCACTAATATTCTTCTTGCCTTAGGTACGTTTAACATGCGGCGTTTCTTAGGTATGTTTAACAAGCGGCGTTAACTCTGTAGTAAGAATTCGGCTTCACACTCGAGGGGGTGTGGGCTCAAATCCAACTAGCACGTAAGTAACGATTTTTCAAAAAAATAATAAATATTTCACTTGCTAAGACTCGTTGAATAGGTCTTTTAAAAACATTATGAGGTTGAGAACACCATTTCTCGATTTAGGGATCCGTTTCTGAAATATTTGATTTTAAAGTTAACTTTTTTGTTAGGGGTAAGTGTCCCCCCCCCCTCTATCTGCTCAACGGCTTTATGGAATGCTATGCTATGTGGATTCGTGAAAAAAATTACAGCAATAGTATATATAACGAAGTTTAAAGGAAAACTATCAGAGCTGAGTAGTAAATAAAAACTAATAAGTTATAGGCGACCAACTTAATGTAAATAAATATATGTATATACGGGTGATTCTCGGTGGTCATACTGGGTTGTCCTACTGGTATGGCCAGTGAGAATTTGTGTGTTGAGATTTTCTCACTGGTCATACTACCTATTAACACCAGAAATTTAGCATTTTCTTTCATCCTGTATATATCTGCAGTGGTATAGTCAAGCTAAAAGTGAGCTATACAAGTCTATAAGGACAATAAACATATGAAATAAATATGCTCTAGGAATGTTTTTGAACAGTTTTTATGGAATAAGAATATCATTAAATATCTTGATTAATTTAAAAAACTGCCTTCAAAGAAGTAATCTAAAATAACTTAATTAGTAATATATAACACTAGCTGTGCTCGCGGCTTCGCCCGCGTGGAACTCAAATGTGTCACAAAGTTTTTCGTGATCCCGACCCCACGAGAATTCTTGGATAAATAGTAGCCTATATATTATTGCTCCATATGAATAACAGTTGATTTTTAGGGTTCCGTACCCAAAGGGTAAAACGGGACCCTATTACTGAGACTTCGCTGTCCGTCCGTCCGTCCGTCCGTCTGTCACCAGGCTGTATCTCATGAACCGTAATAGTTACACAGTTGAAATTTTCACAGAGATATGTATTTCTGTTTCCGCTACAACAACAAATACTAACACACTGAATAAAATAAATATTTAAGTCGAAATATGGCTTCGACGCTTCAGCGATAAATTAGTTACCTTTCGATCCAAGAGATGGCGTTGCTTGTGGCTAATATGTGGCTACAAAAAACTAAATATAATAAATTATATACCATATATCTGCCTGAAGAATTACTCTTTCTACTTATTGTTGAAAACCGTATAAAAATCAGTTTCGTAGTTTTCGACCCTGCAGCCAGTCCGATCAACTAAACGGATCAACTATTTTTTATTCCCAATGAATCAACTATTTAGTTGATCCGATAGGAACATTTTAAATAATCATTATATATTCCTACAGACTCAACTTGATCAGGCATAGTATATAAACTTTTTTATAATATATGTAGGTAATTGCCACTGGCCACTTGTAAGTAATAGATAACACGCTATTTCTAAATGATTGAAGTATTGACTCATTATTAATGTCCGAGACAAATAATAACAACTTTCCCAAAGACACCAGTGCTCCCGGAGCAGCCGTTGCCGAGATATTTCGCTTTGAAGTTTGACAGCTGTCATCCGAAATGTAGGTCTCAACCAGACCTACAACTTTCCCAAAGACACCAGTGCTCCAGGAGCAGCCGTTGCCGGGATATCTCGGTTCGAAGTTTGACAGCTGTCATCCGAAATGTAGGTCTTGACGAGACCTACAACTTTCCCAAAGACACCTGTGCTCCAGGAAACTATTTTTAACAAGAACGGGTTTTAACTGTAACATATTATATAATAATAATTAGTTTTCGTCATAAAACACACCCTAAGTTTTATTTTTGTTGTATAATGTTATCGTCAATTAGATAGATGCCTTATTATTTTATTCTCTACTATGGAGAAAGCAATGTACAGCGAATTAAAGTGGGGGCAATGACTTTCCATTTGCCGCCGGTGGCAACTGGGAATAAAACCGCCGGTGGTAACTCGGAACTTTTATTCCCATTTGCCTCCGGTGGCAATCGCGCGGGGGCAACTGGGAATCAATCAAAAATCTCTATAAATTTCAACAAATTATGTTATTCCGATGTCTAAGCTATATTACTGCAAAGTTTCATGAAAATCCGTTCAGTAGTTTTTGCGTGAAAGAGCAACAAACACACATACATCCTAACAAACTTTCGCATTTATAATATTAGTAGGAAGGAAGGATTAGTAGGATAAACATATTTTTCTTCACATTTAATTATATAAAACCCATTTTCAAAAAATGTTTTAAGAACATGATTATTTATTTATCACAAAACGAAATATTCACATTTGACTTTTAGCTTGACGGTACCGCCACAGCTATACATATATAGGATGAAAGAAAATGCTACATTTCTGGTGTTAATAGGTAGTATGACCAGTGAGAAAATCTCAACACACAAATTCTCACTGGCCATACCAGTAGGACAACCCAGTATGACCACCGAGAATCACCGGTATATACAGGGTGTTCCGTTATGAATGGATAATACAGCACCTGCGTGTAGAGGGCATCATGCCGGTTCAGATAAATAAATGTTATGTTCAGTAAGTCTTTCCGTTTCTGAGATATTCGACATTTTCGAAATTTTAAAATTATTCCACCCTTCGCCATTCTTTTTGACGCCAGGACTACAAATGAAGACATTTTTTGTATCTGTTTTTGGATAGTATTTCTGGATAGATGTGCTATCGAATGTTATCAATTATTTTTATAACAAAAGCACGGATTCTTTTTAAATTAAGATTTAATACCAACTTAAGGATTTTTCATATTTCATTCTTGACTTTTACTCTGCCGTGGTTAAAAAAAAATGTATGGTGGCTTGAATGCCAATTTCAAAAAAAACTTGCCCATTTCACCCAGATTCTGAAATGGTATGTTACAGGGTATAATCCACCTTTAGATTTTAAATTATTTTCTTTTAAAACGAGATAGATCCCATTTTTATGATACTACAAGTTAATACCAAAATTTGGTTTGTTAGCTTAATAAGCTTCAAAACCATCCCAATTCTCTTGATTCACCATTATTGGTCAAAACAATAATTTTGAAGCCTTATACCACTAGAATATGACTAAGTCTGGTTACTCTGGTAGCACCAGAATAAAGAGAGCAAATAGCCTCTTACCCTCTAATAGCGAAGAGAGCAAATAACCTTTGAACACTCATTAAAAATAACTAACTATTAACTAAAAATAACCGAAATAATTCAAAATCGAGATAACTCAAAAACCACTCGCCAGGTGGCGCTCAAATTTATAACGGACCACATGACAGGCATTAGGTACCAGGGACCAGACAGCAGTCTCTATTTTTCGAATGGCGAGTTCTGAGGTAACAACACACATAAGAAAAAACACATGATACGAATTGAAAACCTCCTTTTTTTGAAGTCAGTTAAAAATACTTATCAACGCAAATGATCATTTGATTGCTTTGTTTGGTTGCTGAAACTAACATTTTTAAGGGGTTCCTTCCTTTTGGTTTAAGTATTAAGTAGGTAATGAAGTAAATTAAGCTCAAATCTCTTAAATTAGAGCACATGTTTTGTTCTCTTGACAAATAAGGGGCAGTCAAGTGAATTTTGATGGTTTTGAAGCTTATTAAGCTAACAAACCAAATTTTGGTATTGTAGTATCATAAAAATGGGATCTATCTCGTTTTAAAAGAAAATAATTTAAAATCTAAAGGTGGATTATACCCTGTAACATACCATTTCAGAATCTGAGTGAAATGGGCAAGTTTTTTTTTAAATTGGCATTCAAGCCACCATACAGTTTTTTTAACCACGGCAGAGTAAAAGTCAAGAATGAAATATGAAAAAACCTTAAGTTGGTATTAAATCTTAATTTAAAAAGAATCCGTGCTTTTGTTATAAAAATAATTGATAACATTCGATAGCACATCTATCCAGAAATACTATCCAAAAAGCAGATACAAAAAATGTCTTCATTTGTAGTCCTGGCGTCAAAAAGAATGGCGAAGGGTGGAATAATTTTAAAATTTCGAAAATGTCGAATATCTCAGAAACGGAAAGACTTTTACTGAACATAACATTTATTTATCTGAACCGGCATGATGCCCTCTACACGCAGGTGCTGTATTATCCATTCATAACGGAACACCCTGTATATATTCCTATGCATAATAAATAAATAGCTACATTTACACTAATTATTATAAAGCTGAAGTTTGTTTGTTTGTTTGTTTGAACGCGCTTAACTCAGGAACTACTGGTCCGATATGAAAAATTATTTCAGTATTAGATAGCCCATTTATCGAAGAAGGCTATACGCTACTTTTTATCCGAATTATGCGAAGTAGTTCCCACGAGACGCGGATGAAACCGCTGGCAGTAGCTAGTATCAAAGAAACAAATATCTATATTATATAAATTACGTGTCACGTTGTTTGTCCGCGATGGACTCCTAAACTACTTAACCAATTTCAATTAAATTTTGCACACTTGCGTAGATTTATCCAGCTTGAAAGATAGCATAGTTTATAAATCTCAACCATCTGACCCAGCGCACTTCGTATCCTAGCAGTCATTGAATGTTATCCTATACATATGAACTTCGCATGGTCATTTAGTAATAATATATAAGTAATAATAAATAAAATAATAATAATAAACGCCACACACTCATACCCCCCAGTAGAATTTAACCTGTGTCGTGGGTGGCATGGACGACACATATAACACACCACAATCTATATATATAAAACTCAAAGGTGACTGACTGACTGACTGACTGACTTATATAGTGATCTATCAACGCACAGCCCAAACCACTGAACGGATCGGGCTGAAATTTGGCATGCAGGTAGATATTATGACGTAGACAACCGCTAAGAAAGGATTTTGATCAATTCTACCCCCAAGGGGATAAAATAGGGGATGAAAGTTTATGATTTTCGACTGATTGAACTGAACGTACAGCCCAAACCACTGGACGGATCGAGCTGAAACTTGGCATGCAGGTAGATGTTATGACGTAGACATCCGCTAAGAAAGGATTTTGATCAATTCAACCCCTAAGGGGATAAAATAAGGTATGAAAGTTTGTGATTTTCGACTGATTGAACTGAACGCACAGCCCAAACCACTGGATGGATCGGGCTGAAATTTGGCATGTAGGTTGATGTTATAACGTAGGCATCCGCTTTTGATCAATTAACCCCCTTTCGACTGATTTAACTGAAATTAAAGATTGGAGCTACTATGATAAAGACGTCCGCTTAGACGATTTTGATAAATTCAACCCCCCTTGGGATAAAATAAGGGATGATGGAGGAGGTAAATGTATTAGTTTGAACCTATCAGTACCTAATGGAACGAAACGGGGGTGAAAAATTGAATGGGACTTAATACAATTTTCAAGATAGAAAGCTGAAAATTGGTAAACATAGCTACTCTTCATTTTAAATAAAAAATACACTATTAAGTTTTTGTCGAAAGTACCCTCCAACCAGTAAAAAACCGGGTGAAATTTGTTTGGTATTTTTAGTACTTTCTGAGTTAGGGACAGTAATGTCCAATGAGTAATTTTTTGTTAAGATTAAAAAATATGTGCTTCAATATTTTTTAAAATCACCCCTAAACTTCAAAATATATGGGGTTAAAATTAAATAGAGATTTAACCCTCCACATATTTATACGGGATGTGAAATTTGATTAGGACATTTCCACGGGATCGTGAAGTGCAAATTCATGAAAAACTTTCCCTGATTAAGTTATGCTAAAGATGTTTAACTGAAGTTGTTACTAAAATTTCAGCCTGAAAAAATAGTATTTGTAAATAAGTCCAAAGAAAAAGCGCTCTCGAGTTCAGCAAAAATGCGCGATATAACCAAATTTCACGCGGGCAAAGCCGCGGGCGGAAAGCTATAAATACATATACATACAATACAATATAATATATGGCACCCGAGAACAAATATTTGTCTTGTCCGTCACACAAATATCTGCCCCCGCCGGGTTTTGAACCCGGGACCCCTTCACTTACTCCCAGGTAGGATCGTTACCCACTTGGCTACGGGGCCGTAAGTAAATAAATAATACACATATTTTTGTGCATTATCTTCAAAATATATAGTTAATAATAAACAAATATAATTATAAGAAACAAATAATCACAACAATTTGTGTATTATTTACTTATATATTTGTTTATTTAATACACAACAATATAAATATTATGAGTGGACGAAAGTTGCTGTTACCAATACGACGCCACGCCGGCCAGCTTAGTTATTTTTACGACTTTTAAAGTCTTTATTTATTATTAGATACAAAATATAATAAGGTTGGTACTTACAATATTTCTTTAATGTAGTTGGTACACGAATTCACTATCAAGTTTCCCGAGTCGGGCGGGCGCGATCTACTGCTACCTGCTACACGCACACACGCGTAGCTCGCTTACCCACACATAGTAGCTCTCTCGCGCGGGGGTACAGCCGATATCGAGACGGCAATAGAATTGGCTGATAATGGATTTCGAAATTTTTCGCCACTGGGGCATCCTCTTAAGTACTTACTCTACACAATACATATTATTGTAAATTAATAGTGTGCATTATACTATAAGTATTATACATACACTAAAATCTATACATATAAAAAGAAGTCCTGTTTTCGGTCTGTCTGTCTGTCTGGACGCGATAAACTCAAAAACTACGAAACAGATTTTTATACGGTTTTCAACAATAGAAAGAGTGTTTCTTTAGGCAGGTTTAGGTATATAATTTATTATACTTTTATGCAAACTTCCTCTATTTTTGAAGTCCGAAATCCACGCGGGCGAAGCTTTGGGCGGCATATTTAACAATATGTTGCAAAACGACGTCTGCCGGGTCAGCTAGTCTATATATTTATAAAAGAAAGTCGTGTTAGTTACAACACTATAACTCAAGAAAGGCTGGACCAATTTTTTTGATGTTTGATTTTGTGGGTTTCTCCACAATTTCTCTTGATCAGGCAGGAATAAGATAATAAGTATTAAAATATACTATTGAATAGTTAAATTATTTACGTAGTGTTTGAGGTGGTTTAGCGTTTAGAGACTAGAATTGCAGGCTTTGACACGTTGCAATTCAAACACAATGAAAGGTAAGTGATAGACCTTTGCATTGTTTTTTGATACTACCTTCCTACTTCCTACCCAAAAACTAGCATACGACGACGGCGCTAAGTGGTCGTCGTTGCCCAGTGATGATCTACAACAAAAATATGTCACTGATGCGTTGCTAACCTGGAAAGAAGGTGGTTCTCAAGCAGAAGCTGCCAGCTGAAACGCAATAAGGTCGACAAGTCTAGTTTCAAGCAAGAGGGTGGTTATTAGTTAACCGGACTTTAGCTCTACCTCTCCTGAATCCTGACCTAGGTATTTTGGACAAGGGTAAGTTTTCAAGGCTGCGTACTCTAAACGGCCGAAAATGTTATCGGTGTGGTCATGTCATGATGTATCCATAAAACGCAATATGATACAACTAGTACTTTATGTACCTACCTACATCATACAAGTAGTCTACACACGTACACGACGTAAACAATCGAAAAGACGATCGAGTAAGTAGTACCATTTTATAAAATATTGACAAGGATCTTTTGGCGTGTGGGTGACAGAGACAGCGCTTTACAGGTAAGGCAAACGCAAGGCGCTGTCTCTGTCACCTACGCGCCAAAAGGTCCTTGTCCTTGTACTGTACTTGTATGACTGTAACTAAGATTTAGGTAAACCATTGATCTATAAGGACTAAGTATATTCCTATCTCTATGAGGTAAACATTCTATTTATTTATTTTTATTGTATACATTAAAATGCATTCAGGAAAGTAAACCGAGTTCATCAATCAATCCTACAGCATAGAGTACTTCCTCCTTTATATCCACAGAGGGAGCTGTTTATTAAATGGACTTATTAATCTACGTTATCTACGATAAAGTTCAATGAACTTAATCGATTTTCCGCAGCAAATAATTGAACTCGATATTCAACAATGTCAATGTGTGGTCAATGTTATTCATTTAAGTCATTGATTATGATTTGGGTTTTGTGCATTGGATTTTAGAAGCAAAGAAAATCCTTTACTTAATTTATTAATATCCCTTACCTAAAGAAAAGAAGGGACAAAAACTTCAATATTTAGTATAAAAATAAAGACTTGGTTTTCAAAAACCAGTTAAAGTAATCTTATTAACAATTATATTTTTTAAAAGCAATTGAGTTTAAATAAAGAGAAAACTTCATACTTCATTTTGATTATCGATTCGATGTCATCGGCATCGGCATCGGACATCGACTACGTGTAGAGTAGAATTTCATTATCGATCTCATTGCCGCACTAAATGTCGCTTGAATGAAGTGAAATGGCCGACGTTTAGGGGGAGTGTCTAGCGGAAATCGGATTTTATATTTCATTTTAATTAGTAAAAGGTACGTAAATAATAATATTTTACAAGCAGTGTCACACAATAGCTATTATGATGATCTTTTTAATATACACTCGAATGAATTCCAAAATATGTATCAGTGTAAATCATTTCCGGCCTCAACCCGGTCAAGTTATTCAAAACAAAGGTTTGTGTTTAAAATATTTTGTGCGTAATGATCTAAAACCCAAGTAAGTTGTCTCGATATAGTTCTTCGGAAGAAGTAATCTCCGTGACTCCGTGCAAGTTGTTATTATAATGAATACAGCTGTCATATTTTGTATTTGAATATTTTGTTTTCATCCATGCATTGGGTTGAATTTCAATCAATGATGATTTATTGACGATATTCATATTGGAATTCTTACAAATATATTTAGAAATAATTTCATTATTTCATTTCTAAAGTGTGTAATAAAGAAGCTGAGTGAAATTGGTGATATTAACAAAAGAAATATATTTCAGATCGCATCGCCTCTAGGAGGCTACCTACATTCCATTTTAAAAGACTGATAACAATTTAAAAAGTGGCTTAAGATGGCCTGGCGTTTTAAGGCCTCTAAGTATAAAAACGCGGCACCGATCGTGCCGAAGCCTGAAGCATGTATAAGAGACATATGCGTGGGGTCATATCAGACTTATGGGAACAATATTTGCGCGTCGGCTTCGTTTATGGCGTTCAACTGGGAGCACGTGGGGTCCAGCATGGCGGTGCTGCCGCTGGACGACTGCGGCAGGAAGAGCAAGACCATGCCACTGCTTCACGCCCACTCCGATACCATCACTGACATGGAGTTCTCCCCATTTCATGATGGGTTGCTTCTCACAGGCTCACAGGACTCATTGGTAAGTTTGTAACACTTTGATTTCTGCTTTTTGTGAATAGTTTCAGTAATGAACAAGAGTTTTTGCTAACCTACATGTTGATTGGACCATAAATTTGCTGCCCGCCTTTCTAATACTGATTTCAGCAAACAAAGATGTTTGTTCCACTTGTATGAAGTGTAAATATGTAGTAATGTATGTTTGTGTCAACAGTACCAGTGAACACATATTGATTATGCAAGTGCAGTAGTTTCCTGTTCACAATGAACTTGTTTTATTATCAATATTATTTAAACAGATGTTTACATGTGTAGTGTTACATGTGTATACATAGGAAAATAAGGATGTGATAAAAAGTGGTCCCAATTACCACAAACATTTATTTGTGATTGTGGACATTTCATTCCCAATAATCGTTGATCATTGATCATGTTAATATTCAAATTAGAAAACAGAAGCAATAAACTTTTACTTACAATGCAATGAACTATGCTGAGGAGTCTATACAGACATTAACAGATCTTGAAGATGGTTGCTTTATGATAAGGAGGGTTTATGAAAATTTTAAATGTACACAGTTGCTCAAACAATATAATATTATATGTACATAGATTTTTACCAATTCAATTCACATAGAGTTGTGGATGTAATAAAGCAAAATTTGATAATAAAACTATGAAATATACAATAACAAATCTCCATCACATTATGGATTGCTTGTATTAGATGGATTATATTGGATAAGATAAGATGTAGATCCTGGTTATTATGATGTGATCATCATATCAATGGGATGTATGGAGTGTCAAGAAAGGACTTGATTATAACAATTGATGTTTGGTACATTCCATTATATTCATAACTCTTAACTACTATTTATTCTAAACTGTATACAAAACCAAAAAGATACCGGGAACTGGTTTGCAGGTGAAAGTGTGGCACATCCCGCCGGAGGGCCTGAAGGAGTCGCTGTCGAAGGCGGAGTGCACGCTGTCGCAGAAGCAGCGGCGGGTGGAGAACGTGGGCTTCCACCCGGTGGCGGACGGGCTGGTGCACGTGGCGGCCGGCCACGACCTCGCGCTCTGGGACCTCACCACGCAGCAGGAGGCTTACGGTGACCACCACACGCTTACTACGAACTGCTGGCCACGCCAGTACAGTATTTAGTAGCCCTTATAATGTCAGGGGTACAAGAGTGTTTGATTATTCTTGGTATTTTAGGAGTGTTTGAAGAACCCTTTGTGGTTTGTTGTATAGATAATGTTCTGTTTGAGTCATAGTAATAGTAACATTTAAATATGATATGAATCCAAGAATTAAATTCACACTTTTTCTATTTCTTTTCTTTCTATATAATATATAAAAATAAAGATTTATTATTATTATTATTATATTAATTGTGTTTAACATTGTGATCTTGTGAAAGGAAATAAATTCAATGTCTTTCACTTCAATGCCACTTACTATCGGGAGAAAATGTAATCATGTATAAAATTATATGTCAAAAAAAACTTGAGTGTTGAACAGTTTGAGAGGAGGTATCACAGGTTAGAGTGGTGTCCGTAGAGCTCGCTGGACCATCGTAAAGGTGTGGCGTGTGTATGTGTGCAGTGAACAAAGAGCACGGCGACGTGATCCAGTCGTCGTCGTGGAAGCGCGACGGGCGGCTGCTGGCCACGTCGTGCAAGGACAAGCGCGTGCGCGTGGTGGACCCTCGCGCGCCCGGCGCCGCCGCCGCCGCCGACAGCCACCAGAACATCAAGGACAGCCGCGTCGTGTGGCTCGGCGACAGCGACCGCATCCTCACCACCGGTACGCACCGCTCACGTCCTTAGGATCCCCGCAAATTGGCCACAGCCACCGGCGGCTGTGGCGCTGTGACGCTTCTTTTTAGAAGCGCGTTCCGGCCACAGCCGCTTCGGCTGCATAACCCGCTCACTCTTATTGGAGCGCCACAACTCCACAACCACCGGTGGTCGATGACTGTGGCCAGCCACAGTTGTTTTGTTTATGGTTATCTGGTCATCTGGTGGCACGGTAATGCTCTCGCCGAGAATGTTCTTTCTACATTTTCTACTGATATCCGAGAGTAACTATTGGAATGTAAAGTTTAAAATCCAAGGTTATATAAATAAAAATTTGTTCCGCGTCGCTTCCATTTCAGTGGGCATTTTACAAGCTGTTATAAACATAGTGACGCCCGCATGTATGACTCGAATTGGAATGCTCCGGTTGCGGGCACCTTTAATTTTTCATATTGTGTTATAAAAATAATTAAAGATATAGCGATATGTTGAAGTCTGATTAGCAAAACATTTAAATGAGCCCCCGGAGGACGATAATGTTATAGTTTGGGCGGGGCGGTGACTCACTGCTGTGAAGTACCGCGGGTCGCGCCTGTATTACTGTGACTTATCACTTGTTATTGTATTCTACTTTAATCAATAGCAATACATAACTAAACATTCATTATCAATTGATGAACTACATTTGTATTGCATATAATTTTGAAGATAATAATTTTTAACGTAATTATTTTAGGTGAAATCTTAATTTCATTTTTTATTTTTTATTTGGCATCTCGGGCGACGCGGGGACACGAGACCGTTTGGTTATAAATTTTTATTCCAAGAAGCCTAGCTATCACTATTCTGCTCCGGTCAGTAGCCAAAGTAGGTCGTATTTCGGCCAAGCGCTTGGGAGCTAGGACTAAACTTTTATGTACTTCGTTTTAAGCCAGAAAGCCACCAGGGATACTGTCCATGTTAAATAGACGACGGGGATGTTTCAACATCAAACGTCTCGGCTGCTCATCGACCGACTTTTTGAAAAAGTCTCTTTCCAGCATCCAGCATGCCTAGGAGGCGGCCTACTGTACTGTATATGCGAGTGGCGTAAAAACTTGGCTAGCGTGATTGAGGCCGAGTGTCATAGATTTAGCATACACTGACGTTTGGATAGATTGGCAATGCAAAAGAGCAAAACATATGATACACATATGGCAGAGCGAGATAGTCAGTCGAAACCAATTTTTAGACAGCTTCACGGGCTTAGCGGGCTCTTGTCAAAAAAATTTCCTCAATTTTCTCAAAATATCTAATTTATTTTTACATATTTTTAGGTGGAATAACGTCCTTTGTAGTCGTAGTTAGTGATGGTTACTTGTGCGGTACCTGGATGTGACTCCTCTAGATATAAAAACCCCCAGGCGTCGTGCATGGTGGCGTGCAATTTATTTTTGGTTTCGTCCAAGTTAGTTGCTAATCTATAGTTATACATAATTGTAATAAATGTATGGTTTGGTGTGCAGGGTTCGACGCGGCGCGCGTGCGGCAGGTGTGGGTGCGCGACGCGCGCGCGCTGGCGCGGCCCGTGGCGGCGCTGGCGCTGGACTGCTCCACCGGGGTGCTCATGCCGCTCTTCGACCCCGACACCGGCATGCTGTTCCTGGCCGGCAAGGGCGACACCACCATCCTCTACATGGAGATCGTCGACCGCGAGCCCTACTTCGTCGAGGGGCTGCGCCACTCGGGTCAGTCGTCACGCTTACCTACTGTTACATGTCTCCTAGTTACACACGGCTAACGATATTGCGCATATAATTATTATAATAACTTTGTAACCGACAAACTTAAATGAAAGTTAGCTATCTGGGTTGAAATAAGTCAGCTCTTTGACTCGATAGCCGACTCTTTTCTGAAATCGGTCGTGAAATGTCTTAAAGGCGTTTCGGGCGCAGATTTAGAGAGAGTAAGGACCTTTTCACCCTACGATATTTATTAGCTACGCGACTGCAACACAATCCAAAATTCGTCAACAGTCGGTCACTAATAGGACACGCATCATAGACGTGTCGCTTGCATACATCGACAACTCGCTTGCAAATAGCGTTGATTGAGAAAGGGCTAATGATGCGAGTTCCATATTAATTACATACTCGTATTACCGATGTGACGATGTGCCGTGTGTGTGTTGCAGGCGAGCAGACGAAGGGCGCGTGCCTGGTGTCGAAGCGCGCGCTGCGCGTGATGGAGGGCGAGGTGAACCGCGTGCTGCAGCTGGCGGGCGGCGGCGTGGTGCCGGTGGCGTACCGCGTGCCGCGCAAGTCCTACCGCGACTACCACGCCGACCTGTTCCCCGCCACGCCCGGCCCGCGCGCCCCGCTCGCCGCGCCGCACTGGCTCGCCGGCCAAGACGCCGCCGTGCCCACCGTCTCGCTGCACCCCGACCACAACACCTGGAGACAGGTAGCGTTGCACAGCTAAGCTACGCATAGAGATATTACACTAGAGGGCAGAAGCCAGGCTTCAGAGCGTACCTCGGATAAAAAGAGACGAAATCTTTAGTAATCACCTTTCTCTTTCTGGCTCATCGGGATCGGAGAGAGATAGGTAATTACCGTTATCGTTGCTTCTCTTTCTAACCGGGGGCGATTGCAATGTATGAGCAGCCGTATGGCTCACCCACTCTAGTGTAATATCTCTATGAAGCTACGACCCACTGCGATCGCTGTTCCGAGAGTCCTGGGTTCGATTCCCAGCGAGGCGGCAATTTGAATTATGAGTTTAAATTTCCGTTCTCGATCTGGGTGTGTGTCCTTGTCTTGTGTGTTGTCCGAAGCACCCCCGACACAGGGAATCCTAGTGTGGGGCTTTGAGTGTGAAGCGTTATTATGTTATTATAGTTATATTTATTTATTTATTATTTATTTACTAATGGCTTCCTAGTGAGCACGGGTCTCTCCTCATCACTGGGGAGGCCTAGAGCATCCTCCACCACGCTGCTCCAATGCGTATTGATGGAGGGGTTAGTGACCAACCCAGCGTCGAAAGTTTTCGACTGCTACCGATCGATAACGACCGGAACCGACGGCTTTACGTGCCCTCCGAAGCACGGAAGAGCTCAAAATTTTTTTGCCCAGCGGTCACCCATCCGATTACCGACCGCGCCCGTTGTTTCATTGCAATATCAACCTTATATAGTGTCGCTTACGGTCGAGTTTTCGATGTCTACGCGAAATAGATTGTAGCCCGCGGTCGATGAGTGGCATACGAAACACGTTGCGTTACTATAGATGGACGGTGAGCCCCGCGTTCACGACGCGCTCGCGACTGGCTCCACACCTCGTGGGCTCGCGACTGGCTCCACACCTCGTGGGCTCGCGACTGGCTCCACACCTCGTGGGCTCGCGACTGGCTCCACACCTCGTGGGCTCGCGACTGGCTCCACACCTCGTGGGCTCGCGACTGGCTCCACACCTCGTGGGCTCGCGACTGGCTCCACACCTCGTGGGCTCGCGACTGGCTCCACACCTCGTGGGCTCGCGACTGGCTCCACACCTCGTGGGCTCGCGACTGGCTCCACACCTCGTGGGCTCGCGACTGGCTCCACACCTCGTGGGCTCGCGACTGGCTCCACACCTTGTAGACGCAAGCCGCAAGCGTCGCTGAGTGGCCATTGACAATGTCAGTGATAAGCGATTAGTATCGATACTTATCGATCGACATTATTCTAACCCTAACATAAATAGCCCAACCGTTCAACGTAACCCGTTATTACTTTTGACGTGTTGTTTGATAACGAGTAGATGAGATCGATTGGCCTAAAAAAATTGTTGTTGTGTGAAAATTTCTTTTCATTTTTATATTTATTGTTGTAGCAGCTACAATAACACCCTGTACTAAAATCAGTGCATCCCTTTTACGGTTTCAACTACGGGACTCATAATATTATCGGAGTTACAATAATTGTAGGATTTGTGTGGTGTATTAAATTAGTAGAAACCTTTAGAGTTAGAGTACCGGTTTGTGCATGCGTTGAGGGTTTGTTGTTGCGGCTGACGGACGGACGGCGCACCGACATAGACATAGTGCGATGGGGAATATGACGGCGCGGGGTGTTTGTTACTGGTTTTAGTAGTATTTTTTATTTATTTATTCGGCTTTATTTTTTTGTTTGTGTGGTGTTTAGTTAGTGGGTGCAATGTTTTAATTTTCCGTAAGTAAAGCTTTTTTTATTTGGTTTTTATTTTTTGCTCGTGTTCTTAAGTAGATTGGCTGGTTTTTGTCATTTATAGCGTTTGACGCGACTCCTTCGTCCGTTTAATGGGTCGTGGGGACGTTGTAGGTGCACCGGGGGAACCTGGCCGCCGTGGTGGAGCAGATCCTGGCCATGCCGCCGCCGCGCGCGGAGCCCGAGCCGCAGCCCGCCGCGCGCCCCGCCCCGCCCGCCGCCCCCGCGCCCCCCGCGCCCGCCGCGCAGCCCGAGCCCGCGCCCAACGACCACATCGACTTCGTCAACGTCAAGGACATGATCAAGGGCATGGAGAAGAACCGGAGCCTCGAGCCGAAGGAGTACGCGCGCGAGAGCAACGGCCTGCCGCGGCGGGAGGCCAACGGGCACGCGGGCGACGACGACACGGACTCGGACGAGCGGCGCTCGCTGGAGCGGGCGGACAGCGCGGAGGCGGGGTCGCCCCCCGCGCCGCCCCGCCCCCTGCCGCGCTCCTCCATCTCCGAGGGCGGCGCCGACGAGCCCGCCGACCCGCCGCGCCCGCGCCCGCGGACCACGCCCCCCGCCGGCCCCGCCCCCGCCCCCGCGCCCGCGCCCCCTGCGCCCGCGCCCCTCGCGCCCCCTGCGCCCGCGCCCCTCGCGCCCGCCACCGGCGGATACAAGGTAATGCGACGGAGCAGACGCGCGCGGGTCAGTTTTTTGTTTATTAGTTACAAGTTATTGCAAAATAATGTTTTTTTGTTTATTAGTAAATGATGCTTTTCTTATTATATACAATATTTATTTATGTTTGGTTAATTACAATATATTTTTGTTCACGAAGAATACACGCTTATGTTTGGTTATCGTCAGTTGCAAGTAAGTCATTGTGTGGATACAGGTGAGATTTCTGCTACATGAAAGTGTCTGTTGTATCGGTTATGTAAGATTTTTTAAAATTTATTTTTATTTTACATGTTTTGAGATGCCGTGGTGTTATTCGATGTTTACTGCAGAACAAGCATTATAATAAAAAAATATCTGTGTTTACGATGTTTGATTTTTTTTTGTATACGGAATGTAAATTGTTTGTCGTGATGTTGAGAGTGTGCGGTGTGTGTTGTGTCGGCAGCCGCGGCTGGGCCCCAAGCCGTTCTCGGCGGCGGCGGGCGGCGACGAGTTCTGCTTCGACAAGGTGTTCTGCGTGCCCGCCGTGCCCGGCCTGCCCGGCCTCGCCAAGACGGACTCCGGTCAGTACACCTCATGAAGCAAATATAGAGAGGAGACGTTGTATGTAGATTTCCCTAAGAAAGAACGCGTGACACTCTGCGGGGCGAGGGGGTGTTAGATCCCGCCCACCCTCCGCCAACTTGTTTGTTTTCCGTCTAACGGTCAATAGCAAAACTACTCGCTTCGTTCTATATCGATTTTACTATGTAGTTTACTATCTCACACTAGATGTCAATAAATGTAGGATATAACAGGGACGTACTCAAAATATAAGAATCACTTATATTAGAAGAAGAAGTGCACTTCATCCTTTTCTTTGAAAATGTGAATGTCCATAACGTTGTGCACAGGACGGGCGCCGACGGCAGACTGACTTTAGGCCACGCCTACTGTGATGACGTCAGGACCTAGTTGAGTCACAGTGCACAGTTGCTTAGGCCGTCTCCTCTATATTTGCTTCATGGTACACCTCTACTCCCTCCTTTTGTTATTGTTCCAACTCGTGCAGTTAGTGTCAGTATATCGATGGGTAGTTAGCTTATGGCGTCGTCAAATACACGTCTCATGGTAAAGTCACGAAATTTGAATCACGCTATTGAAGTTTTACGCCGTTCGACCGTATACAAATTGCGAACATGAACAATCGAAGCTCGACAGATGTCGCCTGAATTAACAAATAGTAATAGAGCTGTTATTTGTGCAGCGTTGTCGCCGGTGGCCGCCGCCCCCGCCCCTCCCGCTGCAGCCCCCGCCGCCCTCGCCGCCTCCGCCGCCCCCGCCCCCGCCGCGCGGGATGAAGACAAGCAGAAGAGCCTGTCTCCCACTAGCGATGCCGAGCCTACTCCTACCAAAGGTATCTACAAATCATTCAACACTATAACTTTTAGTCCTACAGATTAAAATTAAAAAGAAATTCAACATTATTTTTACTTGTCCAAAAATGGTTTCCTGTTAAAACACAGTATAATATGTAAATGCCTGTGTTTGAGGGTTTGTTGCCCTTGGATATTTGGATATCAGACATAATTTAGTTGAAAAGATATTTAGTGGTAGTAATATAATGGGAGTGTCGTGTGTTGCAGCGACGGCAGAGCAGTACACGAACGGGAGCGCGGAGGGCGCGGAGGGCGCGGAGGGAGCGGAGGGCGCGCCTGTCACGGCGCAGCGCCGCCGCGTCTTCGAGACCGAGTGAGTCGCTTAGTACTGTTTTATTATTTGTTCATTCAAATATGTGTTGTATACTTATATGCGTAAGTACATAGTTATACGTGTGTGGAGGAAAAGGGAAGATCTCCCGCCAGGCGATGTCACTGCCTGGGGACCGCGGCCCGATGTTAACTTCCCACCATTTGTATATATAGTTAGATACTTTAGAATCTTCGATATCGCGGTTGAGGATACGTCTTCTGATTGGCCAGTTCAGTGTGACGCGTATGACGTAGTCTATTGTTTTACTGCACTCGTTGCTTGTGGTTGCGTGGTCAGCATCATGTGCGGCGCGCGCTCGTATTCTTGTAGGTTTCGCGCCACTACACGTGTATATTTTTATACTGTGATTCGAAATTTTTTACAAACAAATGATTGCGTAGTCAAGCTTACCGCCACCGCGGTTGATCGGTACGTGAGACAGGAGCTTACAAGTCTATCGTACTGTTTTATCACTACATAGTATAAAACAAAGTCGCTATTTTTGTCCGTCTGTTTGTTTGTCTGTTTGTCTGTTTGTCTGTATGCTTAAATCTTTAAAATTACGCAACGGATTTTGATGCGGTTTTTTGTAATAGGTAGAGTGATTCAAGAGGAAGGTTTTTATGTATAATACATGCATATATTCCCACGAGAACGGGATCCACGCGGGTGAAACCGCGGGCGGGCCGCTAGTAGTGAATAAAAGACACCCGCGCCGATGAACTGCGCAGATGTAACGTACATTTGTAGCGCGGTTCTTCGGCGCGGGTCAACCGCGCTGGTGGCAAGCTTGACTATGCAACTACTCTAACCAAGCGAATGCACCGTAAAAGGTATAGCTTTATAAATGAGGATTTATTCAGTTACATTTTATGCTGTTGTAGCGGCGCGATACCTAAAGTAATATGAGCGCGCGCCGCACATGATGCTGACCACGCAACCACAAGCAACGATTGTAGTAAACAATATAGACTACGTCACACGCGTCATACTGAACTGGCCGATCAGGAGACGTATCCTTAATCGCGCTGTCAATGTTTCAAGATAATCTAACATAATATATACAAATGGTCCAAAGTTAACATCGGACCGCGGTCCCCAGGCAGTGACATCGCCTGGCGGGAGATCTCCCCTTTTCCTCCATACTGTGTTCATATTGTACAAATATTTATACGTTGTTAAAATGAATATTACTGTTGAAGAGTAACGCGGTGTGTGTGTGTGTGTGCGCAGCGGCAAGCAGTCGATCGCGGAGCGGCGGCGGCTGTACGAGGGCCGCTCGGTGAGCGTGGCCGCCGATACGGAGCCGCCGCCCTCGCCCGCGCCGCTCAGGTCAGCGACCCTTTTTATTACATTGGCCCGAAAAATTACATATTTAAAACACCTTAGTAGAACGATAGCAAATATAAAAAGAATTATGTTTACGAGCATATTCATAAATAACTTGATTTGACTTTGAGATGAGAGAAAAAGAGGTGGGAAACTACAGGGCCCTCGTGTCCCCGCATATATTCAGGACTTCGTGTACCTATGACTAGTATAATTTCGACTTTAATATTTAAGGTGTGTATGTGTGTGTGTGTGCAGACGGCGCGACTCGCTGCAGTCCCGCAGGAGCGACAGGAGCGGCAGGAGCCCGGAGCGCGAGGACAAGCGCGCGTCCGTGCCCAACGTCAGCACCGTCAGCACCAAGCGCACCTCCACCGTCTTCGGTAACTATACACTCAATTCCTTATAATTGTATGGCACACAAATGCTAGCGTTCCGCCCATGAAGCAAATATAGAGAGGAGACGGCCTAAGCAACTGTGCACTGTGACTCAACTAGGCCCTGACGTCATAACAGTAGGCGTGGCCTAAAGTCAGTCTACCGTCGGCGCTTATGGACCTTCACATTTTCAAAGAAAAGGATGAAGTGCTGTCTACTCGACATTAGATGGCGACACTATTCTTACATTTTGAGTACGTCCCTGTTATAATAATAATAAATAATAAATAAATAAATAACGCTACACACTCATAGCCCCTGTTTCGCATGCCTGGAGTCGTGCAATTCAGTGGACGAGTATAACACTAGGATGGTAACAACCGTTCAAGAGGTAGGGTCTAGGTACTTTAAGACCCACCCCAGTGGCAGACCTCCAGTTCTCTCAGAACATACTCTCGGTCTTATGAGGGAGCGACGGGAACTATGCGTCCAGTCTCCAACCTCTATGGCAGAGTACAGACGGCTCAATAAACAGGTCTCGAAGAGCCGGCGACGCGATTTGCGAAGGAATAACGCAAATCGTGTAAAAAACACGATTGAGCGGAACTAGGGCTCCAAAGTGTTCGCCAGGTACCTATGTATTGGCCAAAGTCAGCTTACGAGGTTGAAGACCGAGTCCGGTACCATAGTCTCGTCAAAACCCGAAGTTCTGAGAGAAACGGAGAGCTACTACGGACGGTTGTATGCCTCCTCGCAAGCTCCAAGTCCTCCCAAGGAGAGCGACAAGCGAGCCAAATTAACCCGACATTATACCGAGGATATCCCGGACGTCAGCCTGTATGAGATTAGAGAGGCCCTCAAACAGCTTAAAAACAACAAGGCACCGGGAGATGACGGAATCACAACAGAGCTGCTAAGAGCTGGAGGGAAACCCCTCCTGGTGGCGCTCCAGAAGTTGTTCGATTCCGTTATCAATACTGGAACTACCCCGGAAGCGTGGAGCAGAAGTGTAGTGATCCTGTTCTATAAAAAGGGCGATAAGGCCCTTTTGAAGAACTATAGGCCCATTACACTTCTGAGCCACGTTTACAAGCTGTTTTCGAGGGTGCTCACTAATCGCATTGCACGCAGGCTTGACGACTTCCAGCCTCCCGAACAAGCAGGATTCCGAAAAGGCTACAGTACCATGGACCACATACATACGCTGCGGCAGATAATACAGAAGACCGAGGAGTATAATCTGTCGCTATGTGTTGCCTATGTGGACTATGAGAAAGCCTTCGATTCTATCGAGACCTGGGCGGTACTAAGTTCTCTCCAGCGGTGCCTATCGGTATATCGAGGTGTTAAAATGTTTATACGCATCAGCCACCATGTCCGTCAGAGTACCTACACAACACAGTGACGAACCCTATCCAACTGCAGAGGGGTGTCAGGCAAGGGGATGTTTTGTCCCCAAAACTGTTCACCTCTGCGTTGGAAGATATGTTCAAGCTGTTGGAGTGGAAACGACGTGGCATTAACATCAATGGCGAATACACAACACATCTTCGATATGCCGACGACCTAGTCATTCTGGCGAGTTCCGTGGAAGAACTTAGTACTATGCTCGGGGACTTGAACAGAGCCTCACAACGGGTAGGTCTTAAGATGAACATGGACAAGACGAAAATCATGTCGAATGTCCATGTCACACCTGTACCGGTTGTTGTTGATGGCGCTGCTCTCGAAGTTGTTGACGAGTACATTTACCTGGGACAAGTGATCCAAATGGGTAAGTCCAACTTCGAGAAAGAAGTCACTCGTAGAATCCAACTCGGATGGGCTGCGTTCGGGAAACTGCGTCATATCTTGTCGTCCAAAATACCTCAGTGCCTGAAGTCGAAGGTGTTCGAGCAGTGTGTGTTGCCAGTGATGACATACGGCTCCGAGACGTGGTGCTTCACTATTGGTCTGATGCACAAGCTCAGAGTCGCTCAGAGGGCTATGGAGAGGGCTATGCTCGGTATTTCTCTGCGTGATCGAATCAGAAATGATGAGATCCGTAGACGAACACGGTTAACCGAAGTGGCTGAAGTGGCAATGGGCCGGCCATATAGTTCGGAGGACCGACAACCGTTGGGGAAGAAAGGTCCTCGAATAGAGACCACGTCTCGGAAAAAGGAGCATAGGACGCCCCCCGACCAGGTGGACTGACGATCTGATGAAGACGGCAGGCATCCGCTGGATTCAACGGGCTCAGGACCGGTTAGGGTGGCGCCAGTTAGGGGAGGCCTACGTCCAACAGTGGACATCAAAAGGCTGATGGATGGATGGATGGATGGACTCATAGCCCCACACTAGGATACCCTGTGTTGTGGGTGCCATGGACAACACACTAGACAAGGACACACACCCAGACCGAGAACGGAAATTCAAACTCATCATCCAAATTTCCGCCTCGCTGGGAATCGAACCCAGGACCCTCGGAACAGCGATCCGGCGTGTTAACCATTGCGCCATCCGGGTCATCATATCCTACATTTATTGACATCTAGTGTGAGATCGTTAAACTACATAGTAAAATCAATATAGAACGAAGCGAGTAGTTTTGCTATTGACCGTTAGATGATGGGATCTTCTTAGATCCCGCCCACTTCTTTATCCCCCTCACCCCGCAAAGCGTCACACGTTCTTTCTTAGAGAAATCTACATACAACGTCTCCTCTATATTTGCTTCATGGTTCCGCCAATGCGAATAAGGTACATTTAATATTGACGGCGTTATCTAAAAATGTCCTTAGTAAATTTTTCTGACAAGCTAAATTGAACTGTGAGCACAGATAATAAGTTTGGTTTTGATGGAGAGTGGGAATCCCTATGCTCGATGACTCAACTATACGAGTATGTCTATAAACTGTAGCCTAGTGGTTACTTTCGGCCTCCTACTCAGGGATCAGAGTTCGCATCCCAGGCTCACACTTGTGACTTGCAGTTTACTTTTTTCACGTATTGGTAGACTGTTGCCTTAAATTTTTCATTCTGAAAAAAAAAATCGTGACAATGGTATGGTAACGATGGATTCCGACGCTGCGAGGCGCTGGCGCATTGTACCTGTCTTTGTACCTACCAAACCTAACCTTCGTCCTTAAAATACGTCTTAAGTGTTTCGGAACACTGACCTTAAGCCAGAAAATATGTAACATGTAACCCCCTCCTCGTTTGACCGCCAACGCGTCGACAACTCCTTTGTCCTATGGGCGATGATAGTCCCGTCGCGGCCAGCGAGTGACGTACATTACATCTTAAATTGCACAACGTCAATATGAAGTGTAATTTAGTAGTGGTGTATGTGTGTGTGTGTGTGTGCAGGCAAGGTGTCGAAGTTCCGGCACCTGACGGGCACGCCGGGCCACAAGTCCACGCACCTCGAGAACATCAAGAACCTCAGCCGCCAGATCTCCGGCGAGTGCAACGGCTTCTACGGTAACTACGACCACCACCGTTTGCTTGTATATTTTCAGAAAAAAGTCTGCGACTAAAAAAAAATTGTTTGTCTCGCTAAGTTAGATCGATCTTAGAGTCCCCGCAAACTAGCCACAGCCCCCGGCGGGGGTGGCGCTGTAACGCTTCTTTTTAGAAGTGCGATCGAGCGACAGCCAACAGTTCCAATAACAGGGAGCGGTTACGCAGCCGTAGCGGCTGGCGGCCGGAACGCGTTTCTAAAAATAAGCGCCACAGCCGCCAGGGGCTGTGGCCAGTTTGCGGGGACCCTCACTGTGTGGGCTTTGATGTTTTAAATATCTAGATTGAGCGTCGCCCTACAATGAAAACAAAAAAAACAAGGCAACATTATCAAGCATGTGTGCGTGCAGGCGAGGTTTTTCACTTTCATCTATTGTCTGTGTGTGCGTAATGAGTGCGTAATGATATAAAAATTGTGGCTAACAGTTAGCCACAGTTTTTTGACACGTTTTCGCGGATTCGATGTTCCATCTAGATATTTAAAACATGTTTATGTGTGCGTACATTCCAGCGAACGGCGTGCGGTGCGCGGTGCCGGTGTCGGCGGGCGGCGGCGGCGGGCGCGTGGCCGTGCTGGAGCTGCCGCGCGGCGCGACCCCCGCCGCCCGCGCGCCGCCCCCCGCGCCCGGCCCGCCGCCCGCGCTGCTGCACCCCGCGCCGCTCGCCGACTGGGCCTGGGACCCCTTCCGCGACCACCGCCTGCTCGTCGCCTGCGACGACGGCCAGCTGCGCGAGTGGATCATCCCCGACAACGGTATGCTGATGGAGTACACGCACACGCTACCGCTGCCACCCACGCTACGTTTACGGCGGGTCGACTTCGATCCCGTTGAAGATGTTTGCCTACTTTTGCTCGATAAGTAGCGACAACGCAGCTCCAAATGTCGACAGGTTTCTTTGAATGAGAAATCTTTGAGGGCGTTCGCCCGCTGGCTACGTTGCGTATGCGTGGGTCGAGGTCCACACACACGTATGTTGCGGTTCGTACTTTTATACATTGAGATAGCCTACTTGTTAAACCATTATATCGACAGTAATGTTGTTATTTTAATACTATTACTGGTATTATTATTTGTATGGCCTTTGAATTCTGGTCAGCTATCACTTGTAAAGTCGGCTCAGGATCGTCGCCTGAAAGTGCTTTCTTGGTTGGCAGGGAGTTGTCGATAAATTTCATGCTGTCTAAAAACGACTGTATCTAATCGGTTGTGATCGACGTAGTTATTTTACTTTGTATAATTGTTCCAGGGCTGCAAGAGTCGACGAACGAGCCGCATCGGACGTGGGCGGCGCACCCGGACAAGATCTACATCGTGCGCTTCCACCCGACGGCGGACGGGCTGCTGACGACGGCGGCGCACGACCTGTCGGTGAAGCTGTGGGAGCTGGCGGCCGACCCGCCCGCCGCCGCCGCCGTGCTCGCCGGACACACCGACCAGATCTTCGCGCTCGACTGGTCGCCCTGCGGGGAGTACCTCGCCACCGTCTGCCGCGACGGACTCATTCGGGTACGACTGTCTGTTGAAAGATTCTTCCCGTTCCGTAGGTGTAATTTCGATCAGAACATGACAAACGATAGGTGTCTTTAAATGCGCAACAATCGCAGTCGCAATCGTATGTCGATAAAAATCCCCTTGAAATATTAGCTGGAATGTTATATGATGCTGGAATGTTAAATGTTATCCCTGCTAATATTGCTATTTGTACATGGTGATATGATACCAAATGTTGTTGTGTGCAGATATACGCGCCGCGGCAGTCGCTGCAGCCGCTGCGCAGCGGGCCGGGGCCGGCGGGCGGGCGCGGCGCGCGCGTCGTGTGGGCGCTCAACGCCACGCACCTCGTCGTCACCGGCTTCGACAAGTGAGCACGCACACGTGTGTAGACGCACACGCACACGCACACGTACACGCACACGCACACGCACACGCACACGTACACGCACACGCACACGCACACGCACACACAAATACATACACACGCACCGCACAAAACTCTGGGTGAGTTCCCTCATTGATGTCACCCATTTATGGATGGGTTACCATAAACACATCCATTTATTATTTTTGTTTATTTCCCGTCATTAAAACATAACGAACAAAGACAAAAGTTTTACTTTCAATTACAGCCATGTTACCTAGCAAAAAAGTAACACAATGAAAAATATTTTATGGCTGGCTAAACCCCATTAATGACCCACTCCTAAGCACGGGTTTCTCCTCACGTGCCCTCCGAAGCACGGAAGCGCTCAAGAAATTTTTGCCACTAGCGGTAACCCATTTAAAAACTTTTCAACACACTTGCTCGTAAAGTTGCTATTTTTTCTTTAGTCTTACGCCCGGAATGCGGTTTATTACACAGTAGTGCGTTTTACTTTTCATTGCCGCACTAGTGTTTTTCTTATTCCACTTTTTTTTTTAATATCCGTAAAGAGGTTGTTACCAAAAGATTTATTATTTTGTAAATAAATAAACTTGTTGTACTTAGTCAAAATCTGATAAGATAAGATTATACTTCATCTCTATTAAAGCATTTAAAAATACAATATTTTAAATCATTAATTACCGTAAATTCCTATTAGAAATACATAATTATTTAGTTTAATATATTGTGGCTGAATAGCGGTGTCCTTTGCCTCTGGATTTAACCTGCGCGCCTGCGCGCGCATAGTTATTCGACCAAAGATACGGCGCGCGAAAAAATAAAATAAACCTCGGCGCGTCGGCGCCATTTTGTGCAAACATTTGTTCGTTTATAATTTGCTGATTTGTGACTGAAAAATGTCGATACCTAATTGTTTTTTTCCTCGCAAGTGTGTTGAAAAACGTCGTATGATACGCGTGCGCTTTGTTCACTACAGTCTTGGCTCTATTTCAGCCCTCGCCTTGCGGCTCGGGCTGTGCAATACCGCCTCGACTGTAATGACCAACTTCGCGCACTTATATCATAATGTACTATTGTAGATCACTTGGGATCGACGAAAGCCGCCGGGCTACGAGCGCTTCAACTGAGCCGTGATCTAACGGGATTGTCGTTCGCAGAGTGTCGGAGCGTCAGATCCTGGTGTACGTGGCGAGCGACCTGTCCGCGCCGGTGTGCACGCTGGGCCTGGACGTGTCGCCCGCCATCCTGCAGCCGCACATCGACCACGACTCCGCCACCATCTTTCTCACCGGACGGGTAACCCCCCCTACCACCCCGCCACCCCGCTTCCTACTGATTGCTAGACTAGCCGCACGCACGCTACTTAACTAATGAATAATATTGATAGATGCGCTGTATTAAAAATAATCTGAATGTTGACAATTACATTGAAAAAAAAAAAACAGCATGCGACTAGTTTTACATCCGACATTATAGGAATAGCTAGTAACTATTATAGTAAGGAGGCTAAGAGAGATTTCTTACCAGGTGAGACGATATGCCTGAGGGGTGATAGAGCCCTCGCTGCATCACATCGGGACTGATTTATGTGCTATGTTTATGTACGATTGGTGTAAAAATCTTGATAGCGTGATTCAGGCTTGGTGACGTCACAGTAACATCGTTGTAGCTAACCGCACTATATTGTATAAGTATCAATACGTGTGCGTGTGTCAATGTGTGGTGTGTGGTGTGTGTGCAGGGCGACCAGACGATCTACTGCTACGAGGTGACGGCGGAGGCGCCGCACCTGTGCGCGCTGTCGCACCACCGCGCCGCCACGCTGCACCAGGGCATCGCCTTCCTGCACAAGAACCTCGTCGCCGTCGACAAGGTACACACCGCCCACCTTACACCATGACCACTATGAGCAGGGTCATCTGATGGTAAGGGATCACCGACGCTCAAGGATTTACTAATGGGTTAAGAAAGCGATGGATCCGCTTCTTGAATATTGTATATTGTGTAATTCCATCTCCCAAGAACCTAGTATATTAAAACACAATTTGAGCCATAATTATTTAGACATGAGATCTCCCAATGTTTGTTTATATTTAATTGGTTTAGACATCCAAATTGAAATATGGAAATGAAATATATATTTTTTAATATTTTTCTTACGTAAATAGTCGACATACAACTTAATGGAAAGCGGCCACTGTACCTAATGGGCATCAGCAATAGCAAATAATTTTATTTTATAAGTTCGTAATGGAATATGTGTACGTATTCGAGTGTGTGGTATAAACCATGAAGCAAAGATAGAGAGGAGACGTTGTATGTAGATTTCCCTAAGAAAGAACGCGTAACACTTTGCGGGGCGAGGGGGATAAAGAAGTGGGCGGGATCTTGTTAGATCCCGCCTACTTGGTGTATGTTCTTTATTTTCCATCTAACGGTCAATAGCAAAATATAAACCGTGGGCGGCGGTTGCAGGTGGAGTTCGCGCGCGCGCTGCGGCTGACCAACGGGAACGTGGAGCCGCTCTCCTTCACCGTGCCGCGGATCAAGGTCAGTACACTATACGTGCCCACAATACTGTTCACACACATGAACTCGGCGTATGCGTCGGGATTTATATGTCGCATTGTACTGGATGCACTCAATATTCTCATAGAAAATCTTAATATATTGCGTTACTGGTGATTGACTGACCGACAACACACAGCCGAAACTACTGAATGGAGGAAGCTGAAATTTGGTATGTATGTTCCTTGGGGAGTGTAGGGGAGCACTAAGAGAGGATTTTTGGAAATTCCACCCGAAGGGGGTGAAATAGGGGGTTTTGTATAAACGCGGCGGATTCTACGCGGGCGAAGCTTGCGGGCGGAAGCTATATAGTTATTTTTAAATGTTTTACATATTTTCATACATGTTTCGCATCCCCCCCCCCCTCCGCAGAGCGAGCTGTTCCAAGACGACCTGTTCCCGCCGACGCTGGTGACGTGGGCGCCGTGGCAGAGCGCGCGCGACTGGCTGGCGGGCCGCCGCGCGCCGCCGCGCCTGCACAGCCTGCAGCCGCCCGGCATGGAGCCGCGTGCGTACCCGCCCCACACCCTACACCCTACACCCTACACCGACACACACACGCATCGCTCACGTACACGTACATGCCCATGTACGCAACACGCACACACGCATACGCACACTAACGTACACACACAGACGCACACACGCTTACGCGTACATACACTGGAAATGTAATCTCTACAGGATTACTTGAATGCCTGTATGTTTATAAGTAAGGCAGTAAGTTGAATAAATTTGACATAAGGTCCTGGTATTTAAGTTTACAGGTGTACTACCAATATATTCTGTTGGAAATTTTCACAAGAAATGACAATCATTTATGGATACATTAAACTTGGAGTTCGAACCCGATTCCATAAAAATGACTCGCACTGATTGCTTTTATTGTCTTCGATATAAAGAACTTCGCACATTACAACGACTCCACGCCAACGCGGTTACGGAGCAACTCAAATGTAAGCATTCAATTATGATCCTTATATCTTAGGCGTTACGGTTGAATTTCGAGTGTACACTTAGAAAACGTGGACTACTCCCCACCCTCTGCTCACCGACGCCGTTCACACTCGAAATTCAACCGTGACGCCTAAGATATAAGGATCATAATTGAATGCTTACATTTGAGTTGCTCCGTAACCGCGTTGGCGTGGAGTCGTTGTAATGTGCGCAGTCCTTAATAATAATATTAACAATTTACCTTGTTTGTGTTGCAGTGTCGGCGCACACGGCGTCGCCGGGCGCTGGGGGCGCGGCGGGCGCGGCGGGCGCGGGCGGCAAGCCGGCGCAGAAGCCCAAGCCCGACCTGATCAAGTCGCACGTGCCGCTCGACCCCAAGCAACAGCAGGACAGTGTGAGTACGCGCACACACGCCCACACGCACACGCACGCTCACACGCACACGCACGCTCACACGCACACGCACGCTCACACGCACACGCACGCTCATACGCACACGCATACGCACACGTATGCTCACACGCACACGCACGCTAACACGCACACGCACACACACGCTCACACGCACATGCATACGCACACGCACGCTCACACGCACACGCACGCTCACACGCGCACACGTGCGCTTCATACGGAATGTTTCTACTTCAATTTATAGTGTACTCTATAGAGACTAAAATGATCATAGCAACATTTTTTATTAGAACAGTTATAAATATTTACTCATCCATATTTTATCCGTTGTTCATTAGCCATACAAATGGGATCATTGATGACAAGTTTTAACCACACACTACCGGTCCACATTGATACCTATTATAGGTGTATAAAATCATGACAATGAACTCGCAGTTCTTACGACTTCAACTAAAAACATCACCGGAGAAAGATTGTATTGACCGTAAATAGTCTTACCTGAGTTACGACGACCGCTAATATAAAGATGTCGACGGTTTCAGATAATAAAGTCGATGTCGGCGCGCGTCACCGTGAACCTGAAGCTGGAGCAGGACAGCATGGAGGGCGTGGACGACGCCGAGTGGGAGCAGTGAGCCACTCTCACCCCTGTTACCGCGCCGGAAGGTCCACGTTGTCGCGCGCGCGGTGTCGGATACGACTATAGGGAATTATAGTGTAGTAAGCGGCGCGGCGGTAAGGGTGCGGTTCCACTGAGGCGGAGCGGAGCGTGTGTGTCTCGTGTGGATTTCAAGCCATGTGATTGGTGAATCGCGCACAGCTCCGCTCCGCTCCGCCTCAGTGGAACCGCACCCTAAGGATCGACCGAGTGTAGACTGGCGACGCGAGGGAGGGGCGACTCATAGATGGCGCTGTAATGTTTATGACGACTGTAGTAACAGTCTGATATGTAATGTGAACGTTTCATGTAACTTGCTATGAAACCTATTCAGTGTCAGGTTTTGAAAATTATTGTTAAAGATCATATTTTTACGGTCAAAAGTATTAATGAGATGATTAATTTTGAGAGAAATGAAGTAATTTCAGAGCTTTGTTAATGACAACGAATGTTATGTCGTAGGATCTGGTAGCGCTACGTAATAGATCTATGAGCGGTCGCCTTTCCCATTGTTCACGTCGCCAGTTGTATCGAATACTTGTATATTGAGCAGGTAAACTAATGGAGCGTAGAGGGTTGTTACTGTTCAAATTTATGAATCTCAATACAGAATTCTTGGCACCCATGATTTTTTTGTAATGCTCAACATTTTTGTGGTTAGTGATAATGAAATCTTAGCCCGATAGACTAAAGTTGCCGTCTCGTTCTGTCTGATGACGATTTCCTGTGTGGGAATGAGATGAATATTTGTGTCGATAACAAACTTTCACGCTCCATATTGTTGATTCGATCGATCTTTACGCTGGGCCGCTGGCGCCAGCAGTACAACAGTACCGCGGGACTTTACATGCCACTTACAGAATTGAACATTATTTTACGAACAGTATGTTAAGTAAGTTGTACATTAGAGACATAATGTTATTAATTCGTATGAAATCGGGTGAAGCGGTCGGTCCTGTTGTACTGCTGTTGCGCTCCGAGACGATGTACCTACGACTTATCGGATAGGTGTTGGCAAATATATCTAACATTTTGTAACTTTTTATATGACGACAGTGACGTAGCTCCCGTAGCGTACGCCCCGACGAGCGGGCTACTATTTTATACATATTTTTGGTAACGGAGTGGCCGAGTTAGTGTGACACATATAGTAGTTAGGAAATGTGAGGTGGATACGACTATACTACGGTATGGGACGGGGCAAGTTTTCTCCATACAATCTGTATGCGAACGACGCAATTTTTGATACTCTTTATTTACTATTACTACGACTGGCTTCGTAGCACGACGGATGTAATCGGACTGCGATCGATATTACTTTAGTGTTTTATTTTAGGTTATTGAGTATCCCGAACGCTCTCAGAGTACGATCAGTACGGAAATATTTGAAGATTACAGTTTGATCTCTTTTGGAAAAGTATTGGTAGGTGTAGCTGGGGCGGCGACCGGTACTGTTGGACAACGATCCGCACGCGTACTTCATGTAGGCGTCAAGCTTTGTACTTCTTTGAAGTAATCGATATATTTGATTAAACTAAATACTACATATAAAAACAAGAATAATACTCGAGACTTTTTTTGGACGCTTTTGTTAAGACAATGTATAGGGCGGCCGCCCGCCGCAGGCCGTTTCTTTGTATATATTTCACTCGGATCTCATCATTCGACCAAATACTGCGACAACCGAATGCTCACGATGTGCTCACTCGATGTTATATTAAATTTATTTAAATATAGAGACGTTTACTTTATTTATTGTATAAATATTTAAGCGTGTTTTAAATTTATACGAAATACATGTACATGTTTCGTCGAATACTCTAATTCCATATGAAATTAATTGAACGTGCGATGAACTGGGCCGCGTTATAATTTACAAGACATTCCTCGCTCCGCCATCAAATGCATTTATTTATACACGAAACACTCGGTTTGAATGAGTTTTGTACCGCAGCGACTCTGTAGTTAAGGGAATATAGGGTACTCCTATCGTTTAGGGAATTGACGTTGTAATATACATATGGATATAATCATTATATTTCTATAGTCTTCTGTATAATCGTAGGATCATTATAGTATCATTATTATTATTGTATATGTTACCGGAAATGTATGAAATCTAGGAATTGTATACATTTCCTAGGAAATGTATACAATTCCTAAGCTCTTTAGGCAATGTGTAAAATATTGTTTTAAAAATTATTTAATTCATACATTTCCTAGGAAATGTACACATTTCCTAGGAATTGTATACAATTCCGATATCGTATTAGGAAATGTGTATGTCGTGACCACATCGTAGATTTGTTAACTTCAAATGGTCGCATTTCATGAAATGGGCAACTCAGTTTGTCCAGACCGTTAAATCGTCTACGTTTGGTTATCCACGTTTGGCCAAATCGTAAAAACGCAGAATATAGGGCATAATTTCGAACCGTGACGTCTCCGGCGCTGCGGAAGGTGCAGCCCCTTCGCCCTTGCGTAACAAAGCACAGACACCCACGCTCGCCTGCGCAGCTTCGGCTTGCTGGTCGCCTTCGGCGACCAGCCTCAGCCGCTCCGGCTCGCCCGGGTGTCTGCGTTTTGTTACAGCGGGCGGGGGCTGCCCTCCCTCCGCGCCTCCGGGTTCTAAAAAAAACTCTAGGGGTAGGGCATACAAGACTACGTGGAGTAGGGGTAGGCTAATTCGGTTCTGTAACCAATTCGACCTACCTACACCTTGAAGAATTTGACTGAGTAGTAATGGAAATGAGTATTCATTGTTTTACACAATAATATTTTTGATTAAGGCACTCGGTGAGACAATCTGGTAAAAATCATAACGTAAAATAAAATATCTTCATATTATCTATCCCGCGTACCCATTAAAATCTTGATCTATAATCTTAATGTACTACATTTCCGATTGCTGTTTAGGAAATGTATAAATTTCCTAGGAAATGTGTCCAATATAATTAATTTCACACATTGCCTGGCGATTTTAGGCATTGTATACATTGCCTAGGAATTGTATACAATGACGGATTTAACACATTTCCGTTAACATATACACTTACTAATGAAACGACTTGCGTCGTTAACGTCGTAACGATCGCGGGGAGTTGTGAACGCGAGCTCTAAGCGACCGCCTTAAGTTAGCTCATTCCAATTAATATTAATTTGTTTTAAATTGTCATCACACGATGACCCGAGTGCAGTGAATGAAAGCGTTAGTTCCGCTAGTCGATGCCATACAATATCACGTTTTGCTCAACACGCCAAAGAATTAATGTTAACGTGCTCGCGCTCGCTACGAGCGAGTCGAATCGATACCGTTCGTCGAACGATCGAATCGGCCGTCGATTGGACCTCGGTCGGAATCGACATCGAACTTTAATTCGCTTTGTGATTAAAGATTTATGATGTTTTTGAGAGATATCGGAGTTTACAATAGTGGTTAGTTACGACGAAGAGATGGCGATATGGCGGGGTGTTCATAGTTGTATAGAACGCTCCCTCCGCTCCGAAAAGATACTGAACGTATGACAGTCTCGGTAATGGTCAGTTTAATACCAAACGTAGACTTTAAAACGAAACAGGTAACATTTTTGTATGTTCATTTATACTAAATATTTAATGTATGTTAATAAATTAATGAATATTATTTAAAAGCCATTCCATTGCTGAGTGGGCCCGCGCTCGGCGGCGCCACTCGTATGATAACTCTTACACATTTCATTATTTACACAATTAATCCAAAGCGCACGCCATTGTAGACTTAATATACACACGGATACGGGCGAAAGTAAAGTGTCACATGAACATTTGTAATGTACGCAAAGAATACTGTGGGCTGCAGACATCAAATATGTGAGTCGTCGACGAGGGCGACGGAAGTATAGTTTAAGAAGGCACTGTTGGCAGTCATCATTTTCATGTATTGTGCTCACTTTTATTTTCATTTACTCAAAGACTTGATAATTTATTAGTTTTATTACATATTTCATGTGTAAGTATTTATAAATGATGATAGCCATTTGAAGTGTCCGCGAGATAGCTCGCTAGCTAGAATAGGCCCGTCGTGTCTGCAGTATTCTATGTGTACCGGTCGGTGACGTCACGCCGCTCCCGTGTGCTGTAACGTGTAACTCCGTAGGTATTGTAAGCGAATCTCGTGGCATTTATAGTCTAGGTATTATATTATTTTGTAAACAAGTGCTTTTACATAGACGCGTCTAAGTTAGTTCTACGTTTGTATAGGGGACGCGGCGCGCCCGCGCTTCCGTATTACTTAAAGCGTTATTATAATTATGTATAGGTGTAATTTTATTCGCTAGTCAAAAGTTATTCTCTAATGGGAACCGCTTGATATTTTAAATTGTACTGTTTTGTCGATGACACTGTGCTTCGCGTGAATGTAACGCATCGGCTCGCTGCTCCGGAGGTGGCGAGGTGGAATTATAGACCTCGTATGACCTCGTGTGGCAGGTGCATCATCATGCGATATGTGAACATGCCGCGCCCCGCGGCGCCGCCCGCCGCCCGCCGGCCGCAGCTCGCTAGTGTCGCGGACTCCACAACACACTATACTGTAATCATCATCGTATGTAACTATTTAATGTATAATCAATAGTTGACCATGTTCATAACCATGTGTAGTTCGATAGCACAAAACATAACACGTCGATCGCTCTCATCGCTCCCGAAGTTGTGGACGACAATATTATGACCGTCGGCCCTGACGGGACGAGGCAAGGGTGGAGCACTGATATTAGTGGTGTCCCGTTCTTTCGTTCGCGAGATAGCGAGAAAGGTAACTTGACTCGTTCTATCAGATCTCCCTTGTACATGTCGCTCAATATCGATGTTTATAAATAATTAACTGTAACGTAGCGGACACCTTCCACAGTGAAAACATGGTGCCAACTCCGTTTGTGATTTTTTTTATATCGATGTAATGAATTGGAAATTGACAGACGAGCCGTTTAATTTTTGCTGATAGAAACACTATGTATGTATGTATGTATGTATGCGAACATTGTTTGATTATATGCTCTCTTTCTGCTGCGATATTTTACTAGTTAACTTATTGGGTGCAATATAAATACATAGAATACTCGGTTTATTATTATCGTTGTCGAGGATTTCGAACACGTACCTAACATTTGTTTTGTTCTACCTCGAAGGCTATTTTAATTAATAGAATGTAACGATTCTATTAAATGTAAAAAGTCCATTGAATAAGGTTATTTCAGTTTAGCGTTCATTTAATGAATGCGATTAAAGGAGACCAGCAACTTTGTTAAGGACCTTGGGCCTGGAATATGAACATGCATGAGACATCGCTTTTTAGATCGATGATATTATTACCATTACCACATTGTGCATATTCCGTTTTTGCGGAAAATGATGGGAATTATGAAATATAGTCGTCTTACGCACCGCGCACACATAGTATGTACTTTAGTCGTCGCGACCTAAGTGATATGATGTAACTAGATTTTTAAATATGAAATGGATGTATTAAAATATGCAAGATTATTTGAGGGTATTGAACATGCTGTTCGTTTCAGGTCCAAATCTCATGTACCTATCCAAATTTTAGATTTTTCATTCTACTCTGAAGTCTCTTCAAAAGTTACTGGACCAAAGTTGTAGACAATTTAAATTGCAACGAATAGTGTTCAGCTAAATTTATTGTGACGCCAATATTTTGCCAGATTGACCGAGATTACTATTTGCATTTATATTCACAATGGCGACCGTAGAATAAAAGGCCCCTCCTGACATATTGTAAGTAAGTAAGTAAAGTAAGTAAAACATTTATTCAGGACATACCACAACACATACAATATCAAATAAAACAAAAAACAATAACAATCCTTAGCACTAAAACGTTACATCTAGACGCTTAGACTTAACCTAGACGCCGAACGGCACTTTGGGTAACTGTGCTGCAGCATAATTCCTGAAAGGGCCCAGACTCAGCATAAGCCGCGCGTGAGCACAGCGCTGATTTTAGTCTGGCCTAAAACTTCATGATGACAGCCCGGCCAGCCGTGTACTTAAAGGACCATAATTATTTAAAATAAACTCCTTTATAGGTCCATGAAAATAAATAAATAAATTGATTTATCGGATTGATAAAAAGAGTGGTGGGTTAATTTGATTCTGTGCATATGCCGCTAAATAAAAACACGGATTGAAAAATCTAATGAACCCAGGTTATGCACCTCTGGCTTTTCGGAGTTATGCGCGTTTTATTGCGCGTATTGCAACTTATCAATGGACTAAAAGACTAATTAAGTGTCCGAAGTCGCCGACATCATAATATATGATAATATGATGTATGTAGTAAGTGTAATCATGTGGAGCCGGACTGTCGGTCCTGTGTGATGTGTCTGTGTGTTGTGATGTGTGGCAGACGACGACGCCTGTGTGAGCGCGTCGGATCGGTCGAGTTGTATTTGTGTTGTGTAGTTGATGTATTCTATCAGCAAACTTGTGACGATGCGAGGTACCGGTGTACACGACATGAACTACACGCAGCCGGCGGGGGGCGGGGCAGAGGGGCAGTGACGTCATCACCCCCCCCCCCCCCCCCCGCCACCCGCCGGCGCCAGAACCCCTAGGTTAAGGTTCAATATTTGGAGATATTTTATTATTTTGCATTTTTTTATTAAACTCTTGCTAAACTTTGAGTGTTTTCATTTTCTTTACCCTTTTCGTTACAATAAGTGGAATGGAACAATATTACAGTGTAGCCGTTAACAATACTTTTGGATGATGCTGCTGTGAGACAAAATTAGACGTTTAGAGCTATTGACCAAAAAACTATAATTTTTAAATATTAAGGTCACGGCTCATTTTAGCCACCCGGCACCCGACCAGCACTGCCTTGCCTTACGCGGTTAGTATTTTTTATATGAATTTGTATGGGCATGCACTTTTTACATTAACGCCGAACGTCACTGGGTCACCTTGCTCGCTAGCTAGATAATTCATTCACGCGAGGACAACTCCAACAGACTACTCGAAAATTCGTGGATCAAGCGATGTCCACTAGATGAACCACGCGACGTTCACAAGAAACAACGCGTCGTCCACCCTTAGCCTACCCGTCGACGAGAGTTGACGCCAAGTCGAGGCGGTGCCGGTCGGGTGCTGGGTGACTCCAATGAGCTTATATTTTGGCCTATACAATTATTACTAGGATGCTTATACCAGCTATTGGCACACGGTGTTATCATGAAAATGTATGACGTCTGTGGACTCTGTGGCACGAATTCTTGGTTTATTCCCATTTGTTCTACTGAACAGTTCTACCGTACGACTAATTAGGGGTAGTCATGCTAGCTGTTGATAACAGTCCAGTTAGGTAGAAATGGTACTAGGTACCATGGCGGGTGGTGGTATGGGACCAGGTGCATTAAAGGCTCTGTAATCTGATAAAATCTATAACTCTTAGGTTTTCCGTGTTCTGTGGCACTTGATTCTACTTTGAATTTCTTCTGACTGACGATAAACTAGGTATTTAAACTATAGCTACACAGTAGGTGGATGGCATTATATATTTTAAACATAATACCTGTGTACCTCGTCTATAAAAATATTGTTTTCAGTTCGGTATTGATGAATTCAAGATCATGAGAAACGTAATATTTTTTAATGGTTTTACAAGTCGAATCTGCGTGTGTCGAGAGTACCTACGGATCTCCAAAAATTGTGCCTTCCTTACCTAATAACGGAGATGGATGCGGTTCGCACTAGGTATTTTTCAGAAAAGAACCATCGAGGCATTCGCCCGTGAATATTTTATAACGCAGCTAAGTTTTCTTGCGAGAGCCCTCCGCGATGATTACGGAGGGAAAAACGCGATGAAGGGGATACCTCTTTATTATTTTGTTCCCTTTTCGTTCATCTCGTAACTCCGGAATTGATGAGTAAATATTTTTTATGGAGTGCGCGAGTGGCGCGCTCGGCTCGTATGTTTTGAATATTTTTACAATAATTCCGTTTATGGCCGTGTTTTGAATTAAGAACGTTATGTATCTACAGCCTGCGCGCCGCTGCTTACCCGCTGCAGACACAATGTGGCCATTACGTATTCCTTGTAATAACCGACGGTAGATCCCCATTTCAATCGAGTCAACTCGACTTCAACTCGAGTTTCGAGTTCCGGTGATCGTCAACAGTTTTCAGTGGCTGTAATCGATTTAAATATTATACCGGTTTTTAAAGTTGCCGGTTTTCGCAACTGTCAATCGCAACGCGTTGGACGATTTCACACCCTCCCTCCCTCTGCCTGTGCCTGAAAATGTGTAGATTGATGATTGAGCATCTCGCATAAAAGTTGCTCACAAATTGCTATAAAATTGCGGCAACCGTAAACGTAGCAACTATCAACTTTTTACAAGAAACTTTTTGATAGTTGTCTCAACTTAAGTTGCTCCGTGGGAAAAGCGCCTAAAGGGAGAAGGTAGAACCCCGTTCTGAAGATGTCAATCGGTCCATATAACGCTTTAGCACACGCCGCGAGCCGTGGCTACCTGTTGCAGTGACGCCCCAACTATCCGACACCACTCTGTGCTGCACACCCTGTTGTCACATATTGCTGGCTCCAATGATACCGCTAACTAGGACGAGGGCGGGCAGGGCGCGGGGCGGGGGGTGAGTGGCCACTCGCGCCCGAGTGCTGCGTCAAACGCCGCCACTTAACATCGATTTTCATGCTTCACTGGGATTGAATTCTTTGAGGCGAAGTCGGTTACGGAACTTTCCTCCGGGATTCGGCAAAAGGTATTATGAGCCCGTGTTCCGCGAATTATCTCCGGGCTCGGACTCCCAGTATCATAAGTTTGGCGAGGTGTGAAGGTATGCTCGGCACGCCGCCGGCCAGACGCAATTCTTATCTATGTTTATACGTACAAATAATAATTTAGGACATTTATCAACTACCTAAAAGCTAAAAAGCTAAGCTAAGCTATAACCCACTAATGGCCCACTACTGAGCACGGGTCTCTCCTCATTACTGAAGGGGCCTAGAGCATACTCCACCACGCTGTTCCAATGCGGACTGGTGGAGGGGTAAGTGACCAACACAGTGTCGAAAGTTTTCAAGCCGACCGAAGGCCTCAGACATGGCTTAAAGACTGCTATCAATCGATAACAACCGGGACCGACGGCTTTACGTGCCCTCCGAAGCACGGAAGCGCTCAAGAAATTTTTGCCACTAGCGGTCACCCATCCGACTACCGACCGCGCCCGCTGTTGCTTAACTTTGTCGATCGCTTAGGATCGACGCAAGCCGCCGGGCTATTATGAGCGTTTCAACTACAACTACATCAACTACCTACATATATCCTCAACTACAGACATACATAGTTACATTAGCTGAACTCAAAAATGACTGCCCTTCGAACCTGCCCTCCGAAGCACTTAAATATTTTTTTGCCCCTAACTGTCCCAGCATCGCTTACGATATTATCCGATAGCAACACTCAAGCCTAATGCCAGCCTTGGCACGCCACTGCTCCCGCTATCTGCAGCAGCTGCCCCATTGTCTGATTGTCTGCTCGGTATTGTATTTATTATATTGCTCTGAGCTACACCGGAATCGATTAAGCACTGGCGATAACGTTCGTGTTGGCGACACCTCTAGATCAGATGAGAACTGTGACCCACCCAGAGATTCACCCTGGAGATTTTCTTACTAATACGGAGTAAACGAAATTATTTGACATTAAATTATGCACTTTGTTCTACAATTAATCGACTCATTGCATTTGAGTACCATAGAATGAGTTTAGATTAATGATTTGGCCGCAACGTATCGCTTACACCTCTCATGTTGTCGAATTTGGAAAGCTTAGTAGATTCTAAATAAATAAGTATACTTTCAGAGGATTGGAGTGGATGATGTAGGTCTGTACACTTCACCTGAACCGTTTCCCCCGAGATTGTCACAGATTTGGGGACTGGCCTAGACGGACTGAGAGCGCGGACGGTTGTCACGGGTATTTACTGTCCACTGTCTGATAGAATTTATGACAGTGTGATTCCACCATGTAAGCATCATACCGAGTGGATCACTGTACAAATATAGCTCGCTCGTACACCCGTCTATTAATGGGCCTCTCCGATAATATGATCAGAGGAGCGAGTGTCGGCTCGCAAGACATATTTATCAGCAGGAAACAATTAAAGTAGTTGATGCAAGGGCGAGGCCGGTCTGGCAGACTGGCACCGATGGCTCCCGATACGTTGCCGCGATCGGCCGCGGGGGCTGACACCGCGACCTCGGCCCGCGGACCGGAGCGTCATCCTCTGATTAGGTACTTACCGCGATGCTGCTGCGTCCACGCACGCGCTATGATAATAAACAACCGCGTCACGATCGACTAAAACAACAACTATGGATTGTGGTCCAGCGTCATTTTTAATCTGAGTTGGATTGATCGATCAAAAGTTTAAAATTTTTATTATGTACCTATTTGTCATTTTACTGTTTTGTGTTGCTCAGATTATCACAACGGACAACACACACATCAAAAAAGAAATCCACCAACCTTAGACGGTATGGCGATGGCGCCGAGATGGTTTCCTCCTCGGATGCTGCGTGTACACCCATTGCCTTCAACTCCACCGTAATCACACACACCACCACACGTGTATCGAAGAACAAAACAGTCTTTCGTAGCTGGAGTGCAGCCGAAATTAAGTAAACGAAAAGAACAAATAGCTGCCACGTCGGAGGACTCGCTCTACTACCGCGTGAGCACCGACCGCCACGCCGGCCGGGACCACTCGCAAACAGCACTGCGCGCGCGCCATCGGCGTTATTCGGATTACAAGAAAAAGGAGGGTAGAAACCAAATTAATGCGAAACATTTCATCCATTTGAAATGTGTTGCCAGAGTCAAAATAATGTAAAAATATACTTATTACTGAACAGACAGAACATATTTTATTCTGTTCATAATATTATATTCGTTTGTGACATATTTCATTGTGGGCTAGCCCGTCCGATACTTTAACGTTTCAGTTATTGGAATTTTAAAGATTTTTACAAAAACATTCTGATTTAATGCTTATGCAACATATTATCTACTCATGCAACAGCTCTACTTATTATTTAGCCAAAAACACTTGCTATATCTTCCGTATCTACCTATAGCACAGAATGAGCAATCGGACGCAATACAAGAAAGTGCTATGGACTGATGGGAACATGGAAACACAGTTTGAAACAATTTATTATTGTACACATATATTTTAATTTATCTATAATCTATAACATAGCGGTCAGGTACATAATGAACACCATCACATTGGTTTACGTTTTACATTATACTGGCCAGAATGTTTCTTCCCTTAGTTAAGGTGGATCATTCCATTTGTGCGTTAATATGTATCAAATAGATATGAGTATTTATGAGTTTATTGTCCGTGCGGAAAGGCACCTTTCATTATGAAATTAAATTGCAATTATAGGTGTACGAGTAGGTACAAACTGGGTCTTTGGGTCCACATAGTGTTATTTACAACTATTTGAAATGAGGTGGTCTACTTAATGTGAAACTATGTTGCTGTTGTTATACAAATATAAGTACAATAGTTAATGTAACTTAATTAAATATGACGGCGCAGTGAAAAGGAGGTCCTTATATCTGGACGAGTTTGACAACTGACGTAACACCGCGTGCTAAAGAACCATTCACGACATGGGGACAGCAAGAAGAGGGGCTGTCATCAGGTTGTGGAGGCTCCTTACGTGTGCTGGTGGAACGCCGTGATATGAAGATACAATCCGTGATATTCTGTTAAATCTGTTATAGTTGTTGAATGGAATTATAAAATGTACTAAGCAGATCTAAAGGACCTCGTTTGTATTCAAGGCCTAGTCTCCTTATCGATACCTCATGTATTTGTACTCAAGATAGCCGGCATCCTTTCTACATCAGAATTGGACAAAGAACCCAGCGCTCATGAAACCTTGCATAAAAACATAAAAAATAATGAATAATGAATTTACAATAAACGGTGAAAAATAAAAGAGGACTGACAAAAGATACGTCATTTGAAATTTTCTTGGAAGTGAATATTTTACGATGTAAATCATTACAAACGCATTGGAAATGATCGAATTGGAACGATGATTGTTGCAAACTGAGGTTGCAAATAAGGATTGTGTTGTTGGATAGTGAACACCTACTTCCATAATATGTGTGTTCGATGGAGCTCTTGTGGTAACATTGTTCCATTGGTTGTGATAATATTGTTCCGTTACAGAATGTGCAAGCAGTGTCATGGATATAGAGGTATGGAAAAACAACAACTCTCAGACGATTCATGAACACGACTATGACCGTGAGTAAAGTATGAAAATATGAACGATATTCGACTAAACTACGAAGAATTATGCTGTAAAGGTGATGGCGGTTGTAAAAGCCACATGGCCAGAGTATCATGGATATGCAGAAAGTCGTGTATAATACGAATGTACAAAAATGTGTGGAAATGTGCGCTAATGTGCACCAAAACGCACCTTTCATTATTGTATGCTTCTTAGATCGCTGCTAATGTTTGAGAGGGCACAGCGTCAACATAATAAATTCTGGCTTTCTATTGCTATGCGTTAATACTAAACGCTTATCTGTATGTACCTATTGCATTTCTAATAACATTGGTGAGTGGGTAAGTCACTAAAGGTGAGTATGTCGGTAAGGCAATAATTACTATTAACATTGGTATACTTCTTGGAGAGCGACGTTGCGATGGGGATTCCTGTAGAGTACCTAGCTGAATAGATGAGGAGGACAGAAGGAGCACAATTATCATGCGTGATGGAGGAAGGGTGGTGCTGTACGCTCGTTTGCTTTCTTAATTCCATAAAAAGGAGGGTTGTAAGTTCTTTAACTAGTAGATAATTTACCCTATTAACTATCAATAATAAAGTATGGAATAATTGTAACGAAATCAGAACAAAATGCATACGAGATTAAGACGCTGTTGTTTTAGACTTCCGTTTCTATTGTTTAATTCGATCCGAACTTATTTACGTTGTCTTAAGTCTACTTCAAATGTCGTTACATTATATATCGATGATGAGCCTTAAAAGGGATATCATAGACCTTCAGCCGAGTAATGTCATTGAGCTTTGCAAAGTGTTGAATTGCTGCGTCCTACAAGATGTTGACTTGAACATCGTTTAAGGAGCTAAATAATATTTCTGATGAGATTTATAGCCTGAAAGCTTTGAAATTGATGAATCAATTATGATAGGATTTGGCTTCAATAGTAATGGATAATAATGTTTGTTTGTAGCTAAAATTGTGACATGCCCTGGTTTTGCATGGCTACAAGGAAGATATAGTATGGGATCATTATGGAGCGATTAAATTGTAACTACCATTGGATCCAATGTGAAGTTTTAGGTCTGAGGTTTATGATTATTGTGTACAGAATAATAATTTCAGAAACGATGAGATGAATATCATTCGGATGTTACGGACCAACAGTAAAAGAATATTAATGACAGTAATGTTATTTGAGTAACTTCTATGGTAACTTGAGCTAGGATTGACTGTTGCTCTAGAATACTCTTGAGGATTGGTTTAGAGGCAATGTACGGCATCAAAATAATGATTTAAAGTACTTTTGAATACCTAATATCTCCAGAATGTTAATGGTGTGACTTGCAATGGAGAGCGAAGTTTATCTAAGAGCTTAACGTAATGATGTACGATGAACGTAGAAATGCTTAACGTAACTATTTGGTTCAAATGTAATAAGATTGTTGTCTTTATGAGTTGAGTTCTATTTCTGAGATGAATCGTTAATTAAATGTTCTCATGAGGTTTGGTCAGCATTTTAGCAGCCTTGGTAGTTCTATTTTATTAAGAAACATTGAAGTTTTCCCTGATCTTTTCGTAAATCTACCGAACAGAGAATTGTATTATGTTGAGGATCGCGTTGAGTTTCGTTACGTGGTTTGGGGTATATAGTGAAGCAGAGGAATGAACGCGACGGAATAGTCTTGTTGTGGATTTGCAAAGTTGCTTCAACCTTCACCGCCAAGATAAATGACCGATACGGTACATTCATACAACACGAGTTTAGTGTCAATACGCTCCGATTCTTCTATGGATGCGAGGTTTAACTACGGAACATAGGAGACATTGAAATAGCTAATGTAATATGACGTGAATTAATTTGACTATCTAATTTTCAGCTTGCTAATGGCAATATAGTATGAACATTTATTATTATTGTCCACTGCATGCTTTTATTAGCCTGTAAGCTACGATTGGGCACGCCTTTTCTTAAAAGTGAGGGGACTGCAATTAACTTGCAACCATAGTGTGTAATGTTGAAAGCGTCTCTGGTACCTGAAACCCGGCAAGATCATAAAACTTATGGCAACCAAGGTCGATGACTTATTCATCCCTTCTAAAATATGGAATCGGTTATTATTTTGTCAACATTTATCCAGTTAACCATATGGGAAATACTGCGTACACACTAGGTACTTCGCACTTGAAAATTATTCAGAATAATAAGGCAAATGTGGTTAGTATCGGTTGTAAAGATTTGGTCTGGTTGGTCGCGCAGTAAGAAAGTTTCTTATCCACTAACAGCTCTGAGGGTGCCATGTTCTAACAAGGTCAGCGGTCGATTGATCAATTTAACACTGCAGCTTTCAATAATATTAGTGTGCCTTTCTTATACCACTGACGTTGGTTCTCAAACAAGAACGTTCTATTTACAATAGACACAACATCTCGAGACCGTGATCATGGCTATTATCGTTGGAGCATTCTAAGTACTGGTATTTGGGGATTCTTTAACGCTTTCTTTCATTCTTCATCGGGCATGTGATATGTGATGGGCGTTTATGCTAGTCATCATTCTTAATGTCGATATTGGGGCGATATGTTGTAGTCTTTGTAGTTTGTCTAACAACTGAAGCTCTTCAATTATTGGAAATTGCTGTTTAAAATTATTGGTTGCAGATACGCCATGTGGGAACGTGGATGTATCTTGTCAGCGGTAGTCATGAACTCATGACGGATAACTGAGGCTGAATGTCTGAACAAAAACTAACGTTCGAGCATTGCAATTCATGGGCACAGCCATTGACAATTGTATAATGATAATGGAGTAAATACACGCAAGGATTTTCCAATTTTTGACCAGAGTGTAATGGAAGGTACATTATTAAAAGCAGCTGGTAAGGTCTTTGAATTCTTTTTTTCATTCTCCGCAGAAAACAACAATTTTACAGTAAATTTTACTAGTAGTTAGTAAAGTACTGAACGCGATGATACCGTCACCGAGTATACGTTGACGACAAACGTAAAGTTTTTTTTAGTTCTGTTACGAATATAAACCCTGCTGCATAATGATTGCCCGTGAGGCTAGTGGTTCCCGGTTCGAGCCCGGCTAGTGTAATTATGTAATGGTTATGTGAATTTTGTAACCAAGGGTCACACTAAGTATCATAATAGGGTAAAGGGAAATCTCTCGCCAGACGAGACGACATTATTTGGGGAGTGGCTGAGTTCCGACTGTTCGCTTTTGGTACTGTGTAAATATATGAGTGATGTAGAATTCAACGGTGGTGTGATGTGCAATATCATTACAATAGAATAACGCAGAGTAAAGTTATTTCCTCCGAACAACTCCTGCTGAGGTAGTATTACTATTTGAAGAACACGTTGATAGTGTGTGTAAGTGTGAGTTTGAGTTTGAGGCTTAGTTGAAATTGTAACAAACACGATCGGTGGTGAGGAGGCCGAGACGGCGGTCAATAAGGAACAAGATGTTCATATTAACCAAGCTCATAGTGATAGTGGTACTTCAAAACGGAGTGATAATGCAATAACAGCTGGCTCAAACAGTCTTTCAGCTGCAGATAGTGAGTTTTAGAGTGGTTATCCGTGGCAATTGTGGCAGAATTATGGCGCACGTTTATGGCTAGAGGGACGAATGCTTGACTTAGGTTATCAGTATGAAATGAGTAAGTATTGTTAGAGGTGGTGTCGAGCAAGCGACAAGAGAAAATAGATGCGCATCTGGTTGGATACAAGCTGGTCTAAAAGGCTTCATAAGCCAGAACCACGCCCGAACTACGCCTTTGGTTGAAAGATAGCTGCCGAGTCTGAGAAAAACCCGCTGCCTGCTGTGGAAGATACCTATGTTCGGCTGGTTGAAGGGGCTACAGTTGTCCAGGCCACCGCTTTTAAGTAAGCTGGTCGAAGGAGCTCTGTACGTCCGGTCCACGCCTGGAGAGTAAGCTGGTCGAAGGGGCTTTGTACGTCCGGTCCACGCCTTGGGAGTAAGCTGGTCGAAGGGGCTTTGTACGTCCAGTCCACGCTTTGGGAGTAAGTTGGTGCAGAGGGCTCCACACGCCCGGTTCTCGCTTTTGGAGTAAACGAATGAAGGTTGCATTTATGCCGAGTTCTTGTTATATCGAGGAGTTTTGCGAGTTCATATGCGCGTTTTAGGTCGAGATGATGAAATACAGAGAGCAGTTCACTACGAAGGTTGTTGTAAGTGAGTTTTTATGTGGCATGATTGAATCGGATTCACGATTTGGAACAGTTTGGTGGTCGAAAGCCAACGAGCACGATTGTGAATAAAATAGGAAGAACTGAGTGATAACATGCATGTTGATATTGAAGGTTAATTTGGTCAGATTCAAAAGTTGAGCATACTCAACGTTAATGTGTGTTGCTACTTTGTATCAGGTATGGACGAGCAATTACTAATTGGATGATTGTCTCTTTAGGTGACTCCCAAATCTAACTAACCGCTCGAGGACGCGCGGTGGTCAGGGTTGGCCGTGACGGCGCAGTGAAAAGGAGGTCCTTATATCTGGACGAGTTTGACAACTGACGTAACACCGCGTGCTAAAGAACCATTCACGACATGGGGACAGCAAGAAGAGGGGCTGTCATCAGGTTGTGGAGGCTCCTTACGTGTGCTGGTGGAACGCCGTGATATGAAGATACAATCCGTGATATTCTGTTAAATCTGTTATAGTTGTTGAATGGAATTATAAAATGTACTAAGCAGATCTAAAGGACCTCGTTTGTATTCAAGGCCTAGTCTCCTTATCGATACCTCATGTATTTGTACTCAAGATAGCCGGCATCCTTTCTACAAATAAATAATATAATCTATTATAACAAGTTATCTATTAAGGTACAATGATTTGCTTAACATGCCATTCAACCTATGTTCTTACCGAGAAAGTACCTAATGCTGCACGGGAGTAAAAACCTGCTGGCTGCCCCTGCTCCGTGCTCGCCGTCCAAACTTAAACTCCTACTCCAGTAAACTTGAACAAGTTAAACATTCGAGAAAATCTTGGGTTAACCCCACAAGGGATACTGAAGTGCCGCAAGGAATGCTTCGGTACATTACAAAAAAAAAAATAACCGACTTCAATCTTGATAAGTAGAGATAACTCAAAAACTACTCGCCAGATGGCGCTCAATTCAACATATAAGTGTAAAGTTCTCGTCACTACAAATTAATCAAGCCCAAACACTAGATAACTGCAGTAAATCGTTGAGGAGTTCCCTCGACTGTCTTTCGGCTTCATCAGATCGACTCCAGATCTTCATGAAATGGTAGCGCTTTAATGTACTTATGATAACATGAACAAACACACTAGTTGTCCATACAATTTTCGAAAGTTCCCCTCGATTTCTCCGAGATGCCATCATCAGATCCTGGTGTCCTTATCAGGGGACCCCACTGCGCATATCTACTTTACAACAAAAAAAGAATTATCAAAATCGGCCCATAAACAACGGAATAATCGCTGAACGTACATAAAAAAAAAAGCATATATACGGTCGAATTGAGAACCTCCTTCTTTTTTGAAGTCGGTTAAAAAGGTAAAAACATATTACTCAGGGAATTCGTTAAAATTTCCACAATTTTAACAAAAAGTACTGTTAGTTTCGACTAATCTGTACAAACGCTTGCCAGACGTGAATATAATATTGTTAGTGTTGTCGAAGGTGAGAGCGCCGATGGATGGAATATCGGCTACCTTCACCAGTTGGGAGTGGGGCAGGTGGCTGGCCAGCACCACCCTGTAGATGCCGTCCAGCCACCACGCGTACACCGCGTCGTCCAGATCTATCACCAGCCCGCGGATGAACGGGTTGTTCGACAGTTTCACTATCTCCTTGTTGCGTTTGGCGAACAATCCGTAATTACACAAGAAAACGATGACGTTGTACTTGTTGATGACGAAGTTGGTGACGAGAGCTTCGTCGACTAGAACGTCGAAGTTGCTCTCCTTCTTCCTGATGAGTTTGAACTCGCCGTATCGCACGAAGTACACGTTGCCCCGGTAGAACAGGGAGCGGACGGTGTCCCCGCGGGAGCTGAACGGGGTCATCCGCTTGAGGCGGGTGTCGAGCACGTAGATGCCGTCGCTGCCGCCCAGGTACACGAGCGCGTTGTCCTGGTCGATGTCGAAGGCCTCGAAGTTCATGATGTACTCCTTGTTGGAGATGACGCTGGCGTTCGTCGGGTGGTCGAGGCTGACGAAGCCGATCTTGCTGTACTCCGGGTCGGCGATGGCGGGCTCGAAGTTGAAGAACAGGATGTTGGAGGAGTGCAGGACGCCCAGCTTGGAGATGACGATCTGGCTCCGGTAGGGCGCTTCGAGGTCGAAGAGATACGTGCTGTTGAAGCACGTCGAGTTCACCCGCACGCACGTGAGGCATTCCGGAGGGTCCTGTGCTGACGTCGTCATCAGCGCCATCAGAAATGCCCCCAGAATTCTCCAACCTGGAACACATAGCCCGGTGTGAGATGTTTAATACTGAGGTTTTTATTCGCAACTAGCGACCCGCCCCGGCTTCGAACGGGTGCAATAACTATTTAATGGATGTTATTATACATATAAACCTTCCTCTTGAATCACTCTATCTATTAAAAAAACCGCATCAAAATCCGTTGCGTAGTTTTAAAGATTTAAGGACACAAATGGACAGAGAAAGCGACTTTGTTTTATACTATGTAGTGATGGAAGGCATCAAATATTTTAGGATGAGAAAAATGGTGAATTATAAATACGTCCTCTTATATGAATGATCTCTCGATCATTTTACGTTAGGATTTTAATAAAGACTTCGATTTTATCAACAGCACAAAATGGTTGTATTGGGAAAAGACTAAGTTTAGGTATTGATTATACGTGTTTAATGAAAATGTTTTTTAAAGTTAATTATCAAATTATAATGATAATTTTTATTCTGTTAATTTATAGCTAATTTGTAGCCTATTTATGAATTACGCTCCCTCGTGAGTTACATGGTAACTATGTGAACAGGTAAATGAGTTGCGTCTTGCGTGTGACATATACGTGCATATGACATGCCCGTTAAAAATGAATGATCACCCAATTCGACTGCGAATGAAATTAATATTGATGCGCGTCAGGAGAGGCTTCAATGTTACACGCGGGTGCTAACATAATAGATTCAAGTAATTTCATTAAAGTTATTGTCATTATTTTCTATGTAATTTGCAGACAGACGGAACAATTATCGTTGAAAATAAACACATTTTTATTCAATTTAGTCAGCAGTAGACTATTTGCCAAATTAAAGTAATAGCGGTCATCCCACGCGACACGCGACACGCGACGTACATACATATCTCTGTGCACGAGTGTACCAGTTAATAGGTCACGTATCTGTAGTAAAGCTTGCCCTTAAAAGTTCGCACGCAGTGACCGCGTTTCCCACGTTCTTAATAGGAAAATAGATCACCCACGGCACCTCCGTATTCGGCGGCGCATCGAGACGTGGCAACTGTGTTATAGAGCCCTGATGTTTAACATACAGTCACGGAATGATAGACACACATACCAGTCAAACGTTATTACGATCCGTGTGGTAGCCATGGTGGTAGCTAAATATCAAATTGCATTATACAAGAAGACCAACTAGCCGAGTTGACAGCTGTGAACTGTGAAGCGAGGGATCGCGGGTTCGATTCTCGGCTGGAGTAGACTTTTTATGTGATAGATAAATGTTTGTTCTAATTCTAATGGGTTAGACACCCGCGACACAGGAAATCCTATAGGTGTAAGTATGTTAGCATTTATTACTATAATTATCGTACTTATAGCAAGTGCTTATAGCTCAGTAACTTTACCTATTGCGGAGTGGCCACTGTGGTACACGGACATACGGTATATCATTATATTGTCGAGTGAAAATGGATTCATCAATAATACGCCTTGGATAATAAATTAATTTAATGTCTTTATCACTCGAATTCGGTGTTATCCAATTTACATATAGGTACATAATTATACACATCCAATTCAATTAGTTAATTTTATTAATATCGTGACATCAATGTATCCATGAAATTGATGAAATGGAAAAATGGATCGATAGATGATGTGATACGACGCGACACCTCATTTATTTAATACTAGCGAACCGCCCTCGCTTCGCTTCGGGACCCGTAAGTATCAACCGCGTAGGTCCCGCTCCCGTAGGAATTTCGGGAAGATAATAAACTATCACCAAAATTAATTGAGGTTAAATTAAATTAAACTTAGAAATAAAGCTTACGACAAAATAATAGCAAAGTAGCAAAGGATCACAGCAAGATTAATTCAGATTAAACTTGGAAACGCGGCAAATTTGATTACCATAAAAACGGTTCTATATAGTGTGTTAATCTTAAAAGATAGACATATACTGTCGTGGACATTTTTTTAGATCATTTCAAGAGGAATAATTCTTTCATACATATATTTTTGGTATCTTGAATCGTTTTCGCAACGCATGCAACGAAAGCCCTCGAGAATGAATAATTTTCCCCGTTTTTTCCACATTTTCCATTATTTCTTCGCTCCTAATTGTTGCAGCGTGATGTTATATAGCCTATAGCCTTCCTCGATAAAAGGTCTATTCAACACAAAAAAAAATTTTCAATTCGAACCAGTAGTTCCTGAGATTAGCGCGTTCAACCAAACAAACAAACAAACAAACAAACAAACAAACAAACAAACAAACAAACTCTTCAGCTTTATAATATTAGTATAGACTAGCGGCCCGCCCGCGGTTTCACCCGCGTGGATCCCGTTCTCGTGGGAATATATGCATGTATTATACATAAAAACCTTCCTCTTGAATCACTCTACCTATTACAAAAAACCGCATCAAAATCCGTTGCGTAATTTTAAAGATTTAAGCATACAGACAAACAGACAAACAAACAGACGGACAAAAATAGCGACTTTGTTTTATACTATGTAGTGATTTAAAGCGAACATTGCCGATGGCTCATTACCTCCACCGCCTCCACGCTACATAATTATTGGCTTCTCTAGAGTGTTGTGTACTAACACTACTTACTGTAAACTTTCCATTATTATTAGTATTCGACAGGAGTGCCGCGATACCTCATAAACCGTAGCTTACAACTGTAATGTTGCTCTAAATAATTTACATTTACAATATTATCCTTCGATGTGATTTGTCGGTCGTGTATGAATATGAGGTGAATATTGTATTTAGGTAAGTAATCCTATTATTAGGTTTATTTATATCTGGTGTGGGTGTAGTAGGTAGTTACGGTGCAGACATTCCTACGTTAGCGGGGCCTACGCGGCTGATACCTACGGGTCCCGAAGGGAAGCGAGGGTTAACTAGTGAACCTAGTTATTTTTATATTTTGGATGAAAATGTTTAGCTAAACAATAAATAAATACCTAACGCTACACATTCATAGACCCATACTAGGGTTCCCTATTTCGTGGGTGCCATGGACATCAAGACACAAGACAAAGACCCACCCACAACCACACCAAGAACAGCAATTTACACCAATCATTCAAATTTCCGCCTCGTTAGGAATTGAACCCGGACCCTGGGAACTGCGATCCAGCTTGTTAACTTAACGTCAACGTCGTCAAATGTTCGCAGACATGTTATAATTATGTTTTTGGCTTTTTGCACAAAAATAAATTAATAAAATAAATTAACGCTAACACACTAATACCCCCGCAGTAGGTTACCTGTGTCGCGGGTGGCATGGACTACACATATAACACGTTACAATTACACCCATGACCTGAGTACAAATATTTATCTGCCACATAAATATCTGCCCCGGTCGGGAATCGAACCCGGGACCCCTCGCGTCGCAGGCAGGGTCGCTACCAACTAGGCTACAGGGTCGTCAAATACAAAAAATCCTTACTAATATCCTTACTAATATTATAAATGTGAAAGTGTGTTTGTTTGTTTGTTTGTTTGTTTGTGACGCTTTCACGTCGCAACAAAGCTATTATATGGTAAGGTTTATGTGTGTGGGGATAGTTAGGAGGGTGGAGAGTGACGTAGGCTACTTTTTACCGCGGAAAAACATCCCATTCCCATGGGAAGATCGATGTTTTGTTAGTTGCTAGATATTTATTTTCGGAGTTGTTAATAGATGGCGGTAATAAAATTCATTTGCAAGTTCTATCAAATACTACATGTAATTTACTTAAGTCATAGGCAAATTTAATAGGCTACTTTAGCTCTGCCTCGAGAACTCCCCGTTCCGGCTGTATTCAGTGTACCGCCCGCCCGCTGGCACTATCCTGTTGACTGATGTCCGCAAGTTGCTCAGCCAACAGGATAGTGCCAGCGGACCAGAGGGACCTTCGAGTCGAGAGCCTGGACGACTTCATCGAGAGATTGGCACGCAACATGTTCGGGCGTGTCGACGCGTCGCGGTTCCCGCATCTGCAGGACCTGGCGCCGCTCCACACCCGTCCACCGGACCGCTGGGCCTTCCCGCGCGACTTGCTGGTTGCGCGGGACAGACCTAGCACTGACTGATACTGGGGCTTCGTAAGTCGTCGCCCGGCGCTGATCGGCTCCTGCTGGGCTTCCCACCAGCGGGATTCACCCAGTAGGGCCTCGATCGCCTGGGCGGCGCGAAGATGAACCCCATCCCGTTTTAAGACTCTGTGGCCTGTAAAAAGGCCACCACTCACCGGACTTCACCTATTGGTTAACCACAGATGGACAACCAAGGGCCTTAGAGCCCAGCCCAAGAACCGGCCCGTTTTAACGGGCCGCGAGAGACACCCCCAAAGGGGAACTAACTGTCCCGAGGACTCCACACACCTCAGACAGGGTGGAGTGAAGAGAGCGAGTAGTAGGCTACTTTTTAGCCTAAATTCCTACGGGAGCGGGACCTACGCGGCTGTTACCTACGGGTCCCGAAGCGAAGCGCGGGCGGTTCTCTAGTATGAAATAATTCGTCGTTGGGCAGTTGTAAAGTATTACAGACGTCAGCTTGTCTTTAAGTATTTGTTAAGGCTTGAGCAACGTTCATAATTATGGACCGCAATTTCTCCACCGTTTTATCATTGACTTATATGTTGTAGCCCAAGCCGCCACGGAAAAACTTCTATCTACGTAGATAGACTGTTTTCCGTGGCGAATTCTTCTAGTTCTAGTTTTATTTATTGATTTCCATAATATTGTCACTAACATTACAGGAATGTCCTAATGCGTTAGTATATTTAAATTTTAATATTATAACAACAATTCAATTGAAATATAGATTAAACAAAAATCACGACAAAGACAGCAACAATAAGAATAGCAAAATTACATTAAAACAATATTGAAACAAATCAAATTATGTCAATGTTAGTAAATAATCATGTCATGGTTAGTAAAAAAAGTTAAACAAACGTTGCATAGGCCAGTGCACGGGCCACTGCCACTGGTTATCTGTATCAAAACTTACAAGTTTATCTCTGAACGCAATTTAATATTCTTAACAGCATCGTAATTTTGATGAATTTAATTTATACAATGTCTTAAGGAGCAGGGTTGTCACAATGAAAATCCGTTGTTTCCTATGGAAAAGGAGTATTTACATTCACTTAAATTACGTCACGCGTGAAATGTTTGAAGAAAGGCGTTAATATAGTGTTTTGGAACGTAATAAAGGGCTGTTTAAATATTTACACAGCCTACAATTCGCAGCGGGGAGCGGCGCGGCGCGGCGGCGACGTGCGGCCTGGAATATTAAAGTTTTAACTGCATTTGTGCAGATAGTGACCATGCGGCGCGGCTTCGGCCCGCTTCAGAATTAAAATTAATTTAATTACAAAGTTTTAATACATGTTGTAACGAACGGGCAGACAAACCACTTGATGTTGTCGTCGTAGCTGCAGCAACAAAAGCAACATTGACGATTAGTCGGCCTAAAAATTAGAGACGATAGGAGAAGAAAGAAGCAGCTACCCGGTTTGGGACTCCAACGTTCAACCAGTCGGCTTTTTCTGATATGGATGCGAAAGATAATATTTGGCTAAATATTCTCAGTCGCCAGATACCACCGATTCATTAAAAAATCATATCCATACCCGTTCACCACATGACAATTTGTGAATGCTCACACCGTTTCGGATTCAATCCCGGGAGTGGACGTCATATGGAATTTATTTTTCAACACACTTGCTCGTAAAGTTGCTATTTTTTCTTTAGTCTTACGCCCGGAATGCGGTTTATTACACACTAGTCCGTTTTACTTTTCATTGCCGCACTAGTGTTTTTCTTATTCCACTTTTTTTTTAATATCCGTAAAGAGGTTGTTACCAAAAGATTTGTTATTTTGTAAATAAATAAACTTGTTGTACTTAGTCAAAATCTGATATCTAATTATCTATTAAAGCATTTAAAAAATACAATATTTTAAATCATTAATTACCGTAAATTCTTATTAGAAATACATAATTATTTAGTTTAATATATTGTGGCTGAATGTTCGGTGCCTCTGGACTTAACCTGCGCGCGCATAGTTATTCAACCAAAGATACGGCGCGCGAAAAAATAAACCGCGCCATTTTGTGCAAACATTTGTTCGTTTATAATTTGCTGATTTGTGACTGAAAAATGTCGATACTTAATTGTTTTTTTCCTCGCAAGTGTGTTGAAAAACGTCGTATGATACGCGTGTGCTTTGTTCATTACAGTCTTGGCTCTATTACAGCCCTCGCCTTGCGGCTCGGGCTCAATACCGCCTCGACTGTAATGACCAACTTCGCGCACTTGTATCATAATGTACTATTCCTGTTTATCACTAAACTATTAAGCGGTTGGAACAATTTTGATATTTTTTTTATTTGAGTGGCTTTCTGCATACATTCGATTTACAATTCCATCAGCGAAATTAATGGAACATCGTAGTGCTATCGTAGTGCCATACTGCCATAAACAAACTTATGGCATTTATTAAGCAGCTTCTAAAGGAATGTGAAGTGTAAGGTTACGATACAAAATAGGTACAGTGCGCCCAACTTATCTCTGAAATGGCAAAAATTTGAACTAACGAAAAGTCATTCATAAGTACGTTGTGGTCATTCATCTGTCAGTTACTAGTGTGCAATGATTGGTCAAATGAATGTCAAATGCGTCCGACAGCGCCTCTTTCGTTTCAGTCTTAAGTTGGGTTTACTATACGTTTCAGAACGACGTCTGCTAGGTCATTTAGTAATAAAATATATAACATGATATCCAATTTGTAAATATAGCCGCAGATGATGTAACTACCTACACGTACCTACACGCAGCATCAGTTGACGGTTGACGCCAATTACGGATGTGAGGACTGTTTAAGAGCAGTGAGATGGAACGGAGCATTTGTAGCTGCTTACTGGCTGTAGTACAGCCATCATCAGTTTATCAATTACTAGATAAATAATAAAAGACTATACTCATCTACACCTATTAGGTACCTATGTAGTTACCTAAGCTGAAGACGCGTCAATCTCTGAAAGTGTCGGTTCAGATTGAAAATTTATTTTTACATTCGTATTACAGCCACATTCACCGAACAATCCTATCCTACTTCCTACTAATATCCTACTAATATTATAAATGCGAAAGTTTGTAAGGATGTATGTGGGTGAGTGAGTGAGTGTGTGTGTGGGTTTGTTACTCTTTCACGCAAAAACTACTGAACGGATTTTCATGAAACATTGCAGTAATATAGCTTAGACATCGGAATAACATAATTTGTTAAAATTTATAGAGATTTTTGAAGGGACTGGTTCCCCGACGCGAAGCGAGGGCGGATTTACCAGTATTTTATATCAGCTTAAAATACCTATTGATTTTTCGGAATAGCGAGAGGGCAGGAAATAGTCACACTATGACACTACGTTATGCGAATCGCTAAATAATTTAAATATGGACACAATCTTACAGAAGCTGATTTTTTATTATAAAAAATACTATAAACTCATTTATTTATTAGTATGTGAATTACTAAATAAAACTTCAACTAGCTGAGTTCGCGTCTCTTCCTATAAATGCACGCATGCCACGCACAGGACTTCGCACATTTTTGACAACATTAGGAAAATTATTTAAGTTGGCGGGTTTCCTCACGATCTTTTTCCGAAGCAATGATGACTATTTTGATACAAGTATTTTTTGGAAACTACAGGTGCGTGTAAGAATCGAACTCAGGCTACCCCTCAAGGGAGTCCAATGATCTTGGCTGTCACAGCTTTGGATATGATTTAGAAAGTGAACGTCAAATAAACGATGGGTACCTGCGTTCAACATGTCCACACTTCCAACCATGACGGCCCGGTCGGTATCATTCACAACTAAACTGGATCATAAAGTACTACTGACTGATCACCACATCAAAACTAGCGCACTGCATAAAAATTAAACTACTTCGTGAACACTTGAGTTTTAAGTACAATAATAAAATCGAGGGCTTCCACCGCGGGAATACAACGGTGTTAAAAGGTGTAGTGTCACGCGTACACTGGCGATGGCGGTGGGCGGTGGGAGTACCATCCGCTAATGTCCTTCGACACGGCACGCCGCTGAATTAAATTGTTTTAGAGATCCGCGGCTGATATATCATACGGCGGCTCCCGCGCCGGCCCACACCCGCATCTTGGTGCTACTGAGGACGTACTTATCTCCTTCGATTGAAGGTTACTGTCCAAAGTTTGACAGCAATTTGAAAGATCCAAAGAGATTAAGCGTTGGCTATTGCTGTATAGGGTTACTTGTAACTTCTGTCCTATGGGAATGGTTCTATAAGATTTTCGGACAACAACAAAGCCTGAAATGTTAGCTGATATTAATAACGTAGATCATAAAAGGAAGAATTAGTTGTGAGGAAACCACTATGAAAAACACAACATGAGTTTAATATGTTGTCGAAGAAAAGCCCTTTGGAAATTCTACCGTTAGGTACCTAATTAAGGTAAGTGTCCCATATTTCGGTATGTTAAGCCTCCGCCGACTTTAAGATTTTTTTAAAATTTTACTACATAAGATATCAGTCTGAAAGTTTTTGTGTAATGAATATGGTCTTTTGTTAGTAATTTAAGGTATGAATTATGCAGTTTTAGTTAGAATTAAATTTTTTATTAATTTATTTGTGGACCCCTTGTTTGAACCCTATTTCGTGACAAAATTTGGCTCTGTTCCTAAGTTCGTGAATTCGTGTCCCCTATTTCGTGACAACGTTTGTTAAAGTTTTTTTGGCAATTTCTAAAAATATATATATTTAAATACTATATTTTGATAATTAATGTTTATACTATATCTATACTAATAATATAAAGCGTAAGAGTTTGTTTGTTCGTTCGTTTGAACACGCTAATCTCAGGAACTACTGGTCCGATGTGAAATATTCTTTTTGTTTCGAGGAAGGTTATTACTTACATAACATTACGCTAAGACCAAAAGGAGCGGAGAAACAAGTCTCCGAAAGCGAAACGAGGGCGTCTACTTACTTAATAATATACTATATTATGTATGATGCAGGACGACATCCGCTTGTAATAATATAAAGGGGAAGGGTTGTTTTAATGCACTAATGTCAAGAAGTACTTGGTTCGAATTCAAAAAATATTTTTGTGTTGAATAGTGTATTGATTGAGGAAGGCTATAGGTAATAACATCACGCTTAGACAATATTATTAAGTAGACTCCCTCGCTTCGGGAAACTTGTTGCTCCGCTCCTTTCGGTAGTGGCGTGATGTTATATATCCTATAGCCTTCCTCAATAATTGGACTATTCAAAACAAAAAGAATTTTTTAAATCGGACCAGTTGTTCCTGAGATTAGCGCGTTCAAACAAGCGAACTCTTCCGCTTTATATTATTAGTATAGAAGTATAGGTAGGTGGTGCTGCCTGCTCGATTGCTACCTTATTTCTACAAAAAAGAAACCAATATAATCGCAAAAGCAGACTTTTTCACATTTGATGTTGAGTTACTATTAGGTCCTGTGCGTCTTTTATAAGACTTCCGAGATCTAACATGACTGCCAAAATTTATACCTATACAAAAACACCTATACGAAAAATCAGCTTTTTAGGTATTTTTCATCCGAGGTTGTTTAATTCTCATATAAATTAATGATATGAGATCATATATAAACCTCTGTGGTTTCCTATTGCTAATCAATACCAAATTGTTTATAAATTGTTAAAGTGATGATTAAATAAAAAAAACTTTTTATTATGCTAAAGTGACTGGAACTACTTTAAAATTATTTGTAACGAACTAACGGACAAGGAACAAAAGATAAGTCCTTTGTTTCGTGTTATTGATTTTTCGAAATTACCACACTCAAGTAATGAGATTCTTTCTAGATTATATAAATTGACTATTCAGTACACTATTTATATAATAAAATATACGAATATTGACAAAACAAATCGAATAACAAACGAAATTATGCTGCTAGTACCTATGCGAATTTAGTTTAAAATTGTACAATTGGGTCATCTTTAAGCTCGTATTATGGATTTCCTAGTAAACAAAACCATATACCGAATTTAGCTCACAAGTACTGAAATTAAATACCTTATTCGTTTTTTTCATTTATATTTAAATTTTTTCAATTTTAATATATGAACACGAACAACGAAAATGTATCTATAAAACCCCTAATTCGTGAATGTCACGAAATAGGAGACACCCGAAATATAAAATGACCGCTATTTCGTCAGTCGGTTTATTGCTATTTTAAAAGCATTTCAAGCTGCATGGAACTTTTTCATGAGTCAAATCAATTGTTAAGGGACATATAAAAGCACTGTTTAAGTTTTTATTTGAATGGACTTACCGTTTCTTCTCTATGAGCTTAAGAACTTTGAGCGCCTGCCTTACGGTATAGGGAAGCATATTCACCTCTCACCGACGTTTGCGGCCGATGGAACTTCCAAGCGTTTTATTTCATTGAGTTTAGTAAGTAGAATGTTGGAACTTGGTTTTTTAGACAGGTTAGGAGATAGATATTTTATTCTGATGTATAATTTTAATGTATATTAAGTACGTAGCTTATTTCTTGCGCCTGAAGCAAAACTAACGAAGTAATGTACTAGCACGAAGTTGTGGCCCTTTACCTTACCTACCGTTCGACTATGATGATGTCAGCAGTTTATTGATTAATCAGTCGGTAATGAAAAACATTACCTATGAACTTTGTTTCAGAACGCACAAACGATGTCGATTCATTAGCTGTTTAACTAACTTTACACGTTAGAAATTGTATGCCAGCTAGTGCTCTCCATATTGGCTATAATATAATCGATTGAAGTCGGACTCCGATTGTCCCATTTATAACTGATGTTCTACAAAAATATCAGTCATTATTAGATGCAATACTGACCGATTCAGCTCCAATTATTTCGCAGCCAGTAATTTGAGGGGTAATTGTGGGAAGCTCCGTCCACAGGCAGGTGGGCAGTGGGTAGGCACCGTGTCGCTGTCGGCTGTCGGCATGTGAATGCGACAGGTGAGCCAATTGTGTGCAGGTAAGTAGCTCGCGGTGCATTGATTTATATTGCTAATTTGGGAAAGAGAGATCTCGTTCCTGCCAGGTGAGATGACATTCCTGGGGGTAGGCCAAGTGATCGCTATGGGAACTTTGTATGTGTGCGAGCGGTGTCGAAATCTTCGATAGCGTGATTCAGGCCTCGTGCGATGTCGCCGTCGCCACGTTAACAAACGCTGGTGCTACGTTATTGTTGGTATGAGTCTCGATTTTATTCTGTCATAGATATGTTTCTACATTTGAGGACTAGTTAAGGGGAACCGGAACCATATGAATCTTTCTAACCGGAACATAATTGCTTTGGAAACAATTATAAGGTAAAAATGGTACCTACTTGGCACTATGGCGGGCGATGTGATGTGCTACTTCGGGTGAACTCTTACGCTCTACGTATTAAAATGTGTGATGAAATTAATGATGGCGGCAATGAATACCTCCCGTTCGTGTCTCTGCAGAGCGCAGGGTGAACTTTTTTGAGGGCGTCGTTTTAGCGGGTGGTGTCCGGCGTCCACGGCGATAGGAGTTGTAACTTCTACGGTCCTGCAGACAGCGCCTTTAATTAAGGTTCTTCGGATAATTTATATTTCACACCTTAACTTTGAAAATAAAAAACGAAACATTTTACAAACGAAGTTGTGATTTTTTATCGGCGAATACCTACTTAGTACTGTAATAATGTATGTATGTATTTGAGTATTGTTGTCTGTTTTAATTAATTTTGTTCTTTCAAATTATTCTAAACATCCACCAACTTTTGAGCGTCCACTGCTAGATATACATATGTATATGGCTCCGTTAAGTTACGCTACTCTGACCGGTCCTGAGCTCAAAAATTCAAAATAAAACTACTTATGCAATTAATAATAAAGTATTTCAACTTTTGTATAGTGCTTGCCCAAAATTTCTACAAGACGTAATAAAAAAGCAATTGCTTCAGGGTACTAACGGTACGTACCACGGTTCTTATGATTAACTTTGTAATATGATTTGCTGATTGAATGAATTATTAATTTGAACAAATTATTCTCATTTCCGAGCAGCAAAAAATTTCCCCAGAGCTGCCTACTTTCTTGATTGTTGTAACAATATATTAAGCTGAGTCAGGCCTAAGTCTCACTGGTGCTCCTGCGGCACGGGGGAGGCGCCACGTTTTACTGGATACATTCGGATTGATAGGCCACGAGATTCAACCCGAGAGAATATATTTATAGGGACTACAGTCCTTACAGTGACCTCGGTTCCGAGTGATCGGTACCTGATTCAGGTCTTTGGTCGAAGCAAACTTTTTAATCTGGCGAATAAATGTTTCTTTTTCTGTCATGGGTTTAGTGATGCCTTATGTGTCGCCGATGTCATAGTTTGCTACGAAACTGACTCAGGTCGGTAGATGGTCGATCTAATCAAATTTTCGTATTTAGATTGATCATTTACAAAGCGCTGAGTATGTATGCACCACCAATAGAGTGGGCTGGAAAATTGTATTGACACAACCACTGTAATTATAATTTCTGGCATATACCTACTCAAAAGCCGCGAGAACAGAGCCAGTTTTAATTTTCAGAATTAGATGAATATGTCCGGGGATATTTTAATTGGTTATCCTGAACTTTTGCTATTGGCAGTGTAAAGACCACAAGGGTTACGAATCACGGTTGTCAAGTGTCTGGCCTCCCTAAGCCCAAACGTAGCGAGCTTATAAATCCGTGTACATACAATGCGGAGGCAGTTGAAGTGAAAAATTCCACCGCAATCACTTTCCACTTTATGCCCGTTCCCTACAAATGAGGTCCATTCATCAGCCGCGGCACCACGCGGCACGACAATGGAGAGATATATTTCTCGAGCTTTTTAAGGAATACGCCAAGAATGTGGTCCGCGGCGCTGACGTGGAAATGTTCTGAATAAATAATGACGACGCATGTTTCAGTGTCGATCGGTAATTCATGTGTCGCGGGCACCGTTTTATACTGCACACGGATATAAAGCGATAACCATTAGCGTGATCGGGGACCCGGCGCCAAAGGAACAAATCCTTTTTTGCTATCTGTAGGTACTGTCACTGACCAAAACTGTATATCGACAATTAATCGACAGCTACCCAATTTACTATTCACATGACGTCAGCTACCGTCACAGAGCATTCCCAAAATTCCGTGCTTCATTTTCTTAACGAATGGTACGAGCGTCATTGTGCAATCGCGCTCCGCGAATGTCTGGCATTCCTGTCTATACAACAGTTCTTCTTACTGTCCGGGCCAACCTGCATTCTTCACCGACGTATTGATAGCTGGAATTAAAGAAAATGTCAGTTTACGCGTGAAACAAAGTGTCGTATAGCACATTTTTAAGGAGAGCAAAGTCATAAAAATTTAAAGTTTTGGGTCAAAAACGAGTCATTTAATTGTAATGTAAGAAGTGTACCTATAACTATACGTATACGTCAAACATGGAAACTTAAATTCGTCAAGGCTACAAAGCTACATAGCTACAAAGTGTTTCCTCGTATGATTGTTGTTCATAATAAATTAATATAGCTATCGTAGGAAGGTTGGTACTGTAAATTAAAAAGTCCGGACAAGGGCATTCTTATGACTGAAGGTTATTACAAATTGAATGATTATTTTAAAGACGAAACAGCCTTGACATGAGATTGAAATAAATAAGTGTTGTCTGTAGCTATGGGGAAATAATCTTCAAAGATTCTTGGCACTTTTTCACCACCACGCACCGCGGCACAGTAAGGATTTGTGGAAGCGATGGCGTAGTTTGACTTTCGAAAAATATTTGCAAAAACCAAGTAAATACATACTAAATACATTTCATTAATTGTTTTTTTAATTATTTTTAAAATTATTGATAATGCGTAGAGGGAAGGCGTCTTTTCCTAACCACAAAGCTAAGTATTGGCAAAGGTAAGTACCTATATGTACAGGCGCGCGTTGCGAGCGGATACCCTGTGACCTGTGACCCTTGTCATAACATGACCGTGAGTACCGTGACTCGTAGGGAACGAACTTTTTTGAAGTGCCTCTCTCGAGTCTACTGTTCTTTAGTTTATTTAGGGCAAGGCTTACCTAACTAAATCATCTTATTCGATAACTTACTTAACGTCCTTCACGATTTCTCAAAACGTTTATTTTATTCATTGGTTCAATGGAAATAAAATCTTTTCTGATACTTATTTATAAATGTGACGTGTAAAATTTAATTGTTCTGTGGATTTTAAATTCGCATTACTTTATACAGAACAAACACAGGGTAAAGATACCCACGCTTTATTTCTGTGTGTAGGTACGTAGATACACAAACTTTTCGTTCTAAGCGCCGCGCCGGTGTCACGAAGTGGAGAGCTGTAACGGTGAAAATACAATTTTTGAGCTAAAACTCAGCTGACGACTCCCCGAGTGAACTGCGCAAGGGTCGCGGCTGCGCTTCACATTCATTCATTCACATTCATTAAGTTCATGAGCTCCGCAACTTTAGACTCTTTAAATTTTCATTGAGGTTGCCTTGTTGGTCGCCGGCTGGTGTTCCTAAAGATGAAAGGCCGTTTCACACGACTGGCGGTGGCATTGATTGAGTCCATATAAACTCCGGGAAAAGGATTTGAATTGAACTAATGAAGTTTTCGTCATTAAGGCAATTTTTTTTATTTTTTTTAAGGCATTTTTTAATTTTTTATTTAAACGCTAACACACTCATACCCCCGCAGTAGGTTACCAGGTACCTGTGTCGCGGGTGGCATGGACTACACATATAACACATTACAATTACACCCATGCCCCGAATACAAATATTTATCTGCCACATAAATATCTGCCCCGGCCGGGAATCGAACCCGGGACCCCTCGCGTCGCAGGCAGGGTCGCTACCAACTAGGCTATAGGGTCGTCATTTTTTATTATTTTGTAGTTAGTAAAGAGGATTTCAAGTTGTGTAAAACACGTAAAGGATCGTACTAGGTACACGCACTAATGGGCACGTACGAGAGTAGGTACTCTTGCCGGTGTAACTGAAGACATCAGAGGAGGGCGAAGTAAAGCAATTAATCCAAGTGGCAATCAGTCATTCGTTTAGTTCGTTGAAGCCGCTCTAATTGTCTTGAAGGATGCCTTTTAATCCCACGTGCTCGACAGCTCGACCCGGCCACGGCTGCGCAGCGTAATGCTTCGGAAACTACAATTAGTTTTAAACAAACTATTACGTACTCGTTTCCATCATTGATTTCATCATTATTAATTGGCTTCAATTGGTTTGTGTATTATGCTTTTATTTTATGAACCTTGGTAGGTACCAACACGGAAAAACCCACCAAAACGCTACTATTTGCCACGTGGTTTGGATTGACGTCATGAACCGTTAATTATATTATTATATAAATTAAACATCCGATGATGTCTGTCTCTGATAGTTAAGCGGTTCATGATGTCCAGGACGTCGGATGTATGATCGCACGGTTAGTTCATCCCATCAATTATAATTTTGTTATCTTATATCCATTACCTGGGCTGCTCAGCCAATGGTATCATCGCGGCCAGTGTCACGCGTCCACCAGCTCCCACCTCGCCGCTGGCTGGTGACCATCGACACCCATTATCGCTGATTCATGCGCCGTGATGCGTACTCACTCAAGAACGCTGATGAGCACATCACTAGTTAGTGATTTGCGTAGTAAAGACTGTGAGTAATGTAATGTAGTGGCCCGGTGTATAGGTATTACTTACAGGAAATTAATAAATAACATGTTACTAGATAGTTGACAAATGAACAGACGAGCCGTCTAATGTTAATTGATGACCTAAATTTTTTTGTTTCTACACTACGTTCGCATTCGTCGCATTGTCGCCCGCCGGCGCCGACGGGCGTTTACATGTGACAGAAGATAAACGTTAGGTCTCGGATCGCGGCTGTGTGTCCTAGCCGTGTAAGCGATCGAGTTGCACCTCACTAGTTCACTGCCATATAGGCTAAGGTCAGCATCGGTATTTGTGTTGGACATGACCATTTACGAATAAGTATTATTTTTTATTTTAACCACACCATATCTCAGTTCGATGCTGCGTAGCCCTGCTCCGTAGCGCAACTCTGACTGCTAAACGTAAGTTACACCTGTATTATGTAGGTGTTATTGATTCCTTATTTGTGACATCCATGTCATCCGCGTGCGACTTGGAATCCTACTGCGATGGGGGTTATGTGTGTGTAAATGTTTATAAAATAATTACCATATACTTCACGGAAGTTTTTTACAATTTTTGTCAGTAAACAAAGCAAATCTCGCATGTGTAGTGGTACCGAAACTCGCGCCGTGGGACGCGCTAAGGGCCGCGCACCGCCGTACTATTTCAACTAAATTGCCGCGACTCCGGCCCGTTACATCCAGTAGTCCCCGGGCAGAGCCATTTTTCGTTCCGCTCCTATTAGAGAGATTTAGAGAGGAATACGAATATAAATCCAGGCTTCCTGTGGGATTCGACGCATTCGCTGACTGTTAGCTGAGCAATTACAGCGATTCAGAACTATCCAGTCGTTAGTACAGTAGGTATGTACCCGTACTGCGCGCAAGGCGATGTCGCGCGGGTAAATGGGACTTTCTGCAACTAAATATTCTATTATTTGCGACTAGGGAGTATTCATAAAATACATTCACACTGCAAGCTCTGCTTCACGTGGTGTCTCTATATGTGTTTCAACCATATACGTATAGCCACCGCGAAGAAATTTAATAAATTTTTAATTTTGTCAAAAAACCGTATCAACAATCATTTGTTTGATGCAGATAGAGTCAATCTTAATATATAAAACTCTTGCGTTACAGGTGAATAACAGATAACGCACAGCCAAAACTACCGAACGGAAGAAGTTGAAATTTGGCATGTATGTTCCTTGGGGAGTGTAGGGGAGCACTAAGAGAGGATTTTCGGAAATTCCACTCCGAAAGCGCGAAGGCGAAGCCTGCGGACGGAAGCTAGTAATATACAAAATAAAAAACTTTGTGTTTACAATAAATATGTATCTATAATTTAACCTTATTACTTGAGGAAATAAATAGAAATACGCTTCTACATAGTTGACAGTGAACTATACTGAGAATGATTTATTTTCAACATCGATACAAGTACCTACCGTTCTAAGATAGGTACATTTTAGAAGATATTGCGAAAATTCCCTTATTTATTACAGTGTTACTATAATAGCGTAACGAAGTTCGTTGTGCGGTAAGTGAGCTGCAGCGGCTCCTTCAGATCGCGGCGGCAGCGCCCGGTGAGCCGGCACTAACGCCGCGCAACTTTACCCGCCAGCTCCTGCACTACACCGCTCAAGTTTAGTGAGCACCCGCTCACCCACTCGCTCTCGCTCACTGCCTCCGCTCACCGAGCGCTGTGTGAACTGACTCATGAGTAACTTTGTGCTTCACATGCTCTGTAAAGGAAACTTTACGTGTACGTCGGTTAAGATAGCACATTGATTACACATTCAATTATGTTGATGTATGCCCAAGAGCAGCGATAGTTAAGTGGTTTTAATATTGGACTGCCCAACAAAATGATCTGAGCTATTGAGCATCTGAGCTATTGAGGATCTCTTCTCGGAATGAGAAAGTTAAGAACATAGTCCACCACGCTGGCAATTCTATTCAATTTCTATTCTATTCTAAAACGCAAATAACTCCGAAAGTTCAGAAGAGCCCGCCCTGCGATTCGAACCCGGACCCCTCGAGTAGGAGACCGAATTTTTGTCACTAGACCATCACCGCTTTTCCGAATCCCATACGTACTAAGTACTAATTATCGAATCTCAGCGAAATGAAAATTTGAAACATTCCGATGTCTGTACTCTGGGTGTGTACTAGCAAATATTATAATGTGTGTCGTGTAAGGTACTACATGGGACAGGAAATCTTGACGCAGGTAAGCGATAAGTTTATAATTTATTCAGATTTACTGAATAAAGTTTACCCGAATCCATTAACCAGTCCTCTCTGGCGAACGACAATATTTTCCTTTTAATTCTTACTCGAAAAGCGGAACATGCGGAGTATTTTACAGTGTAAAATTTACACAGCACGAGTTTCGGAAGATGTATGCGCCGAGCGCCGCAGCGATGTATCCAGCCCTTTTTTAAATGTAAGTAATCGCTCGCGAAGAATTTGCAATATTGGACGTCTCTCGAGAATTTGATTTACGGCGGCCGATGTCGCCGGGCGGCCGAGAGCCCGAGCCACGATATTACTGCGCCGGCTCTTCTTTCCCTATCAATATTTTGTACAATATGACAGCTCAGTGCTTCTACAACACTAAATCTGTCAGGTGTTTGGTACATGCATTATTCGTTATTGTTTTACTGAACCATGACCAACAGTGTGTTAGATCCAAGTTGTTTCAGACAGAATTATAATAATGGTACACGATCATAGGATGCCCTGCGTCGTGGGCGTCGTGGACGTCACCACTCCCAGACCAAGACAGAAATTTAAACTCAATCAGATTTCCAACTTTTGAGGAATTTAAACCAGGATTTTATGAATGGCGATAATGAACTATAATCAAATGTAACACAATGAATAGTTATATACAGGTTTCATTCACCCCGTATGAAGTTATTTCCTCTATTCATAAACAGCATGATGGCGATCATTTTGAGATTTACGTGCAATACGTCGGTCGTGACTCGTGCCCCGTGTGGGCGTAGGCGGGCCGGTGCTCAATAACACGCCAGATTCCAACGACACTATTACCCGGAGTGTCCTCCCCTCTCGATTATCATTATCCCTTTCGATGCCCCCCGTAATAACTTTATCGTTCAGTACAAGGATGGGATCTTCCATCCATCCATCCTCGACTCTCTATGGACCTCTCTTCCACGGATAAAGCAACTCGTTGCTTCCATGCGTACCTATCTTTTGGGGTTTAGCAATGCTAGCTGATCACGTCTGAGGAATAGTCGTATTTCAATTGTTCATATTTGGCACTTGTTTAGCAAACATGATTTAGGTGACTTAGGTGATCTCAACGTTTCGCATGCCATTAGTAGCTTATCCCTTGCTTCCTACTAACCTGAAACGCATCCTTAATGTCTTCGGACTTACCATGTTACCCGCCTAATCGGTGACCACTCATCGTCAAATGACTAGTCCGTCGGCGCTCGTAGTCAACCAATGGTCATCTTCGTAGCTCTATGTGCCTTTATCACCGATGGCTAAAAGCATTCTCTCCCAGTCAACCTTCAGACAGTGTAAACACAACGATATGACGGATGTTGAATAGTAAAGTCGCGAAAATTAAAAAAAAACGTAGTGAATGTGGTGTGGCCGTTAAGAGTTGGTATGAACAATATTACCTCGAATAAACTATACACTGACCAAAATTATTAAGATTTATGAGGTGCGGCGACGTTAAAGTTTCATTAAAGTGTCGGCTCATTAATTAATTATTGCAAAATGAACTAGAGGTGCTACATGAATTTAGATTACTTAATGCACAAGCCGAGGACCATTTGTTAGGTACCTGCTTCATTAGCGGCGATTTAATAAATAGTCAGTAGCACTCACACACTCACCTACGAGTACATTGTCTCGGCTATGACCACACAAGTGAATTAAAACGTCGTTGTTATGACCTAGTTATTTACTTACCCGGACACGTGATTAGATTTTGGAATGCAGGTACTTTACCTATATATCTGTAAGCAATAAATTATTTATTAAATGAAATTTATAATTATAATTTTAATATAGCTCCACTCAACGATTTCTTGGTTCGTGGGCACTGTGGGTGTGGGTGGGTGCGATGTTAACAACATACTGAGAAAAGAACACAATCATTTCCACCTCGCTGCGTGCGAATCTAGGGCCCTTCAGACTGGCAACCTGGGCTAATGTTTCATTTCGAGCGACATAAATAGCGAGCCAAATAAACTCCGTTTGCAGATTGAGTCAAAACTAAAGGAGATCTAAAGTTGGATCCAGTGTTCGCCGGCAGTGAAACAATAGCCGCATGTGAATTAACGAAGTACAGTAAGTAATTGAAACTATAAATCCGTGCGATCGGCCCCCCCTCCCACCTGTCCCGGTTTAATTTTGCATACAGGGACCGGCCGGGACCGTCCGTAATTACAGGTTAGATAATCTCCTGCGCTTTATGTTTACATATAGTGCTCGGACCCTAGTGGTTAAGAATTTGGCCTTTACACAGTTCATTTAAAATGGATAGCTATTTCCATATCAATAATGAAATCTGATTTTCCGCTTCGCTATTACCATTAATTTCAGTGTGCTGTAACTGCAGATGTAAATATCAAATAGGCTGAGATTTCAGTCGGAAGCGGGTCAGGTAAAAATGTTTAACAGCAATTCTTTAGGAGTTTGATGCTCTTTAGGAGTAATGTGACATGCGGCGGTGGCTAAGAGCTTTCGCCTGAGAGCGGCGCTGACGAGATGACGTCGGTTTAAGGTCAGCACACATAACACTAACTAAACTCCCACGTGACTCCGTGACAATATTATGAAAAAAGTCTACAGTAGACAGCACAATTGTACTTAGTATTGTCTACAAAGACAGCAAAAACTAACAGAAAGCAGACAGCAGAAAACTCAAAAGGAGGCATGAGCTTTATTACGAATAATAATGCGAATTACGCATGGTCCGAAGCAATCTACGTACACATTTCTAACTCATTTAAATTCGACCACTCCACTGAAACTGAAAAAGTATAAAACTCATAACTGGCTGTTTTCCTTATGATTAGTCGATTCCAGGGGGAGGTTTATTTGGTGTAATACGCGCTGACCTTTACACGTCCGTTCTCACAGCCTGTATGCAGCCGCGGTTCCTCATATTATTTACAGAAATATACCGGCTGCGGCTGTCCCTAATGATTCCTCCTTCGACTATTTTACATCTCAAGGCTTAAGCACAGTATTTTGTTTAAAGATCAGTAAAACAGTAACGCTATTAACTGGTAACTAAACTACATAAGGATTCCCTGTTTTGCACCACACGCAAAGAAATTTCAAAGCGAGAAGAGAATGCCATCAGTTTAATTTTCGCTTTGGAAATCTTCGCTCGGCAACCTAGCACGGGTAGTCAACTATACTGGCTTTTTGGTTTTACTTAAGACCTTTAAGAGCAAGAGATCCTCGAGCGCAAGAAAACCCTCCTGTTAGCGTTGCTCCCTGCACATAGGCTGCACTACAAAGAATTCCCGCTCTAAGTATTTATTTAATTTAATATAATGTAAGTAGTTCCAGTAGGTAAGTCGGTAACCCAAATAGTCCAATTATCTCATTAAACTTAATGACGTTTTCATTAAAGCCGGCCGTCCCCTCCGCGTGCGTCCAAGGGTTATGAATTATTATTTACTAAACAGTTTTCGGCGTACAGTGAATAAATAGCAAGTTAATTATGCGGGTCCCACACGCCATTAACCGAGGGAAATGGCAGGAAAAAACATTTTCTCAAACAGGGGTGTGGTGGACCGCCATTTTGTTTAGCAGTAGCCATTTTGAAAATGTCATTAGCACAGGCCCGTACTCGGACCGGCGCTTATTCACTCCGCACTGATTTATTCCCGCTCGGTCGTCCCATTATTGTTACGTGAGTTATGGAAGGCTTTATGTTGTTATTTACATACCCTTGATTTTATACGCCCGTGAATTTTGCCGGCTGAGAGCGGCGCGCTTTTGGAAATACGAATGTCGGGCGGTCAAAATTTAACTGAAATTTTATCCGCCCGCAAATTGAAACATACCTAATTGAAATGTTATCCGTTCCGGCTACGGGAATAATCCAATGTGTTATACTATTGACTTTAATTACGGTACATATTGATGTAAATCCTTATATGCTTGTAGTTACGAAATACGATTACCTGGGTGTTCAAGAAATCGAGAGGAATAACTAAATTATACGAGTACATAACATTTTATGTTGGTGCTAGTCTTCACGAAACTACGGAAGACATGGCAATGTGATTGACGTAGGTAAATATAATTTTAAATGTATCTAAATGGACATCAGTAACACCAAAGGTAGGTAAGTGTTGCTGGCATACAAAGTAGGAATAAGAAACAAAAAAGGACTGGCTTTACAGCTTTTAGAGTCAGCGAGACGAAATTGATGTCGAACGGGAGCGTAGGGCACTGTCAGTCCGTAGTAATATGTTGATTCGCAGGTTTGCTAAGTGTAGTAAAGAGGTAAAAATAACGTTATTTAAGGCCTACTGCCAGTCGTTCTACACTAGCAGCCTGTGGATAGACTGTACTAAAAAAGCATACAGTGTCCTACGCGTCCAATATAATAATGCATTTAGGGCGCTGATGGGGTTGCCGCGTCACTGCAGTGCCTCAGAGATGTTTGCAGTACATCGTATCGACAGCTTCCAAAGCATTATACGGAAAAGAGTTGCATCACTGTGGCGGCGCGTGCGCGGCAGCACCAACAGCATCCTGCGCACGGTATCGGAGAGATGTGATGGACCGATACTCGTGCACTGGAACACACTGCACGTCTTACCGCTCACTCGAGCTGCTAAATAAATCGTTTTTAATTTAATTTAATATTTAATGTAATTTTGACATTGATGTAATTAATAAATAAATATTTAAAAGGTGATATAATTGAATTGATGTGACTAGGATATAATTAAATAATAATTAAATATATAAAGGAATTATAAAATAGGTTTAATTAATGAAATTGAATTAAATAAATAAATAAATAATAATAATTTTGTACTAACATTAGGTTTTAAGACTTAACTAACACTATGGATTGTAACCAAAAAATGGAGTCCGAAATAAAGATTATTATTATTATTATTATTATTTACAGCTCCTAGCCTGGATACGACAAGCTTATGACTGTTGAGTCTTTTAACCCATCGGCAGTGTTACATCCAGGCTCATCAGCCTTACACTAACAGGGATCCGCTACTTGTACCCTCTCACGACACCCTGGGATTAGGGTCAGAATTCTGAACCGCTATAATGTGGCCAAAAGAACCCGTAATGAAGAAGAAATAACAGTAAAAGTAACACTTGTTTAACGCACTGGAAGGCTTCGCCGTCGAGACGTCGCGCGTCGTGCCGTCAGCGCGCAGGCGACCGGACGCCGCTTCCATTTTAACGCCATCTAAAAGTTTTATTGCGTTTCTTAAATACAACTTTTATTATGTTGACTTTATTTTTACTTAATACTTTAGAAGCTGCGCTGGGTCTTAAGAAAAATGTGAGTCAAGAAGCGAGGAAACTTTCCCAATTTAACAAAGGGACTTTATCTGAATATCTGACGTCCTGGCGCCCGTCCGCGGGATTAGCGAAACACTAAATTAATTCATTACGCATTACGAGCCGGCCCGGGAACGGACAGCGCGTGAAAAGTGCCTGCCTTCTAATAAAGTGAACATTTGTGTTATAATATTCATTCGGCTTCATAAGCCACGTCGTTAAACCGTCGACCGCCATCTACACGCTCAGATTTTCCTAATATTAACTAAATTAATATAGGTCAAGGTACTGGCACTTTTATAATACCCATCGTTCAGATAAGATAAACTAAGCCAGCAGTGCAGTGGGGCTAAAGGACTACTACCTACCAGTTGAGATCCTGGTGAAGATCAGTCCGGTGTGATTGTTGTCAAGTATACCTATGTGAAAATAATGTTTTGAATTGACTGAGCTATCCCTCATCCGCAGCTGGCCAGGCATTACCTCTGTCGAACAAATGTTTCGACCGGCCATGGACCGAGATGGGCTCAAGGCACTACCGGTCAACCTTCAGTAGTGAAGAGGTAGGTACAATAAGAAGAAGACCAACCCGATTCAGGAGACCCTCGCTTAGATCAGTGACACTCACGTACAGCAAATAGTTTACCCGAAGATCGTTAGGAGTGGCATCGAGCGGCATTAAAATCGCATTATGAGGGTGATATTTACTCCTGTATCGGCCTCGGACTGCGCGCCCTTCCGGACTCCCGCCCCGCACCCCTCGCACCCCCGTACCCCGCTCCCCTAACTCAAGTACAGCTTAACTTACTCATTAACTATATCACATCGATCGAGTCTGACGCAAAAAAACTCCGAAACTTAATACTTTCAACACGTTCTTCAAACTTCTCGCTAAGAAAACTGAAACTTCTCAAAGAATTGTTAATAGTATCCGGCGTTACTTCGTGAACAAAAATTCACCGTTAAAGGCTGAATTAATGTATTTTACCGCAAGTGCTAGAATGGTTCACGACGAAACTTAATTTAATTTCTTACTGACGTGTCGTGATAAACATAATGCCGTTTACAGGATTCAATTTCAATTCACGAAGGAAAAGAAAATGTCTCAAAATCGATCCCTACGCTATACCTGTCATGACTGCCACGTTTTTACGAGGCAGTAATTAGATACTCGTAATTTTGAAGACGAAGCAAAAGACAATTTAGATAATTACGGAGTGAATGAAACATGAAGTCAGATAAATAAAAATTACGATAATTATGAGAATTTGAATGTCGCACTTTTCGCGAGCAATTGACATCAATTTTCTTCTTTTTTCGTATAATATCTTAATATCATCACAAGAATACTATGCATCTGAACGACGGATTCATTTATCGATAAGTTCAACATTGAGTTATCTCAATGAATAGAACAGGCTGTCTCCAATTACTTGACGACAGAAATCCGATTGAACAAAATAGCATTATGCATCTACTTGATTTTAATAGGCATCAAGTGCACTTAGTATGAGATAGTTATAGATGTTATGCAGGAGTTTACCAGCATCTAGCGCGGTCGGTAATGGCCATCGGATTAGCTGCCGCGCGCCGCGCGCCCATGACATGCCACTAATGCGGTTCGCCGCGGTGTGTTCTCTGCTAATTACTCTAAACTAAATACCAATCCACTGAATTCATCGGGAAATTCTCCTACATTTATATTCATTTAGTATTCCAAAATACTTGCTCGTGCTCTCCGCGAACATTTTTCGATCGTAAAGTACTCGAATCTCTCGCAGGCTCAAAGTTTTGTACATCGCTACTCAATAGTTATTTCCTCCGAGAGATCCAACGCCAGGAATACCTATTTGCGGAAGTTTTTGAATATTCAGTAAAGTCCGAAAATAATATTCTTTTACTACCGGACTTCGAGTTTTGAATCGATTTCGTGTTGAAACGAGGAGTGAATATAATTAATAAGCTCATATCGGGCGCGAGCGCCTGCTACTTCGGTAAGTGTAGTAATTTCCAACAGCGAGCGGTATGCAAATTTCTCACGTATTGCCGCCACGAGAAGACTCATAATTGCAGTAATGAGCATTTGAGTTTTTGTATCGGTGCAAGTGAAGTGCGCTGTAATTTCAGTAAATGTTTGTGATTTAGTTTCGAACGAAGAGCTTTGAGCGAATTGCAGCTGAATTCGAATTGAGGTCACATATCGCTTTTATTAGGTGTAAAAAGATTGAGAAAATATTTAAGGCGCAAAAAGAACTAGTACTAAAAGGGATTTATTGAAGCGATGGCTTAGATTGTTTTACGAAGTGTTTGTAAAAACCTACTTCAAATAACCATTAAATTCGTTCATTCATTCATTCATTCAACGTGAAAAGACGCGGTGCGCGCGGGAAGTGATCGACTGCATAGAACAAGTTTGGAAGTTATCGACGTGGCTGCTCTTTCTTCAGAGCATTCGTGCTCCGGTAGATAAGTGTTTAAGCCAACTTGGGTGGTAAAATAACTTCTGAGCCTCGAAAATGGCACAGTAATAAATAGGCAAGCCAATGAAACAATATAATGCTCTCATTTTTATTCATTAATAACTTTGTATTCATGTACATGTTTCTCGCATAGGTACCGAAGAGCGAAAAAGAAAACAGGATTTTTGTTGACGAGGGACAGCGGCAAACAGAACGACTTTAAACAGAATAATAATAACGGGCCGAATCTTTTCGCAAATTGAGGCGCGCGAGATGCGAAGGGCGCCGATGAATAATTTATGCGGCGCAAACGAGGAATCAAAGGATCGGAACGAATATTTGAATAATTTGTATTGTAAACACGTGGCGGAATTTTATTATGTTATACTCACATTTGGTGCTAATACGGAATGAAGAGGATTTTTACGATCTGAACAATTGCCTGTGAAAAAAACCCTTGATTAGCTTCAAAACAGTCACGGATTGAATAAAAATTTCATATCATGGCTAAAACATCACCCAAGTCTTAAGGCAGGATTTAAATGGTCTGTGAAATTCCATTTGGCTGGCAGTCGCGGACGAACCGGAATTCATTTTTGGCACGTATCGAATGGGAGATAACCTGAGACACGCTTTTTCTCGCGCAATTCCTTGAATAGAATACTGCTGAGCTGAAACGACGCTAGTGTTGGTGTTAAGTATTATATGATACAGGGATCGGAACGGATATCTAGCAGTTTTAATTTAACTTATCGTAACGAGCACAGTTTTCATAAAACTCTGCGGCGGAGTATAAAAGTTTAAATTTAAAAAGTACATTTGCTTACGTTGCTAATGGTATTTGCGGTAAACTTGAACTGTTTAATCTTCGAACGGAACCAAGTGGTTAATTAAACTATCGGCCGATGCGCCGTAATTAAAAACTTCTGATTCAGCGGATTTTATCAGAGTGGAATTTACTTTAGCAACGCACACTTAATTCTTCTATGAGAATATTATCCGGCTTAATCCTCTTATTTTAATGCTCCAAAAGAAACTTAGGTACCTTTCATTTCGTCTGATGAGTTGGCGAGTGTATAATATTGAGCCTATAAAAACTTTATTTAGTTGGTTTATATATTTCTGAACTTATTTTCGATGATTCTCACTAAAACAGGTGCAAATTTTACCAGATAGCTCACAGCTCAAATTCCAAAAAACTACTCGTGTAATATATTGCCGTTAACTCCGATTGGATTGCTTTAGAATTCCATGTTTCCATTCCAGATTCCATTGACGCCTCTAGCGCTATGTACTAGGTACTGTTAGGTATTCTTTAACTTCAAAGATAAAACATTGTACTGAATCATATATTCTTCACGCTAAACTAAACCAAAGAGTTTCATAATAGAGCGGCAGAAGACCGCATCGTGTTTACAACGTAAATCACAAACAGAACGCGGCGAACGGCGGTTATATGAAAATATGCGTCACAAGGAATTACCTAGGCTTTGTTCGGCAATCCCGCCAAATCCCGTATCAGTGATAATGGGTGCAAATTTACGCGTCGGATCCGCTCCGTGTAAAACCGGGATCCCGCCGACGTCGCTAGATAAGCCCCGCGATTAAAATCTATAACACACACCTGCAAACCACCAGCTTACACCCGACGTGTCGACGCGCGGCGCCGGCTGACTTCATGAATTGGGTTTTTGTGACGGAAACGTCCCGCTTCTGACTTGTTAACCGACTTCATTTAAGGGGGAGGTTCTCAATTCGATTGTATTTTTTTATATTTTGAGTCATCGCAGTATATCGATTTTGCAGTCGTTTATTTTTTTGATAAGAGTCAAAGACTGTGCAGATCGCAATGGCTCAAGTCTTGAGTCATGTAATGTGGGCAGTCCTCTATAAATTATTAAGTAACATGCTAAAAAACCAGCGATGGAGCCAGTTTATAGTGTGTGTTTACCCTTGCCCGTGGTAGGTAGGTACATCAAATACTAAAGGCAACATGTTGCGTTGCTGGACATTATAAAAGGAAGACGAAAGACTAACTGGGCTTCAAGCTTTCAGCCTGAACATGTGTTGTTTTTCGGCTCCTGATTCAATTCAGACGGTGGTAGCCGACCTGGCTTCGTCCCTGTCCCTACCAGCAGAGATAGCTGTCAGAGAAATGAAGCTGAGGATAACTAAAATTCAAGCGTCCAATTAATATACCTATAGCGGAGCGTTAATTAAAACCAAAAGTTTTAAGTCTCTCTCTATGAACAAAGGTAAATCTATGCAGGGGGATTATTTGCGACATCACACCTACTCGACTACTACTAAATGTCAGGCCGACCGCCGACAGGACCTGTGAGTGATGTAGGTATTTCAAGTGTCTATTTAGAGTTCAAAAGACTCAAGTCTGCCGGATATTGGAGTGTCTTTAGTAGGCACGTTGGCATTTTGGTAAAAGAAAAGACAAGTATGCGTCAATTAAAGTAATAATGGCTGTCTAAGATTTCCAGCGTTGAAAATAATAAAATTGTTTTTGTTAAACTTCAATAGATAGGTGCTATTTACCATTTTCAGTCAAAAGACGCCCAGACGCCTGAAGGCAGTAAAGGTTACGGAGGTATTTTCGCATAATATCAAAATGAAAATGTGTAAGGCTTTACCCTAGGCCGGGATTCACTCACAAATACGGAGATATACAATCCCGGCAAATCCCGTATAAGCGGTAATGGGTGCAAATTTGCCGGATTCGGGTATAAGCTTCGATATGCCGGGCGGATTGCGTCACGATGAATCGATACCATTTCGGTGAGACCTAGGAATAGGTCAAGTTGAAGGTTCGCACTGGATTCTGGAACTATTAATATAGTACTTAACGTAAAGTGCGTCCATTTGTAAATGTCTCTCGGACATCTTTATGTGAGCCTCTCTGTATATCAACTCGACGGCACTTTTAAAGATTTGGAGACGTCACTGCAGTCCTCCTCTGCGCTTAAATGTCGATCATAGCATGATCGTACTTTATTATTAAATTTATTGCTTGATCGATAGTAGTAATGTTTCAATTTCTGTAAAAAGATATATTTGTAATACATATAGAACATAGATATTATAATGTAAATAAGTACTTAAACAAATTTTCTAACGCTTAGCTTTCTTTAATTTTTACATAATAGTAACAAAGTATCCCCTATTCTCTTCGCGGATTATTAATATACCTATAAGTAGATACGGATTGGTAAACATTCCCACACTATAGTTCCCCCGGGATGCACTTGTAGTGCTTCACGGGTCCTCAGCGATGTAATATGCTCTGTATTTAGCCATTTGTAGACTATACCGATACGGTGTGAAATAGTAAGTATAGGTACCTACCATAGTGTAATAAATTTAGATACCTATAACTGTGGCATTAAATTTTTGCTGTATGTGTTATACTTATTTTGCTACTTTATTCATTAAAATATTTACTTAATTTGTGCTATTTACTACGTGAGTTATATTTATTGATCATGAATCAGAGTTGAACATTCCTATACCTTAACACTAAAGTGAAACCCAAGGTGAAATAAAGTTGGACTAAGGATCCTAAAAATATCACTGGTTGTTAGATTCAAACGAAATTTGGCACATTGGTGTTGTATTTTAGCCTCGTTTTACTTGCCTTAATAGCAAAACTCGTATAATAAAATCAACTATTTTGTGTTGATATAATTGCTTCTTTGATTATGTTGAAGTGGCTACTCTATGAATGTGTAATAGATTACCGAATACAGCATCTTCAAAAGGTTGTTATTAGCCCTGCGTGGGCTACGAATAAATAAAAGATCAATAATTGAGGTTCTTTACTCAGTTCCAATCCTGCTGAGATTGCGTCGCTACCAAGAACGAATCAAGAAGAAAAAAAAATTATTATTAGCTCATAATTATCCCTGAAAAACTAGTTGTTTTTATCGTAACATTCACTAATTTATTAGGACTTCATATTGATAAAAAAATCAAATCAAGTATTATCCGTGGACTTCGAAATTGTATTAACGAAAAAAACGCTCAAAAACAATGTAAAGCAGCAAATGATCGAGTCGAGAGGCGCTAACTTCGTCTAAGTGGGTAAATAACCGGCCCGACTTCGCGCTCACCCGTAAATTACTTGCCGATAAAATTAATATTCAATTACACACTTTCGCCACCTTTTCGCTTGCCTTTGCGAAATTTTTAGTCAAGTTCCAGAATCAATTAAAAGTTTAATTTGAATAATTACGAATTCAACAATTAATTGGAATTTCTGTTCCCGACATGTATTAATGACAGTATTTTAATGAATGTTGACGGTGTGTTGTAATTGGTATGTTGGATCGCACGCGCGCCGACTGCCGCCCGGTGGAGCGATATATCCTATTAATAATCACTTAATATTATTTAAATCGCGTTTAAGTACCAATAGTAGAGAAGTGTTTTACTCAAGTGTATTAAATGGAAGGGTGCTAATTATAAAGTTTTTTAATCGACCGCGTTGGGTAGGTGCATGCAACGTACATTTATTACAATATAATAAGTCGCTACTTTTATGAGATTAACGAGTTTTGCAGTATGTTTGTGCTAATTAAAATCCTAATACGATGTAATAAAACAAATAACATTGAACGACACTCTGGATCCATATAAGTAGATATATCTAATTAACACTAATTTACTTTCATGTAAGTACGTACTTACTAATTTTAATAACTCAATAGGCTTTACTGAGTTACTAGGCACTTACAGTAGTTTGTAAAAGCTAATGGGTGGATAGGTGAAGTGATGGTAAAACGTGCAGGTGTAATTAACACGTATAAATCTTTTTTCATTCTAAATAGCTATTTGCTTCAAAAATTTTTTTTTTATAAAACAGATAATTACAGAAAAATTGTCTGTTTCCCCTCGATCAAGTGTCATGGCCTAAAAACGGAATGAAATGAACCCAAGAGTGGACATAGTGTTCAGTGTAAGTAGATTTCGCTCCCCGGCCTCCGGCCATCAATTGTAGGAGCATCGTTCACTTCAATTGGAGCTTCGATTTGTCGAAGCATTAGCTGGATTAAATTCAATTTAATTGAATTAGGTGAACTACAGATGCACAATTCCCGCGCAAGTTTCCGTCCCACCGCCATTTATTTCCGATTCGATAAATCAGGCTATCCACGCCCGGGAAAACACGGGTTTGTTTTGAAAATGGAAACCCATTAAATGTACCCTCTTTCTTTTCTATTTCATTTCTTTCTTGCTACTTCCGTTGCTTTCATTCCTCTTTCCTTTTTTTAAATTTCTCCCTCGCTGTACCTAATTGTGCGAGGCGTTACGTTAAACCGCTGGATGAAAAAATATCACGGATTTTTTAATGCATTTTAATCATGTATCGAAACCCTACTATATCCCCTCAACTGGCAACATCACCGCAACGCACCTGTCAGTGGTGACGTTTATAACCTAAAACTGGCACCAAGCCCTCTGCGGGCTTCTCCCGCATACAAATTTCGTGCTCGCGCCACTAGGCAATATTAACTGATATTAACCTACGCACGTAATTCTTTCCCTTTTACACTTATGATAATTCGTTAAAGCGAGAACAGGCTAGCTAGCAAGCCACCCAAACAAGGGTCAGTTTCATTCGCCGTACGAACCACTTCAAGTTCAAGTGTTTACTTTATGAGATGCGATAACGTAAACACGTTCGGTCTGTTTTTAAAGTGGTTCGTTTGTACAATGATTGTATCACAACATGGTATTTTATGGTTTTATATTGTAAATAGTAGAATTAAGTTTGTAATAAACCAAAGAAATCAAATAAATATTCCATTTTACCATTTATTACTTCACGTGAATTGTTTATTACTTTCCCTTAGATTGTCATTAACCTCAATAACTGCCTAATGTTATTTAACTGATTACGTAAATACAGTTTTATAGGAAATTTAATGGAGATTCCAAATATGTACACATTTATTAGGGAATCTTGGATAATATGGATGAAATCGGCGAAAGAATGTCACGGGGGGGGGGGAGAATTTTGTTTTTTTTTTTGTTGTTTTTTTGGTTCAGTTGTACCTTTACCTACTAGTATAGCTTTGAGACTGCCTCAAACAATGTTATTGTAATGGAAAGTTGTTATTCCATGAAAATAAACGTATAGGTATTTGTAATTACGTCAACCTCAGTGCGTTATGGATCAAGAAGGAAGCGATGGATTCTCTTAAAAGCATAACCATCTTAAAAGTACGAGTATAACGCCGAAGACGAACCCGTTTTTGTTTTTACATATGTGAGTGAAATACGTTATCGAAATATCACCGCCCCTTTACTTTCTAAAACCAAGAAGACCTGCATCATACACCATCGATCGACCCCTTCAGAATGTTTGTACAATGCACCAAATTGGTATTAGAGGTTAAATCGGAGCTGATTGCCTATTGTGTCTCGGTGGATACACAGGATTAGCGGTCTCCTATATCCTTGTGGCACCTCTGTTTGCTTAGCTTTTGTACCGCTACTTTGTACTAAGTTATCGGAATGGTATGTAGAGGTTAAGAGTATAACGTTAGCTCGGTCCACTGGACGCGAACCCAGTGCAGTGGCGCAACACCTGAGCCAAGATACTGGACAGAGGAACGGCCTTTACACTAAACTAAACGTACCAAACAATAAGTATAGTATTTTTAGGCATGTGCTAATTTGAAAGGATAAGTAGTAATATCGTACTTTTAAATAAATTGTTCTTATTTAGTTAGATTAGTTCAGAAGGCATTTTTTCTCCTAAAAGTTGAGAGACTTCGTACTGATTTTCATTGGATTACACGTAGAGTTGGTGGCATGAACAAAAAAATCGAGAAATTGCATGCCAACGCATCCACTACCCGAGAACAAGTGTCTCTGATAAGTAATATTACAGGTCTACCTCTTCGCTTCAGTGTTTTTTAACTTCTTTCATGATTTATAATGACGTGTTTTTCAACCCAATTTGTAGGAAAAAATATTTCAAAATAAATATTTCCTATGCTTTTTGCACGTTTGTTACAAATATTAATTTCATTTAATTATTCTTAAAAGTTAATATTACTTTTATTGGGACAATTCTGTCGATCCTTTGTTTCCCTTGGGGATATGACCCACACGTCGAAACCACTGGTGTAATTTCCCACAAGCCGTTCTCTGTGCGGTATCCGTGGTCAGGCGGTCTCGCGCCAGCGCGTCGCTGCAGCTCGTTAGTTCCAGATAATTAGCCGCCCCCAAACTTTAACCTGCTGTTTTTGCAGCAACTTTATACTCCCACGGCGAGGTTATCGAGTGGTAAGTTAAGTAGTGGTAAGTTGGTCAGTGGAGTCGGGCGTCGGTGCAGCGACACTGTTTATGAGCAGTTTTGTTTGCAGTTACTTCGTTGCGGGGAGATTCGGGTTTACCGTTAGATTTTAGAAAACTTTTATCCTGTTCTGAATGAATGAATGAATGAATGAATAATTTATTTGTTCAAGTATGGGTACAATTATGTTAGTGGCAAGAGATTTAAAGATCCCAGCATACTTTGCCGGTACAACCAGCGTACAAATTTTTACAAACTCTCTCTCTCTCTGGAGTAATAGTTAATTGAGAGTAAGAATTCAGGTAGCTACAAAAGGTATGTAAGTTACTAAAATGTATAAAACCGGTTGCCTAGGTTTTTTAAGATCGATGAAAAATCTCAGAATAATGTGATAACGAGATTTTGAAATATTCCAATTTCGTTGTCGCTAATGAGATCTTTCATTATCTTTTCCTTGGGTTTTTATACGAAGGTTCAGGCAGAGGATTTTCGCTTGAAACCATCTCAGAAATGGCTCGTAACTTGTTAATAAAACGATTAATAGGTACAACTAAATACTTTTGGAATTTATCTGAATAGTTGTAATTTTAATAGTAATATAAACTTTCGTACCTATATATAAGTAGATATTTATATTCCCACATGTATCTGTATACTTCTCTAGGAATAGCGATTCCCCGGCTACACTCGAACAGAAGTTTTCGCCACGGTCCCATAAATAGTGTTTAGACGCGGCGCGGGCGCCGCCGGCCCCTGGGCATTGCTCGGCTCCAGAAGTTGGCCAATAAATCGCGTCCCCCCGTGGCCAGATTACCTCACTCGAAAGGCTTATTAATTGCTCTCCGCTGCACCTGCGATACCGACCCGGATATTACGCTAATTACTGTGTGTGAGAATTGAGATCTTAAGCGATGCACCGCAGATATAGAATAAATATTCGATTATTTACATTCGGAACCGACTTCATAAAATGCTCATTTTGCATCGACAAATTACAAAATTGTCGGATCTTGCAGCAATTTATCAGTTGGTTGAATTTATAAAAATAATCATCAAAGTCGATTCACAAATGACGAAAAATTTCTGGATATAGGTATATTACGTCCATAAAAATAGATGCGGCAAACATAAAACCTACTCCTTATATTGAAATCTGTTAAAAAAGGTTTCAGTTTATTGACTTGATCTTCATTTAGCCGTTTGTCGTGGTTTTAATTTGGAATCTGCCAGGAAATGGCGCTATTCTGAAACTCGGTGACTCGTGAACGACTTTGATTCGTTTTAGTCCAGAAAATTTTAAGACTAAAAATAAAGGCATATAAATCTCCTAATCTTATACTTTTTCAGTCTCGCTCTGATTCGTTACGCACAAATTTAATGAATAACATAAGTTTCAGTAATGTCGTACATTAATTTCATCCACGAATCGCATTCAGGTCAAAACTGTGTGAAAACTACTAGCTGATATAAAAAAACGGTGAGAATATAATACCTACATAGTGTAGTGTCACGTTAACTCACTTCTTAAGCATGAACCGCTCCAAAACTTCTTAAACAAACCATTACGCGGCGCGGAGTGTAGTACAGTGTACAGAGCACAGTACACAGGCTGTTACAGTATACATTGTGTTTGCGTTTTTCTCGCGGCCGCCGTCTCGGTCTTGCTAATTGTGATGAATGGCCCTCTCAGACGACTCGGAGCCGCCGCACACGGCCCGACACGACCTCACGACTAACGATATGATATACGACAGTTAGATGATACGTGGCTTAGTACGAAAAAATATACTTCTTACTTAAGTGAAGTTAAGGGAATCAGAGGATTAATAAAACCTTTAAATCTGTTACTAAACAGTCCGAACGACAGTGAATAGTAGGTATGTGCCTATTTATTATTCTTGTGATTAGGTTCTATTCAAATCAGGCTGACAAGTGACGTAGGTGTTTTTGGAAGTAAGGTAGCAAACGAGCAAGTAGCACCTTTCCGATGCCGCCCATGACGACTGTGACTGACTTAGGACAAGACTCAGTTTAGGGACTAGGATGGTTAGTCCAGTTAGTACATGGTGTTAAAATATTAGTTGGTTAGTTAATAAGTGTGTAGACAGGGACTGTTAGTGATATTTAGTCCTGTTAGGTGATGTTAGTAATAGTCCAGTTAGAAATTGTTACTCTGAGTCTAGTTTTAATTCGGTTACAGATGCGTTGCTTCCCCTGAATACTGAGATGGTCGTCTTTAAAAAGTGTAACCGTCTCCACACCATCTCCACGCATTCTATTTATCGTCGTCCATCCGTCGTCGTGTCGTGGCCGTCCCGCACGGCGTGCTCCAGCGGTCAGTACGTCCCGAAGGCCACTGCGTGTGAATTACAGATTCTTTTGTGTAATTTATGTCGCAATTTAATGTTTATTCTTTTCTGTTTATTCCTCGGTTTGTTATTTCTCGGTGTTTATTTCTCTCCGTAACGCGGTTTTGTCGCTGGCTTAAGTAATTGTTCGCCGCACGCGAACAGATAATGCGTTTAGCTGTTTTATTTGAAAGCAAAAATGGAGGGAGATTTTCCTTGTGGCTTGTACCTCAATGCTGCGTATTGTTGTTCATTGGTTGTTATTCATTGAATCTTTTATTTATTCGGAAGGCCCAGGGTCGAAGGGTCGGGAAGTTGCCAATTAGGGGAACCAAAATTCAAAATGCTGTACAATATGTTCTCTAAGTGTACTCGTATTTATAAAGTCATTTATTCTAATTTATGATAAAACGAAGCGCTTGTAGCCAGGCTACGTGTCTTTATTCTAAGTGGTCGATTAAGTTGAGCAACAGCGGGTAGGTACAGTCAGTCGGTGGATGGATTGAATTAGTGGAAAAATTTCTTGAAGAAGTCCATGCTTTAAGAGGAAAGTCGTTGGTCCCGATTGCTTGCCTTAGCCGTTAACAAGGTTTGAGGCTTTCGGGTGGTATAAAAAAATCAGATACTTGGGTTGGCCATTACATCCTCTATACATCTAGCGAGAAGCGTGATGAAGTATGCTTTAGACCTTCTTAGACATTCACCCATGCTCAGTAGTGGGTGGGTAGAAGTGCCTCTGCTTTTGTCCGATGAAGTTTCACATTGTGGTCTTAGTAAGCGAGGTCATCGGACTATGATGTAGTTAGGACCGTTAGGACGAGGAATCCTAATTGAATGTGCGAGTTACAATTCTATCTGTATAGATACTTAATTATTAAGGAATTTGGAACGGTCATCATAGAAAGGGTCATAGGATCGATTGTTGGTAATGAAAATAATAGAACAACTTCGTCGTACAATTTTGTTGTCTTCCTTCTTTCTTGGCCGACAATGCATCAGTGATGTCTTCGGTATTGCTGGGGGTTGTGGGTTGTGGCGTTTGACCACCTACCATCATGTAGTTCGTTTGCTTGTTTGCCGACAGTTAACATAAAAAGGGAAGGTTGCAAAGAATTCGTACATCCTAACATTCAGTTAATAAAAGCTTGCAAAATATAGCGCATATTTGTTTTTGAAATAAGATATAAGATTACATGAAAATTACAACCGTTGGTGTCGTAAAAAGTTTTCCACTCGAATCCAATTATCCCATCCCATATTTTATATCATAAGTACCTAGGCAAAGCATAAACAGACTATGTTTAGGTTACACAGGAATAGTCGTTTGTTTTTGTGCTGGGTAAACAACAACTGTCCCCGTAAATTCCTATGAAATCATTAGCCAGTGTCGCGGGCGGGCGGCGGGGGCGTCCGCTTACAGGTCGTCGCACTGGTACACCGTGGGTGGACAGAGTGAAACAAAGGATGCACTCAATACATTTAACTTACAACGAAGTAATGTATATTGTACAGGTTAAAGTTTTTATTACGATAAAGAATTATTAACAGAAAACCAGCAAAAATCACATGCCACAACGCACATCCATAGTTTTTTGGTCTTAAGCAGAAAAACGACATCATCTAACGAACTGATTACCGTCCACCATAGACATTGGCGAGACCAAGGATGTCACCATCACAATTCCAAGAAGAAAGCGATGGACTCGTTTCTTAAAGTACCGTATGTCTCTGTAGGGTCCGCGCGTTTCTATTAGGTTCTACGAAATCTTTTTGGTAACAAATCATTGTCAGGTTCAGTTGGCCGTCTATTGAAGAAATATTCTCCGGCCGGCAACTCATCTGCTGACCGATACAACTCACTCAACTGACACTTCAAATTGATAATTTTCAGTGCTACAATCTTTAATTTTGGCATTATAAAAAAGTACATGTCAGTTCCGGTTTTCTTTTTTGCTTTCGAGTTGGCGAGAAACGCAATTTAGGAATTTAGATCTATGTTTAGTAGGTAATAACATAATATATCCACGGGGATGTAGCTGTCAGTTCTAGTAAAGACCCAATAAAATAACACAACAAAAGCCGTCTATCCCGTATCCAAGTTTTCAATTAATTCTCTTCCCATTGAAATCTCTAAGTAAGTACGGCTATTTTTCTTCCGAACGTCTTTAAATACCGCAACTGGAGTGTAAAAATGTCAGTAGTGGCTTATTTATCGCGCAAGTTTTCAGTAGAACAAAGCTTTAATAGGTACAAATCGACGGCGCGTCGTTCGGAGCGCGGTAAATAAATGGCGCAATGTACTGTATTTTTACAACTTTCCCCGCGACCGCACACTGCTGACATCCGGCGGTCGGGTGGCCGTGCGGAGAACTGGTGACAACACACTTGCAGTTCTTGATTGTAGGACCTTGGCTTGATGAGTTTTCTTGGTTAAAGTTTGTTTTTGCAGTACTGTTCTCATATTTGTAAGGTACGCTGTAAAATGTATATATGAGCTGGGTGTTTTTAAACGAAAAAAGTTCATTTTATAGGTATGCAGCACGCGGCACATATCCGCTGTCACCCATGACTACTGTGACCGACGGGAACAAGTTCATATTTCTAAGGTACGCTGTGAACTGCGTATATGAGCTAGGTGTGGTTAAACGAAAGAAAATAACTATTTATATGGAGCACGCAGTACCCATCCGCTGTCACCTATGACTACTGTGACCGACCGGGAACAAGTTTTGAATCGGGTCTACGATGGTTGGTCAGTTCATTAGTATGAGGACTGGAGGCAGGGACTGCTAATTAGGTACATAGTTCAGTTAGTAATTGAGATCGCTTCTAAATAAGTGTAACTTTGGGTACTAGAGCTACCTTATGAATAGTGGAAAAAAGTAATTTTATTAAGTTATTCCGGCAACGTCCGGCAACGCGCGTGTAGCGTGCGGCGCGCCGTATCGGTCGGTGACGTAGCAAGCCGGTCATTGGCGACGTCGATGTTGTACCGTTTTTCATTAGAAGTTGTTTGACTGAAAGCTCCGCGGTTTTAATGTTAACGTAATACCGGCCGCGAGCGCCGAGTGTAGCGCGGACGTAACATCGTTAGCTTATAGATACCACCTTTTCCCTTCAGTCTGTTTAACACGTATTAGTTTCTTTCGATTTATTGTAAGATTTTTAGGTGAATAGGTACCTAAGTTTAAATATGCTTTTATTTCTCCAAATAGGTACTCACTACATATTATGCAGTAAGTTTAAAAATAATATGGGATAAATTGGAGCAGAGCAATAAACCACTTCCTCAGCTGTAAATATCTGCAAATAACTGTAACAAACACAAAAAGTGTACAACAAGGCGACGGCACATCACGACCCATAATTGAATAATAAAAGTGTAAGCCGGCGCCATTAAAAGCGAACCCAATAAAATTTGACTGGCCCGATTCCGTCCGATTTGTTTCCTTTGCGCACGATTCCAACCTTTCATTGTTCTATAAAATTCCGGGCGCAATCGTCAAACAATGAAACGGAGAATGCGCGGTGACACATGGACAGGCGCACTGTATGCTTGTACATACCAGCCCCTCAACAAATATGCTTCTTTCATATTATTACGTAATGTAAAATACAAGTCGTTGACCGCGGTTCGACCCGAGCAGAGCACTTTTAACTGACATTGTGATGATGTTGTGCTGTTGTAAAAATCCGTTTATTCCCACGTCTTGTCCTGTTGAGTAGTCCTGTTGACAGGACTTTTTGAAAGGTTTCGCAACGTAATATACCTACATGAATATTTCTTTTAGAGACTATTTAGTCGTAAATATTAAATGATCTTTCCGTCAAGCTTACCTGGCTAAAATCTTTCTCCCTTGATTGCCGTAGCCCAATACGATTCCCGTTGTTCCTGCGGGCACATGAGAGGCAGTGCTTCTTTTTTCTTCATCAGCAAGATACCTGTGACGCTTTTGTCTACGTAGACCGTTTAGTTAACAAACAACTCACATATTACCTTACAAATGTGGTATCCTTTAAGTCGATTGCAAGAAAAAACTACGCCCGTTCTGGAACTATGTGACATCTTCTTACACCGTGTTTGACGCAATGAATTTTCGATCGTGAGTTACGTGCATAGAGATCAAAGTGCTTCGCAGCGAGATGGCAAGTCGACGAGAAAGAAAAGCACCTTTTGTTACGGCTACCTTTTCTAAATCCCATTGTCCGGTGCCAATTGGCGGCAGTTTCCACTATTAGTGTAGGAGGCTGTAAGCAATCGGCCCGAGTGATTTCCCATTGTATTGCTAAGGAACGTTTACGTCAGGGCGATTTATTGGCACTATTTTACGACACTGAGAATTAAACAGCACTTCAATTGTGTGCTAAAAAAACTTCCATTCTTTCGCTCGACTACTGTTTTTCAGTGATAAATCTATTTTTAATCAAAGTAAACAAAACTGTTCTTTTTAAAATGTCACAAAAGTTTTAGTATTTTTTCTATAGATTAAGTACCTACCTACATTCATTGAATGCGTGTAATATTCAATTTTTTGCAGCACTTAAGATCTCCCATTAAATATAATAATGATTGATGGAAAGGTTTTCATACGGTATGCGCTTATTTTGTTTTAATATTAAATTTAACAAGTACAATAAACCAATCTTATTCGACAAAAGCCTGGAAAGGAGGGTTATGATTTAGAGCGGTATGTTTATAATTTATCGAATCCAGAATAGTCCCCCGCTTAGTAATAAAATGCCTATTAATGAGTGTTTTACCGTCAGCCGTAAAACACGCTGGAGACGACCCGCTCCCCGCTCCCCGCTACCCGCTGCCGCCGCCGCGACCGCGTGTGGGTAACCTCGATATTTGTCGTTTTATTCACGTATTCTTTTTAAAAGAACAGAAAAGAATCTTTGTTAAATGCTTACTTACTTCTTACGTGTACTCGTATGTACATGTAAGAACCAATGTTGGAACATGACATGTAGTAGACGAAAACTATGTAGTTACATAATCATTATGATGAATATGTTAATAAAAAGAATATTTGAAAATATAAATTCGCAGATGGTTTCGTTAACGTATAACTACATATAAGTTTTTATCAGTGTTTTGTGTGCAGTATTAATTTGACCTTTATGTTTGAGTTTGAATACTTACTACATCAAAAAGTAAAAATTGAATTTTCGGCACGGCACGAGGTCCTAGTGACCTTAGACTAATGAGATCTGGTGTTAGCCTCCTTTATTGATCCGCAGGGAATACTTGGAATAAACCATACATGGAATAAATACTTCTGACGATTCGGCTGAACAGACCGCGACTATATACCGAAACAAATTGTTTTTGAATACTTTCCAGCGTCAAAATGGGCCGCTAAAGAGTTAAAATAAAATCAAATTCCCAAAATCATAACTCATTCTTGGATATAACGAAGAAACATTTTCTAAAAATGTAAACGACGTGCAGGCGGCATGAGTGTAGGGGAGTATTACGAGGTACATAAAACATTATCTTTTCCGTAAAACGGCGACGGATTTACCGTTCCAGTAAATTACCCGTTTGAGTAAAATTACTGAAGGAAAAAGCGGATGAGTTAATTTATTCGCTGAGTACAAGCCAGCTTTAGGGGCGCCCTGTATTGACGGCGTCGTAGAGCCGCTACGACGACGGCTACGGCTGCTGCTACGAGCTACGACACGTAGCGCTTTATGACGTATTTTATGAAGCCCGTGCACTTCCAATTTACAGGATAGAGTCGGGGGATAGTGAATTTGTGTGACACACTGTATCTTCATGGTTTTAATATTTGTGTTCTTTATACACACATCAAAAGTGTCTAGGGATCAACATATATTTTTGCAATAACTTTTCTCCTGATTGATATTAATTAAAATTTTCTTTAAGGATTCATCAAATAAAGTGTTTTCGTTTGTCACAGTAACGATAAACCAAGTCACCTTTGCATTAATAAAGAAATTTGCCATTTTCCTAATAAAGGGATTTTTGACATTTGAAACACTAACATTAAAGTTCGAAAAAAAGACTGAAATAACAGTTTTCTTTAAAATTTTATTGGGTAACTTAAACAATTAATAATCCGTGTTTCTACCGCGAACACTAACAACACAAGAACATCGGTTTGGCATACTCAAAATGAGTTCATCCAAATCACGCTGTGGAATGGCCGCCCATGTTCGTTGCAACAACAAAAAAAGGTCTTCTTGCCACTGGATACCCTCCATATTCGGCAGAGCTCTTCTCTGTAGCATATCCCATGCATGCTCAATCGGGTTCAAGTCTGGCGACTGAGCAGGCCAGGGCAGGACATTGATGTTAGCTGCGGCGAGAGTCTGTCTTACAACTCTTGCGGTGTGCGGTCGTGCATTATCATGCATTAACTGAAATAAGGGACCGATTTGCACTTGTAGAGGAACGATGACGTCTGATACAATCGTCTCAACATAAATTTGAGCGTTGAGGTTGCCTCTGATCCAAATCAACTCAGTTCTTCCGCCGATCCAAATACCCGCCCATACCATGATGGTTCCACCACTATAAGGATGGACTTCCTGGCAGGATTTTAATCGCTGTTGGCGTCCAGGGGTTCTCCAGTGTCGTATACGTCTTGTATCCGGTCTCATACCAAAACGAGACTCATCAGAAAAGCACACGAAACGCCATTGTTCTTCTGCCCAATTTCTGTGTTCAAGAGCCCATTGATATCGAATCCTACGATTGTGCATTGCTATAGGTGGTACCCGTAGCGGTCTTCGGGAATGAAGGTTCACTTCATGCAAGCGGTTTCTGACTGTTTGGTCGTTAATTAAGTTCCCTGAAGAGTGATGAAGCCTCACGGCTAACATCATGGCGGTTATTGTTGGAGCTCTTCGAGTTAAGATTTGAATGTATCGGTCTTGTCTCCGTGTGGTGCAGCGATACCGTCCTCCATGGCGCTCAGCCACGGTACCAGTGCTTCGGTAACGTGTCCAAAGTCGACTGATAACACTCTGACTTGTATTCAGAGCTAAAGCCACAGTACGTTGCCGGGAACCAGCTTCTATCATTCCCACGGCTCTGAGCATTTCTTCCCTGCTTAAATGACGTCGCCGCTCCATAATAACGTTGGTTTTAATCAGTAGTAGGGAAACAGTAGCACTAATAATGTCTTCAATGCGTTGTATGTTTTTATAGGGAAAATATTGACAGCTGATTTTCATCTTTTACTCGAATTTGATTGACAGTTCCTGATTCAAATTATGAAATGAACCAAAAAGGATCCATATGAATTTATAAAATCATAAATTTATTACAAAGCCACATCTCAATCTCAAGAAATCCGCATAAAAATGCTTGATCCCTAGACACTTTTGATGTGTGTACTTACTTACACTTTACGTATATTTATTAAATTATTAATTATACAATTAAATGATAAAAATATTTTTTTAGGCTTCCTTCCATATTCCATACTTATGCATTTGGTATTAATGCATGCTTGCCCTGTTCTATTAATGGGATAACTAAGGAATACTAATGACTAAATATTGGAAAACGGTACCTTTTTCCTTTTTTAAAAATTCCAACGCAAATAACCTTACAAAATGTTTTTTTATTCATCTCATGTATCGTTAAAAATATGCTCAAAATTTTCACAAAACACATCACGCAAATACATACATGTACCATTAAAGGCCCCATCACATCACAACAAATAATAAAATGCCCATGTTCATTACAATAAAAAATCCCATTTACTTGACGTTCTATGAAAAACAAAAGAAGTATTATTTGGTACATTTTGGAAATAATATTACAGCTATCTAGGTTAGTGTATAAAACTTCGTGCGGAGTGGTTGTACATAATATTCCCAGGGTACAACTTAACATAAGTAAATAAAAGTACGGTAAACCATTTCGTTTGTTTTTTATGCTAAATATGTTAGAGAGAGTACGTGTAGAGGCGAGTAGAGTTTAATGGCATTGCTTATGAAAAAAATCTTATTTTCCGCTATATGTTATCGGAAGGTAGGATGTAAAACATTTATAGCGCGGCGCAGCCGGTCCGCCAGCCAGTCTCCAAATGGCATAGTTTGCGTGAAATATGGCCGCCGTCCTCCGTAATGTGAGGCGCGATGGATTCCTACACTATTGCTTTCATATTTTTTCTATATGCAAGATATCTATTGAGTTGTGTTTTGGATATACAGACATTACAGACGTTTGTCAAGCGTCGTAGCGTTGAGCGGGTAATTCAATTTTTATCTTTAGGCCACCTACTCACAGCGCGCGATGACACGATATATATTTAGCATTTAGCACACATTGACGTACAAACTTTGACAAATATGCGAAGTTTATGACACATTGGCCGATGCCGCACCACGGTTTTTTCCTGCACCGGTAACCGCGCGAAACGCGTGCACTATCAGAAACCGCTGGCCGCTTGCGTTGCTTTCCTTGAGTTACAAAATTACGCGGTTAGAAACTGCGGCGGTTTAGCCTCTGCCATTCACGGTATTACTAGCTGTCAAGGTGTAACAATTCGTGCAATGTATAAAGGGTCGCGCGCATGTGAGTGAGCGCGGTTGGATGAATAAGAAAACATGATCTCATAAACTAGTTTCACAACTAAGTATTATTGCCAAAAGAAAATGTCATTAAATGAAGTGACCAGTTAAAAGAAAAGCGATTTAGATTTTCTGTCAATGAGTTTTGTGTTCAACTTTACACTACACGAAGAAAAACTAATCGTGTCTGAGCACTGAGCAACAATAGAGCGAATATCGATATCAGAGCTGCAGAAGCCACTCATGCCGCCGGGTGTTTGCTGCTTCACAATAAAAACGTCATAAAGAGAATATCTAGAAAGCGCGGCTATAAAAATCCAGAATGGTGACGTCGAATGGCGTGTGGCGGTACGTCATCGGCGCGGCGCGGGCGCGGAGCGGGCGCGGGCCGTATCCGGCCGCACATTCTTATCGCGCGTGAATAAAAAGCGGAATGCGCCATTTTAATGCCCCACTGTTCCCTTGTCCCTTTGCATTTTAGTGTTGTCGGCGTCGCTCCATATGTTATCGATAATGTTGACAGATCATCTTGTATACAAACTGGCTGCCTTAGCTTTATGAAAAAACAACAGTTGACAGTTAAGTTATGTAATATTTTTTTTTTCATATTTTCGATTCATATGGAATTTGTCTATCAACCAAACCAGTGGAATGTTAAAAAAAATGTAATCTTTCTGGACTGAATTTTTTAGGCAACCCGTTTGCAATATAAGTATTCATTGCCATATTAAATTAGATATAAAATACTTTTCACCTATTAACTAGCTTGGTGAAGGTCCTTTTATAGTAGGTTCTTACAACAAAACAATTTGACACTAACCTGTCCAGGTTTTCTGAAGGGAAGCGAGAATACAGTTCTGACATGTTTGATTTACTTTTCGGTACAAAATATTGATTTCATACATTACACTTGGTCTTTCTTATTTATCATATTTCACTAAGAACCTACAATACCAACAACTCTCAGAGATTTTGCGGCATTCTATTTACCTATATGAACAACTTTTCGAGATTTCTGTTTTTGCGGCAGGATATCTTTAATGAACTTCTTGTACAGATCTCGCATGGCGAATTCCAAGAACCACAGCCCCCGCTTGCGATCAGAGCGTACCATGGAATAACCCGTATCATAGATTAACTATCTCTGACATATATTTTTTAAAATATCAAATATTTAAATTACAGACAATCTTATGATTCTTGTCTAAATATTGAATGTGGGAATTGAGTACCTAAGCTAAGCGAAGGCGGGTTTAACTATATAATAAAATATCTAAAAAAGGCTATTTACACTTATAATCTACTAGCCGAGGTGATTTAATTCTAGGAATTATAATGACAGTAAAGAAAAATTGGTTGTATAATCAAAATTCTAAATCGATACAGACACATCACTAACATCAAAATGTACGTACGATTTATGTTAACACAGATATGTGCAAAAACAACTCCAGTGAATTTGTAAATAAATTATTCAGTTTGAGCGCTGTAATCTGAATATGTCACTTGGATATTTGTAATATTAATATCTTCACGTCGCCGGTTGAGTTTTTATGCTTTTCAATGTTCACGCGTGATGTCGAAATGAAAAATCTTATGAATAATTTTCCTTATAGCAATACCTATAACTCCACTTGCATTTGATTTACTAATATCGATTTTATGTGAAGCATAATTATGGCAGATCGAGTCGTACAAAAATGTCTGATACTTGGCTGTTTTAGGATTTTCTGGTGATGCGTCAAGATCAGAATTTCCTTATTTGTTATCAGCTGATGTAACTGGCAAGTGAATCAAGAATGCATTGTTAACTGACTAAACCATGGTTTCGTCTAGCTTTGTGAATAAATATGTTGATAACACATTTTTTATTCAAAATGAATGTTCTGATTTACAAATTTAACCTTCTGGCGAATTTTTTTTACAGATAATTATTCTAATGATTACATCTGTCGCAAGGAAATTAAGTATAGTAAACCCAACTTAAAATTGAAACGAAAGAGGCGCTGTCGGACACATTTGACATTCATTTGACCAATCATTGCACACTAGTAACTGACAGATGAATGACCACAACGTACTTATGAATGACTTTTCGTTAGTTCCAATTTTTCCCATTTCAGAGATAAGTTGGGTTCACTGTAATTGAGCTTTTATCCAATCACTGCGACACTTTGATTGAAATACCTATCGATAAAAATTTAACTAACTGACGACATCTCTTTAAAATCAGGCGTGTCGGCGAACATAGCGAGCGAACGATCTAAATAATGATAATCTTTAATGCCATGCACAATCGGTGCGGCGGCGGCGGGGGAGGGGCGAAGGGGGGGGGGGGAGCGGTGGGGGGAGCGGGGGAGGGCAAGACGACCGATTACATTGTGTTCCCGGTGACACTGCGCGACGAGACTCGCATTCATTATCCTAATAATAACGATATTTACATCATTATTGTTATGATAATGACACCAATGATATGAAATGGTAATTGTTCATTGTTGACGGTTTAAATACGTGCGGAAATGAAGATTGTTATCGGGGGAATTAGGCACAGTACATGCGGATTTGGTGTAGTTTTCAGTGTCAGCAGTTTTGTAAGGATAGTAGGTTTTTGTTGGGTGGTATGACCACTTTACCAGCATGGTGTAGCATTAGTCTTTATGATCAGTCTCTATATATAACTGATGAGATGATCTTGCCAAAGCAGTGAAGATACTCGGGTTCCATGCCAGTCTGAGCAGAGATTTACATTCCTAAAATGGTCTTGTCGGGGCGTGCATGTTTGTGATTATTTTCGTTATCTATTCCACCGGCAATTTATGCTTACACTAGTAAATCCGCCCTCGCTTCGCTTCGGGAAACCAGTCCCTTCAAAAATCTCTATAAATTTTAACAAATTATGTTATTCCGATGTCTAAGCTATATTACTGCAAAGTTTCGTGAAAATCCGTTCAGTAGTTTTTGCGTGAAAGAGCAACAAACACACACACACACACTCACTCACTCACTCACTCACTCACATACATCCTTACAAACTTTCGCATTTATAATATTTTTTATGAATAATAATTTAGCTACATGGTATGCACGAATGTGTAACTTGGATATCATCAGCGGACACCTGAAACATCAAATTAATATCCAATAAAACACTTGCAGCTGATCCAGCATTAATTTACCGATGGTCCCTCTCGAGGCTGCGGTTATAAATACAAAATACTCACTAACGTATGTCATTTTAAATAAATAAGCACGCGATCTCTCCCGAATTGAATGCGATGCTCCCGGGGTGAATAAATTTATCCGTGGACCCGCGACAGTCCCAGGTTGCAGGGGAAATCGGTTTGTACACCCTCACTCATATTAATATCAAAATACCTTCAAGATACTGTAACTGTATTTCTCATCGCGTTTTGTGGAAGTTGGTTGAAGATGTCTTTTTGTTTTTTACAACCCTACGTACTCATAGCACCACGCTAGGATTGTCTGTGGTTCGAATGCCACGGACATCATGCAAAGAGAAAAATATACCAGGACCGGGAACAGAAAAAACCAGAATTTTTCGAACGACAGTCGTGTAAGGTAATTAATCATTGTACTCGTATCATATAACGTCGTCTTATGTTTTTTTCTTTTATATTCCTTCTTGCCCAGTAGGTAATGGTCGTGCTCATGCACAGTTGACCAATTACCATCGGGTAGTCCATGTTCGTATGTCGGTAATTTACATTAAAAAGAAGTCATTTTATCCTTCATTGTTTCTTGTTTATAACTTGTTAAATTACGTTATCAGCGGTCCCTACTTATTTCTGCTACACGTGTAATGCGTGAGCTAAACATGGCTAAGCGAAAGGATCAATCTTTGTTTTGTTCGGGAGGATTGGAGCGAACAAAATTCCCGTCTACTAACAATCGGGAACCCTTTCGCGGGCCACGGTGTTCCACCGATTGTTACACAATGGCGCCGTAATAAATATACATCAGCGGCAGCGGCGTCAACGGAACTTCATTTGTACGCCTTTTTAGAGATCCCTTATCGAAAGCTAAACTTCCCTAAAGCGAAAGACAGGACCCTTATAGATTCGTCTTGATTATCTGTCCGTTCGTTTAAATGTAACTGACATGTTATTCCGAAATATGTATTAGGACTACGTTGAAACTTGGTTAACGGATGCATTTTCTGAAGAGAGGAATGAGGTTTTTATACAAATAAAAATAAAGTAAAAGGGAGAAGGGCGTTTCTTATACCTACATAAAAATGAAACTAAAGAAAAGTTTTTCATCAAACCTATACCTGTGGGGTGTCTATAGACAGCTCCTAAAATGACAATTAGGTTTCTAAAACAATTTTTCTCAAAGTGAAATGTACGAAAGATAGAACTTTCCAAAGTGCTTGTTACTACAGATCCCTTCATGAGCAGTCCAACTCGCACTTGGCCACTTTTTCAGAAAATCCGCCATTCACACATTGCGGGAGCACAAACTTACTGACGACTAAAAAACATTACTAACAAAGATGAATTGTTTTCTCCACAATTCAACGTTTTTAGTGATATATACGCGTACCTACATACCTTTGCGCTTTACCTTCATTTATTATGCTTGTCGCTTAGAAACGGAATCTTTTGACCGCGTCGGTGTGCTCATTCGTTTATAAGATGAGTGTCTTCAAGCCAACATTGAATAGGTCTCTACAAAGTTATTGCGGATTAACATTTTTGTAAGCATCACCACTTATTACAATCAGGTAGGATTGTAGATGGCATCAACTTTTAATTTATGGAAATAATGTAGTACAGTAGTCTGTAACCACACATAATTTTAATAATATGGATAGATCCTTCAACCAATTTGTCCTAAAATGCGCGTATTTACCAAGTTGCCCAAATTGGGTAGGTAAATGCTCACCAAGGATTCCGTTAACGTTTTTATATTATCATCTTTAAGTATAGGATAGATTCTTCTAATGCACACAAATGGATGGAATGTTATTTATTTTCAGCGATTAGTACCTTCTATCGGGGAAATCGATCACGCCATAATTCTCTTTTACGTTTCGAGTAGAAGAACATCATAAGTACAAAACTTGTGAATTAAAATTAATGAAAAGAAAGTGGTCGCTCATTCAGCCCAATATCCAGTATTTCAGAGCTCCTCGAGAGAAAAGTGGGGATTATTATGAGTACTCGCTAATCCTTCTTTTCAAGGTATATTGGGGAGTGGGAACAAATTACCGGATGTGAAAGTTCCCCGCGGCTTTCAGCGCTGGGCTCGACCTGGTTCGGTCCGGATTGATCAGTTAAGTAGTTCCCAAACTCTTGCAATATACTATTTTATTTTTCATATCTTTCAGTGTTCTTAAAGTTTTATTGAAAATAAAAATAAAAGTCTATGTTTGGCTAGGCCTTTTCTGAATTTCATTTCTTTAGTCATGCAGATAAAGTTAGAATTCTAGACCACCCCAATACGAGAAAAGGTAAGAAACATGACTTCAATCGATGAAAGGTCTATCACGGGGCCTTTCTAAGTTATTGAGGAGTCCCATGGTGTACTCCACCACGCGGCTCCAATACGGACTGATGGGCTAGCTAACTCGAGTGAATTTATAACGATTAGGTCTGAGGGACTTTTGAAAGCTTAAAAAGTACAGAAATTTTATCACCGATCCAACTTTCGACCAAGTTTAAGTTGGATATTATTAAAGTATAAAGAAAAGACGTTGCTGCAGTGCTATTTCATTAGTTGGTCTCTCCAGAGCGTAGTTAAGACTAGTTAAGAAACTCTTAATGGAATGCGTAATAAACAGCAAATTTACATGAGAACTTTTACACTTCTTAGATGCACATCGTCTGACTTTGCCGTACCTACTGCAATACTTGGGGGTATATTCTGGGTTTTAATTTAATACGATATTTTCACGAATGACTTTAATCGCATTAATTAATGATTAATGTAAGCGACGATAGCCTAACATAAAAAACTCACATAACTGATAGTATGTACCTACTTTGACGTTCTCCAAAGTGTGTGAAGTCTGCCTAACTTCATGCAGCGATGTTTCATTGGAACAGTGCGATGGCGCTACGTAAATATCTGTATCAATTTTTTTAAGTTTTTTAAATGTTTCACATAACCGTTCGTGTAATCACTTTAAGTTTACTCTTAAGAAAGTTTTACAATTACCACCCCACTAAATAATCTTAATACAAAACTCACTTGTACTTAGAGAACTTTGCACTGGACTCATCGGATCTTAGTGCCTTATGATATTAGATAATATAAATATTGTCATTGTTGATTATTTATTTGCTAGTGGTAACTGAAATAAGTATAATAGTGGTAGTAGTATTTTAAGCGATTAGCCTCATAAAGCTCAATAGTCTGGCGTACACAATATCTCGACGTTAAGTGGTTAGCGCCAAACTCTAACTGAATTCATTAATACCATAACTGACAGCTTCAAGGTCGACACTAACAACTTTAATAGTTTTGACACTGACAAGTTAACGTTTGGATTATTGAGAACATGGACGCTGTTTCACAAACTATTCGTTCGAGCTGCTATGTAAACTTCCGTTGCCACTCGCATAAATAAAATTAACACAATGCAAGTGTCGACACGTATTTATTATAATCTCTCCCAGCTCACACATACATCCAATTTGTAGGATTCAAACCGAGTTCCCCGAACGGAACGTTGATTGTCATATAACAGGTTCTCACCGTTTTATCGAAAGCCGAGCTAAATTGAAAGCTCTCGACGAGGGAGCCGTAAACATTGCACGCATTCACAGGTTATCGAGGAGTAGTATCGCACGAGTGCGAATAGCGGCCTGCTAACGAATTCAGTTCGCGTGGCAATATAGTTAATTGAGAGCGGCAAGATGGCGGCGTGGCGGGCGCAACAAGTGTGCAAATTAAAACGTCGCGGGGACCTTTGTCTAGCGGAATTTATGGAGTACCTGCACCACGCGCCGCCGACCTCACCTTACATATTAAACTCTTTTTCTGACAGTAATACGAGTACTTTGTTTTAACGAGGATATCAAAGTCTGGTTTAGCAGTTTTTTATGTATAGTATGTAGCTCACAAACGAGCAGAGAACCATTTAGTTGTAATTGGTCATCGTTGATCTATTGTACCGTTGTAGTACCACCGCCCATCACGGTACTTAGGACCATTGTTTTAGCTGCAATTATGTACCAGATAGAAAGGCGTTTAGTCGGTTAAACTTTTTTAGAGGCGACCATTTCAGTCCTCAAGGGTAACAACGCATTCCTGACCGAATAAGGACGAGATTTTTGAGTGTCGCTTACAGTTATTATGGGCGGCAGCGAAAGGGTGGTGCTGCACACTCGTTGGTTACCTTAAATCCATAAAAGAAACACTAACACCAAATAAAGGCATCGCTGATGCATTGCCGATCATGAAAGAAAATGCTGAATCTCAAGTTTACTACTGCCAAGTCGTGTGATCTAAGGAAGAGGGTGGTAGCTGGCTGGGTTTCAGCTCTACCGACAACCAGGACTGGCTTTTATTGCATCTTAAATAATTATGCCAATCTTCCGGCATCAGTATTCTATACTTAAATCACCGAGAATATAGCCAAATACGGCTTCTTTACGTACCCTTGATATTCAATTAATTAATATTCTGAACATCGAAATATTTTATTAATAACTGGGCAGTTACAGTAATGCTTTTTCTCCGTAAATCCTATTAAAGTGTGGAGGTACTGTCCTGTATAGATTAAAAATGCATTGTACGCAGCGGTGTTCCAACACAGGGCATTGTTTTCTGTTCCGAACTAAATTAATACGGACACAAAGTTACATGAAGGCATATTTTGTAATCCCGTCGTGAGGATTTAATATTTTGTTGTCATTAATCACCATAGGTGGTGCTTCCATAGTTAATAAGTCCATGTCGAGTAGGGCTTGATCACTAATGTAATGGTTGACCATTAAGCGCTTCTCTATGAATGCACAGTCAATAATATACTATTGACTATATATTGTCTATATATTGACTATATATTGTCATGACGAAAAATCTTACAAATTGTGTTTTAGCCTCCACCCGTACCGTGCGACAAGCGATTTCCGATGATTGACAGCGTCATGTCCCCGCCGCCGCCGAGCTGAACGGTGGCGGCGCGGTCTCGTGTCGTAATTAATCTTGTTTGAGAAATGGCTCCGAGGATGCAGGCCGGAGCCGATACGTTGATAAATAGATTTTTGCTGCCTACCAACTCCTTCCGCGTCGAGTGGCGATGATACACGCTTGTACTGGATGGCGCAACTTTCGACGTTGTGACCACTGTCTAATGAGTTTAGGTCTCTGTGCGATTATATGCCTAAAATGTCTTATACTTGCTTCCTTTACTATGTTACGTCATAACTTTTAACAGGACGAACCGATTTTGATCATTCTTTTTATTTGTAACCTGGTGCTTGCCGTCTAATCCCATTTTAATTTAAGTGACATCTGACAGATACATTTTTAGTAATCCCTCACAATGTGTATTTACCTAATTGACTACGACTACGTTGATTATATTTATTCTCGTTTTTATACTTTTCGATATTGAAGTTGATTTTTTGTTTTGTTAAAGTTATTCAGAGCTGTTAAAGATCGGGTAGGGAGCCGTCACGTCGGTAAGACTCTTAATTTAAGTGCAAGTACCCTATGTTATAGTGAGCAATAGCACAAGTCATGTGTGTGTAAACGTGCACTTCCAGTACAGCGCTGTATCCTCGTATTTCTCAATTTGCCCGCTAAGTATGCGGGTCGCGCGGGCGGCCAATTTCTTTGAATGATTACACTTGCGTATTTTTTGGTACATGGCGTTCACGCGGCCGCTGTGCCCGAACGTATTTACGTGCAGCGGGGGCGCGGGGCGCGGGGCAGGGGGGAGGGGGGGGCTCTGTCTGCAATGCGATACTCTTACATCGTCATTGTTTATTCGGAGTGAGTAGAGCTCTGGAGGGAACTTTGACTACGTTTTCCATTGCGGTACATTCCGCTGGGGAGCTAATGCGACAGTAACAATTATGATATAAAAATAAATAGCTCTTGATATAAACTAACCGACTTCATTGATAATAAGTAGTGAAATGAGAATATCATTGACTTGCCGAAGTCAATTATATGGCCATTATTAGAGACTCGAAAATCACTAGTCAGATGTCGCTCTTTAAGTGAGCACACAATAAGCACTAGATTTCAGATAAAAAAGAACGTGTGACAAAAAAGGGAATCCACTGAAGAGTCATAAATGATGTAAGTATCTGTTAAAAAATATGTCGTCGAATTATGGATCTCCACCATTTTTATCTGTGCTAAAAATGCAGAAAGATAATACACGGAACCGAAGGATTACATACCTTCCGAAGCAACCCATCCAACGTTCCAACGCACAGAACATGATGGCTTATTGCTAAAATCAGCCAAATAAAATCCAGTATTGTTATTCCCCACATGAAGTTTACCACATATCAATTAAAACAACGTATGTCAGTATTTTAAGCCAGAGCTTTGTCCCGGCTGTTACATATTCAACATGGTCTTCCCCTTTGATGCCTTTGTGGGTGTAGTCAGTCGGATTAGTGATTGTCAATTCGCCGATTTATCGATAAGGGAATGAAAACGTCGACGGCTTTGTGTAAATGCAACCGCTACGAGTATTTACATTAACGCGTCACATTAAAGCTAATATTTGTACGTCAAAATGTATGCAAATTTCAAATTGAATTCGAATTTCAAATGTTAATTTTATTTATCTGTGGTGGACAATTAGTGTACCGTAAGTTCATTTAAATGTGTTATTGTCTGTGTGTAATTAATAATGCGTAATATTAAATCATAAATGCGTTTTGATTTAATTGCGATAATATAAATTTACTAGCAGAAAATTATGGACGCGAACGGGAAAATTTAACAGATTTCTGTATTTCAATTGATGTATTATGATAATATATTTTAAGTTAATCAAATACATAGTTTAATAAAACAGTTACAATATTATTTAAATACTCAGTTAATGTACTGATGGTAAAACTTCACATTCGTTAAGAGAGTTGTCAGTTGCAAAGACAAAATAACTAATTTGACTTTGAATGTATAAAATTGTGGGTTTGAAACTAAACTATGTCATTAACTTCCCTCTAAGAAAAATTAAATCAACAAGTTTTTTACTGGAATTGAGATAGCAAACGAGCAGGCAGAACCACCCTTCCACTGCCGCTCATAACAACTTTAACCGACTTAGAACAGGACTAAATTAAGGCACTGCGGGATGGTTAGCAGGTGGCGTTAGAATATTAGCAGATTAATTGTGATAATTAGTCCAGTTACTTGTTTTACTAATAATCCAGTTACTAATTGTTGTTAAGTCTCCTGCTAATTCGGTCGCAGACCTGTTGTTACCCAGATTATAGCTTAACTGGAACATAAATGCTTTTAAATTTAGTATGGTAAAGGTACCTACAATGGTGGGCGGAGCATACTGGGCAGCGTTTTAGTAACACGTTGTATTCGTATCTGAAGCACTAAGCTCATGTTCGTAGTATATCGATGTCTGTCACATCACTAGCGACGTCAGTGAATAGATGCGAATAGATTTGATTTACGGGGCGAACGTCGATAACCGGCGGTAACGAGCGGCGTGTCCACTGCTTCCCTACAGTGAGTGAATCGGGATTGACTGCAACCCTAACATGGCGACTATACACACGGAGTACTGTCTTTGTGTATAAATCACTTTTAACAAAAAATAACTCACTGGAAAATCGATAAGTAGAAATAACTTAAAACGATTCGTCAGATGTCGCTCATATTTATATGAGATCAGACATATCAAAATCGGTTCACCGTGTGCAAAGTCATGAGGTAACACACACGAAAAACAGTTGAATTGAGAACTTCCTTCTTGTTGAAGTCGATCAAAAAGTTAAATAAGGGTAACGCCCCTGTGGCTACAGGGTAATTTTTTTACTAAATTATTTTAAACAACATGACTAGAGGACGTTTTAAACACTGAAGTTCTATCAATTACTCTATACTCCACAAATACTTAATTTTTTAAATCAGCACTCTTCGCTCCGTCGGCAATTGCCAAGTTCATTTCATACTCTCTAGAGACGCCAGCGGTGTTGTGGAGGGTTTTAAACTCTTATTTATTTTCCTCAGCTGGACAATTTGTCAAGCCTCCCAAGTGAGACGGCTTCCTTGTCTGTAGTCTCCATGGTACCATACATATCGTCACAGACGCCGCTTTATGCCTCAGTACACATCACAGATTCCGCGCTTGACTCCGTGACACGAGTCTGGTTTGAACTAGTTTTCAAGTATCAGTATTTATGACGTGCAGTGATCGTCGTTTGCAACTTGCACTCCACTTTTATTTAATTTGTTGCGTATGTCAAGGGTTTTTGGGGTCTGTAGGTAAATGGGTGTAGAGAGAAGATTGTTTTGTGTTCCAGCCATGCATGCTTCTGATGCTAATTATTGAATAAGAGATGAGATTAATGCACTGCGCACGTTATAACGACGCAACAACGCACCAACAAAAACGAAAATTATGATCTTTATATCTCAGTTATTACAATTGTATACTTGAAAGACGTAGTCAAAGACGTAACGTTGAAAGACGTAACTCGCCATCCACTGCTGACTAACTGCGAACCAACACCGTGTAGGCACAGAATCGAAATTTAACGGTAATTATTAAGACATAAAGATCATAATTGAAAGACTTCGTTTATGTTGGTCTATTTTCGGTCCTCATGATGTGTGCAGGCCTTAAGACTATTGATTCACCCTGACCACCATGGTGAGTTTTTTCTTCGCTGTCCAGTAACAACTCTGCTTCTAAAATCAACCATTACGGACAAATGAGACTGAATCAATCTACTTATTGACTTCAAAATTGTAATGCTGGCAATTCCGGAAAAGCTGCGTTCGGAAACGAGTATGGAATCTGGAGTCTGGAATCGAGTATGAAGGGGATCACCTGTCGGCTAGCGAGCTCACTAAGCACCGTTATCAATATTACGTCCATCCATAAGGGTGCGGTTCCACTGAGGCGGAGCGGAGCGGAGCTGTGCGCGATTCACCAATCACATGGCTTGAAATCTACATCTCATTGTGCCTCGCGTGGATTTCAAGCCATGTGATTGGTGAATCGCGCACAGCTCCGCCTCAGTGGAACCGCACCCTTATCCTCAGGTAACTAGCTAGCGACTGCCACAAAGTCGCGATATTAAAACGCTGCTTAGTAACTTACTCCTATCCAGAGATTTTGGCCAGATAACTTCAATCCATGCAAGTCGCCGGGCTATGAGCACTTCAATTGCCAGATATGTATGGCCAGATAAATTTATTGAAAACGGGCGGTAGTTCGCAAACTTAACACAAAGACTTATGACCTCTCTATGTGTTGTGATGCAAATTAATTGTACCAACAATTTGAGCAGGGGCCCGGTCCACAAAGCGGTGGTCGGCGGTCGGCGGCCATCTTGCCGGAAGTGTGGTCGGGACGCGCGGCTGCTTCCGGTCCGTGGTAGCCATAACAGTAACACTTGTCTATTAACCAAACTGTGCTTTCCACTTAGCGTTTCGCAGCGCAGCTTTTCCGGAATTGCCAGAATTACAATTTTGAAGTCAAGTGGAACGGATTTTAGCGTTGATGTAAACATTAAGAATGGCGTGCTTGAAAACATAAAGTGGGAAGCGTGGGTTAGAAAGTTTTGTAATTCCTGACAATAAACATTAATAAATATAGGTTAATTATAAACATAATACCGCTAAAATATATTGAAAAATGTTTTAACGGCTATAGGCTTTTATATATCTCCTATGCATCGTAACATTGTGCCAGAAATGACTTTTCAAATGGTCGTTGTGACTTGTGACTTAGGCTTCGGCGGTGACAATAACGTCACTAGTGACGTTTTCGCTGCGACCAAAATGAGCGTGGGCGCCAATTGGAACGATCTAGGAATGATAATAAATGTGTATATGAGCGTTGTAGTAGCCTTAGTGGAACGCATCCATAATGTATACAAATTGTCACTTTGTGTAGTGTCGAGCAATGTTTGTACATTACTGCGTTAATATTGGCAAAATGCGAATTGGCAGATTTCAAACACCAATAAATACAGTACGTAGAAACTCAGATGCGAAGGTTTACTCACGAGGTCTTCTTTCACAAAAGCAGGTGATAATAAACATCTTATACGTCCGTTCTTGTTTAAAAATACAGGTGAGTCCAGGATATTTACTTTTTTGTGAGGTTTAAGCGTTTAGACAACTTGATACTCACTGCATTTCAGGTATACTAAGATAAGGTAAGGTAAATACATAATTTCTTATGTAACCGTTTAAAACTCACAAACACTTAATTACATACTATTGTAGGTATATTACAAAAGCAGTCGAGCGCTGTACCTGGGTACTTGGCGGAGTGAACGCGAAGCCTATCTCAGCTATTCAGGATTCAATAATTTCCGAGCGGCCGCGGCCGCGGTAGTGAGATCGCCGTTAAGATAGAAAAAGGCAAATAATAGTAGTCTCGAACAGTTTAGCCGCCGTCTGCAGTTACTACTTAATATCGCGATAACTACAAATACGTACTGAGTGGCGACACACGGGGGTATATTGCGATCTTGATCGTCAGATTTTGTCACTAATAATGCTCTAAAGCCCAAAATTAACATATAAAACAGTAATGTATGTAGTAAGTGCTTGCAAATAGTCTATCACCGTTAATTTCATTCTAAGTTTTATTTAGAAAGCATTTTATTCTATTATCAACTATCAACTTTAAAAGCTTTCTAAAGAGATTGTAAATATTTTTAAATAGTTGGCTAAGGAGCAGCCGCTACTTGATGGTAGTTAACTCATCACTGCTGTGCTCACTGCTCACCGCATCGCCTATTATTTTCGAATGGAACATAAACACGAATTAAGAATTAAGAATGAGAGTGAGTGACCTGCTAATGCCATTATGCAACAGTCTAATCAGCCGAAAAGAACCCTAAAGACTTTTAATAGAAGCTATGTGACGGTGTTGTCTTCTCTTTTATACATAATATAGCAAGGTGCTCAAAAAGCAAGCGCGATTGGCTTAATATCAAGGTTCATTTGTAACTCAATATTGCAAGTTTTATTGACACCATTTATTTCACAACGGTCCTCGATAAGAAATGCTGAAAGAATTTACTTGTAAAGCGTCTTGTTCTGATTAAGAAAACGGCCATCCTCGAAGCTCCTTATTTAACGTGGCGTCAACGTTCACGTTTCTTATCCGTATGTTTTCATGGTGCGGTGTGTTGCTATAAAAACTAACCGTCGCGATAAGAGCCCTAAGCCCTCGTCAGGAATATTTTATTCGGTAAGGTAATCCTGGATATTGAGCGGTGTTTTGTTCGGAGGCCGTTTTATATTTTAAAACTTTATTTACACGGGCCAACCGACCACCGAGTTTCATCGCTCCATTATTTGTTTTGAAATACCCATTGAAAATTAATTATTGAGGGAACAAATACGATATTTCGAGAGGAATCATGTCGGATAAAATTCATGTTGACTGAATGGTGTAAAATTGAACTTTGGTTTTGAGTCATAATGGTTGTTAAAATTACTTAATCTTCTACACAGACCATGAGCCACATCTCAGTATAGGTAGGTCTAAAGAAGCCGAGTGTTGCTTTTTTATCAGTTTGCACTGGGAAAAAAGATTTTGACAGATGTGTGTGACTTTCGATACATTATGGAGTCACTAAAATCTGCTAACTACACCTTATCATCATCATCTCAACCCATCATGGCCACTATTGAGCACGGGTCTCTTCTCAGAATGAGAAGGTTAAGGCCATAGTCCACCACGCTGGCCAAGTGCGGATTGGCGGACTTTACACACCTTTGAGTTTTGCAAACTCTCCAGCATGCAGGTTTCCTCACGATGTTTTCCTTCACCGTCTATAGCAAGTAACATTTAAATGCTTAATACGCACATAACTCCGAAAAGTCATAGGTACGTGCTCTGGGATTCGAACGCGGACCCTCCGAATAGGAGGCGTAGTTCTTAACCACTAGGCTATCACATCACCGCTACACCTAATTCTGAAGAAACAAAACGTTTCCAAAAAGGATTAATAAAGATTTCTTGGTGGAGTAAGCCCGATGTCGGTGTCTTCAGATTATAATAATATGTAATCATGTTTACATTTTGTCCATGTCTGGACTCTGGTACTAGAGACATCGGCAATCTCAGAGCTGTCTAAAGTGTAACTTCTACGAGCAGTGCTTTAGCAACCCTGTAGCCTAGTTGGTAGCGACCCTGCCTGCGACGCGAGCGGTCCCGGGTTCGATTCCCGGCCGGGGCAGATATTTATGTGGCAGATAAATATTTGTACTCGGGTCATGGATGTAATTGTAATGTGTTATATGTGTAGTCCATGCCACCCGCGACACAGGTTACCTTACTGCGGGGGTATGAGTGTGTTAGCGTTTATTTATTTATTTATTTAGTACGTGGCGTGCAGTCATAATCAACGCCGAGCTTATCCGGCTAATGTTGATCCCGTTCAAAATTTGAAGCCAGTTTAATGATAACGCGGCGACACGTGCAATGTTCAATGCCAGTTCATTTCAACGAGCTCCAAACGCCTTTGTTCATGAAAAGCAAATGAGCTTGCTGCGATGTGCACGAGATAGATCGGTGCTGGATGTGACTGGATTAAATCAACTATATTTGGAGTACATATTGACATTGAAATCCGCTTAGGCACGGTTTGGTGTATGGTTAGCATATTGATATAGTACCTACTGGTAAACTACTCTATCTAATACGAGTGGTTCGGACGTTCGTCTCCAGAACAGGGGATCTTATCTGAATCGAAAAATTGCTTTTGATTAAAATATTCTGATATTTCCCGAAATCCTTTTTTAAATTATATCCATATAATTTTCTGGTGAATGTAATCCGAGGTGATCGTATGACATTATTTTGGGGCCTTGGAATGTATGTATGAGCCAATGTATTTTTAGTGGGTGTCCACTTGACTTGTTAATGTAGTGTTTAGTCTAATAAATTATACGTTTTATTAATTATACGTTTAATAATTATACGTTTACGTGTAGTGTTTAGTCTAATAAATTATCTTTTATCTAAATATCACACACCCACTCTAGGTTTCTCTGTGATTTGGAAACATCTCACTATCCACATCACGCTTGGCTTATTAATATACATTTTTTAAATAATGCTAATTTCATACGAGACCCGTTGTTTACTAAATGGTCAAGAAAATCGCGTCGTATCTAGCACAATAATTATTATACCTATGTCTTGCATGTGAAAGTGCGGCGGAGCGAGCAGCGCCGTCCGGACAAGGCAATATTGTGTATAATGTTGAAATGTACGTTATATTTGCATGTAAATAAGATGTCGCAGCGGAATAATTATAAGCTCGAGCAGGTGGTCGCACAGTGGACAGCGGGCGGCGGACATAGAGATAATACACTAGAGCGCAGAAGCCAGGCTTCAGAGCGTACCTCGGATAAAAAGAGACGAAATCTTTAGTTATCACCTTTCTCTTTCTGGCGAGGCTTCAGAGCGTACCTAGGATAAAAAGAGACGAAATCTTTAGTAATCACCTTTCTCTTTCTGGCTCATCGGGATCGGAGAGAGACAGGTAATTATCGTTATCGTTGTTTCTCTTTCTAACCGGGGGCGATTGCAATGTATGGACAGCCGTGTGGCTCGCCCACTCTAGTGTATTATCTCTATGGCGGCGGACGGCGCCGGTAATAGGCATGATGACAAATTTTTGGAAATTGTTCTATAATGCTCTGGAATATATATTAATTACAACAAAGATAATATTTCTGCTTAAAATTAAGGATTAGTATTTAAAAGTTACTTTTTAATTCATAAATTTAAAATTCGCACCAAAACGCATCAAAGTGTCATGGCGTCCCTTTGCTACGTCACTTTAGAGTACAACAATCACTCGACAGTTGTAAACATCTTGATTTTTTGGAATTACAGTTGTTATTTGGTTATAATCATGAATTCGAAAGCGTATAGGTGGTGTTCAGTCCCTCTGTGTACTAACACGTCCATAAAAACTCCTGAGAAGTTATTTATTTTCGTTCCTTTTAATAAAACTATTCGAAATAAGTGGCTTAATCTTGCAAGACGTGATATGAAAGGAATAACACCCACTACTCAGCTATATTTTTGTGAAGATTGAACTGAAGTTGAAAACAAAATAAAAACCGCGTATTAAATAGTAAAAACCAGCGAGTAGGTATGTATTCTATTGAATTACAAATAAACAATGATAGAGAACTCTAACGTGACGTCACGCGCTGTGATTGGTGTTCAACATGTCATGGCGGATTGTCGTATTTCGTGATTTTGATTTATTAATAAATTATTAATCTCTCTTTTAATTATAAAAAGAATAAGTGTTTTATAATCAACAATTCAGGTATATTATACATACAAATTATTTCAATGAAATTTACTTGCTGTCGTCATGCCTATTCCCCGAGATTGGCCGGCGACGCGGCGACGTGTGCACTGTAATTTACATTCTCTGAGGCTAACGTTGGACGATGTGATGTGAATCAGGGATGTTACGGATGTGGAATTTCGGATCCGGATACGGATACGGATATAGGAATAAACTTATTTCGGTTTCGGTTTCGGTTACGGATATCTAATTATTTCGGATTATCCGTTAGTTTCGGATAGTTTCGGTTACGGATATTACATTAAAGTAAAACAAAACATTGTATAGATATAATCATTTGGTTTTATTTTTTATCAAATCTAGGATCATTTGGCATAAAAATCAGTCACAGAAAGAAACTCAAAAGTAACTGGCAATCCTTCAGAACAGGCAACTTGAAATTTCAATGCTTTATATATCTAAGTATAGAAAATGTATAATAGTTTATCGTCATAAAATCATCATCATACTATGTAATCAATATCATACAATAAATGAACTATCATACAATTCTTATTCTTATTATTGTATAAAGGCATTGAAATTTCAAGTGCAGCATAGCCAGTTACTGCAGGATAGCCAGTTGCTTCTCAATTTCCCCTAGTTAAGTGGTTATTATATCCACCTACTTAATTTTCAGTTTTATTAAATAAAAGAGATCAAATAAAAAAAATGCACATTGCACTTATTAACTTATAACATAAGGTACAACATAATAACATTAACTAATAACATAATGAGATCTTTCTTCTTAATTATTTCTATGAGAAATTTTTATTAGTAATAACACCATAACAAAATATTAAATATTTATCCTACTCAGAGACCTAACTAATACTCAAATTTAAGCAAAGGAAGATTGTATTTAATAAAGAGCAATTTTGCAGCCTTATCACCAGAAAGCCGATTTCTCAGGGGGTCATAAATTAACCCAGCTGCGCTGAAAATTTGCTCACTGGGTACACTGCCAGGAGGTGGTGAGAGGTACTGTCTTACTAAATTACTTAGGCTATGGTACTTTGTGTGAGATTTCCACCATAAAAGTGGGTCTTCAGTGAGTGACAACCTTTTTTCTCTATTGTATTCTGTTAGTAATGATTTTTTGACAATAAATGAATTGTATACTTCATCAGTACAATCTATATTTTGATCATCCTCGTCACTAATGCTCAATATTTCCGCTAGACAAGATTGAATGTGTGATTGATTGCTTGTACTTGTTGTTGCTGGCTCATTCCGTGGTCTTTTAGGTGAAGAATGACCTTCATCATGGGAAGATTTTAAGCACCCCAAGATTTCCAAAATCTGTGACTGTACCTGTTCCCTCGTAATTTCAGTAAAAAATTTGAGTTTGTACCGTGGATCTAAATAAGTAGCTATTGTGTATATTTTATTATTTTCAATGTCCTGAAATCTGTCACTGATGTCCTGGATCATTTTAGTAATCATTAATTTAAAGTTTTCGGAAGTGTCTTTGGATTTCAGGTGTAGTCTTAGTGAAGAAGTGCCACCTCCTTTCCGGGAAAAGTTTTTACAACATTGTTTACATCTTGCAGTTTCTACATTTAATTGCTCAAAAAATGTCCAGATTGAACTCGATTTTGGACGCATTTTGTCCATACAAATCAATTTAGTACGTAGCACAACAATTACCCTTCACTTTTTTAATTATGTATTCAATCGTTAAGAAATAAATTCACTGGTTATGAGTGAGGTTATGTTATGACTTATGACTAGAAATAACAAACAAATACTAATGTAATGATTAATGCAAGGTTCACGTGGCGCGCGAGCGGTGAAACAAAAACCTGTCGTAACGTGTTTTATTTAGACTCCGCCCCTATCCGAAACTATCCGAAACTTTTGAATCGGTTCCGGTTACGGTTACGGATATATTTTTATTTCGGATATCCGATAGTTTCGGTTTCGGTTACGGATATCCATAACATCCCTGATGTGAATATTATAATGGTATTTGTTAAACTTTTGATATCTACTCGTTTGGTCTGTGGCTTAGCTTTGGAGTTATTGTGTTAAGTTTGGTTTAGGTTTTGGTGTGAGACGCTCGTTTATTTAGAGATGATTTGCTATTCATGACGTAGGGTCGGACTGAAAAACAGTGTCATGACAATGAAATTATACGTACTTAAATTACTAAAATAATAGTTTCAGAGTACGCTTAAAAGTCAAAGTCAAATTGTTTATTTCATTTGGGAATTAACAAATTCACTTATGAACGTCAATTTTTTTGATTCTACCACCGTTTTGGAGCCACTTATCACCGTTTTTTTAGTATTTAATTATATTGATAATAATAATAAAGATTTTTTTGGAATAAATACACAGGCTTACAAAAGTTAATAATGATCCTGCATAAATAAGACATAAAACCTTTTTGTTACGCTTCTTATTTTATTTACCATCAGTGCAAATTATTATGCGAATACTGTATCGTATAATATGTAATAATGTATTGATTTTTTGTTATGAATATACCTGATAATGAAAAAATGTTTCGCCGACCCGTATGGTGCAAACATTTAACTTAACCGTTCGATGGCTCCTTGTTTCGATTTTGCAAGGCGAAACTGTGAAAATGAATTACAATTTACGTTTTTGGTATCACGCTGTTGTAAGTTTAAAGCCTTCACGTACTATATATCTGCAATAGTAACTGCAGAAGATCTTCAGCGACGCGCATAACATATACATACATAATCACACGATTAGTATTTACACTTGCATAAGCTTGGTTTCTTTTTATTTCTATTATGTTGTTACATTAAGTTATGTTAAGTTTCCCTTTTTTATTGTTTGCTCAGTTGGAACTTTGTGTCATAGCACTTAAGGAGAGTTGTGATCGCTGCAACACAGTGTATACTTATGCAGGATCATTATTCAAATTCACTGTTACCCACAAGTTTGTTTCCAAAATAAATATTTATTATTATTATTATTATTATTTGCCGGGTTATTTTTATCTTAATAAAATGACTGGAGGCATTCAATTAGAATCGAAGGAAAATGTTTTTGGAGATGTTTAAACAGCCCCTCCCTTCCCCTCTCCCCTACCCTCCGCTCCCCGCACTGGAGGAGAGTCAATCAGGTGGCAGTTCGATGGCTTAAGCGTGTCAAATGGTTCGTGTCGAGCCTCTCGATCTTATGGGACGCCATTATTCACTTCCCATAAACCCTTTGCAATTCTTTTAGAAGTTCTTGCCTCCATTTCTCGGTATTATTATGTTATAGGTCGGCTTTCGAGTGATTTATCAGAAATCGTCGAGAAAATGGCGCTTATCTATGGGGATAAATGTATCCATATATCTACTACTTGTGACGGCTGGGGCCGTTTAGAATATCTCATTTAGAAGAAAAAGTTTATTTCTACCCGCATTCTAACTACATGAACTGAACTGCTTTGACACCGATAAAACATTTCTCTTGTTTATTTTACCGGCTGGCAACACTCCTATAATGCATCTGTGATGATCCACGTGGCGCAATGGTTACCATGCCGAATCGCCGTTTGAAGAGTCCTGTGTTCGATTCTCAGCGAGGCTACCATTTGAATGAGTTTAATGGTTATAATGCCAATAGTATTTAGTAACTTGTCGAGGCGGGTCTACGTCACTTTTGTGACCTTCATTCTTAAAAAATACGATTGGAATACCAAATGAGATTCTCATTTGTCAAATATTTTGTTGGCAGCGGCATTAAGGATACATATATGCTGGGCGACGACAATGGCTGAATGATAAACGTCGTTTCGGTATGTTTGTATCCCGCTACGGTAAGTGAAGATATAAATAATTCCGGCGGTGGCTCCACGGGCACCATCGTTTAGTGCGGCAGTAAATCTCTTAGCCACAACATTTTTATACGAGTAGACATCCTAATACGTACAAAGGACGGCGTATAATTCATGTACTCGGTAACAAAATATAAAGCCGTATGCGTTTTAAACGTGCTTTAAAAACCATTGAGCGCAGCGCGAGGAAAATAAAAGCGGACGTGAAATAGCGGCCCGGGAGCGCCCACAGACTGCGGCGGGGGAAGAAGTGGCACTGTGTGGTCTGATGGTGTGACAATTTTACTTTTACCATTAATTTGGAGATCTCCTGCTAGGGGAGCCGTCATACTTCGAAAGCGGCCGAGCTCCGACTGTTCACTGTCGGGACTTGTATATGCGAGCAAACTTCGATAGCGTGATCCATGAGGTTACCATCTTTCGTGTTAATAATTGTTAATAACGCTTCACACTCAAAGCCACACACTAGGGTTCCCTGTGTCGTGGGTGCCTTGGACAACACACAAGACAAGGACACACACCCAGACCGAGAACGGAAATTTACTACTACGGAAATGTACTTTAAACTCATCATTCAAATTGCCGTCTCGCTGGGAATCGAACCCAGGACCCTCGGAACAGCAATCGGCGTGTTAACTATTGCGCCATTCGGGTCGTCGAATTGTATCTTTCGTGTGCGTCTTCTATTTGCAGCTTAGTGCTTTAAGGTTTAAAATTTTCATTTATATAAGATATCAAAATACAAAAAAATATTGCTGTCGATGCTGCTGAGCATTTATGTAAAAAACGAGCACCAGATGGTAAGTCGTCAACACCGCCTATGAGCATCAGCAAAAATAAAGGGATGTCAATACGTTACCAGCCAAGAAAGAACAAGAGAAAATGAAGAAAGAACAAAGTGGAGAAAAAAAAAATCTTTGACATAACTATCTGTTTCCTACCAACAATACAGATGTTATAATCATACTGAAGGAGGTATAAAGGCCAACGGAAGGTAATCTATTAAAGAGATGTGGTAGATTCACTTTTGCCATGTATCATGTTAGTCTTTTCTATGTACGGTGAGCTCTGTGGCCGCACTGCATAATTTTACAAAATGGCCGTGGAGTGATGCATCCATTGCAACTGCTTTGTATGTTTAATTTCATAACCATTAAATGTCGATGTGAAATTCAATTAAAACATTTAAAACTGTCACAGCGTATTTGGTAAGTGAATTAAATTTGGAAAAAATAATTTTGAAGTGTTGAAGAGAAATACGATACAATTTACATACATGCTATATACCTATACATGATATATGGCTATACATATATTATGCTGAAGTGTAGGTAGGTGTATGAAATATTTATGTATAAGAAAGATGTTTTCGCTCATGTAAAGTAGATACCTATAAAAAATAATGCATGATGATGTCAGTTAAGTTAGTGTATACTTAGGTATTTTAAGGTAGTTAGTTAGAAAAAGAAGAAGAATCAGAAAGAAAAAGAATGCGACCAAAGTGCTTCTTTGATTCATTGAACGAAATAAAGTAAGTACGTTATGAAACTCCAAGTCCAAGCTTCGGAATTGAGACATAACTTGTACTGTTTTCCTGTGTGGCTGCGAGTCGACAGCACTGCTCCTGTGTGCGATAATGCCATCTGCATAACAATAGACGCCACGGGTTTGCCGTACCGTGACATCATCATTAATAGTTGTGCTGTATAGATTATCTATGCAACGATATTATAACAGTTTACTAATAAGTGCGGCGCTCATACCATCTGATACGCTCGAGATGTATTTTTTGTTCGTTCGTTTCGAGTGGGAGCATTACGGAACATGTACAACAAAAAGGAGTCAGAATGAAAATTACGATGATTAGCCGAATTTGCACGTGTACCTATTTTAAGCTATTGTATAGCTTTTATCGCGGGCCTGGGACCGAATGCAGAAATTTCGTAACGAAAATTTATTACACCCTGCACACAGACATAGTTACTATGTCTATGCACCCACACATCGATAAATACCAGAACTTTTAACTGAGTTAACTAACTTTTACTTTATAACGGCTAAACCGATTTGGCTAATTTTAGTCTTGAAATATTCGTGGAAGTTCAGGGAAGGTTGCAGCGATGAGAAAATATGAAAAATTGCGAGGTAAATACTAAAAAAATGAAAATTTTAATTTCCCATACAAATCTTACCTGTCAAACATTTGATTTTCGCCCCGTCGGTTCTAGACTACGGGCCCATGTCGAAAATGGGGGGGTCATACGAACCACCAGGTGATGTATATAGGACGATATAAGAGCACAAAATAATAAGATTCAGCACTATGCCGTCACTTGTAAGCTGTCCAACTGAGTGCTGGTGAGAATTCAAAAGTGCAGGTAGAGGGAGTACATTTTGGTCATATGATTCTGTACGGCATTTTCACCATCGATAGATCCATGAAAAATAATAAGAAAGCGCGCAGTCCCGTAAAAAAATGGTGAGCCACAAAGTCGGTAAATTTGTTTGATTTTTTGAAAATTCCAGGGTAAATTTAGTCATTTGATCCTGTACGGCATCAGTTTCATGCTGTTTCAATACAGCTTCTAATCCATTATTCCGCAACGCCGTACAAAAATCATGCGACAAGGGGAAAAAATCGAGGGTTGAAACCCCCTCTATTTCCGTGGTCTGGGGGGTGATTTGAAAAAGTACGGCTTCGGTTCCAAAACATTATCTAGCACTCAAAAGTACTATTAAAAATAATGCCGTCAAAAAGTTATTGTTCATTTGAATGTATATTAATAATTGCCTTAATTTCATGGTATACTTGATTTATAATGTCATTTGACACTGTACGGCAACTTTTTTTTTAACATGATATTGTAAAATATAATTGTTGCATAGTATTGCCGTTCAAAAGAAACTGTTCTAAAAAAAGTTACAGAGAAATACAAAAACTGAAATTTGTTAAATTATTGCAGAAGTTTAAATATTCATAGATTAATAGAATATAGCAATTTCCTACATTTTTCCCTTGTTCTAAATAGTATTAAGATACATAAATTAGGAAAAAATGATGCCGTACATTTTAATGCAGACTATATTTTTCATACATTTCGTTCTATGGATTTTTCCTTGAATTTTTTTTCCCTACAAACCTTTGGACCAACGAAAATGTACGGCATGTAAAAAAATATTATCTGTGCATAAAATACTTTCAAAATAAATTAATTTTATGTTGTTTCTAATCACCCCCCAGACCACGGAAATAGAGGGGGTTGCAACCCTCGATTTTTTCCCCTTGTCGCATGATTTTTGTACGGCGTTGCGGAATAATGGATTAGAAGCTGTATTGAAACAGTATGAAACTGATGCCGTACAGGATCAAATGACCAAATTTACCCTGAAATTTTCAAAAAATCAAAAAAAATTACCGACTTTGTGGCTCACCATTTTTTTACGGGACTGCGCGCTTTCTTATTATTTTTCATGGATCTATCGATGGTGAAAATGCCGTACAGAATCATATGACCAAAATGTACTCCCTCTACCTACACTTTTGAATTCTCACCAGCACTCAGTTGGACAGCTTACAAGTGACGGCATAGTGCTGAATCTTATTATTTTGTGCTCTTATATCGTCCTATACACAGGTCCTATATACATCACCTGGTGGTTCGTATGACCCCCCCATTTTCGACATGGGCCCGTAGTCTATTCGGTGTTTTAAGAATAATTACATGTAGATCTGGATTAAATAAGGCGTTGGAATCGACAACATGTATTCATAATAGTCGAATTATCGCGTATTTAGATTTAAAACATACAAAATAATAACATGACATAAAATAATGACACTATATTAATGACTTGAGGGTGATAGAGACAGTGCCATACAGGCAAGGCAAACTGTAGGGCACTGTCTCTGTCACCCACACGTCATTCACGCGCCAAAAGATCGTTGTAGGACTTAAATGTCAAATGTCAATTTTCTTTTTAAAAAGAATTATTTTGTAAACTGAAATAGTTCTTATGCTTTTGTTCAGAATATTTAAATCTTCTTTGCACAAATTAATGCATTATCCGTTTCTAATAAACTTTGATGTAACTTTTGATAACTAGGCAACTAAATGAAAACTGGTACACCACTTTCTTATCCCACTGTAAAACAGTGAATATCTGTACTCGTATAATTTGTGTACAAAGTGTTTTAAATATAAATAAACAAAGTGCATTTATTAATGAAGAAAGTCACGAAAAAATTGTGAAAGAAAATGAGTTATTACTCTATATACATTCATTTTATTATTATTATCACAAATGCAGTATTATTTTTTGTTTTGTTAATTTATATATAATGCTATGCAATAGCTTTACCGCGGCAGTCTCCGAGTGCCACACGTCTTTTTTTTTTTAATTTATGGAATTACGGTAGCATACGAGCAGGCTAGCACATGTTATTTTGGTAGATGTCATATTTAAATTGAAGCAAATAAAGTTGATATAGATAATTACAGCGAGACAGAACAAGTACAGAAGGTACATTGCAACAGGTCGGCGTTGGTTTTATTTAAATTGGAATGTTTGTTATTTTGTTTAAGCAAAGACCTGCGAGCTAAATTGAAACTAAGTAAAACTTCTAGGGTTGTTTATTTTAAAAATGAATTGTTACCTACTACGCTCAAGATCTGCTGCACACAACGGAATGCTAACCTTGAGCTCATGGCTCCCCATGGTGTCGTGGGCGTGGAAGACATTGACAACCCTTCTCACCTACTACTAATAAACAACTGACAGGACTAAGTTTCATTAATAGGTACTTCCCGACCCGAGATCTCACACTTGGGTATTAACAAAATAATCAACCAATTAATGTAAATGTAAAGCAATGTTTTATCACCATTATCAATATCCACTAATTGGACTAATCCAATTGGTTAATCCAATGATTAGTCCAATTAGCAGAGTAGTACAACCAAGCCCATGACAACCAATGTTGCCATGGGCGGCAGCGGAATGGCGGTGTTGCATTTGAACCTAGAATTGTTCGAATAGCGATCCAATATGTGAAACATTGCGTCACATTATGCAATGTCCAGAACTACCTATATATATGCTTAAGTTAACTTATGTTTAAAGTTACCGTAGTCTAGCGATGCAGAAGTCGTAACCGGGCTCTTGGCAATAAGAGAACAGAAAATACAGAAAGAAACTTAACATTCATTTTATTATTCAATTAACACAAGTTCCGGGATAAATTAAAACAGCGAAGTTTCCGAGCAAATCATCTGCTTGTTAGCCGAGTCCGCGCTATTTAAAGAACTATGAATTTTCTTTTACCTAAAGGAATTAAAAGCCTGCCTAAAAGTAAAACTTGATAGTTGCAGGCGAGTTATAAATTGTGCTCATTTAGAAGTTTAAATCTTGGAGCCGGCGGCCGGTGGAAATTTAAACGAGACAGAACGTGGCCGACGCGGCCCCGAGGTGATGTCGTGTGCCCTAAACTACAAGAAACTGGGAGATATTTTATGTTCCCTATTATTTCCTTGCCGATAACGCACGAAATTTACAAAGATAAATCAATAAAAGTTAAAATTGACCAAAACATTAGCAAATTAATTAAAAAACAAAAACATTTTTAATTACACTTCTTGATTGATATACTGGGGTAGGTATATTCTATTCATTAATTTATTAAATGTGTTGATAGACAGTCCCTCTTATACGAGTATTGTAATCGGAGATGCCTTTGGTGTCAGATGCTCATTAATATGTAGTTGTATCAAACGCTCAAAACAAATTCTAATTCTCAATTAACGAAAATCTTTAAATAGTTAGGTACCTACTACAAAAAACTTTTTAAGATTGCAATTAAAAATAAAGTAGCAATTGTCAACGGTTTCATTAAATTTTGAAACTCATTCGGATTACAAAAAAAAAAAAAAATATAGGTAGGTAAGTTAGTACCTATATTTTTTTGGGGTTGATGTAAAATCAATGCCAACTTTTAATGAACACCAAATTTCTTAACGCAGAACTCGAGCCTTTTTAATATTTCCTACCGGTACCTACACATTTATATAGCGTTTTAGGCACACGCTACACCGTTTGATAACGCTTCATAACATAACACACGCTTCAAAACGCCAAAACAGGTACCAGAGGTGTAAACTAGGTATCTCCCATTGCTTTTATTATGATCTCCAGATCTTATACAGACGCTCCACTGATTTAGTCGTTAAAATATTTTCTAATGTCTGTAGTCTTAGTATTTTTAGAAAATCCTAGATAAAATCAGACGTGGTGAGCGTACTGCTACTGAAGGTACTGCGTGGTTCCGAGACGTTGCCTTCAAACTTGTCCCACGCAAAGCCCAAGGGAGTAACTTTGGAACCGGTCCGAGAAAGAACAACTGGTCGAGCGACGTGTTCCGAATGCAGCCGACGCGACCGCAATTATAATACATCGATACACTGCAGATATGTATAAGGAATACCTGTCTAATCGCATTGGAGCCTTTGGGATTCGCCAATTGCTGAAATTATTCCATTGGCACCGGTTTATGCTGATACACACGTAGCTTTCCGTTTAGCCAGCAGGATCAAAGGAGCACGAAGAAGGCACATATTATTATTATATTAGTACTCAATGCGATTCTGGTACATATTTTATGTTTTTAATCGTGCACTCTGTTATTGTACGTTTAAAGAACTAAAAGTCCTATCGGTATATAGATTTGCGAGTGCACATTCAGTTCAGCAAACATAGTACGTTCTCAGATTTCATGGAGAAGTAAGTTTTTAAAACGCGCGTGACCAAAGCGCGTTTCACAGCACCAACTGTGCACTAAATATTAGATATGGTCTAATAAAATTATAACTGTGTTTATCCTCCCTTGTTCAGCAAACATTGGTGTTGTGTATGGTGTATGCTTATGGTGATAGCTTAGGTACATTATTGTAATGTATTGTGTTTGTTCTAATATTGGTTAAGTGTAATCGATGTAGACTATTCAGACAATGGTCAGATGATATAAAGATCATATTGGGCGTTGCATGGAGGCGCTATGCGTAATATATGGAGATGTGGACGCATTTGGAGATGGTTTTTGTCACCAGAGGGCAAACAGACAAAGATATTGGGACATGATATACATATTTAGCTTATCTTTTTTTATTTGACTGAATAAAAAAAATATAATAATTGTTAAAATAATATGTCATTAGGTCACTTCCGACCTGATGGTTAATGGCCAGTGAGTAAGCTACCAGATCAAGGGTCTAGGTTCTTTAAGCATTGAGGCTTATCCTTCTATATCTGTTAAGCTTCCACTCACAACAATACTCAATTCCGTCGCTCAAAGAAGTCCCTACTCCGAGCGTTCCTTCCATGCTGGACGAAGCGCCGTGACGTGTGTAGCAGGAATTAAAAGAAGTACCGTTGAATGGTTAAAACGAACTTGTGAACCTCTCGGGGGCTGGCAGGCTGCCACGCGCTCCCGGGCTCCCGGGCTCCGGGGAATCCGGTTAACGGCGTCGTTCGCTTCCATTTTCATGTTACTTTCTTCATATTAAACATAATACGAGATATACAACGTGTCCTTATGCCATGAAGCCACGATGCTTTGGTGATAATGAAGCAGTCATCTGCTTCATTTATTCATATATTTATTCATATAAATAGGACATCAATGTAGTATCCTAATAGTAGTGGTTATGAGATAGCAAATTGATTCAGGCGTCACTTTGCGGAACTCCATTATTACAGACTGACCACCGTAGAGTCTACTTACCCTGATGGTGCCCTGTTTTGGGGCGAAACACGTGTTGGTGGAGGTATGTATGTTGGTGTATACATTCTTTGTTCGTTGCATGTTCCTATGTGGGAGGGAGGGAGGTGCTACTTGCATGAAGGTATGTACACCATCATACATACGAGTTTGCTTGTAGATTAACCTTTAATCTGTAGTGGTTATGAGACTATGCTGGTAGTATCAAATATTGTTGAGCGAGATTAGGTACAACAAACTAAGATTGTAATTTATAACTTGTGTAAGGATATGGAAACGCGTTCATTGTAAGGATAGTTGATAATCACGAGTTCACATATTTTAGAAATCAATATTAAATGCAATAAATTTCCTCCTGAATTGCATTGATATTTGGATCTTCTTGAAAGTAAAAAAATGAGCTCTCGTTCAATTTGTGATTCATTGGTTTGTAACGGTGCTCAATAGCGATAGTTCTCACCTCACTACTTCACATTAGATTGCTCGTCTGTTCTTTTCTTAACCCTTCAAACTATAAAAATTTGTTCATGGATTTCAGCACAGTTTTTCTTGCAAGCATACTTTCTTTTGAAAGTGTCTAAAAACCTTAAACACTTATAAAACACACTATGTCACTATCCCTGCTCGGTACACCTAACGAGTTCGATAGCAAAATGAAAAAGGGGTTGGTTGTAAGCCAATGTTTCATGTTCGGCAGTAGTTTCAGCTTTCAATTTGATATAAGCGTGATATGTGGGAGCTCGCGGCTACAAATGGCCGGGAGCGCTCGGCGCTCGCTCGTAACGATGTCTTCGATATCACCCGACGTGTCGCTGCGGAATTATGAAGACAGTTTGTGATTGAAACCCTAAGAGATTATCAATTCACGTATCAGTAACGTGCTGAAATTGTCTTTTTTGAATTGACTTCAAAAAAGATTTTCAATTCGAATTCAGGTTTTTTGTGTAAGTATCTAAGGACGTCCATGTGCAATACCGTTTTGCACTACCCTACTGTTGTCGTGTCACCGACATATGCTTTACTTTTATTGAAACAACATCTCATGACGCCCCGCCGTGGTACATTTGCCCCCTCGGACGTGACGTTCGCGTGCAGTGCACGCCTTGCATGTTCGCTTAGGGCGGCCCTGTCTGTATGGATGTAGCCACATAACTTCATACCGATTTTGGTAGTTCTTTTTTATGCGAAAGCTGATATGCTTGCCACTTGGTCCTATTTGACATCTGACGAAAATTATAAATATTAGCCATTATTTGTAATGTTACCGAATACGAAACTCGATCGGTTTCCTATCTGTTTGTACTTGTAAAGGAAAATGGTAAGGTTGTTACCAGCAACAGGTGGCGCCACCCTGACATTGATTTATGGCGGGTTGAATAAGTTAACGAGGCTCTAACACCGCTCATTGTTTTACTGACCTTACTGAGACGGTCGAGGCCTTCTCTATGCTTGAACAATGGCTCGAACTCAGAGTGAAGGACGCCATCTTGCAAGTGTTGCAAGTAGTACCTACCGAATAACTCGAAATTAATTTTATTTTAGCAAGTCATTTATTGCGATTTGTGAATTTATTATATTTTTAATGAACTTTCTGTATTTTTTGGTTTTTCATGGTTTAGTGTACAAGATCAGGCCCAAAATGGACCATCTCCTTTTCTAAAATTGTAAAGTTACCGTCTCAGATTAAGGTGAAAATTTGAAGGGAGGACGGGTTCTACACTCTCATTCGTCCCCCCAAACTAAATATTGCTCTCATAAAGTACTTACTTTTTTAAAATTATTTTTCTAAATCTCTAAAAATTTTAAGGTTATGTGGTCTCATTGGTTAATGTGTAAGCGCTCGAAGTCTTAAGTGTATGTATATGTGTGTGTGGACGTGTGTGTGTGTGTGTGTGTGTTTTAAACTACATTATAAAAAATAAATAACTTAAGTAGATCTAATTTGATTTTTGGGCCTAATTTTGAATCGTGACATCTCCGGCGCTGCGGAAGATGCAGCCAAACAGGCAAACAGGACTAACAATAGCGAAAAAGTAATTTGGGGGGAAAGTTGGGGGAGTCACCAACCTCTCCTCCAAAAAATTTCAGCTTAATTTGAGGTAGTCACTTTATAATTTTTGGAAACTTGATTTTTTTATAATAAAAAAAGTATGCATTTCCTAGATTTAAAAATGGTGGGGGGAAGATGTGAGCGTCAGCCCCCTCCCCCCCTCAAATTTTTAGCTTAATTTGAGGTGGTAACTTAATTAAAGAAGAGCCAATTATTTACGTTACCTATCTAATTTAATAAAAAAATTACTTGGAAAGTTAATTACATGCATATCATTAAAAAAAACTTCAATAAATAAAGGAGATGGTCCATTTTGGGCCTGATCTTGTACACTAAACCACGAAAAACCAAAAAATACAGAAAGTTCATTAAAAATATAATAAATTCACAAATCGCAATAAATGACTTGCTAAAATAAAATTAATTTCGAGTTATTCGGTAGGTACTACTTGCAACACTTGCAAGATGGCGTCCTTCACTCTGAGTTCGAGCCATTGTTCAAGCATAGAGAAGGCATATTGACAGCTAACGTCATACGTCAAAAATTATGAATCCTCTGGTCTGCTGCCCGCCATTATGTAGAATAATTTCGTCACGTGGAGTTAATAAATATTTTTTGCAATGAAATAAAGATGAGTTCGTGGATTTGATTAGTCAAAAATGGTTTATTTTTCTTTTTTATCTTATTTTATCACTGGTACAAAACCAGGCCCAGACTACATACAATTTTGGATCGTCTCCTTTTCACATTACTCTTGTACCTTTAAAAGTGGTTTATTCGACCCAATGCAAAAATAATCATTAAAATGGGCTCATAAACATACGAATATTAATGTTATATTATTATAAATAAACACAAACGTATTGGTAAACACCACCTTTCTTTAATCGATTTATAAAAGTACATGAACTAAATAATATACACGTAACCATAAACCAATTTATATACCCACAAAAATGATGTTAAGTCGGGAGCATAAAAATAGAAACTAGCAACACTGACAAAAAAATGACGTAATTTGGTTACAATAAAAATCAAAATTGAAATTTAATTAAAAATATGTTTATTGGTTACTTGCCTATGATATGTGATGTTTTTTGAGCTTTTTACCCTTCCTTTATAATTCCGGCACAGTTTAATAGCACATTTCGTCATGTTATCCCTCTTATTTGTTTATTTAAATTGCGCGCGTAATACGTAGTGACACGAAAGCGGCGCGATCGGCACTAATTGGCGGGAAAGTACTTCTGCGCCAATAGTTGGCGCAGCTTTTTTGACAGGTCTTCGCGGATTCGATTATCCATCTAGATACTTATACATCAATGGATGAACGTATTGTATATTGTTAAGTTTGCTTTAATTAACAAAAGACGTAAAATAATTTAAAATTACTGCATTACGATATGGAGTTCTATTTCTTTTCTAAACAAAGCTAACTTGTCAAGTACCTGCATGGCTATAAGTGCGAGCGAAATTCAAAACTCAATAGGGCTAGCCATTACTTACAATGTTTATGTGACATGTGTGTTTACAAGTGGCTTTAAACAAAGTGGTTGGTTTTATACTTTCGAACCTGCTTTACTAAAGAAACTGAAATGACCCCCGAAGAAATGCATGGAATACATTGTGTTGTTTTAAATACATATTTAGGGAAAAATGTAAATGGTTTCCTCAAATACTTTAACACATTAATAGATTCCTTCGCTTTTATTCGTATTTCTCTATCGGGGTGGTGAACAGTTACTTGACTTTGTTGAAGAAACCATGGAAGCAAGGTAGGTACACTTAGTTTAGTTTAAAATTATATATCTTCTTGTAACTCGTAGGTACTTAAGTATAGTGAGTGTAATGTTAAATTCTTAATCTACTTTTATATTTACCTAATATACTTAGTGTATTACATGTTTTTTTTTAAATTTTGTAGCCGAAGGAATAATCGGGTTTCTGCCCAGCAGCTAGAAATGCTTTGGGAGTTTTTAACTGCAAACAGAGATATCGCTACTGCGTATAATCGTTCCTTACAAGCAAAGGAATATTCGAAAAGGAAGTGGACAGAGTTAGCGGAGATACTCAACTCGCAAGGTGACGGAACCCATAAAGATTGAAAAGGCTGGTCAAAATTATGTTAACAAAGGATGTCTGTATTGGCAAATTAATTGTACCTACCTACTCTAAGTCAATATTGACTTTTATCTGTTCTCAGTACAAACTTTTGTTTAAAACTACTGAACAACTGCTCTTTAAATAGGAACAAATCTCTGAGGATGGTTAGAAAAGCCAAGAGTTAATTACATAAACAAGAAATGAAAATAAAACAAAGAAATTGGTATAAAATATGAATTTAATATAAGGCATTTAAAAAATAAAATGTTTATAATGTTTAAAGTGTTCATATTTATTTTATAAAAATAAATTGTATTATTTTCTAGGGTCCTAAATGCCGTCTTTCCCACAGTCGTTGGACCAGAGCATTCCTTGTAGCCAAACCTTGCTGCAAATCAATATTGTTGTAGAGGGGCGGTTCAACCACTTCTTCTTGCAATTGGGCTTCTTGCAACACATCTTCATCACTTAATTGTTGCACAGGAATTTGGGCTCCATTGCAAATATTGTGTAATATTACACAAGCATTTACAATATAACCAGCTGCTCTTGGTGAGTAATGCAGCACCCGGTGAACAAGTAAGCAACGAAAACGTGATTTGAGTAGCCCAATGGTGCGCTCGACAACATTTCTTGCTCGGACATGCAGGTTAGTGTAGTGTGCTTCTGGCGAGTTAGGTGGTGCATTCAATATTGGGGTCATCATGGTTTTCCTTAAAGGGTATCCGGAATCACCTAATAATGAAGAAATGAAATTAATATTATAAAGTGAGAAATTAAAGCACTAATGAAAAAAAAATAATAGAAATAAAAACAATGTACATACCAAGAAACCAAATATTCTCTGTATTGCTAAGATTTTCTAAGTGAGATTTTAAAGGATGATTAGCCCATATAAAAGACTCATGAGTTGCACCACCATGACTAGCATCTACACTAATTATTTGCATGTCCGCATCGCACATCTGTAACATTCAAGATAATTTATGTGCCATAACGATGGGCGATTACTACTAAAAAGAATCGAATTAGTCGATTGTTCAGGTTAGTCGATAAAAGTCGATAACAATCGACGTTATTCGATTGTTGTTAACAACTAAAAGTTGCGGGCTGCGGCGGTGAGGCGATCGGCGCGGCGCGATTTTGTGTGCGGTACTACTAAATTTATCGAATAATCGAGGCGATCGGCGCGGCGCAGCGTACGCGTGCGGTACTACTAAATTTATCGAATAATTGCTATACTCCTGAGTAGTTGCGTTGCGTAGGTACTACTACTAAGTACTTAAAAAATAAAAAAGATGGTGCGGCGGGCGGGGGTGCGTTGCATATTGCGATTCGCGCTATATAAATTAGGTTATTTAGATGACTATTTAATAGCCAAGTATTCATATTGGTATCACTGATACACTTATGCACGTAATTTTTTTTTATTTTTCCACCTTACAAAGCCGGTATATACTCGTAGCCAAATTATGCATCCTTCAATGATGTTTTAAATATCTAGATTGAGCGTCGCCCTACAATGAAAGCAAAAAAAACAAGGCAACATTATCAAGCATGTGTGCGTGTAGGCGATGTTTTTCGCGTTCATTTATTGTCTATGTGTGCGTAATGATATAAAAGTTGTGGCCAACTGTTGGCCACAACTTTTTGACACGTTTTCACGGATTCGATGTTCCATCTAGATATTTAATACATCTTTGGCATCCTTCTTATTAAGCAATTATAACAGTCGCTGTTTTTTATATACGCATTTATATTATTTCAAGCAAAAACTATAATTGTACTGTGAAGCTTGATGCCTAATTGTTTAAATTCCCGACACCTTAATTTATAAATAGCTCTAATTAGCACTTTCCTGTAATACAAAGATTTGTTATGTATCGCTTGCTTTACAACAAAGTAAAATGCCATAGGACATTATACTATGGAAGTAGGTATGCGAAGTAAACAAGCTAGCAGTTTCTACGTCAGTAAAGTTTCTTATTTTTATACCGCACAAGCAGTTCTACTAAGTTTTATCGCGACAAGTTGCTAAATGCGCGCCAAATTGTAATTTGTTATTTCACCGATCGCACGAACTTAGCGTGCGTACAATTAGTAATAAAATTAGTAGTTAGGTCGATTGTTATTCGAATAAGCATGGCGGGGAACTACTAAATCGACAATCGAATGCACAGTCGCACAATTTTCGATTCAGTCGATAGTTTTTTTTGTAACAATCGCCCATCGCTAAGTGCCAACAATTATTAAATATAATATAAGGTCTTAAAAAACAGGTAAAGTTAAAAAATCAAATCATTAACTGCAATGGTTTTTCTTTATACTTTATATTTACATTAATATACTTACAAATTGTACATTTAAGGAGTGGTAATGTTTGCGACAATAATAGCGTTCCTCATGTTGTACTGGACGTACTATAGCTATTTGGCTGCAATCTATGCAACCTAGCACCCCGGGTATGTGAAATTTATTATAAAATCTGCAACCAAGTTATTATAATTCACACATATTCCATTGAACATTCTGTTATACTTTATTATCATGTACCTCTTATTATAAGCACAGTTTGTATTTTACAATTTAAGTTGTGTACTTGTATTACAAGTATATGTAAGTAAAGTAAGTATTGAGTAAGTAGTCCATCAAAATAAATAAATATTTCATTTAGTTTAATAGGATTTTGGTTCTTGGATTTTCAAATTGTAATTAGATGTATAATATGTTTTGTAACTTAGTGTCTGTATATGTATAATAAATAGAAATTTTAATTTACAATCCTGACAATCTTTTATTTTTTAAACTAAATATTTGTGTTAGTCATACATACAGTACATACTTGGTTTTGACACTGTTGCGCCCTTGGTCTGTGGCAGGAAATTTTATATATTTCTGTCGCATCTCCTCTGTATTCAGGCAGGCAGTGACTTGTGAGATGGCTGAAGACACTGTCTGCTGAGCAACAAAGTGTCCCTCGTTGCCACCTACAGAACGTTGGTATGACCCAGTTGCATAAAAAGATAATGCAATCAATACCTAGAAAAATGAAATTATACTAAGTACTTACATATTTTATAGTGTTAGAATTTCTTAGTTTGTATATTGATTGTGAAGATAAGTATTGCAATACTTATAATTATACTCAAGTCAAACCTCAAATTAGTTTTTCATTTCAGTGAACATAATTGTATCATTACTTATTACTTACTAATGCATATTGTGTTAGCAATTTTATGCTGTTAAGCAATCAAGAAGTATATTATTTACCTTCGTTTCTACTGACAAATCCGTGGACCTCTGAGGATTCTTAAAGTGAGGTCTTAGCTCATCACACAACTTATAGGTTAGGTCCTTTGTTAACCGGTATCGTTTCATGAACTCCTCCTCGTCTAAATTGAAAGGATCACTTTCCTGACGCATTTGCATCCGACGCCGCTTTCGTGCATTGCGAACATGTTCGTAATCGGCTTCCAAAAACTCCAAAATTTCTAATTCATTGGCCATCTACCAACAGAAACATAAATTGAATGAAATCACTTAAAACGTACTTTATTTGAGAATTCTAGGTAAATGAATAAGGTTTACTTACTATAAAGATCACAACAATGATCTTTTACACAGTAAATTCACAAATAATTTGTAAACAATGTTAGATCCGTCGAGAAAAGTTAACTTTTTTATGACTGCTGAAGTTGACGTTAAAACAATAATGCTAACTGTCAAAAGACGCGTCATGGTACGAATTGAATGAAGTTTTACGCGGTAACGTCATCAAAACTGCCGAATATGTAATATTGTTTCAAGCTTAAAATAAGCTTGTTTTAAACACGTTATGGTACGAAAAGGCAATATAATATTAAAATAATACTGCTTTAAGAGGTTGTGGTAGGCCATGTAAGGCTTGCCTTATCCTCTGGATGCCTTTAAAGTACTGCTGAATCCGGCAGTGCTTACCTATTTAACACTCCATAGAAGTGAAAGTGATGCTGTTATATTTAGTGATGTAACGACTCGATCTACCAACCCGGTTCAAACCGGTTTGAGGCCCAAACCGTACGAGTCGGTTTGATCCTATGTCAAACCGATCTGGACGAGCCCGACGAGCTGAGCTGTCGCGGGTCGGATCCGGGTCGGTCGCGGGAGTCGCGTCGCTCGCTCACGGGTCGCGCGCTGCGAGCGGGATCGCGGGCTGCATGCGGGGTTCGCGGGCGCGGGCTGAGGCGAGTCGGCGACGGTTTACGTCGATTTCAGACCGTTTTACAAATTTTTAAGGAAGCGAGTTATAGTTGAGCAAGTGCAATGAGTGTTTGTGGTTTGTGTTTAATGTTCTATTTCAGTGCGTAAATCTATCTATTTAAGTTTAAAATAGTGAACTTCATTCAATACAAATTATTTCATGTTTCTTGATCTCATTAAATAAATACATTAGTATATTGTACGTACTCGCATTTTATTTACCTTCTTCAGGGTTATGAAAATACAAAGTCGATTTTTCGTTTATGTTTCGTTTTAATTCGTTTTTGGTCTCTACCGAAACAAAATTTGTATTCATAATCCGGTCATAATTCTAGCAAGAGCAATACAAATTGTTCCATCGCATCGACTTTATCAGTTCGGTTTATAACTCTGTTTCAAACCGGTTTACGTAAATTTTTGCGGTTCGGTTTAGAAGTCGGTTTGCATAACTTTCAAACCGATTCAAGTCGGTTTGAAAAATTTCGAGATCGTTACATCGCTAGTTATATTAATTAAAGCCTTGCTATAACAGCAAGAACTATATATAACTATTAAACTTTACAATATATTTGTATCACATTAATCAAGGAATAAAACTTCTGGTACTGAGGCTGTATAGTAAATTCCTTGACATTGTAAAATCACGTCGTACAAGTATTGATATAAAGTTTATTCATACCTGAGGAGATTGATGCTATATTAGTAGTCAATTCCTTGACAATGCAAAGTCTCGTCTTACAAGTAGTGATATAAAATTTATTCATACCTGAGGAGATTGATGCTATGTCATTATTAAGTGAATATTGTGCCAAACCTCTGCATCTGAGTACTTTCTGTGAAAATATTCTCGCCGCCATATAAAACTGGTCAAATCTTATGCTTCATACTGAAAGGAGATAGTATAATTTTAATGCCAGGTTTAAATGGTTAGTTGTGTAACCACTAGCCTTTTAGGTGTTGAATACCCTGGTTGAAAGGTCAACCATAGGTACAGTAGAAATCCTAGTGCTTCCCTTTCTTTCATTTTCTGTAAATATTAAGCAAAGCAAAAGATTGAAATTATTTTAATTATCTTGATTGAATTTAATGTAGTAACAAAATAATCATTTTATGATGTACTACAACTACCTCTCAATTTGATTTAATGCATCAAAAGAAAGTTTCCACTCAATGATTGTGTATTTATTTCTTCTTATACATACATACAAGAGTATATATATTTAATAATATATATGTATATTTATAATACTGCCACCTTGACATTACCATCAATGTCCATGTGTCCAATTAATACCATTATATTCCCCCTGGTGGCCTTAAAGTATTGAATACTGCCCATTTTATTTATGCAATCTATTGTCCATTTGCAGTAAAACATTAGTTACTTATGGATTCACCGCATTACTTTGGAACAAAATCTGCTGAGATCAACACCAGCTGATGAATAATGTTTGTTCTTGTTCATTGTAGCAATCCTATTAAAAGGATGTGATTTGATATCATTAGAATCAATTAATGTCCAATATTTCATATAACTTTTAATGTTTCATGCTTTTAATGTGTAATACTGGACTTTGTTATGGTACATAAGCTCAAATAAATTGGTTGACCATATTTAAACCATACATTGATGTTGAATTTATTACTTGAAATTATTAGATCAAAGAAATTTTTTGTATTTACTGTACACCATTGTATTTTCTTCATAATTAAATGATATAATTTAGGCAGTCAGAAATATTCTCTCTTTGCATCCATTTTATGTACCACCAGTGCATAACAAACCATCTATAGTTGACAGATACTTGAGTTCCTTGCATAAAGCTCTACTGGGTAAAAGCAAACACCCTAGGTGCAAAGTCCATATAGTAATTCTGAAAATTCACACACAATGCAATGAAATTCAAAGCTGAGATATTTACTATACCCACTTACTATGGGCATGTATATAAATATGATTCCTTGAAGTATGTGTAACATAAACATTTAATTGCTTCAGATGTAATATTTAACTTTATTTGCCATTTAGTTTTGTATGAAAAAACCCATGGAAAATATTCTTTGTAAGTGACAGCATGACTTCGGTTTCTAACTAGAATATTTTCATTAATTCATTGACGACCCGAATGGCGCAATGGTTAACACGCCGATCGCTGTTCCGAGGGTCCTGGGTTCGATTCCCAGCGAGGTGGCAATTTGAATGATGAGTCCAAACCTCCGCTCTCGGTCTGGGTGTGTGTCTTTGTCTTGTGTGTTGTCCAAGGCACCCACGACACAGGGAATCCTAGTGTGGGGTTTTGAGTGTGAAGCGTTATTATTATATTATTATTAATAATTCATAACTCATTATTTTTAGGAACAGTATACTGAACCTGATAACTTTGAATGGAATGTGATGTGCTTGGACCCACTACAGTAAATTGGAATCATTTGTTAATGATTACCAACAGATGAACAATCTTTTTAATTATTTAAAATTACCTGCAAATACAAGCATTATTTACTGCACTTGTACTGTAATGAGCTCTCTTGATTCTCTCGGAATGCTGGAGAAGGTGAATAAATTTGTATGATGACTCAATGCTAGTGTCATTAATTGAATTTGCCATTAATTGGCAGCCACAAGTAATTCTGAAAATTCACACACAATGCAATGAAATTCAAAGCTGAGATATTTACTATACCCACTTACTATGGGCATGTATATAAATATGATTCCTTGAAGTATGTGTAACATAAACATTTAATTGCTTCAGATGTAATATTTAACTTTATTTGCCATTTAGTTTTGTATGAAAAAACCCATGGAAAATATTCTTTGTAAGTGACAGCATGACTTCGGTTTCTAACTAGAATATTTTCATTAATTCATTGACGACCCGAATGGCGCAATGGTTAACACGCCGATCGCTGTTCCGAGGGTCCTGGGTTCGATTCCCAGCGAGGTGGCAATTTGAATGATGAGTCCAAACCTCCGCTCTCGGTCTGGGTGTGTGTCTTTGTCTTGTGTGTTGTCCAAGGCACCCACGACACAGGGAATCCTAGTGTGGGGTTTTGAGTGTGAAGCGTTATTATTATATTATTATTAATAATTCATAACTCATTATTTTTAGGAACAGTATACTGAACCTGATAACTTTGAATGGAATGTGATGTGCTTGGACCCACTACAGTAAATTGGAATCATTTGTTAATGATTACCAACAGATGAACAATCTTTTTAATTATTTAAAATTACCTGCAAATACAAGCATTATTTACTGCACTTGTACTGTAATGAGCTCTCTTGATTCTCTCGGAATGCTGGAGAAGGTGAATAAATTTGTATGATGACTGTGCAGCTCTTCACCAACCTGCTCTGGTTACTCAAGTGGAGTTTACTCGAAGCTCCTTAATGATGAAGAGGGATCAATGCTAGTGTCATTAATTGAATTTGCCATTAATTGGCAGCCACAGTGCAACTCAGGCACTAGCTTTACTCTTACTACTAGCTAGAGTGGCTACTAAGTCATTCTTATACCATCGTTGAACTAGATGGTATATCATGATGGACTGAATCTGGTTTCCCAAATCATTTTTAATGGTATTAGTCATCACTTTATGCATCTCATGTTCTATGTCAAGTTTAGTAGCTGCTCTTTGGTTTGGCAAACCTATGCCTTAATTTCAGTGGATACTTAAAAAATTAACGCTTTAAAAATGTTTGGTTGAGATCCTTCGGTGTTTGTGGACTGATTAGATTGACACAAACGCTAAATATCACTCTGAGCTACTGATATATCGGTAAAAACTACTTTCAAATCAGTTAATGCGTTTCTCAAACAACCGATATGAAATGCACTTAAAACGGTAAAAAAATCAAAAATGTTTGTCATAGAATTTCTTGCGTAAGTAAAATGGTTACTATTCATAACTTTTTTCATGTTATGCCCTACATATAAAATCGACGAGCGATGTGTAGTTTTATGGCGCCTAGCGTTCCAAGGGTCCTGGATTCGATTTCAAGCTGAGCGGTTTCAATGATGGGTTTAATTTATTTTGTCAGTGTAGGTGTTTCTATGTCTTTGTGTATTATCCATGACACAAAAAAATTTAGTGTGATATATTTTTGAAATTTTTTTTTAATTTATACATTTAAATGTGGAATATTCGTTGAGCGACACCGGCTCCGCTCAGTTTGGTGACCGAATGGATCCGCTCACCCATTCGCATCAATTATTCGTCCGCCGCCGCCCACACTCATTTATTCCATTCCGTTTTTAAACATTGCTTTTATTTGCACTTTAAATGTGCTGCACGAACAGACGAAGTTATATTAATATCTTGATGACATTGTCTACTTAATATTAATAAGACTACGGGGACTGACAAAATTTGGACGCGGGTTTCTTTTGAACACCGACTTAATAACTTTTAACAAAATAGAACTGACTTTAACGCCGAAAAGTAAAAATCGGTTCAGTTAAACGCGGTTAATATGCCTAAAACCTTCTCCTTAATCTGACAAATACTATGCTGAAAACCGCATCAAAATCGGTTCAACCAAACGCGAGATAATCGCGCACAAATATACATACATACATACATGCCTGACAGGTCAAACTGAGAACCTCCTTTTTTGAAGTCGGTTAAAAAGGGAAGTGATATATGTTTGACGTATCTGTGTGTCTATTCCATGGCATCGTTGTTCCTTACTGAAGATCTGTTGAGGCGTTTGATGATCAACAGCTACTCAGAGGGTTTTTTAGTCAGGAATTTTTAAATTTTTAGTACATAGCCCTACTAATATGCCTTCGCTTTATGCCCGTTTCTCCTAAAGCTCTATTTCTTGGACGGATAGAAAATTAAATTTACACAATATGTAGGTATATTATTGTGGCTGTTATAGTCCTACTTCCTATCCTACTTCCTACTATCCTACTTCCTACTATAATATTATAAATGCGAAAGTTTGTAAGGATGTATGTGAGTGAGTGAGTGTGTGTGTGTGTGTTTGTTGCTCTTTCACGCAAAAACTACTGAACGGATTTTCATGAAACTTTGCAGTAATATAGCTTAGACATTGGAATAACATAATTTGTTAAAATTTATAGAGATTTTTGAAGGGACTGGTTTCCCGAAGCGAAGCGAGGGCGGATTTACTAGTAATAGATATTGATGGGTCAAACATATATTATCTATATAGTTATCGACCAAGTAATTACGGTTAATATCGCTCGGTTTTCTTATAGGTAAGAAAGGATTTTTGAAATTCTTTCGTATCAGGTAAAATGTATACTTGGCATCGATACTGACACCATCCTGCCGCGATAGTCTAATTTAATTTTGATTTTTAATGGTTTAATGATAGATAATAGTCTTTATTTATTGCTTGACCAGGAATATAAAAAACCTCCCCATATTGCGGTAAACTCATGGAACTAATTTCTTATACTGGCAACGCTTAGTTTCTAAACGTCAATTGTAAATTGCTTGTCAGTGAGTTTGAATGTCACAGTATGTCTCGTGTTTGTTTTTTACTTTAAGTGTCTTTTTTGTGCTACAATGACAGAAACTGTTCATATTGTGAAAGAAAAGTGGTTTTCTATGTGCTAAAATAACATTTCGTATAAAATAACATTTATTTCCATATATAACATTTCCGACATAGTTGTCGAAATGACATTAATAAACATAAGCGTTAAGTACTATGGTTACTGTTGTCTGTGCTGTTGCCATATAAAAGGAAACTTTAGCGCCCTCATGACAGGTTTTCTATTTTTCTGGTCAAGCAATATGTACGATACTTAGGTTTTACACAAGAAGTTTCGTTCCACAAAGCGTTCCAAAGTTAGTTCGTAAGTTCGTTGTTTCGTCTGTTTTGTAAGTAAGTATTTGATACCAAGTGTTAATTATAAATTTTGTACAAAGTAAGTTACATTTTGTCAGACGAAACTTCAAAATGAAATCCTCAATTATCATACCAGTGGTTTTAACGTTAAGGGATGATTTACATTGATACAGCATCTGGCCCCAGCATCACTAGATTCCGGCGCTGTACTGGCACTGCCACTGGATCGCGGTCACTGGCGCGTAGTGTTTATACGGATCCAGTACCACTAGCAAAGGATGCGCGGTGTACGGGGGGCGGTCATTGGATCGAAAAATAAGCGGCCGGTCTATTTCGATCCAGTGCTTGATATTGGATGCAGGTCTGGATTGTAATTTGTTTATACTGATACAATGCTGATCCAGCGCCGGAATAAAGTAGGTATGCTGGCGCCAGCTACTGTATCAAACTAAATCAGCCCTAAGTATTTGCGGCCCAGAATAGAAACGACAGGACCACAGTTATTGTAGCCTAAGAACATACTTTACCAAATTTCGATAAAGATTTATGAAGATTTTGTGGTATGTACCTACTCGTAGATATACCAGTTATTTATTAAGACATCTGATGTAATGTTCCTCGACAGCATTTATGGTCGTTTTAGAACATCTTAGGATATTCCATGACCTTTCCCAAGGTGGTTTCCCAAGGTGGCAGAAGCCGGCCTGCTTGAGGGTTCGGTGTAAGGGACATCAACTTCTTAGACTTCATTGCCGCTTACCATCATGATAAGCATCCGCTTTCATATTAAATAAGAATTATCAAAATCCGTTCATCCAGTAAAAAGTTATGCGGCAATATCCATATCGAAAAAAAAACTTACAGTCGTACAGAAAACCTTCTATTTTTTGACGTCGTTTAAAAAAGAGGAACAAAACCGTGAAGCTATTAGGCCGTGTGAGTGCTATTAAAATGACCTAAAATGTATTGTTTACACGGCGGCGGCTCGTTCCCGCGCGCTTCAATTTGGTGACCGAATGGATCCGTTAATCCCGCGCGCATCAATATTATTCCCGCGCGACGACTAAAATATTCAATTGAGTTTTTTAACGATACGACTATTTATATTGTCATGTTAAATGTATCTATTACATACTGTTGTTGGTACGTTGTAAACGTAAAGCTTTAAATAAATCTTGTACATTCGAACAACTTCTACGAATCCTCTAGTGAAGTAATTTTATGGCATCGCTTTTGCAAGTATAACCATATTAGTGTCTCCAGGTGTAGCCAAAAAAAAATAAAGACTTTTAAGAATAATGTTAGGAAGAGTTAGATTCTAATTAGACGAGTAGTTATCTTCATACATAATTATAATTATATAGTCCCGTGAAAGTAACAAGAAAGTTTGACTGTAACAGGGTTCATCATTTGGGAAGGCGCCGTATCTTTTAAATAATAAATAAGATAGTTAGAAAACTTTTCTCTATCAGTAGGTAGAATAAAGAGAAGATATAAATAAGATATAAATTATGTCCAACTGTTTTAGATATCTGTTAACTGTGTTTCTTGTGTGTACATAAATAAATAAATAAATAAATAAATAAAGATAAGATAAAGGCTTTCTCTAGAAAGGGAATACGTATTTGAGGAAAAAACAAACATATTATGCACAATGAATAAACACGTAAACGAAGAACACGGAAAATGGTAATAGGTACTTACAATAAGTAATGGTAATACAATCGCCAATACTAATGAGTACCTACATATATTTGATATTTAAATATACTTATTACATATCTTTCATATTTAAATACTTTTGACCTTAATCTATGGTGTCGTGAATTAATCATTTAATTGAAAGAAAGAAAGAAAAAAGATTTATTTCTGGCCCACATAATTAGCAGGTTAGTATTGGACCTGTCCTCTTACATAACACTAACAGTTTGAATTTCAATGTATGTATATCGAAAGTTGTGACGTGTGCGAAATAGTAACAACTAGTGGACCAAGTTTAGATAGACGGATGGAATGCAAACTGTTGTAATGTACACAGCACAGATTCTGTATTATAATATATATGTATGTTACTCGCTGTTATTATTTCGATTATGTTGTTACTTTTCTGGTTACCAATTATTTTTTGTTACCAATTAGTTATTAACAATTAGTATTAGTTTAGGTTATCGTTAGTCGTTACATGATAAATGAACGTTGATGTTGTTGAGCGTTATGGAAACTTTATTTTGGATTTTACATAACATTTATGTGGCGTCGGTGGCGTGGGAAAATAAACAATTTGATCACTTTTTAACCGTTTTATTTATAGAAGTCCAAATTACACGTCTTATCGTCTTGCCAGCAAAATCGCGAGCCTCGCCATCTTTCCTTCCGCTACACATCTCACTCACGCGCATACACCTGTCTCCCTCTACATCTTACATTCCGTCTCTCATTCTATCACACTACTATTCCATCTCTCTGTCACGCTCATTCAATCCTACATACTCGGCTGTCCTGACGTACTGGCTGCCCTCAGCCATAAGTCCTCTTATACAAACAAACACTCATTACAATCTTTCATACAAACCAAATTTTCCCTGAAACTACAATTTTACAAAACATCAAAATGACACTAAACAAAACAATATTTCGTCTTAACCTACATTTAACAAGAACAATATTTCGTCTTACTTTACAACATTCATACACACACTCACACTTCATTCACATTTAATCTTCCTCAGTAAATAATATTATAATTTTACAATTACAAACTTTTACATTGAACATCTTTAAACAACTTCTAAACACACTACTTCTTAAATATTTAATTCTAACATCTTAACTTACTTTACGACATTATATTTGAAACTGAAATACCAAAGGAAGTTAGGTAATTATCGCTTTCCACATGACAGAAGTTACACTTTTACAAATTCAAGAACAAATTTTTATCAAACATTATTTTAAATGGATTTTGTAAACTAATTAATTGTTTCTATTACAATAACAAAATTAGCCTTTTTATTGAAAACAAACCAACCTGAACAACATTTAACAACTTTCCTAATTGATAGAAAGTTATAAAGCTGAAGGTACATTTTACACATTTTTAATTTTAAACTTTACTTTATGATACAATTCTTTTGACCTGTTAAATTATTGTTCAAAATTATAAAATATCATGTGAATTACACATTATACACCTTAATATAAATCAAAACATTTTTGACAAAATAAACTGTGCATAGTGAGAGGGTTGTTTCGCCATAAATTACGTAATACACACAAAAATAAAAATAACAAAAACAACAAAATTAATGAATTATTCACCTAATCCTCGATCATCAAAGTCAGGCCATGGTTTCATATGGTCTGCTGAGCTTGAAGTTTTAGTAGGTCCCTCTCTAGAACTATCTATTTTCTCTAAGTCATATCGGTCATTTCTTTTTACTTTTGTAACCAAATATGGTCCTAAAAATTTATCCTTTAATTTTAATCCAGATCCAAATTGTGTGCGTTTAATTGCAACCCTGTCACCCTCCTGGTATTTACAGCTTTCTTTCCTCCTTTTGTTATAATTCCTTGCATTTTCTTCTTGTACTTTGGCTATTTGTTCCTTAGCCAAACGTCGTAGGTCCTCGCGTTGTTGCATAAAACTGTCTATACACTCCTGCTGTAATAAACTGTAAATTTCAATGTCTTCTTTAGTTTTCATTTTAATTCCTGTCATCAATTCAAAAGGTGTTGTATTAATGCTTCTCTGAAAGGTACTATTTAATGAACGCTGCAACCGGCTGACATGTTTATACCATACTGATGGGTCTGAAATGCAAAGTTTTGTTAAAATAGATATAATTATTCTATGTATTCTCTCAACTTGTCCATTACTACGTGGTACACCGGTAGTTATCGTCACATGTTCAATATTTTCCTTCTCACAATACTCCTTAAACTCCGAACTTGTGAATGACGTTCCACGATCTGTAATTAATCGAACTGGGTTACCAAAAGTTTGTTGATGGATCATGAGTTTATTTATAGTTTCCTTAGAAGTAGTTCCTTTCGTCGGAAATATCCACACAAATTTTGAAAAACCATCTACAAGTGTTAGAATATAATTATACTGTTTTTTAGTTTGTGTCAAAGGCCCAATATGATCACAGTGCAATGTATGTAATGGAATGTTATGTTTTTCTATTGAATTCAAAAAACCTTCCTGCTTCCTATCCTTCCTTGTAGCAAGTAAACATGGTATACAAGTAACTAGAAACTGTTCAATTTTACTACTTAAATTTTTAATAAAGTAATCTTTACTGATAAGCTCTATCATTTTCTTCTTCGAAAAATGCCCTCTTTCATGAACTCTTCTTATAATTTCGGTTTCCATGCCCTTAGGTATTACTAATTGTTTATCCATACCTTTATACAGCAATCCATTCTCCAAAATGTAGTCGTCATAAGGTTTCTCATTTAATATTTGCTTTATAGCCTTTAATCCTTCATCCAAGTTCTGTGCACGTCTTATTTCATCATGTAAACTCACCACACTCGCCACAGTATATGGATTTCTGCTTAAAGCATCTGTGTGCCGCATTCTGCTGCCGGACCTGTGTTCAATCTCATAATCATACTGATCAAGTAATAATACCCACCTTGCAACTCTGGGTGTTAAATCTTTTTTCATTAACGTCATTTTGAAAGCTTGACAATCAGTCACAATTTTAAATTTAATACCAAACAAATAATGATGAAACTTTTTTATTCCTTCTATTACTGCCAAAGCTTCGAGTTCATAACTACTGTACCGGCTCTCAGCATCTTTAGTTCTTTTACTCATGTAATGAATAGGATGTAACTCACCATTCGGTAGTCGTTGCATAAGTATGGCCGCATATGCTATGCTTGAGGCATCTGTATGTAACTCTGTGCTTAACCTTGGATTGAAAAGAGATAATACAGGACTACTTGCCAATATCTGCTTCAATAAGTTGAAAGATCTGCGTTGTTCGTCATCAAAGATAAATGTAGTATTTTTCTTCATCAAATCTGTTAAAGGTTTTGCAATTAAAGCATAATGATCAATGTATTTTCTAAAATATGAAGTCAAACCTATAAAGCTCTGTAACTGCTTGAATGTCCTCGGCTCTGGATATCTTATCACAGCGTCTGTCTTCTCAGTTGATGGTCTCACCTTTCCATTCTCGATCACATGACCAAGGTATTCGACCCTGCGTGTAATTAAGTTGGCTTTCTTCCAATTAATCTGTAACCCATATTCAGAAGCAACATTAAGCACCAGTTTTAGTCTTTCTAAAGCTTGTAATTCATCTTGTGCATATATGATTATGTCGTCGATAAATGTAGCCATTATTCTTTGTGAAATTAAATCTCGAAATATTATACTTATAAATCGGGTAAAGTATTTTGGACAAATTGACAAACCAAATGGAGCTCTCAGAAACTCATATTGTCCATTATGTGTAACGAAAGCTGTATATTTTATTGATTCCTCGCTAACTTTTAAGTGAAAAAAACCATTCTCTAAATCTAACACACTGAAAAAATTTGCATCTTGAAGTTTATCTATTAAATCCTCTATGATTGGTAATGGATATTCGTCTTTAACCATCTTTTTATTTATGTCTCTGTAATCAACACAAACACGTACCGTATTGTCTTTCTTTTTCACCAAAACAATAGGACTTGCATACTCAGAGTAACTTACCCTTATGATGTTTTTCTGCAACCACTCAGTTACCTGATTTTCAACTATTTCCTGTTCCTTTAGGGATATACGTCGAGGGCGATGAGCGACTGGTATTTCATCCTTAAGTATGATTTTCAGTTCTAACGGTGCCTCCTTCGTTTGAATGGGATTGTAATTCTGGATGCATTTGTTAACTTCATTTCGCACATATGTACTGCAGTCACCTGAAACAATGTTAGAACATGCCACGACACTTAAACCCCTAAGCCAATCCTCACTTTTATTTAGTATATGAACTGAACCCTCACTAAGCACAACAGTATAATTTGTCAAAAATTCTTGACCTAAAATAACTTTAAATGACATCCATCTATGAGGTATTATGTGAAAAGTGACGTCAATCTTCTTTTCGTCGATACAAATTGGTATTTTACACGATCCCACTGTATGCACAGGTAATTGTCCAAGCCCATATAATATTATTTCGTTAGGTGTACACTCAAACTCGTGAAGACAATCTCGATACACATCTTCGTGTAATAAATTTAAGTCACTTCCTGTATCCAGCAATGCGTCTATCGCCATTGTACCCATTAAGATTTTCATCATCGGTTTTCTGTCCGTATTATTATCAATATTATCGTTTTCGTTCACAATGTTTACATCTTTTGACATTGACGTATTTGACGTTTTCACAACTTCGTCCGCCATCTTTGCGCTTACGCCGCCAGTGCTGCCAACACAAATGTCGCCGTCATTATTTGACGCGAAGTTGTTCGCTGTGAACATAGCGCGCTGTGGTTTATGGCTCTGCGGTTGGTACTCCTGCATGTGTTCGTCATTGATCGGCTTCGTCGGTTCTCTTCGCCATTGCCGAATATTGCCGAAGTCCCTTCTTGCAATCTCCGTATTTTCCTTGCGATTTCCGAATGCAGGTTCGCCGCCATATTTTTTGCAGGATGATGCAATATGCCCAAACACGTTGCACTTAAAACATTTTAACCCATTTTTCTTGTTAGGACACTGATGAGACTTGTGATCATACTCGCCGCAATTATAACACCTTAATTTTTGTGGCTGTGATGGTCGAATTATTGCTTCATTTTTGCTTTTCAACTTAATTGATTCATAAATTTTTAATTTCTCTTTCATGTCGGCATAAGTGGTCACACCATAAAGCATCATTTTATTTATCTCCGCGTCTGGTATGCCGTCGATGATGTATTTAATTGCCACATAATCCGGAATTTTGCCACGTTTGCCCATCTCCTTCATGACAAACATATAGTCTGTATATGACTCGTTCTTGAGTTTTTTTCTTGCGCTCATCATTTCGTGAGCAGTTTTTTGATCTAACGTATCGGGAAACTCCTTAACAATAGCGGTCTTCAGCTCCGCCCATGATTTAAACGGTCTTTCACTTTTTAGCCACAAGTAAGCGGTACCCACTAGAGACCTTCTGGCCACTATTAGTTGCTGCAGCGGTGACCAGTCAAAAATCTCTGCATGGTCCTCGATTTCTTGGATCCATCTTGCCACTGGATAGCAGTTATCTTGCCCACTAAATTTTGGTATGAGGTCTTCGGTATACTGGAAATTTCTAGATTTATTTTCTTGAAATTCCTCTGCACTCGTAGTTTGTTCTGCCTTACTTTTCGACATCGTTTCGCCTTTACCTTGCGTCGTATGCACCTTTAAAATTTTCTCGAACGCCACGCGCCACGTGCTTGCAATCTTGCCGGTATTCTTTTCCGCCGTCGTACGTCTTAATCGTCTTGATTTTGTATATCCCGGACGAGCTCCCAAATTTGTGGCGTCGGTGGCGTGGGAAAATAAACAATTTGATCACTTTTTAACCGTTTTATTTATAGAAGTCCAAATTACACGTCTTATCGTCTTGCCAGCAAAATCGCGAGCCTCGCCATCTTTCCTTCCGCTACACATCTCACTCACGCGCATACACCTGTCTCCCTCTACATCTTACATTCCGTCTCTCATTCTATCACACTACTATTCCATCTCTCTGTCACGCTCATTCAATCCTACATTTATTATGAAAAGAATTTTATAAAATATACATCCATTAGCTTAAAAGTAACATTTAGGAAAGTATAAATTAAATTATTTCTCTACCTGTACTGTATGTACCAAATTTTACCGTCAGTATCTGTATATTTTACCAATGACGTCAGGATTGACATTTGTCTGATAAACTTGATAGTATATCGTATTATGGTATTTATGTGTGTGTATTGATTCAAAAGCAAATTAAAATACCCTTTTTATAGTTGAAGCAATAAATCACCGGTTTATAAGGCATCCTTAAATAGGTGCTAAAAATTCTATATTACCCACTCCACCTCGGAAGGCCGCTGTAAATCCGCCGGCCGGCCGGGGGCCCAAATCGCGTATTTCTTTTGTTATTCCACCCTCATTATGGCTTAAAGGGTTGGTTTCGGAAAGGCCTAGTAAGTGATATAAGGAGGGTTTGAAGCTCCGTTGCCTTTTACAAATACCTGAAACAATTTAGGCTTTTATGTTATTCGTAGATTTTATCGTTGTATTTTTATCGTTGATATTTTTACGCTGCGCATAGATTATGTATTTGGTGTTGATCTTATCTAGCTTCAACACAATAATAACACTACCTAGAAAATGTTTTACCACGACATTCTAGTACGAATTGGTAATCCAGGTTTCGGAAATTGTTTTGCCACATGTTTTGAAGTCTTCCGACATGGCCTAACGACTGCTGTCAGGTCATCATCGGGAGTAACGCCTTTACGTGCTCTTTGAAGCACGCACGGCAGCGGTGAAGAAATTAATGCCATTAGCGGGTACGATCCCCACGTAAGTATCTCGCCACTGTTGCTTACCTCAGCTGATCACTAAGAATCTACCCGAACCGCCGAGCTATGAGCGCTCCATTTTATTATAAATTATTTTACTCGAATGCAGGTTCCATACGGATAAGTATGTTAATAAATTTAATTATATGTAAACAGGTTTGTGGCGCTATGAAGACTTCATTGGTAGAACGAGATGGGAAAATAATATATCTGCACCGTACTGGCAGCAACCGGACGCCAAAATATGGTAAAAGGAATGAAAAGTCTAAGAAAAAGTCTGTTTTATTAAATGTTATATTAATGGATAGGTATTTGATTATAATTTTACAATCTGAAGGCATTTTTCATGTCGTACCAACGGGAATAAGATAACTAACGTTCTCTAATAAATTTTAGACTTAATTACCTATTAGGTTGTCGAGTTTCAAATTTTAACCTTATAAGTAGATGTTTAATGCATATTTTTCCATCTAATAAAATTTATCTTTAAATATTACGCAAGATAATATTAGAGTGACGGCAAAGGATGAGACAACCAGTCCAGCTAATCCGATAATTTGTGACAAGGCAGCATGAAGCAATCCGGCAGTCGCAACATCTTACATTGTAACATTATTATTATATTATATATTACATATTACATTGGATTGGAAACCATTCGACACGGTTTCACCTGCCGCTTTAAAATGTAAATCCTTAAATAAAAGTCACGTTCGAAATCCATAAAATCATAACTCATGTGTTTTATTGCTAGTTTTATAGGTTTTGACGGAATCAACATTGTTGCATACAATGGAAGCAAATAGAACGCCACAGAACGAGTTTTAAGGCGTGTTTTCCTCCACGACCTATACCTACTCCAGTCGCGTTCGATTTGAGATGTGTTATATTATAATAATTGCATGGCACACAAAAACCAGCTTTCCGCCTATGCGATTACGATGCATTTAAGATTGTCGACGGGATCTAAAAATGTCCTTAGTCAATTTTTCTTACAAGCAAAATTGAACTGTGAGTGGCGGTAATAAGTTTGGTTTTGGCGGGGAGTGGCTATTCCATATGCTCGAATACCACATAGCGGCTTTAGTCGACGGTGGGTGACCATCGCTTGCTCATAACAAGTTAGTCTGCAGTAATATGTTCGATACTGCAAACGTGTCGAACCTTTACGATTGTTAAAAATTGTAATAGTTATATTTAAAATCGCATATTATAGTTGCATATTATAATTCATCGATGTTAGTTTGCTGATGATATCGAGTAACGAGAATGTTATTCAGAGGGCAGAATGTAAGAAACAGCCGAATGGTGACCTACTTGTTGGTGCGACGCAGACGGTCGGTATGGCGGACACGTCGCCACATCGAGATAACAGGATTATTTATAGATCCGCACTGGTGAGCTAAATTTTTTATAATCAACATTATTTAATAAGTTATAAGTCATTTTACACACAATAAACACTTTCCCTCAGCGAAATTTCATTACAATTTGATTGTCATATTGTCAATATTTTGTTATTAATTAGTTACTAATTTTGTGTTTTTAATATTGAACAGAGAGAACTTGTTAATGATTAACGTAAAAATAATATTATTATTTTTATATAAAATATACAGTTTGCTTCAGCTATTTTTTTTTACAATTTGATTAATTTATTGTTATTAATATATTTATTATTACTTGCTAATTTTGCATTTTGTGTATTGAACAGTTTATTAAGTATATTTTACGTAAAAATAAAATTATTTCGATAAAATTTTTAATTTTACAAAATATTTTTTAAGTTGTCACAACTATTATTTCAAAATTAATTAATAGGGTATTTATAAAAATACGAAGAATATCAAACTTTTATTTCAATTAACCTAAATGAATTTTAAATGTAATAATAAGAATTTAAACTCTTCTGATAACGACGATACAAATAAATTATTATTGTAACAGTTTTACACATTAATTAATATAAATATTTAGGTCGTCGTTTAGTGTGTTCTTATATTTTATCTATAAAAAACTATTTTCTAAACGTGAATCAGGTATTGTTCGTTATATTGGTGTGGTTTTAATTAAAAAAATATTAAAGGGGTGATTTTTAGGCATCGTTCACACCAACGTATTGTCCGCCGCCGACTGTGAGTATGCTTACTGTCAGGCACAATATGAACGTGTACTCAGTTTGCAGCACACGTTCGCACCCAGCCGACGATACGCTATTGTGTAGGTACGATGCGTAACTAGTGTGAATAAAGGAGTACGCCTGTGTACGTTCACACTGGATGCGCACGCTGAGCGGCCGACTATTCTATACCTATACTTATAAGACACAAACATAATTAGCGCGCCGGCGTTGCGATTTAATACGCTGTTGCGTTCGGCAACGTAGTCAATCCGCATTCGCCGTGCGCAGGCGCGTAATATAATCAGCCACCGTAAAGTCAGCCACAACGTACAACGTAATAGCGTATGATCGGTTCGGTGTGAACGAGAAGTTGAATATAATTATATGGAAAAACAATAAACTGCGTAACGCGCGCTCACAGTCATCGACCGACAATACGTTTGGTATGAACAATGCCTTAGATTGACATTATTTTTATATGTGTCAACTGATTGAAATGGAACATACACTTAGGCAGTTCTAACACAACTCTATTTATGAGCTACGCGACTGCAACGCAATCCAAAATTAGTATGTAAGTAGCTGACACTTTTCACTGACAAGAGACGCATCTACGATGCGACTGCGATTGAGTTGCAGTTGCGTAGCTCATAAATAGCGTTGTGTGAGAAATGCCTTAATTAAAGGCATACCAAAACAGAGCAGTGAAAAGCACATCGTTCATCTTATTTTAAGTCGATTAATTTATAACCGACTTAAAAAAATAGTAAGTTCCCAAATCGATCGTATTTTTTTATGTGTAGGTATTATTATCGCATAACCTGAGTGAACCAATTTTGATATGAAATGTAGTGCTTGTCGGTTCGTTTCATTTCAATTAGATTATATTTTTGAGTTATCTGTACCTACTTGTCGAAGATGGTTATTGTTAGGGCTCCGTGCCTCGAAAATGGAACCTTTGGAAAAATGAAACGATAATAAAATAATAAATAGAATCACGCTGTATGAAATTTGGTACGAAGCAACGTCTTATAGCACAGATAAAGAAAAAATTGCGAAAATCAAAATTTTTATATTACATCATTTGTAAAAAATAATTTTAGTTATTTAAAAAAAAAGTTACTACCCCTTTCCTCATGAACGCGTAGAGGTATTATTAAATTGAAATTTATATCAAATCATCAGGTCCATAATATTATACCTTTAAGCTGTAACAAAATCAAAATGTTACCGCAATAAAAAAATCAGAAGAAACAGCAATTTAAGCCGCATATTTTCCAAATCGCAACTACTCGCAAGGGAATCAAAACTTAAACACATATAAAGAAAAATTCCGAAAACCTTAAATTTCGAAACCCTCAGTGCGCGAGTCCTACTCGCACTTGGTCGTTTAGGGTATAATTATTATTGTTCGTGTTATGAAGGTTGCTGAAGTAAACTACAGTTGAAATACATAAAAGTATATTGTCCAAAGTCACACATACATATACAATAGAATACACGATATAACACCGCAACACTAGCGTTCGTCAAGCGCGGTAAGTTGGGAACGACTGGCGTGGCAAGCCGTTTATGCTGACCACGCAGATACATCAGTATTACATTATGTAGGATCCCCTACATAGGTTCCCCCTTTTTTTTAAAAAAAAAGAAAAAGTTATATAAACCAAAAAATTAGTTACACAATACATCGCTTGAATTTCATCGCTTATAGTAGTTGAGTAACCTTAACTTATAAACTTACGTAATGCTTACAATAATTATTCTGATGACGCGTTGTTATGACAATTGTTCATGTACTGTACGACTGTACGACTAACTGGAACGTCTACAAAAACAAGTGAATCAAACTTCATTACGACAATATTAATTTAACATTGAATATAATTTTAAAGAATGTAAAGAGTTATGTATATTCACAATATGTATCAACATTAGTACCTATTATTTTTAATCATTGTCATAAACTTTATGCGTTATAAATTACATAACATAAAAATTGATTCGCCAACAAACATAAAAATTCACTGGAAACTAAAAAGAATTAAAAGTATGTTTTACAAGTAGGTACATATAAAAATATTAAGAATCTAATTCAAGATGTGAAAATAACAGGTTTAGGTGTTTGTGCAGGCTGCACAGGCACCGTTGCTGTAACACTTGTTAAATTTTGCATTGGATAACGTACCGATTAGAGATGCGCCGAGTAACACTTTTGCCGAGTAACGAGTACCGAGTTTTACTCGGCTTAATTTTTTTTCAACCGAGTACTTGGCCGAGTTACTCGGTTCTATGAAATTCCCATTACGCGCGCGGAAGCAAGTTATACAAACAGGTTCGCGCTGGTCGAGACACCGCCGGCCGGCTGTGACCAGAACGTGTAGAGACCCTGTCGACGCCAGTGAAAACCTCGTAAGCGTAAAACAAGGAGGACGAAAAAACTGCGTGTTGCAAAATTTTTGTATGGGATTGTTTATGTTATTTTATTGATTTATGTAACAATTTCATCAGCTTTTATATCCAGAACTGTTATATTCTGTAAGACTGATCGAAATGCATAGAATGCTGCTTACGAGGTATTCGTACTACAAAGACTCACACTATTCACACACACCGAACTGTCAAATGCATTTACGAGGTTCTCAATTACTCTTATAGTTGGGGCTATAAGTATCAATTGGACAAATTAGTTAGATAAGGGTGTGCGTTACGAGGTTTTCTTCCTGTTAACGCAATAAAAAAAATTGGACAAAAATGCATTCCCGAGGATTTCACTAAAAGGCGACGCTGTGTTCCTGCATCATAACTTAACTTTATTAAATTTTAAATATTGATTATTTTTATTACTGTTCTCTTAATTTTGTCTCACTAACTACTCATTCATGAGCATAATTTTGATTTTATTATTTGAAATTGTCAAAATTTTTTGATGAACACTGTTGTTTTAATTATAGCTATCTAAATATATCGCTTTTCTTAAACGAAGTATACTCGGCATTTAAACCGAGTTATTCGGCCGAGTACGAGTATCAAAAAACCCGCCGAGTACGCCAAGTACCGAGTATCAACCGCGTACTCGGCCCATCTCTAGTACCGATATTTGTTTATCAATCCACTTCTTTGCTCGAGCGTTACATCTTTTCCACACGTATAAACTGGCGATGAGTATTAGTATTGCCACGATGACGAAAGTTACTATATACAACTGCTGGAAGTTGGTTTCCATGACTCCTTGAGAACCAGTGGTTGCAGTTTGGGCGATTACTACCTCTTTACTTTGAGATTTGCCCATTGTTATTATCATATGATACAATTGACAACAATAATACTTTTATACTGAAAGTAGTTTATAGTTTATTACTTAGTTATTTGAATAAAATTATGAGCGACGAGCTGTTTATAAGGTGCGAATTGACCTAAAATTTTATTGATATAAAATTGATTTTTACTCTGGCCAAGTCACGCATACGCCTCAATAACTGTGACGGACGTTGATCTCCCAATTCCATTTCTCCAATCAATTTCTGAATTTGCCTGCTTTCGGATTCCTCGAATATGGATAACAATCTTGTTTTGAGATAGGCGAATTTTCCTTCCTCTGGAGGCTTGATAAGTATGTCAGTAATTTGTAGAATAACGTCCTTACTGACCTTGGACACAACGAGATCATATTTGGCGTGATCGCTGAGTTTCTGTGGCGCGAGTGTGGCATCAATGGCTGTATGAACCAATCCCTCGGCTGATCAGTCCAAAATTCAGGAATTCGCGACGACAGAGATATAGCAGCTAGTCCGGGTTCTTCCACCTTCACTGTGGCTGAAGTAGCACCACCAATACTCGGGCCAATCATGATTGTTCGCAATATTGTCCACTTACACTGTACTGTCTTTAATACGAACGAAAGAACGAACGAACGAACGCTAGTGTGACGAACGCAGTGTTTTAAAAAGATGAGCCGTTCCCTATGCTGATAAAATTTAGACGCAATAAGTCCGTAATTGTCACTGTTATAGTTCACTTACATATGTCCATTTCGGGGTCACCAATTTAGGGTATAATTATTATTGTTCGTGTTATGAAGGTTGCTGAAGTAAACTACAGTTGAAATACATAAAAGTATATTGTCCAAAGTCACACATATATATTAGCAATAGAATACACGTTAAAACACCGCAACACTAGCGTTCGTCAAGCGCGGTAAGTTGGGAACGACTGGCGTGGCAAGCCGTTTATGCTGACCACGCAGATACATCAGTATTACATTATGTAGGATCCCCTACAGTCGTTTTTTTGTAAGCAAATAAATATTATAGAAACTGTTTTTGTTACAGATGGACTCATACTGTATTGAAGGGCGCATGCTGGTTTGAACAACTTAAGTCCAAATAAATTACTTCGGTTTATTGGAAGACCTTATGAATCGTGAAAGCGGAGAAAAATCGAAGATAAAGTGTTGGAGCATCTTATTGAAGATTTTACAAAACTACGAGGGATCTAACAAGTAACGCTACTTACTAGTATACGATAAGTAAATCACACAATGCTGAGTAAAAATTGATTACCAAGTATATCCTGGTTCCGCGCGAAGCCGGGGCTATCACCCCATTCGCAGTGCGATTTTATTTTTTGTCTTCTCGGCGAGGCCCCTCTAGGCCCACCCCATCCCTACGCGTAAAGCTGTGAAGGCCACTAGAGCGTTGGCCCTAGTAGCAACTGTCCATTCGAAAAAAACTATATCTATCCTTACTCTTTTGATTGGCTCTAATTTCTAAGAAGGTAAACAGGCAGAAAATATTAAAATTCATGAAAACGTACGTGAAAACGAACGTAAAATGAAAGACATTCAACAAAACTTTAGTATAAACTTGGAGATTGAATGATGTGTGGAGTTTTGGCGCTGCTATTTAAGCAGATCTGGTCACCTTCGTGAGAAGTGAAAATTGATAAGGAAATCTTAGAAATTAGGTTTCAACAAGTTCGTTTTCTAATCCCTTTTGTTCGTAACTTTGTGGTGATCAATTTTCATTTTGAAATTAAAATCTTATGTCACGGTAAGTGAACTTTTTACCGCTGACTACATCAAACACGATTAAACTAATTGTATTAGTAGAAGATCCGAATCTATATCGACATTCACCGGGTTGATAATAGAATCAAACTTATTTTATAATAAATTTCGTATATTAGAAAATATATTAAAAATGGGTTGACAACAAAAATCCTGGACAGAATATTTTTAATTATTTTTAAAAAAAATATTTTTCATAAAAAATGTTGCATGATGAAGATAATAATAAAATTTTATACTGGACTTAAAGTATAGAACATATAGAATGTGCAGACGTAGGGTAGACTATTATTTACCTGGACGAACTACTGGGTAGACAGGTATAAACAGGTATGTCAATACTAGTTACTTTTCACTCGATTTGATAATAGTCTGCACATTCTATATGTTCTATACTTTAAGTCCAGTATAAAATTTTATTATTATCTTCATCATGCAATATTTTTGAAAAATTATTTTTTAAAAAATAATAAAAAATATTCTGTCCAGGATTTTTGTTGTCAACCCATTTTTAATATATTTTCTAAGATACGAAATTTATTATAAAATAAGTTTGATTCTATTATCAAGCCGGTGAAAGTCGACTTAGATTCGGATCTTAGACCATATGTTATATTGATTACACAAAGATAAAAGGTTATTATATTATTGCTTCTATACAATGTAATTTAATTATAACATTATTGTAACAGGTTATTAATTACACAGAAAATGAAAATTAAATATTCATTATTCATATTTACAAATTATTCAGTATACTTTTTTTATTAAATTGAAGCGTTCTTGTCATTAAAGCATCTTTCGCATTGGGCACACAAACATTGTCTTCCGAGTGGATAATATACAATTTTCAACAGATAATATACCATTTTCAACATTATGTCGATTTTTGTATTTACATTCATCCATAAAGCAAGCATTTGTATGAACCTATCAGAGATGCAAAATTGAAAGATGAACTTGTTCTTAATCCCGTTCATCGCTCATAATTAAAATGCATATCGACTAAACATTCCATTATCATAATCTTACCAGAACTAGGCGGTCCTAAAAAGAAAAAATTGTAATTTTTTCCAGTTTTCCCGTAGAAGCGATTATATGTTGTCGTTGCAAATTCTTTAATACTTATATCGTTATCTAAGTATAAGTAAAATTGTCAAATTGCGAATTTGCCTTTTAATCACGTCGTGTTCGACCCATGTTGGATTTATTTTTAGTTGGTATCGTTTGGCCCGTTTCATTCGCTGGCATGTGGTTTCTTTAAATAACCAGAATTTTGGGTATCTATTGATGTTACGGTTTTGAGGCGTTCTTCAAAGTCCCTGTCAGATATGGCGGTAAACGCTTCAATTGAGTTGCAAAGAGCCCTTTGTGCTTCTTCTGGGTTAAAAGCTCTATTTTTGTATATTTTTGTTGTGCAAGTGCATTATTTTGTTGTTTAAATCTATTCGATTTTGACGGTCCAACGATAAATTGCTCTTTAATGGAAGTCGATTGTATGTCAGTTCCATCGTGTGTGGGTGGGTGTTCCTGTGTGGCCGTTATAAGATAAAATTTCGTCGGTCGTAGCAGACTCAGTATCCAGTCGTCCGTCAGTTTCCGACAATGTTGAGCCTTGAAGCTGAAGAAGCGTATTTCTCCCTGTCCCGCCGGGTTTTTTGAAAATAAAAAAAAATAGAAATGAAAAGAAAAGAAATGATAATGAAAAGAAAAACCCTTACTACAGGAACATTTATTATTTATTTAAAAAGGTACATATTATGGGTCGTGAATTCGTAAACCCTGGTCTGGTTTGCTACGTAGGTGCGGTACTCCCCTGGCTTCCGTCTTGCTGGGCAGGTTAGGCTTCGTCGTCCAGTTTTCCTTGAGTCCTTTTTTTTTTTTGGTAGGTAGGTACCACAGCGAGCCCCTTGGCAATTAGGGCTAATATGTAGCCCGGGCGTAGAATCTTTGGTATATTTTTATTATCCAGACGTAGGACCCTGGAATTTATTAATTCCTAAAGTTAATAAATGATCCACAATATTCTTTTTTGAAGCCTCCGCCGATAGTAAACACCATGGAGAGAACCCTACGAAGCAGTTCGTGTTAAGTGTTTACTATCAGGACGGAGTTACAATCAAAATTTAAAAAGAAGAAAGAAATTAAGCTGATGCACAAGCAGGTAGAAGATCTGCTTCAGTTATTAAAAATATTGGCCACTTGTGATTGTTTAAATGTTGTATGTATGCAATAGAAAATAATATTAATAAGGAAAATTATGTTTAGAAACAGCTAAAAAGAAGAAAGGGCAGCGTGGCCACGTATGTATGTATGTTCCACGTTGTGATCGTACACGCAACAAGCACACAATATGGCTGCTAATTTATTACATGAAAGCACATGAGCAGAACCCTGGCAACTAAGTTAAATTAATTTATTTTATTTTTCAAACACAATCAATATTTAAATTATTACTTTCCCTACTTATTAAAATAATAAACCTTGTTCAAACTTACCCTATTTGGGGTCCGAGTATATAATTTACTTATTAATACCACTGACACGTATTTACTCCGTACGTGTATCAACCTCGTAGGTACATAGGCCGAAAACGTCGACTAATTTTTAAGTACCTATGCAAATTGTAGTAATTCGTAAGCTAAACGAGCTTTATCTATTACCAATATACAATTAGTGGTATATTATCGCAAATAAAAAATGTAATGGAGACGAGTGCTCTCAGTTAGACGGTGGCCAGCCTTCTGTCCCTCGGATCGACTCGGACGAAGTCGCCGGCGCAGGCCGGTGATCCGCTCGTAAACAAAATGTCGCGTAGAAAAGTGTTTTGGGACAGCGCATACGATTTAATATTTTATTTTGCTAATGTCATTTGTATTTTATTACTTTAATTATTCCGTTGTTTGTTTATGTAAGTTAGGTTTATTTTAAGTAGGTTAAGTTATTTTTATTAGTTTTATATGTTAATATTGTGTCAAATGAGAAAAAACTATTTTGTAATTTGTTTAAATAATAATTTTATGTACGTGCAACGTTACATTACCCCCCTCGTCACATAAGGATTTTATTTTTCATTAATTTGCAGCTATGTCTAGATCCAGGCTTGCAGGATTTAAAGTGTTTACAATATTCAATATCCCCTGAACATTCTATAGCCGACTTATCTTCTAAACAGTCATAATTAGTGCAATAAAAGTTGTTCTTATTACTAACATTGAATTTAATCTCATTGAACTTATTTGGGGATATTGGGGTTATAGAGCTTGTTTTGTCTGAAAATACTGAAATCTGTACTTCACCAAAATAATGGTAGTTAGTGGTGCAGTTATGTGCATTGATTGAATATTTATCAATTGAACAAACCTTAAAATTTTCAAAGTCTGATTGTAGAATGTCTGATGTCATATTGAATCCTTTATTGATTAAGTTTTTACTGAGAGTGAAGTATTCATAGCTACCATAAATTTTGAAATTTGTTAAGATTTTTGAATGTTTACACTTAGGAAGGCTAGTTGAGCATATTAAATTCTCAATTATTTGAGTGTTGCACTTTAATGATATCTTGCATAATTCACCTTTCTGAAACTCAATTAATAGAATTTTAGCATAGCACTGCTTCTTCTTCATGCTAATCTTGGGGGTTTCATCACAAGGAGGAAGTGTATTCATAAAAGAAAGACCCATCCAGAAATCATAGTAATCTGACAATGTTTCATCACTATTATTATTCAAATAATGGCTCTCCATTGCCAGTGGCCAATCCAATAATGGAAAAACATCTAATATTGAGTTGTCAAAGTCTTCTAATTCAACCAAGCTATTGATCATAGCAACATCTATGATAGTTGTGTTCATATATGCAAGTTCAGATCCCTTTTGATGGGATAACATCATTCCCGATGTCCTCAACTCTTGCTGAACTATTTTAGAAGATTTACTAGAAATGCTATCAAGGAAATCATCACTGAAATCATTAAGACCTAGTAACCTTCTCCTCCTTACGACCATTTTGCTTCCTATTTGACGGTCACCCTCAAAACTAGGATTACTAATGGATCTTCTGTTTCTCTTCTCAGTCATGCTTCTTATGACAGAGGATCTAATCTCAGTTGAAATCCTATATCCAAGACTCTTTAAGTGGTTCAAGTAGCAGGTTTGATCCAAAATATAACTTGGATATCCCTCCTCACCATTTAATAGGGTTAATGTGCAGTAAATAACCATTCTTTTATAATCCTCTCCTAGAAGGTCAATTTTGACTATATCATAATCACTTAAGACTTGGAAAACCCTTCTGTGGATTTCCTTAAGGATTGTTTCCTGCAGTCCATCTTTAAGGCATTCCTTCATTTCAGACCAAATAAGTCTTGAGTTCAATTCATTAGAAGGCAGTGCATCAGAATTTATTATGTTTCTAGGGTGATCAACTTCAGATTGATCAAGGGATTTTCGGTATATGTGTTATTAAACGGATATGTTGCTTGCCCTGCGTTACCACAAATTCCCAACGAATCAGCGACGCAGGTACACATTTTTCGATCGTTTTCGCTGAGAACGGTTCTAAGTTTGCAATCATTGGGATCAAGATACTTAAGAAGGCAAGTGATGCATGTATCCTTGAGACATTTATGGTAATTTGTATTAATAATTTCTCCAAGTTTACTATTATGCCCCCACGCTTTTGCGCTGGATTTGTGGACATGTAGATGATATGGTAATGGTCATTTGTGGTTCCTGTATGGCAACTGATGACTTTCCAAGGAATTCTTAGAAGGTAGCGTTGCCTATGTTCCGTTCCCGCAAGAATAGTGCAGATTGCGTCATTAGTGGGTGATCGCTCTCATTCGTTTTCGAGTTCGTTGTTTCCGTAGATCATTTTTGTTTTTTTTTGTTGGTAGTTCGTTAGGCGCATCTTGAGGGTCCGGACTTGGTGATGGTGTTGGTGGCATTTGTTGTTGCGAGAACGGAATCGGAGATTGCGGTGGCGTGCTCGCCTATCCGTCTTGGTAATCCTCATCGTTCATTTTTGAAGATTATTAAAGCCTTATTTTATTCTTCTTGAAGTAAATGCTTGAAGTAAATGTAAACTTGTGTATTCGTTAGCCATTGAATTCTGGGGACTCGTTGCTCCGCAGTAGGACAGACAATGGACTTTACACGTGGTATTATATTGGTGAAAATCTTGACTTTGACGTACGATTGAAGCTCATTTTAAAATTAACTGATATATTTCAAAGGATGTTAGTATGTACAACTTCAGGAATCGAATGATGTAAGGAGATGCAGCTCCGATATTTATATTAGTGGCATGGCCCACAATGAAGTGAAAAACTTGAGGATTTTCTAAGATAGACACGGTTTTTAAGATTTTACGACTTTGGATTTTTAGTCTTTTGTACGCAGCAATGTAGAAAATAAGGAAACAATAAATTTGTTTTTTCAAACATACTGTTACGTGTCAGGAGTAATGGGTTCGAGAAAATGCCAAAATGTACCACAAAGACTTTATTTGTGCTCGTAGATACACAAATTACACGATGTACACAGTACACACTAACACACTCTGCACGTAGGTACCTACTAGTAAACACACTCGTCGAACACTGTATCGCTCGTAGAAATCACTTCACTTCACACTGGTATCGCTCGTAGGTATCGCTGGTGTCTTCCTGGTTTCGCTTCCGAAACTAGAATGTCCGCGGTTGACCGATCGCCCCTTTTTATACCACTCGCGCACCATTCACGCCAATCCAGAACTTTCCCGCTAATTCCGGACGGACCCGATTCGTATAAAATTCTAGTATGTTCCTTGCAACCGACGTTCGCCCTTATGACTATTGCCGTAAGGCGAAGCGTCGTGCGCGTAGTTTCGAGATTGCCGCGCTCCTATTATTTCTATTGTTTGCGCGACATGTTTATGGCCCCTATTGTTTATTGTTTAGCGAGGCAGATACGCCAGGGCTGTCACAATACTATATAAAAGCGTACCAAATCGGCAACAAAGTTGCAGGCCATACTAGTGATGTTTTCGGACTTTGCTTAATATTTTAAGGATAATGGATTAATACCCATTAAGTATACGTAACTCCTCCCTCACTAGAGTGAAAATAATTTTGAAAGAAAGAAGAAAGAAAGAAATATGATTTTGAAGAAATTAGTTTCACGTTTTTGTCAAATCCTTGCATCATCCGATTTTACAAATTTTATAATAATAAGTTAGTGATATCTAAACATTATTATGGGTAACAATCTACCGACAGAAAGAGAAAATAACACTTACTTATACCTTATTCTAATGGTAGAATAGAAACTGTAAGTATTATTGCATGGGCAATAATACAGTTTGCTCAAATCTACATGATACATGACAATTAAAACTTATTATTGTAATTGTATTGTATTTGACGACATAAAAATGTAATAACAATTTATAACATAAGATAATGAAATTCTTGTACAAACGTAAATAACAATTAATTAAAAATATGTTGCGACACTATTCAACAAAATTCTTCGCAAATACTGTATTGTGTGTATTATCACAATTTTCTTTTCGTTATTAATGCGCAATTCCTATGCGATTTCTTTAAATATTCTCTTGTTTTAGCTAGGGCCCTTTAAACACAATTTTATAAATTTCACTTAATGTCTCTACACTTAATTGTTGCGCGCTTTTACGCCACAATATTTGATAAGGAAGGAAAACTTCAAAGAAGCGTATGGATCCTCCCGATCCGTTCCGACCCGAGTTAGGATGCAAGGAGTACTAACTCCTCACCTGAATCCACTATGTATGTATGTCAGAGTATGAGATATCTCCCTTTAAACAAGTTCGGAGATCAGCACTTAATATTGAGTAATCCTCATCGTTCATTTTTGAAGGTTATTAAAGCCTTATTTTATTCTTCTTGAAGTAAATGCGATATGCCGATGTTATACACTTGTGTATTCGTGAGCCATTGAATACAGAATGATTTTACTTTGCATAAAGATAACGGACTTATTATGTAAGGTTAGAAGACATAAAAACAAATTTAAAACACAATTGTAAATTAATTACGTCGTCGTCGTCGAACTACATTTGTATTGGTGGGATCTGATATCTTTGTCAAGTTTTGAATTATGCCCAGTTCTTGGCTACGCTAATGTAAATGATATGATAATGCTTTCTTCTTGTTATCTTCATGTGAAGAAATGATTTTCTATGGATTGTACTTATTTCTGTTGGTGTGATATATTCTTTTACCAACTGTGCAATCCATGTCGTTGAACTACATTTTTATTGGCGGGATGTGATATCTTTGCCAAGTTTTGAATTATGCTCAGTTCTCGTCTGCGCTGATGTAAATGATATGATAATGCTTTCTTCTTGTTATCTTTATGTGAAGAAATGACTTTCTATGGATTGTATTTATTTCTGTTGGTGCGATATATCCTTTTACCAACTGTGCAATCCACGTCGTTGAATTCCTTTTTTATTGGCGGGATGTGATATCTTTGCCATGTTTTCAATTACGAGTATGCTCAGTTCTCGTCTGCGCTGATGTAAATGATATGATAATGCTTTCTTCTTGTTATCTTTATGTGAAGAAATGACTTTCTATGGATTGTATTTATTTCTGTTGGTGTGATATATCCTTTTACCAACTGTGCAATCCACGTCGTTGAATTCCTTTTTTATTGGCGGGATGTGATATCTTTGCCATGTTTTGAATTACGAGTATGCTCAGTTCTCCTCTGCGCTGATGTAAATGATATGATAATGCTTTCTTCTTGTTATCTTTACGTGAAGAAATGACTTTCTATGGATTGTATTTATTTCTGTTGGTGTGATATATTCTTTTACCAACTGTGCAATCCATGTCGTTGAACTACATTTTTATTGGCGGGATGTGATGACTATGGGTTGTATTTATTTCTGTTGGTGTAAAAATGGTGTGAAATGCATTGATTCAATGTTTGGTAATTTTCCCGCAATGTTTTATGAATTATCGATAATATCCCACTAAAACTAAAAAAAAGATTTGATTTGTTTTGCTGTTTTGGGAATTGAATAATTTAATACAATTTGATTTTTTCATTACTCGGTTATAGCTAGTAGTAGGACGTGTAACCTTTTTTTTCACTTCAGGAAATGCAGTTACGCATACCGTCCGCTCCGGAGGAAACGAACGGTTATTTGTGTGGGACTCTCACTGCCGTAAGAACGACGGTGACCTATTCACTAAAATATCAACCTAACTTACTTGAGTTCAAATATATTTTTGGGAGCGATTTTTTTAAGTCAACATAATATAATAAAATAAATCTATGAATAGCTCAGGTTTGTTCTGAGTCTGAGTAAGTTGAATTTCGGGTTTGATAGGATTTCGGTCGTACTTCATTTTTTTACATAATTCACATGCATTAATTATTGCTGAAACGGTGTCTTTCATTCCGGGCCAATAATAATTTCGTTTAAGACGGTGAAGCGTTTCGTTTATTCCCCTGTGACATGTTTTACCTTGATGTACCTTGGTGTATCTTTTTTGTTCATCTTCTGATTCTACCACAGTGATTCGTTGAGTAAATTCAATTACATTTAAGTTATCCATGTCAAAGGTTTGTGACATTACATTGAAAAAGGGTTAACGTAAATTTTTTGAGTTAAAATAAATAAAATTTTTCTTTAAGGTGTCTAAATAATCCACTAAGAATGACTTTATAAGGGAGGTGTGGTAATTTCTAATATCTTTTTATTACCTTCACTTATGTCGTTTATTTTAGTCTCATTGCGATACCATTCGTTAACAATGATTTGGCTAGGTTTGACGTCGATTGGTTCGTGTAGAGTAGGGATGCTCGAGTCATCATTATACTCTTTGTCTGAGTCAATTAAACTGTCTAAATCTGATTCAATTATAGTCATAGTTCTTTCAGATTCATTATCTGAGTCATAACTAATTTGGGTATTTATATTACTGGTATGTGGGGACTGGGAATCATTAATTGTTAAAATATTTAATGGGATTCGAGAAAGCGCGTCCGCAATAGTATTTTGCTTACCACTTCTATATGCTATTTCAAAGTTATATTCTTGGAGTCTGAGACGCCATCTAATGAGTTTCGAATTAGGTTCTTTTAGTGAATATAACCATGTCAATGGTCTATGGTCAGTGTATACGTAAAATTTTTGTATTTTTCACATTGATGCAAGCACAGGATGCAAGCATGTTTTATTCTTATCCAGTATGGTAGTGGTATGTATGATGAACCTCCTTTCAACGGTTTATACTTGTTTATATTGACATCCAAGAATTCGATTTTCTCCAAAGTCCAACCGCTGTCACGCTCTTGAAATTCTTCCAATTTACAAAGTATCACAGACACCATGTTGTCAAAAAAATCATGTAAATTCGACGACTGTTCTAGACATATATTCTTGGTATTAAAGGATTTTAAGTCGCGAATCACTTCATCCTGCGCATTCATGATGATAAAAGTGCAATAAAATTCAAAGATTATTTTTATTTTTTCGTGAATTTCCAACTCGCTCTGGAGCACTTTGATAATCTTAGGTTTCACTTTATTAAAATACTTTTTCAGATCCAAGTGTTGACAACCGTTGGCGCGATATGTGATTATACGACATTTCAATCCTGATTCAACCACATACACAAAATAATCACCGTAATCTTGATTACACAAAAGTTTATGACGTTTTGTTCTTGAATGAGAAATGAGCTGATTAGATGCAACACTTATATTACAAAACGGACAATCGTACATTTTCGTTTTATTATAAACAACACTGTTCTTAGTGCGCGCGCACCGCCTTATAAAAATGTATTATAAAATAAATTGTTTTATATAGGCACAGTTTGTAGTACGGGAGCCGACAATGCTAAATGTGGTACGGGAGCCGACAATGCTAAATGTGGATTTACTCGAGTGTCATAGAGTGGTGAAAATAAAAAACTTGAGGTTTCATATGAAATTTTATGGACAGTAGAACAATTTTTGTGGTTACACAATATTATTTTTATCTATCCAACTCTTCTGATTTAAACCTAACCATTTTACATAAACTTTATTCCCTTTACGTTTCAACACTTTTTCTACTAAATAAATGTCGTGATATTTAACTTTTTGCAACTCTTCTTCGTAGAAACATCCTGAGATGGGATCGCCATTTTCGTCTTGAAGCAAGTAGGTGGTGGGATTTGTGTTTTGCACTTTTGCTACTTGAAAAATTTCTGTGCTCCAGTTGCCTGTGTAACCTTTAGCAAAAACAGATTTATGTTTGCTGATGCGTACATAATCTCCAACCTTGAATTTCGCATGTCCTTTTATCTTTATATGATTGTATGGGCCAGTTAGTAATATTTTAGTGTGAGCGGGTTTCACGCTTGCCGGGGCCATGTTGATAGTGCGATGTATTTTGTTATTATATTTCTTTAATATTTCTGCTAGATGTTTAATCCAATTATAGTTTCCGTTTAGACTAAACAGCTGCCATAGCCAATGTTTTAAGGTTCTAATTAGTCTTTCTGCTATGGACGCCTTCTTTGTGCTAAAGGTGGAGTAGTGATTAATAGTGTACTTTTTCATGAGTCTTTGAAACTTATCATTATAAAACTCTGTCCCATTGTCTGATTGAATATTTGTCGGTTTTCTGGAACCTTCGCTTAAAATAGCATCCATTGCTTTGCTTACTTCATCACCTTTTTTACTTCTCAAAGGATGAGCCCATGCATATTTGGAAAAAGTATCAATACAAATCAAGATGTATTTATAACCTCTATTTTCTCTGGAATATTGTTGTAAATCGATAAGATCAATTTGCCAGGTGTCATCGAATCTCTTTTGTATAAAACGTCTCCGTGTAAAATTCTTACGTGCATACCTATGCACCTCTTTTACTACTTGTGCTTTACCACTTGAGGCTACTTTTGACATCGCACAAGGAACTTTTAATGTTTCAATTTACCGTCGGTGTTGTAGTTGTTTTTTGCACATGTAATTGATTAGTCAATTCCTTTAATTTTTCAATATCTTTTGAAATGTTTTTTATCCTTAGGAAAAAAATACATGAATATAGAAGTAACTTAACTCTATAGAAGTATAGAATGATTACAATTTATTAGGAAAAAAGTGGTATGAATACACAAGTAATGATTACAATTTATTAGGAAAAACGATAATTAAGCGACATGAATACACAAGTAATCTGTAATCTACTTCATATTAATAAATGATTACAATTTATTAGGAAAAAAACGATAATTAAGTGGCATGAATACACAAGTACCTAATCTACTTCATATTAGTTTTTTTCTTTCAACGTTTGAAACCATATAGCAAATGCTTGAACTTCAACGCCGCTACAGTGACACATTCTGCTAGTTTGATTTTTTTTCACAAAATGCGCGTGTCTAGCACAATTTTCAAGATAATCTAATTTAAAAACTAAAATAATTTTTTAAACTTTTGGACAACCTAATGTTTCCAAATTTATACTATTAAACCCTAACTTGGAAAATAACTGTTTCTCCACACATCCTCCCTTATACGCCCACAGGAATTCACAGTTACAGTCCAAGCCTTTTAAAATTTTAATTAATTCACTGTAGGATATATCACTCGCGAAATTTTCTACTGGCAAACCATGTACGAAACGAGTACAGTACCTGAATTGCGGCAAATTTGGTTTGGTTATTACAGAGTTCGGTAAAGAAATATGTAATAACATTACTTTATGATTCCAAACATCGTATATACCTATTTCTTTATAAAAATACTCATTTTTAATACTAAACCCGTCTATATTTAAAATAAATCTAATATTACTACACATTTTTCGCTAGCAAAATAATAAAGTTTCTTGATCGTGTGAGGTGGTTGAGTTCACTTATCCGATGAAAATCTGGACTTGGCGGTATCAAATTAAAGACACTTTTTAATTACTGATTATATTTCTTCACTGGTGTTAACTTGTACACTGCTGGGAAACTGAATGATGTGAGGAGATGAGGCTCCTGTATTTATACTGATGTGCCGACCTTCTAGGAAGTGAAATCAGAAGTGTTTTTCCCGAGATAGACACGGTTTTTAATTTTACGACTTTTAGATTTCCAATTTCTTTTGTACGCAACTTTGTAAGGCCCTTTTTATCATAATCCCCTTAGTTCAAGGCTGATGTGTAAGAGCGTATAACATTAGCAACAAAGTTGCATGTGATACTAGTAGTGCCTCTAGGGTTTGTCTATTGGAATAAAATAATGTTCGTTATACATAACTCTTCCCTCACTAGAGTGAAAATAATTTTGAAGAAATTAATTTCACGTTTAACATATACCACACATCATTCAATTTTTTACAATATTGGGGTTAGTCCTAATTCTAATTAATGATTATATTGATTACATGATTAACAAAGTAAAATATATGATTAACGATAATATGTTTAACAGATTACATAACAGCAACTCTTTACATAATTCGAATGCTCTAATATATTCTTCTGTTAATGTAATTGGTACATCATTTTTCAAACAATTTGTTAATGGTTTTGTTATTTTTGCGAAGTCTTTGATAAATTTTCTGTAGTATCCTACCAATCCAAGAAAAGATTTAATTTCCTTTCGTGTCTTGGGTATCGGATATTTTAACACAGCATTAATTTTATCATCATTTGGTTTGAGACCGTCTTCCGATATTACATGACCCAAATATAGAACTTGCCGTTTTAAGAATTCAGATTTGTCTAACTGCACTTTTAATTGATGTTGTCTAAGGGTTTTGAACACATTATCTAATCGCTCATAATGACTTTCAATAGTTTCTGAGTATATGATTATATCATCCAAATAAGTTAAACATTGTCCTTTAAGATTTTTAAGGACATTGTCCATTGTTCTCTGGAATGTGGCAGGTGCTGTTTTCAATCCAAATGGCATGCGTAAAAATTCATAATGCCCATTTTTGTTTGTAAATGCTGTTTTCGGCCTATCTTCTGATGCTACTTCTATTGGGTGATAGCCACTTGCTAAATCGAGCGTGGTAAAGAATTTTGCGTTTCCTAATTTATCGAATAAGTCGCTTATATTAGGGATGGGGTATTTATCATCAATGGTTTTCTCATTGAGCTTTCTGTAGTCAATTACCAAACGATATTTTCGTTCTCCTGTGGCATCTAGATTTTTGGGTACTAGGTGTACAGGTGCACTCCAAGGTGAGTAACTAGGTTGAATAATTTTTTCAGACAATAAATTATCAATTTGATTCTGTATCTCTTCGATTTGACTAGGCGATTGTCTGTATTGTTTTACGTAGATAGGGATATCATCCTTGGTTCTAATATGGTGTTTGACTTCGTTAGTAAAAGTAAGCGGAATTCCTTCGCAGTGAAATATGTCACGGTAGTTAAAACATAGAGTGTAAACTTTGTCCCTTTCGCTCTCATATGGAATGTGGTCTAAGCGTAACTTACTTAAGTTGTCGGTGAGTAGTCTGTCTGTTCTAGAAATATTATCATATTTTATATAATACATCGGATTAACATTATAATGAATGGGGATCTCGACCGATGAAGTAATCAGTCTTTGATTTACAAAGTCTATAATGACATTAAGTTTTCGTAATAAGTCTATCCCGATTAATCCATCGTAATTATCAATATTATACTCATAAAATTTGTGTGATGAGTTAATTTGAAAAATTCGAAAGATAGGTAAAATTACAGCTTCATTATGATTGGATATAGAATGAGTACTCTTTATACTAAAAGGTTCGTGGATTTTACATCCTGGATAATATTGGTTAACAAAATTAGTGCTTATAAAACTTCTTTCGCTACCTGTGTCCAACAATAGCCATAAGTTAAAATCAGGAATGTGCAGAAACGGTAAGTGGTGTAGGTCACTTTCGCTTATACATTCCGTTGACTGTCTGAGGCTCGGAAAGGAAAATTTATTTCCCTCTGATTAGTTCCACTTGTACTTGGTCGTGGTTCGTTGACATTTCTGATTTGACCTTGAGTATTTTCCTGCTTTGGGACGGAAGTTGCATTAATATGCGATGGAGTAGAGGTATTACGATTATAACGTTGTTGTGAAGGATAGCGCGGAGAATTAGAATTCGTGATAAAATTATTTCTAGGGTTGTTGTTAAATCGATTAGGCCTGTTTGGCCAAAATGGTCTAGGACTGAAATTCGGTGGGGGTTTGGGGTATTGTGACCAATTTGGGAATCGATTTGGGACCTGACGAACTCTTTCGTTGTGCATCCTATTCGTATTTTGAGTTAATGAATTGCGCATCCTATATTGAAGCTGAAAGTTTTCTTCTGTAAGAACGATTTGGAGGGCTTCCTCTAATGTTTGAGGGATTTTCAATCTGACAATTCTTATCATGTCCTTGGGTAAATTATACATGAACACATTCAAGGCCGTATTGTTGTAAATTATAATTTTGCTATTACGTAAAGCGAACTCATCGTTACTTATTTTCGACAATAAATTGTTTCTGGTTGCCTGTATCCGATTGCAAAAATCTAAATAAGGCTCATTAGGCTTAATTTTCATTGTTTCTAGCTCGATTGCTTTCTTTTATTGGTTTCTTTGGTTTCTTTAGTTCTTTGATTGGTTTCTTTTAGATCTAACCAGTGGTTAATAGTGTAATCAGTCTCACCCATGAGAGCTGCTGCTTTACCTGTCAACCGGCTTGTTATTATTTGGAGCAAATAATTGTAATCCGCTTTTCCTTCATAAATATGCAAAATGTACTCGCATTTCTTAATAAAAAAATTTAGTAATTCGGTACTACCATCATATTTAGGTATCAAATCGGTAATTTCTGATTGAATTATCAATGATGAAGTGAAAGGGTTATTAGGCATTATATTGGGCAAAATTTGGGAGTCTGGCAATGGCTGTTCGCTATAAGTTTGCCTTGGTAAATCATGTTCAGGATGTTCATGCGGTATTTCTGCGGTATTCACTGACACATTGTGCGTTGGTTTTTCAGGTATCATTTGACCTTGCATTTGCTGCGAAATTCTATCTGCTATATGACCTGCTAAATTTCCAGTCTCGTGCCGCATTCTCTCCGTTAAATTATTGGAAGCATTTTCTGCTTCCTGACGAACCCTATCCGCTACACCTTGCGCTGCGTTCTGTGCTTCAATACGCGCTCGTTCCGCCGCTCTAGTAAGATATTCCATTTTCTTTATATATTTTTTTAATGGACACCGAAGCCTATATTTATTGAATCTTGTATTTCAGGAAAGTAAACCAATTTTATGATCACTAATTTATAATGAGCCCTTGTTGCTTCTTTGTACCGATCTAAACCACAAGAAATAGTAAGCGTATCAATATTGTTTAAAACAAGTAAAATGACAAGAGTCCTCCGAGAAAAATGTAGAATTTGAATCGTTTGCATATAGGTGTCGGATAACTAAATGTTTTAATTAGTTTCCTTATTATTATTCGAGCCGCAAGAATTGGTAGAAGTAGAAATATTATTTAATTTAAGCTAAAGAACCACACTTCGATGTGTTCTATAGGTATAATATATAGATCTTTTGCATAGAACCTATAAATCGTACAAAATTTTCCTTTTAAATTTTACTCATACTATAATATTAAAAACTATCCGATCGCGATCCTTTTTTTTTCTTTTAAAATTCACTTTCACTTTTATAGTACTAGCACTTTTAATTCGTCTTGTATTCCGACGTGTTTTTGTAGGACTGCTGGGTCTCTACGCTGCTTTCCGACTGATGCCGATGTTTAGCAGATTTGTTAAGGAAGGATATTCTTTTATGAAAGAAATATGGATCCTCCCGATTCAATTCCCAGTGAAAGTCACAGACGTAAGGATTTCTTTCTTTCCTTACTCGGAATGGAACAATTCTCAATTGCTTCACCTTCTGATCAATAGTTTCTAGTTTAAGGTTCTTCTGCGATTACACCTTTGAAAAGGTTACGCCGACGATATGTAGAAGTTAAAGTAAAGATTGGATGGACCTTATTCAGTTCTCTTCGGTGCCTCGACGACGTTGCAGGAGAATCCTACCGACTGCGCCAATAAAGTTTCTTGATCGTGTGAGGTGGTTGAGTTCACTTATCCGATGAAAATCTGGACTTGGCGGTATCAAATTAAAGACACTTTTTAATTACTGATTATATTTCTTCACTGGTGTTAACTTGTACACTGCTGGGAAACTGAATGATGTGAGGAGATGAGGCTCCTGTATTTATACTGATGTGCCGACCTTCTAGGAAGTGAAATCAGAAGTGTTTTTCCCGAGATAGACACGGTTTTTAATTTTACGACTTTTAGATTTCCAATTTCTTTTGTACGCAACTTTGTAAGGCCCTTTTTATCATAATCCCCTTAGTTCAAGGCTGATGTGTAAGAGCGTATAACATTAGCAACAAAGTTGCATGTGATACTAGTAGTGCCTCTAGGGTTTGTCTATTGGAATAAAATAATGTTCGTTATACATAACTAAATAGTCACTGTTTTTTTCAATATAGTCAAATCCGCCAGCCGCACCGACACAAACAAAAATAGCGTTTATCAATATTCCACCAAGTTTAAAGAAAACACTGCACGAGCGTAACAGTCGGATGGCACATTAGTTAACATTATAAACCACTCTTCAAATGTAACATTTTCATTGCCGACTGTAGACTCTAGATGTACAGTTATGTCATCCCAAATCTTGATAACAGTTAACACATCATTATCATTTAAATTTGTTAGTTGGTATAGGTATATGATTCAAAATAATCCTTACATTCCCGCACAACTGTGACAAAGGTATCGCTCGCTCCCACAGTTTAAAACAATGGTTATTTCTGAAAAACAACAACCATTCCCTCTTACAATCATATATAACATCAACTAATTGTTGTAAGGAAGCCATCGGCGGGTGTCTTGAAAACTGCAATAATAAAAATTGTATGTTAAACACTCGTAAAGTTTATAATCCAAGACTTGCCGCTTGTAAAGACGCCGCAAGACTTTATTATGTACACCCCCTTCTCGAGTTCTTGAAACATTTCTTCGTCCAAATTATTAAACCCTGCAGGAAGCGTTATCATATAACCATTCTCTAATCGAAGCACAGTTTGCAGTGCGTCGGGTTGATATTTCGATTGCACCCGACTTGCTGCAGTTACTTTATAGGACTTCCCAACTTCAAGATCGGCAATCTTCGCCCACGTTTTATTGCCACAACAATTTAATTCAAATATGGCTTTATTGGTAGACATTTTTACTTACTAAAATATTTAAAAAGTGAATAATAAATTGATGAGCACTAGTTCAAGGGAGTGACTTATGAATGTGAATTAATACTTGTAAACATCTGTTTTTATATTATTGCCACCACCACAATCACCACTGTCATTATCATTCAAGAGATAAAATTAATTACAGTAACAGACCACATCCAGCGCTGATGCGTAAACGATCAACTTCCTTCTATGACATACAAATTAATTACAGTAACAGACCACATCCTGCGCAGGCGCGCAAACAAATTAATTAGTAGTTATATTTGAAGGAAAAAAAAAAACAATAAAACTCATGCTTACCTAGTTGTATTGAGCTTTATAGGGAAGTTTCTTCCGGCATAACGCATCGTCATTCTTTGAATGTGTTACTTGAAATATTTCATCGTAGGCCCAATCAAGCATTCTCTCCAATATCACTCTATACTCCTCACACTCCTTGCTTAACGATAAACTATAATAATCGTTGAGCTTAGAATCGCTAATGGATTTAGAATCGTTAATGGATTTAGACCTTGTCAAGGGGCTGGCAGTAGTAGTAGTTGTTGTAGTTGTTGTTGACGTTGTTGTGGTTTTTGAAATATTCTTCTGATTATTTAATCGCAGGGTTAATTCTAAACCAGTTTCATCTTTGATTACTTGAACAAACTCATTTTTATTCCACACCTGTTGCAACTCTACATCACGACGTGTTCGTCGCGGAGGAAACGACTCCTCACCAGTTTGCATAATTTCAATTTTTTGCAATAAAGTATTATAATTAAACAAACATAGAGGATAATTCACCATAATTATTATTTTCATAAACCCCCATCTTGTGAACATGTTTAGAATCATTTTTATTCGTTAACCAAAAAACTAAGTGCCATTGCAATTCTCTTACCGATATAATATCATTCGTATTAATTAATTAATTATTGATACGTTTTTTATATACCACAAATTTTTTGAACAAAGCGATGATATATAGTTATAGTCTTGATTGCTCTTCTGCGGTGTTAATATTATGGTTTTCTTTTCTCCCGTATGACTCTCCAGACTTAACACCAAAGTTAAATACACTATGTTTGAAAAAATCATTATTGACTTTTATTTGTTAACACAAGCACACCGAATAATAGATTCTGACTAGAATAAACTCATAAATTAACACTACAATTCTAGAAACCTACTATCGGAAATGCATATCCGTTAAATATGTCCTTAAACATATCCCTTTTAGATAATAAGTTTTGCAATAATGTATGCATTATAAGAGGCATTCAACACAATTTTATTATCATCAACACCCACGCAAAGACTCTGAGAATAATTAGGTATTGACCGCGCGCGCGCGATGTTGATAAGAGCGACACTAGCGATACTAGCTGCGCACCCGTCTCGCCTCCCCGCCGCCACGAGCCGCCACGAGCCACCACGAGCCGCCCACGGGGCCCGTCTTACCCCACCCGCGCTACGGAGCACCCTCGAGCTCATCTCGCCGCAGCACCCGCACTACGGAGCACCCTCAGACCGTGAGCGGAGCACCCCACGGGGCCCGTCTTACCCCACCCGCGCACACCCTCAGACCGTGAGCGGAGTACCCGCCCCGAGTCGAGCACCAGCATAACTTCCAACAGAGAATTTCCAACTGATAACAGCAACAAAATGTAAACAAACCAGCTGACCACCAGCATAACTTGACATCATACCACCATTACATTAACACCTTATCAGAGACCAACTTACACTGGTTATGAAGTGAATTAGAACTCTCAAGTAGGAGAATTTTCAACTGATAACAGCAACAGAATGTAAACAAACCAGCTGACAACCAGCATAACTTGACACCATACCACCATTACATTAACACCTTATCAGAGACCAACTTACACTGGTTCTGAAGTGGCGTAGAACTCCCTTTCTACTAATGATTTCATGATCATCGTTTTACCCGTGCTCGGTGGTCCGTAGAAGAAGAGATTGTTTTTCTTTCCAGTTTGGCCGTAGAAATGTCTTCTTGTGTCTCTTGCAAAATTGTACTCGTTGATGTCGTTCATTCTTAATGTATTTAAGAGCAGCGATACTCCCCCGGCTACTGTGCTATAGTCGTTGGCGTTAGGATTTTTTCTCAAGCAATATACTTTTGCTCTTAGGAGTCTTTGCTGGGTTGATTCCTGAAATACCAATATCTTTGCAATTGATATTGCTGTTTTAAGTCGCTCGTCAAACCCCCGAGTAAATTGAATGGCAATCCCTTGAAGTGTTCCGCATAGTAGTTTCTGTGCTTCTCCTTCGTCAAAAGCTTTGTTTTGACATAGTTGAAGCACAATGTTTTGATTTTGTTGTGCAACGAGCGAATTGCTAGAATTATTTCCCTGTTGTCGTTGTCTCCCCTGAACGGAATCCTTTCATTTCCAGAGTCATCTGTTTGTTCGTTGAGATGAGACATTTCGCTGTTGGGATTCCATAGTAGACCTTCATTGGTGTTAGGATTGCGTCTACCCATTCGCTCGTTAGTGTTGGTTCGTGCTGCGCCTTGTATCGGAAATAGATTATTTCTCCCTTCGGTATTTGAACTTGCATTCGGTGCGTTCGGGTTAATTCCAAATCCAAGTCGATGAGCGACGCATTTTGCAACGTTGCAATCACTGGCCGTGAGAATGTTTTTATATGTATGGCGATTAGCGCCGGTAGTAATGTACTCTAGAAGGCACTTAATACATGTAATTGAACTACACTTGTATTGTTTTGATCGGATAGCCTTACCAAGCTTTGAATTATGCCCCCAATTTTTGGCTGTACTGATGTAAATGATATGATAATGCGTCCTTCGTGTTCCCGTGTGATCAGCGATGACTTTCCAAGGAGAGCATTTAGAGTAATGTAGTCGCGGTTGAAGTGTGCAATCCATATCATTGGTGCTGCTTGTTTCGCTGGCGCCTTCGGCGTATCTATTTTGTTCGTTTTCGACTGCTTCGGCGTTGTTGGGCTCGTTGTCGGGGTAGTCGGTGTCGTTGCCGCCTCTTCTCCTGTTTCGTTCATATTCCATGATGATGTCACTGTCGGTCGTTTCAACGACAATTTCCTCTTCGAATTCACCGTCGAGGAAGTCGGCGTAGTCAAGCTCGTCGATGTCTCCTTGATGTGTGTGCCTGACGATTTCTTCATGGTTATCGCCGGCGGTCATTGCTCCTCGGTGTTCTTGGTACACTGTTGGGAGTATTCTAGGTTCAGGTCGTCTTCGGTCATTTGTGTGCTCTCGAAGACTATGTCTTTCTGAACTTCTTGATCGCTCTCGTCGGTTTCCAGATGGTTCGATACTTGCGTGAGTTGGTCCTATTCTTGATACGAGTCCTTTGTTACTGGTGCTTTCTTCGACGTTGAGAAACTCCGACACGTTGATACTTGTAATGATATGGTAGGCTACCTCACCCATTGTGTGCTCGGTACAGCGAGTGCTCCCCCTTTTATACTTGCGCGCCGGGCTATTTTTGGTTCCGCGTCGATGACCTCCGTTCATTTGAACCGTTCATTGAAATTATTGAATTATTACTTCATATTAGTTTTTTTCTTTCAACGTTTGAAACCATATAGCAAATGCTTGAACTTCAACGCCGCTACAGTGACACATTCTGCCAGTTTGATTTTTTTTTCACAAAATGCGTGTGTCTAGCACAATTTTCAAGATAATCTAATTTAAAAACTAAAATAATTTTTTCAACTTTTGGACAACCTAATGTATCCAAATTTATACTATTAAACCCTAACTTGGAAAATAACTGTTTCTCCACACATCCTCCCTTATACGCCCACAGGAATTCACAGTTACTGTCCAAGCCTTTTAAAATTTTAATTAATTCACTGTAGGATATGTCACTCGCGAAATTTTCTACTGGCAAACCATGTACGAAACGAGTACAGTACCTGAATTGCGGCAAATTTGGTTTGGTTATTACAGAGTTCGGTAAAGAAATATGTAATAACATTACTTTATGATTCCAAACATCGTATATACATACCTATTTCTTTATAAAAATACTCATTTTTAATACTAAACCCGTCTATATCTAAAATAAATCTAATATTACTACACATTTTTCGCTAGCAAAATAGTCACTGTCTTTTTCAATATAGTAAAATCCGCAAGCCGCACCGACACAAACAAAAATAGCGTTTATCAATATTCCACCAAGTTTAAAGAAAACACTGCACGAGCGTAACAGTCGGATGGCACATTAGTTAACATTAATATTACATATTGTTGTAAATCGATAAGATCAATTTGCCAGGTGTCATCGAATCTCTTTTGTATAAAACGTCTCCGTGTAAAATTCTTACGTGCATACCTATGCACCTCTTTTACTACTTGTGCTTTACCACTTGAGGCTACTTTTGACATCGCACAAGGAACTTTTAATGTTTCAATTTACCGTCGGTGTTGTAGTTGTTTTTTGCACATGTAATTGATTAGTCAATTCCTTTAATTTTTCAATATCTTTTGAAATGTTTTTTATCCTTAGGAAAAAAATACATGAATATAGAAGTAACTTAACTCTATAGAAGTATAGAATGAATTACAATTTATTAGGAAAAAAGTGGTATGAATACACAAGTAATGATTACAATTTATTAGGAAAAACGATAATTAAGCGACATGAATACACAAGTAATCTGTAATCTACTTCATATTAATAAATGATTACAATTTATTAGGAAAAAAACGATAATTAAGTGGCATGAATACACAAGTACCTAATCTACTTCATATTAGTTTTTTTCTTTCAACGTTTGAAACCAAATAGCAAATGCTTGAACTTCAACGCCGCTATAGTGACACATTCTGCCAGTTTGATTTTTTTTTCACAAAATGCGTGTGTCTAGCACAATTTTCAAGATAATCTAATTTAAAAACTAAAATAATTTTTTCAACTTTTGGACAACCTAATGTTTCCAAATTTATACTATTAAACCCTAACTTGGAAAATAACTGTTTCTCCACACATCCTCCCTTATACGCCCACAGGAATTCACAGTTACAGTCCAAGCCTTTTAAAATTTTAATTAATTCACTGTAGGATATATCACTCGCGAAATTTTCTACTGGCAAACCATGTACGAAACGAGTACAGTACCTGAATTGCGGCAAATTTGGTTTGGTTATTACAGAGTTCGGTAAAGAAATATGTAATAACATTACTTTATGATTCCAAACATCGTATATACCTATTTCTTTATAAAAATACTCATTTTTAATACTAAACCCGTCTATATCTAAAATAAATCTAATATTACTACACATTTTTCGCTAGCAAAATAGTCACTGTCTTTTTCAATATAGTAAAATCCGCAAGCCGCACCGACACAAACAAAAATAGCGTTTATCAATATTCCACCAAGTTTAGGTAAAGTTCCGCTGGTTTAGGCGTTTGTTTTTGTTTTGCATCTATTTGAGCTTTAAATATTTTATATTCTGTTTCTAATTTTTTAACTTCGGACAATGCGGTTTCCGCTTGGCGTTTTAAATTATTTATTTCTTGAGCGTGTTCTTGTTCGTCTCTGTATATTTGCGCTTTAATTGTATTTTGTTCTCTTCTTAATTCTGTGTCGTCGTAACTTCCCTCTGCTCTTTTAGCTCTGTGTCCGCTCGCCACCTCTACGTCGGCATCGGTCGCCAGCGCCTGGTATTCCATGGGTTCCGACGTCGTTGATGTTATGGGTTGGTTACCTACGATAATTTCCGAGAATTTATGATCTAATGCCATGTATCCCATCTTTAATGGATTCGGCTGTGCGTTGCGCATCTGTGTATATACATAGTATGTTGCCGCCGTGCGATTGTGTTTCGATTGTTATGCCCATTTTTCTACCATATTTCTACCATTATGTTTAGTATGCTGTTTTCAAAGTTGCCGTCGCTACTCAGCAATGGAATGATTCCTACTCCCACCGGCGGAATGAAGTGTAATTTCGGTTCGTCTCTCCATCCGTTGTACAGGTAATTGTCTACTGTTGCGTATTCGTATTTTACGGCTCTCGACGCTCCGTGTATTACCGCCGACTGTTCTCCCGTTCGTAATACTATGTTGTGCATGGGATTTTTATTTTTCAAGTAGTCGTATTTAAGAAATCTCCATGCGTCCATTCTCATGTGGAAAGTTCCGTCGGCTGGCTCGTACGATCTTTCGTAAATTTTACCGATCGAGTTAGTCGCGTTGTAATAGGTTTTTGCGCTCGCTATCAACGCCGGTAGGAATGAGAATTTTTCGATACTTTTTAATCTTTCTTCTCCCGTTGTCAGATCGTATATTCCGTTGTGGTACATGTAAGTCAGTCTATTGTCGATGAATTTGCCTTGACACGCTGTACTTTGTACCTCTCCCCCTATTTGGCGAAACTGTGGTTGATTCGACAAGTCGCCGATTTTCTTTCCATATCTGGTGTTATGTTTTCCGCCATTTGTATCATCCCGTGTTTGTCCATGATTTCCCATATTCCGATCGTCGTTTGCGAGTTTGCATTTGCGTATTGAACATTTCCCGAAGACGCTACGAACGGTGTTCTGTTTCCCAAGTTGTATATTTTTATGTATACGCTTTTTACTCTCGCCGTATGCGTTCCTTCCAGTACGTCGTCGTACTCTTTGTTCGTCAAGTACATGAACAATTTGTGCCATGGCATCGTGTGTATGAATGTGTTGATGTAAATCACTCCGTTTGCATTGTTATTGTCCGGTTTGTTCGCTTTGTACGTGCACAGTGTACTTTTGATGTGAAAGTTAAACATTTTTTTGAAATTGAATGTATGCACTTGCGTCTCGTTGTTTATTCCCGATTCTATTACGTTTGGGTTCGCCATACCTGCTCCCGGTGGGTTGTCCATCGCTCCTCCTCCTCTTTTAAATTGTCTTCTTACTTTATGGAAGTTTGGATACAACGGTCCCAATACTTGTTCTCCTAGGTATTTTGCTTTTATTCCTGCGTATGCTAATTTTTTCGCTAATCTGTCGTATGTTCCCTCCGGTTCGTATTCTGTTACTTTCGTTAGAAATTCTTCGTCTGCTTTTTTTATTGATTTTATAGCTTCTTGTTTGAACGGTTCCTTTTCTTCTTCTGTTTTTAAATTTTTCGTTTGTTCCAAATATTTTTGTTCCGCTTCGTGATATTGTTGGTCGTGCGCTTGTGCTATAGCGTCCAACTCGTTCGTCGGTTCCCCCAAGTCTAGGTCGTTTCCCGGCCCCAGGTATTTGTATCCCGGTAGAGTGTACCCTGTGTTCGGTTTGGACTCTTTGCCCATACTAGTGCGCGCGCGTCGCGCCCGTTCTTTTTATATTAGGGTGAAGGGTGAAATAAAACATATGTTTTTGGTTAGTGATCCTTTATTTTCCCCTTTTGTTAGTATGTACATGTTTATTTATTAGGTGGTTAGTGTCCGTTGTTACATTTACATATTTTATCTTATTGCTATTTTAATTACTAATACGCGTCGATGTCGTGGTCGTCCAGCACGTTGTCCACGATTAAATCTTGCGGTCTCTCTATTAGTGTGTGCGCATATCGTTCCCAGAATGTCTCCCATATGAATGGGTTTAGTTCGTAGTACAATTGTTTATGTAGGAAAGTGTATTTTATAGTTCTTTCTCTGATCGCTTCGTTTGTACTTTGCGCTTGTATGTATGTTCCGATTTCGTAGTTGCTCGCCGTGTATAGTACACAGTTGTCTATCAAATGTTGATTTTTATACTTGACATCCGTGTTCATCGTTTGTCTTCCTGCGAGTAATTTCCATTGTTCGTATTGATTGTCGGTTAACTTGCACTCGTCCATGAAACATGCGTTTCTTGCGTACAGACTTGCAAAGTTGAACGGCGACGTTGGTTGTAGTCCGGTTAATATTGCATAATTGTAATGCATCTCCACCAATGATTTCATTATCATCGTCTTCCCCGTACTTGGTGGTCCGTAGAAGAAGAGATTGTTTTTTTTCCCGGTTTGACCGTAGAAGTGTCTTCTCGTGTCTCTCGCGAAGTTGTATTCGTTGATCCCGTTTTGTCTTAGCGTGTCTAATAAGAAAGATACTCCTCCTTCTACTGTCTTGAAATCGTTTGCGTTTGGATTTCTTTTCAGACAGTATTCTTTTGCTCGTAATAGTCTTTGTTGGGTGGACTCCTGAAATACCAATGTTTTTGCAATTGATATTGCTGTTTTAATTCGTTCGTCAAACCTAGTAAATTGTACGGCAATCCCTTCAGGTGTTCCGCAAAGTAACTTTTGTGCTTCTCCTTCGTCAAAAGCTTTGTTTTGACATAGTTGCAGCACAATGTTTTGATTTTGCTGTGCATTGCTTGAATTATTTCCCCGTTTTCTGTGTCTCCCTTGAACGGGATCCTGTTCATTTCCAGAATCATCTCCTTGGTTGTTGATGTCAAACAATTCTTGGCTGGCATTGCGTAGTATACTTTCATCGGTGTAAGGATTGCGTCCAACCACTCGTCCGTCAGCGTCGGTGTGTGCTGCGCTTTGTATTTGAAATAGATTATTTCTCCTTTCGGTACTTGCATTTGCATGCGGTGCGCTGGGGTAATTTCCAAATCCAAGTTTATGAGCGACGCACTTTGCAATGTTGTAATCACTTGGGGTGAGAATATTCTTATATGTGTGGCGATTAAGGCCGGTAGTAATGTACTCCAAAAGGCACTTAATGCATGTAATTGAACTACATTTATATTGTTGGGATCTGATAGCCTTGCCAAGTTTTGAATTATACCCCCAGTTTTTCGCGGTACTGATATAAATGATATGGAAATGAGTCCTTCGTGTGCCTGTATGGTCATAGATGACTTTCCAAGGAGAGAGTTTATTTCTCCCGGTGTTATGTACTCTCGGTTGAATTGCGCAATCCATATCATCGGCGCTACTTTCTTCATTGGGGCTTTCGGAGTTTCGATTTTCGTCATTTTCGATTGTTTCGGCGTCGTCGATTGTTCGTTCGTTTCGTTCGATTCGTTCGTTGTCATAGTACTCGCTGGTGACGGATCCGCCTCTTCTCCGGTTTCGTTCATAGTCCATGATGATGTCGGAGTCTGTTGTTTCGACGATAACTTCCTCTTCGTAGCCGTTGTCGATGAAGTCGCCTGTGTCGCTGTCTTGCATTTCTCCACGAATACGGCGCCTGACGATCTCTTCGCGGCTTTGATCGCTGGCGGTTGTTCCTCCGTCTCCTCTTCTTCAGTCCACTGTTGCGAGAATTCTTCGTTGATTTGTTCCCTGGACATCAGTGGCCCTTATTCTTTGTACGCTTCCATGTCGCTGTCGTCTGATTCCACCGGATTCGATACTCCCTTCGTTTGGTCGTCTTCTTGAAACGCTTCCATTGTTAGTGTCTTCGACGCTGAGGTATTCGACTACGTTGATGCTCGTTATTATGTGGTAGGCAATTTCACCCATTGTGTGCATCTGCATCGAATGCACGCCCTTATATACCGCCGCGGTCGGTTAATTGTGGTTCCCCTTCGTTGACCTCTTTTTAAATGTTTCTTGCATTTTAAATGTTACTTGCATCTTGTTATTTTTATCGCACATCTTTTATTTTTGTCTGCTCGCTTAATCGATGTTGTTATTATTCTCTGTTTATAGTGTTGCATGTACCCCTTTCACTGTCCCGATTAGGTTAGGTAGGTGTGTAGGTAGGTACTTAAAACCCTTTATGACGAGTGACTCATCAGTGACGTCACTCGTGTAGTAGTGTAGTAGGGCCAACCTAACCCAACCTAACCTAACCCAACCCAAACCTAACCTACCTAACGCCCTCTATACGTAACCAACCTAACCCACCCCAACCTACCCCTTCCTGAGGCTATGGGCCCCACCTACCCCGAATTTTCGTGTCCCGACCGCCATCCCTATGCGTTCCCTTAGTTACCGTTGACTGTGTTCATTTCGCGCGCTAACTCAAAATTACTCAATTTGGACATGAATTTAACGTATTGGCTCTCGACTGGATAATCCTTACATTCCCGCACAACTGTGACAAAGGTATCGCTCGCTCCCACAGTTTAAAACAATGGTTATTTCTGAAAAACAACAACCATTCCCTCTTACAATCATCATATATAACATCAACTAATTGTTGTAATTAAGCCATCGGCGGGTGTGTCTTGAAAACTGCAATAATAAAAATTGTATGTTAAACACTCGTAAAGTTTATAATCCAAGACTTGCCGCTTGGACCTTTATTTATTATGTACACCCCCTTCTCGAGTTCTTGAAACATTTCTTCGTCCAAATTATTAAACCTTGCAGGAAGCGTTATCATATAACCATTCTCTAATTGAAGCACAGTTTGCAATGCGTCGGGTTGATATTTCGATTGCACCCGACTTGCTGCATTTACTTTATAGGACTTCCCAACTTTAAGATCGGCAATCTTCGCCCACGTTTTATTGCCACAACAATTTAATTCAAATATGGCTTTATTGGTAGACATCTTTAGTTACTAAAATATTTAAAAAGTGAATAATAAATTGATGAGCACTAGTTCAAGGGAGTGACTTATGAATGTGAATTAATACTTGTAAACATCTGTTTTTATATTATCGCCACCACCACAATCACCACTGTCATTATCATTCAAGAGATAAAATTAATTACAGTAACAGACCACATCCAGCGCTGATGCGTAAACGATCAACTTCCTTCTATGACATACAAATTAATTACAGTAACAGACCATATCCTGCGTAGGCGCGCAAACAAATTAATTAGTAGTTATATTTGAAGGAAAAAAAAACAATAAAACTCATGCTTACCTAGTTGTATTGAGCTTTATAGGGAAGTTTCTTCCTGCATAACGCATCGTCATTCTTTGAATGTGTTACTTGAAATATTTCATCGTAGGCCCAATCAAGTATTCTCTCCAATATCACTCTATACTCCTCACACTCCTTGCTTAACGATAAACTATAATAATCGTTGAGCTTAGAATCGCTAATGGATTTAGAAACGTTAATGGATTTAGTCCTTGTCAAGGGGCTGACAGTAGTAGTAGTTGTTGTAATTGTTGTTGACGTTGTTGTGGTTTTTGAAACATTCTTCTGATTATTTAATCGCAGGGTTAATTCTAAACCAGTTTCATCTTTGATTACTTGAACAAACTCATTTTTATTCCACATCTGTTGCAACTCTACATCACGACGTGTTCGTCGCAGAGAAGACGATACTTCACCAGTTTGCATAATTTCAATTTTTTCCAATAAAGTATTATAATTAAACAAACATAGAGGATAATTCACCATATTATTTTCATAAACCCCCATCTTGTGAACATGTTTAGAATCATTTTTATTCGTTAACCAAAAAACTAAGTACCATTGCAATTCTCTTACCGATATAATATCATTCGTATCAATTATTGATACGTTTTTTATATACCACATTATTTTGAACATAGTGATGATATATAGTCTTGATTGCTCTTCTGCGGTGTTAATATTATGGTTTTCTTTTCTCCCGTATGACTCTCAAGACTTAACACCAAAGTTAAATACACTATGTTTGAAAAAATCATCTAATAGTCTCTAGCTAGAATAAACTCATAAATTAACACTACAATCCTAGAAACCTAACTATCGGAAATGCATATCCGTTTAAATATGTCCTTAAACATATCCCTTTTAGATAATAAGTTTGCAATAATGTGTGCATTACGGGGCATTCAATATATTCAAAACACAATTTTATTATCATCAACACCAACGCAAAGATTCGACCGTGAGAACAATTATTGACCACACCGTACACGATGTTGATAAGAGCGACATATTAAAATACTAGCTGCGCACCCGTCCTCGCCTCCCCGCCACATCATGCCCCCGCCGCCACGACCCGCCACGACGGAACTTGACGGGCAGAGCACCCCACAGCAGCCCTTCTTACCCCACCCCCGCAGCACCCGCGCTACGGAGCACCCTCGAGCTCATCTCGCCGCAGCACCCACGCTACGAAGCGCCCCCGCGGGGGCCCGTCTTACCCCACCCGAGCACACCGTGAATTAGATCGGAGCACCCGCAACTTACGAGGGAGCCCGTCTCGCCCCCAGCCGGAGCACCCTCAGGCCGTGAGCGGAACACCCCAAGGGGCCCGTCTTACCCCACCTGCACACCCTCAGACCACCACACACACACACACACAGTGCAAACGACCTGACCACTAACATAACTTGACATCATACCACCATTACATTAACATCTTATCAGAGACCAACTTACACTGGTTCACAGTAAATGAGAATTTTCAACTGATAACAAGCACAAAAAAATAAACAAACCAGCTGACCACCAGCATAACTTGACACCATATCACCATTACATTAACACCTTATCAGAGACCAACTTACACTGGTTCTGAAGTGAATTAGAACTCCCAATATATAGCTACTGATTAATCCTAAGAATGATTTAATTTGTTTTGAATTTTGAGGTATTGTATAATTTAGTACAGCCTTGATTTTTTCATCATTAGGTTTCAAACCATCTTCTGTAATAACGAGTCCTAAATATAAAACCTTTTGTTTCAAAAATTCTGACTTATCTAATTGTACTTTTAATTGAAATTTTCTTAAGGTTTCAAAGACGATTTTTAGTTTTTTGTAATGTTCTTCTAGAGTTGTAGAATAAACAATTATATCGTCAAGGTAAGTTAAGCATTGACCTTGTAAATCTTTAAGAACATTATCCATTGTTCGCTGGAAAGTTGCTGGAGCTGTTTTAAGACCAAAGGGCATTCTGAGGAACTCGTAGTGTCCATTTTGAGTCGTAAATGCTGTTTTAGGTATGTCTTCATGAGCTATTTCAATTTGGTGATAACTGATAGCTAAGTCAAGGGTTGTGAAATATTTAGATTTTCCCAATTTATCAAATAAATCCGTGATATTAGGAATGGGATATGTATCGTCAATTGTCTTTTCATTTAATTTTTTCAAATTCAAATTCAAATAATCTTTATTGTGGAAACGGGTGATAAGATGTTACAGACTGATGTTTGAATGTAAGTCCTCCGTATTCCCGCCACAGAATTTTTAATTTTCGATAATCAGCTACCATTCTAAATTTTTGTTCTCCAGTACTATCAATTTTTTTTGGAACTAGGTGAACTGGGGCACTCCAGGGAGAATAACTGGGTTGTATAATATTATCATTTAATAATTTTTGAACTTGTTCCTTAATTTCTTGTATTTGACTTGGGGACTGTCTGTATTGCTTTACATATATGGGATTTTCGTCCGTTGTTCTAATATTATGCTTTACATTGTGTGTGAAAATTCGCAGTAAAATATGTCACGGTACTCGTAACAAATATCGTAAACTTTGTTCCTTTCACTTTCGTTTTCAATGTGTTCCAACCGTAGCTTTTCGAGGTTATTGATCAGTAGGTCATTTCTCACGGGATTAACATGGTAATTGATAGGGATTACGACAAAGGGTGTCCATAACTTCTGTCGGACCAGGTCAATAGACGCATTAAGTCTTTTTAACAAATCTATTCCTATTAATCCATCGTAAAAATAGTCGATGTCATAAATATAAAATTTATGCACCATATTGATGGGAAATATTATGGACATAGGTAAATTTATAGCCTGGTTGTGACAACTTACGGAATGGGTGCTTTTAACACTGAAAGGTTCGAAAATTTTGTGAGTAGCAAAATGTTTATTTGCTAATTTATTGCTTATAAATTTTAAAATTATTATTAATTTATTTAAAGATTTTTCACTACCGGTATCTAATAAAAATTTCGCGTCATAATCTTTAATATATATACATATAAGGTAAATGATGTATATTATCATTATTAGTTACACATCCTTTTGTGTTGTGGAGGCCGTCAAGTGAAAATTTGTATTTATTTGAACTCTTGTACTCGGCTGAAGACCATTATTATGGTAATTATTCTTTGAAGGACCAGGATATCCCTGTTTCGTATTAGTCACCATAGTAGGAGATGGAGCCGTTGTTATACCTAGGCTGGAATCTGCGCACTGGGTTAAAGTTATAATGAGGAGGACTTCCAGGGTTGTTATTAAACCTGTTGGGCCTGTTTGACCAATTGGGTCTTACATTAGGATTTTGTGTATAAAATTGGGGATTTGGTTGATATTGCGAAATAAATTTATTGTTGTAGCGAGGTTTTTCTCCTATTGTTTTATTAATTTGTCCGTTACGCATTCTGTATTGTGTTTGGAAATTTTCTTCGGTAATTACAATTTGCAAGGCTTCCTCTAATGTTTGAGGGATTTTGAGCCGAACTACTCGAATTAAATCTTTGGGTAAATTGTACAAAAATAAATTTAATGCAGTATTATTGTAAATTATAATTTTGCTATTTCTTAAAGCATAATTATCATTGCTTATTTTTGATAATAGATTATTTCGTGTAGTTTGTATTCTGTTACAGAAATCTAAGTAACTTTCATTGGGGTTTATTCGCATATTTTCTAATTCAATTGCTACGCAAGCTTCGGATTTTTGATCGCCAAAATGTTGAGTTAACGTTACCTTTAAATCTAATCAATGATTTATTGTATAATCTGTTTCTCCCATTAGAGCTGCTGCTTTTCCTACCAGTCTGCTAGTTATTATTTGCAACAAATATTGATCGTCCGTTTTATCCTGATATAAGTTTAGAACATATTCGCATTTCTTAATAAAGAAATTTAATAATTGCGTATTTCCGTCATACATAGGGATCTTTGTAATCTCTGATTGTAATACAAATGCAGATGCAAATGGATTCTCTGTCAAGATTTGTGAAGTAACTGCATGTTCATTATGAAAATTATTATCTAGGGCAGGCAACGGGGTTGCATGCTGTTGAGGATCCGGACGATTCGATCCACTGGGCATATCATGCGTTTGATTATTTGCTAGCAATTGTTGTTGCAATTGTCTAGAATTTTTATCAGCTAATTCGTGTGTTAAGTTATCGGTTTCTTGGCGGGCTTTCTCCGCGAGATTATTAGAGGTATTTTCATCCTCATGACGAGCTCTCTCCGAAATATTTAAAGCTTCGCGACGCGCTAGTTCAGCTGTTCTGGTCAACGCTTCCATTGTTTTATTATTTTAATAGTCTAATGGTAATTTACAGATACCAAGATGTCGAAGTTCGGGGAAGTACACTAGTTTTACTAATACCAATTTGTAATGCCTTCTCCTATTTTCCTATAAAGATCTAATCCGCAAGTAATTGTATGCGTAGACGTATTATTTGATTGGAACAATAATAATATTAGACTATGATTTGTCCTATAAAGAACATAAATCTTTTGCATAAGTTTACATAATTATCCTTAATTCTATAATATTATGTTATTTAACGTTTCCTTGGATTATACTTGTTCAATTATTTTAACTCTTATTTTGATCGCGATCACTTCACTGTTAACAATTTTCACACTTAATTTATTAAGACGCTCACTTAAAATTTCGCATAGCGTTTTGTAGAACTTTTGGGTTCCTACGCTGCTTGTCCGGATTGATGCCGAAGTTCCGCAGAATTTGATTAGGAAGGAAATCTCTTAGAAGAGAATTTGGATCCTCCCGATCCGATCTCAAGTTAAGTCGAGACGTAAGGTTTTCTATTACCTTACCCGCACCGCAATGAGTTCAGCCTTTTCTTGCCCGAAGCAGTTTTTTTAGGTTCTTTGCAATTTTACACCTTTGAGAAGATTACGGCCCACGACGACTTGGAGATACAAATAAGATTGGATAGGTCTTACTCAATCCTTCAGGTGCTGGAGCCGCTGCATTGTCCTACCGGTTACACCAATTTAATTCAGAAATTAAAGTATACAAAATTTCTTTTAATGGGGTCTAGATTTTTCTTTAAAAATTTCTCAATGACACTATTATTTAATGGAGTGAAAATTTCTAAAATCTTTTTGTTATTCTTTGAAATATCTTTGACCTTTAAGTCATTGTTTTACCAGTGATGTACAATAATTTGTCTGGGTTTTATATCAATTGCTTCGTTGAGGACTTGAATTGGAAAATTGTTTTCTGTATCTAATTCATTTTCGTGTATGGTGTCTGAATCTGTAGCTGAAATGGTTATTTCGGATTCAGCATCAGATTCATAATTGACAGAAATATTAGGAAAGGGGTTCAGAAGTAGAAACTAATAAATTAACTTGAATTCTGGATAGCGCATCAGCATTTGAATTTTGCTTGCTACTTCTATATAATATATCTATCAAAATCATACTCTTGTAATCTCAATCTCCAACAAGTTAATTTATAATAAAAAGAAGAAAATTCGATTGCGCTGTATTTTGTCTCAGATTCATTGAGTGTTCGACTTATATATGCAATGGGTTTGTCGTCGCCAATTTTCCCTTGTGATAGAACTGCACCTAATGCCATATCGGAGGCATCAGTAGTAACATTAAATGGTTTTGAAAAATCGGGATGCTGTAGTATTGGTGCGTTAACCAATAACTGAAGCGCTCAATTTTTCAATTAATTAAGGAAAGATTAAGAGGACTGCAAGGTGAGGAGGCAACGATGATATTCAATCAAATAAGAGAATCATAAAACGACGAAAGATATGGATTAAATTAAAATACATTTAAATTCAATTGAGTTTTATTTACAACACAACCAACATTAACTTGTACAATTCTTTACGACACATGACACAAAAATAAAAGTCGCGATAAGAAGAATTTACCAAATCGCCATATAGATAATCAACAATCAACATAGAATCGTAATTAATACATAATTATACATTTAACACATTCGCGACAGCAATGCAAGGTAGGATATGTATACATGGGGAAAAATATTTCGCACTCAATACGCACATCACCATGATAACGATCGACAGACTCGTACAATTTCTTTACACAATCCGCATCTTCTTGCGACACAAAACCGTAACGACGAGCACGTTCCAAATGCCTCTCAGCGAGAGACACCTCAGGCGGCGTAAGGACGGCACGAATCTCAGCAACAGACGGAACACGCGGGTCAGTCACAGTGGGCTCCGGCGATAGCGATTGCGGAGGCGTATCAATATAAGAATTACATGAATTATAATCCTAAATGGAAATTTACATGATAAACGTAATCACAACTCACCTTAAAGTATATACTCTTAACATTAATTTTACATACATTTAACGCATTATGCTATCTTATAATAAAATTTAATGAGAATTTAAAGAGAAGAACCTATTGCACCGACCCCAAATAAAATTGGGATATGGGTAGGAAGATGATGATAATAAAATTTAAAAGGCGGGTCCTTTTATTTCCTACCTGACCCAAGAGGTCTTTTTGTATTCTTTAAAGGAAAGTTTGTGCTTCGTGTTTTAATTTTGATAGGGATAACATTCCTTTGGTTGCTTCCTATTACCCTAGCCTGTTCAAACCTAGGCGAATCCTTCGGTTTTCTTTTGTTAATAATTTTGTATACACTGTTTCTCCTATGCCGAAGTGGCTCGTGGAGGCTTGGCTATTTAATTTATCAATTTTATGTTCTTTGCTCTTTGTCATTTTATCAGTGAGATATTTATATAAAACTGATGTCCTTTTCTTATGGTCTCGAATTAATTTTTGCATGTGATTATGTTCATAATTGACATCGAAGACATTTTTACTATCTGTATGCCCAAATACAACTTCAAATGGGGTTAATCCTGTCACTGAGTGAATGGTGTTGTTATAGGCTAAGATGACATAAGTCATTGAGTCGGTCACGTCGGTCGGCCTTTTCTCGTATTTTGCCAATCTATAAATTTCAATTAGGGTACTGTGAAACCTTTCAATCAATCCCATAGAATTTGGATTGTTGGTCGTACCAATATGTAGTTCAATCTTATGAATCTTAAGATTAACAAATCTTTCATAAGAGCATTATTGAACTCTGAACCGGGATCACAGCTAATTTTGTTTGTGATTCCGTATAATGAAAAATATTTCATTAATGCTTTAACCACTTCGATGGTTGATCGATTAGAAATGGGAAGCGCTTGCCCTAGTTTACTGAACGCATCGATAATAGTAAGATAAGTTATCCCTTCGATTGAAAACAGATCTATAAAAAGTTCCTCAAAGGGTTTATTTTGAGTTTGGGTTAGTTGAATTTCCGGTTTAAGAGATTTACGATCATATTTCATTTTTTTACATAATTCGCATGAATTTATAATGGCTGCCACGGTGTCTTTCATACCAGGCCAATAATTGCGTTTTAGACAGTTAAGCGTTTCGTTTGTTCCCCTATGACACGTTTTACCGTCATGAATTTTTAGCACTATTTCTTTCTGTTCTTCTTCTGAATCTAATACTTTAATTCGTCTGGTACATTCAATTACCTTTAAACTTTCCATATCGAAGTTTTCTACCAGTACGCTTATAAAGGGTTGTCTTAAAGCTTTAGAATTATAATAGATAAAGTTGTTCTTTAAGGGATCTAAATGGTTAATTAAAAATGATTTAATTAGTAATTCATCTGAGGGTATAAAAAATATTTAATATTTTTTTGTTATTGTGGGATTTATCATTAATTTTAATTTTGTTTCTGTACCATTGGTTTATGATAATCTGACGAGGTTTAATATCGATGGGCTCGTTTAACACGGGTATTATAGAATCATATAGGTTTTCATCGTCTGAATTTATAGAGTCTTCTGCATCTGAATTAACTACGGAGATAGTTCTTTCTGATTCGTTATCCTAATCATAATTAGTCTGAGTGTTAATATCACTGTCCTGTGGGCCTGTGCACCTTTAATTGTTAATATATTTAAAGGAATTCTAGAAAAAGCATCCGCGATCGTGTTCTGTTTACCACCCCTATATGATATTTCAAAATCATATTCTTGAAGTCTAAAACGCCAGCGTGTTAATTTTGAGTTGGGTTCTTTTAGAGAGTACAACCATGCTAAGTGTCTATGGTCTATATACACATAAAATTTTTGACCATACAGGTAAGGTCTAAAATATCTTACTGCCCATATAACTGCTAATAATTCCTTTTCAATTGTACATTGTATATTTGGATTCAGCTGCATTTAAGGGTTTACTGGTATATGCTATCGGTTTATCTTTTCCTATGTGATCTTGTGAGAGTACCGCACCTAACGCTACGTTAGAAGCGTCCGTTGTTAAGATGAAGGGTTTGGAAAAGTCGGGGTGCTGTAGAAGGGGTGCATTTATTAATAATTCTTTACATGACTCAAAAGCTTTGATGTACTCATTGTTAATTATTTTAGAATCCTTTTTTAACGCGTTGGTAAGAGGTTTGGTTATTTTGGCGAAGTCTTGAATAAATCTTCTATAGTAGCCAATTGAACCTAAGAATGATCTTATTTGTTTAACCGTTCTAGGCAGGGGGTAATTTTCAATCAAAACAAACTTTAATTTTGTCATTATTTGGTTTGAGACCTTCTTCTGTAATCATGTGACCTAAGTAGAGAACTTCTTTCTTTAAAAAGTCTGACTTGTCAAGTTGTACTTTTAATTAGGCGGATCTTAATGTTTCAAACACCTTTTGCAATGCTACAAAATGGCTTTCGAGGGTTTGTGAGTACACTATAATAACGTCTAAGTAAGTGAGGCAATAGCCTTTTAAATCCTTAAGGACATTATCCATTGTTCTTTGAAAGGTGGCAGGGGCTGTTTTTAACCCGAACGGCATTCTAAGAAATTCATAATGACCCTCATTGGTAGTAAAAGCTGTCTTAGGTCTGTCTTCTTCCGCTATTTCTATTTGATGGTAACCACTCGTTAAGTCTAATGTACTGAAGTACTTGGCCTTACCCAGCTTGTCAAATAAGTCTGTGATGTTTGGGATAGGATATTTGTCATCGATAGTTTTATCGTTCAATTTACGATAATCAATTACTATACGGAACTTCTGTTCACCTGCGGCATCTAAATTTTATCGGCTGGATAATATTATCTAATAATAACCTTTTAACCTGATTTTTAATTTCTTCAATCTGTGAAGGGGATTGCCGATACTGCTTAATATAGATAGGGGTCTCATCCTTAGGTCGAATATGATGTTTAACGTTATTTGTAAATGTTAATGGGATTCCCTCACAGTAAAATATGTCACGATAATCATGACATAATATTATGTTTCGTATATTTTTGTGCTCGCGTTCACTTTCAAGATGATCTAACCTCAACTTCCTTAGATTTTCAGTAAGTAAATCTTCCTTAAAACGAAAATAGAATATTTTATTTTTTATAAAATGAATTGGGATTTGCCATAACAATGTTTAGATGTCACTAACAATAATGTTTAGATATCTATAACAATCTACCGGCAGAAAGAGAATATAACACTGATCTTTACCTTATGCTACCATGCAATGATACAATTTGATTCAACTACAGAATATATGACAAAGGTAACAATCCACCAACAGAAAGAGAATAAAACACTTATACCTTATGCTACCATGCAATAATACAGTTTGCTTAAATCTACATGATATATGACAATTAAAACTTATTATTGTAATAACATTTGACAACATTAAAACGTAATAACAAATTTGTAAATATCGTCTTTTCTATTACCAAATGTGTTCATCCACACTTCAATATCAAACTGATATTCATTATTGAATGAACAATCACTGAAGATATTAGTTTCTGACTTATCAATTCCACTTGCACATAAATGTAAATGTATAAAAAAATCTTCTGTTGACTTACTGTAGAGAATACCATTTTGTTCAGTTCTACTTTTTTTAAATATAGTCAATTCCACCGTCCAATATAAATCTAACGTTACACATTTGGTTCTAAATTATCTTTTAAAAACTTTTCTATTAACTTTGTATCCAAGGGTGCAAATACTTCTATATTTTTTTTTTGTTTCCTTTTGAAATATCATTGATTTTAATGTTATTATTAAACCAATGATGTGCAATAATATGTCTCGGTTTGGTGTCAACTGGTTCGTTTAAAACTTGAATAGAAATATAATTTTCATTTTCTGATTCGACTTCTGTTAATACGTCAGAATCTATTGCTGAAATAGTTTTCTCTGAGTCAGTATCAGATTCATAATCAACTGAGGTATTAGACAGAGGACTTTTGTAAAAAATTTCAAAATGATATTCTTGTAATCTTAAGCGCCATCTAGTTAATTTTGAATTGGGTTCTTTAAGAGAAAATAACCATGCTAATGGTCTATGATCTGTGTAAATAAAGAATTTACGACCATATAAATATGGCCTAAAATATTTTAAAGCCCATACTACGGCTAGTAATTCCTTTTCGATGGTGCTGTATCTGGTTTCAGCATCATTCAGCGTTCTGCTTATATATGCAATTGGTTTATCACTGCCAATTTTTCCTTGCGAAAGAATCGCACCCAATGCTATGTCTCAAGCATAGGTAGTAACTATGAAAGGTTTAGAAAAATCTAATAATGGTGGTCTAATAAATGTAATAATGGTGTGTTAACTAATAATTCTTTACATAGTTCAAATGCTTTAATGTAATTGTCATCAATAATAAGTTTAGTGTCCTTTCGTAATGCACTTGTTAAAGGTTTAGTTGTATTTATTATGATTGTATTTATTTCTGTCGGTGTGATTATATTCTTTTACCAACTGTGCAATCCATGTCGTTGAACTACATTTTTATTGGCGGGATGTGATATCTTTGCCAAGTTTTGAATTATGCTCAGTTCTCGTCTGCGCTAATGTAAATGATATAATAATGCTTTCTTCTTGTTATCTTTATGCGAAGAAATGATTTTCTATGGATTGTATTTATTTCTGTTGGTGTGATATATTCTTTTACCAACTGTGCAATCCATGTCGTTGAACTACATTTTTATTGGCGGGATGTGATATCTTTGCCAAGTTTTGAATTATGCTCAGTTCTCGTCTGCGCTGATGTAAATGATATGATAATGCTTTCTTCTTGTTATCTTTATGCGAAGAAATGATTTTCTATGGATTGTATTTATTTCTGTTGGTGTGATATATTCTTTTACCAACTGTGCAATCCATATCGTTGAACTACATTTTTATTGGCGGGATGTGATATCTTTGCCAAGTTTTGAATTATGCTCAGTTCTCGTCTGCGCTGATGTAAATGATATGATAATGCTTTCTTCTTGTTATCTTTATGCGAAGAAATGATTTTCTATGGATTGTATTTATTTCTGTTGGTGTGATATATTCTTTTACCAACTGTGCAATCCATGTCGTTGAACTACATTTTTATTGGCGGGATGTGATATCTTTGCCAAGTTTTGAATTATGCTCAGTTCTCGTCTGCGCTGATGTAAATGATATGATAATGCTTTCTTCTTGTTATCTTTATGTGAAGAAATGACTTTCTATGGATTGTATTTATTTCTGTCGGTGTGATTATATTCTTTTACCAACTGTGCAATCCATGTCGTTGAACTACATTTTTATTGGCGGGATGTGATATCTTTGCCAAGTTTTGAATTATGCTCAGTTCTCGTCTGCGCTGATGTAAATGATATGATAATGCTTTCTTCTTGTTATCTTTATATGAAGAAATGACTTTCTATGGATTGTATTTATTTTTGTCGGTATACCAACGCAGTAAAACGTGTCACGGTACTCGTAACATATATTCCTTATCGCGTTACGTTCACTTTCATCCGTAATGTGGTCTAGTCTTACTTTGTTTAGATTGTCGGTCAGTAGGTTTTCCTTAAGACGGAAATAAAATATCTTATTATCATTAAAATGAATGGGAATATTACAAAATTCTGTGAATAATATTTGTTCATTTAAATTAATAATCGCCTTAACCGACTTAAGCAAATCTATGTCTATCAACCCATCATAATAGTCATCAAAGTCATAAATAATCCGTTTTTGTTTTCCTCACGTCTATATTCCACCATTTTAAAGCGGTCTTTCATCTCGGCGAGGATTATGTACACTCTAGAACATGCAGTGTGACTAATTTTGAAGCGCCCTTCAATACTATCATCGTTAGGAAATTGAATCCCCTGCAGTCTCTGCTGAGCTCCTGGCGTCTGTGCGTCAATTGGACCAAAACCTAGGAGGTTCCGCGTTGCAACAAGATTAGGCGGAATTAACTCGTCAGGCAACGGTTGATAGTGAGGGTTGTTCTGCTGACTTGCAATCACGCGGTTTGCTGTAACGAGCAGACAGATGTATGCTTCATAAACGTTATGAGTCTGGGCGTTCACAGGTCCGAAGGACCCTGATTCTGCATTTCCAATGGGTCCTTGAGGTATTGCTAAGTTGGGGAGGTTCACTTTCACCTCTACCCCAGTCTGCGTAACTACATTACTTATGTGTGAAATGTAGTCATGTATTGACCGTGGTAAACACTGATAATCTGGCAGTGACTCACGGACATCGGAACGTACGTGAAAGATGTTTTGGCCATTCAATCTTGCAACCTCAGTTATTTGTAAATTTAAATGGTTACATGCGACATGCGCGAACATGGAAAACGGCAACCTATCTGCTAATCTTGGGTCTATCCCTCTCATCTTGTCATACGTCTCTTCTAGTAATGGAAAAAAGCCACCTAGATCAAAATTTTGGACGTGTACATCTTGAATTGGGATTAATGATGAATGTGGACCAATATCATACAGTGGTTCATCACGTGGCGCAGTCTCGGTCGTTGATGGCTTAATAGCGGAGGAATTGAATATAAAATTTATGATATTTAGCGTGGCTACCAAATGTATTGGTTATAGGTATTAGAACGGCTTCTGTATGATTGGTTGCGGCATGTGTGCTTATGACGCTAAATGGCTCGTAAAATTTAAACGAGGTGAAATATTTGTTCGCAAGATTGTTGCTTATAAATGACTTTGCACTGCCCGTGTCTAAGAGAAATATTGCTCCTAAATCTGTCATTACGATATACGGTAAGAAATTGTGTCTACACTTTATTTCTCCTTGGGAGACGTGGAGGCGTTCGCCTGAAAATTTGGGTCGTATCCTGGAAGGTGTGTTGACTCATCGGTAGAGGTACTGGGTTGAGAGTCTGTTAGAGTATGGTAATAATTATTTCTCGGGGTAACGCGTTTATTTGTCTCCCGTTTTTGAAACATTGCGGAAGGGTTAGGCAAGAAAAAGGGCGCATCTGAGCGTGGATACACCACTAAGGAAGGGTCTTTTTCGGAAACATGATCATTTTCATTTGGGGAGGTTGGCGAATTATTATCCCTAATGGAGAAGTTCGAGTTGCCTCGCCTAGAAGAATTCGGATTTGTAGTGTACGTTGAGTTATTCCTTGACTGGAAGAAAGAGTTACGCGGGTTTGGAGAAGTTTTATAAGAATTATTACGCTCCATAGGTTCGTTTCTTCTGAAATTATAATTAAGATTCTGCCTCAAATTGGGATTATACATGCGGTCATTATTATAACGGGGTCTTGTCGGAAGTCCTGGGTTCATATGGGGTCTTTGGAATGTTGGTCTATTTTGACCAATGGCATTTCTCATGCGATATTGCTGTTGGAAATTTTCTTCCTCGATTACGATTTGTAAGGCCTGCTCTAATGAAGATGGATTTTTAAGTCGAACGATACGGATGAAGTCGCGGGGTAAATTATATATATCGGACCTGCCTTCGTAAATACTTAGAAAGTAGTCACATTTTTTTATGAAGAAATTTAACAATTTTGTACTCCCATCGTATTGAGGTATTCATTTAATTATATCGTTATCGTGAAGGAGAGGGTCAGCTGGACCATATTCTTGACTTTTATATTGCTCCGTTATATTGTGATTTTGTTTATCCCGTGGTGGTGAGGTTTGATCCTGGTGTGCCGCACCGGGATGAGGACTTTAGTTGTGTTGCAGTTGGGCTAATGTCTCCGCAACTGCGTTCACTACATTGTCGGTAGTAATGCCTGCGTGACTCGCTGTATCCGTTACATGACGGAGTAGGTTATTCGCTACATTTTCAGCGGTGATGTCGCTATTACCTACAGTGTCAGTGGCGTGGCGAATTAGATTGCTCGCTACATTATCTGCTGCTCTACCTGCATGGCTGGCAGTATCGACAGCTTGACGTAGTAAGCTACTAGCTATATTTTTGGAACTTATGCCTGCGTTGCTCACGGTATCGGCGGCTTGATGAAGTAGATTCATTTTACACGATTTTATATATCAAAAGATAATTGCCTACAATGTAATATCTTTGGTTTAAAGGTAATGAATGCTGCTACGAATACTAATTTATAATGAACTCTTCGTTTTTTATTATTTCTACACTTTGAACGTACTCCGTTCGTTCGTTCGTCCGTACTACGTTCTCCGCGGCTATGCCTGCATGACTTGCTGTGTCAGTAATTTTGCGAATTAAATTACTAGCATTTCCTTGAGAAATCCCTGCATTATCAAGGGCTTCAGCGGTTTGGCGGAGTAAATTCATTTTTTGTTTTTGTAGTTCGATCTCTAAAACCTTTTGAATTAGTTATGTCAGTTTTTACTAATACCACAAGTAGTGTGATAAGAAGCGGAATATTATTATTACTCGCAAAGGTCGGGTAAAACTTTTTACAAGTAGAGTTATTCTTATAAATTATCGGGCACACACAAAAAGGAATTTCACAATTCGCAATAAAATTACATACAAGTACTTCGCGATATAGTTCGCGGCGCAGTTAACATCTGCTAAGTATACACTTGTAATATAGTATAAATCGCGCACAACACAAAATTCTTATTGTTATTTTTTTTCAATGTGACTCGCGACACTAATTTATAGGGCCCTTATACTATTACCGTCGCACTTATAGCTTTTCTATGCACTTCTTATTCTCTAAGTTAGCTCTGGCTAGACTAGATGGAGACACCATTCAGCTGAACACCATTCAGCCACCTAGGTTTGTTAAGGAAGGTTAACTCTGGCGAGTTAACCCTCCCGATCCGTTCCGATCCGAAGTAAGATGTAAGGAGTCTGACTCCTTACCTGCTCTCCACTATGTCAGCGTACAGACGAGATGTAACCCTTTAAACTGTTGAGAATCAGCACAAGTCTTAGAAGAGACACGAGGTAGAAATATGAACGATCTTATTTGATGTCCGGTCCTTCCTCGTCGCTGCTGATCCTACCGACTGCGCCAGATAAGTGTCGTGGAGAGGGCAGGGTTGCTCGCTCCAGGCTCGTATCTTTATAATGTGGTACTGCGACGCTTCAGACGTACGACAGCGGGATCTCGTTGTTTCGGACGTTAATACGTGGACTGCACTATCAGTATAAACCTTATTTCGTGAGTGAACTTTAATAAAAGAATACTTGGGTTAGTAGAAGTTTATTTCCGGAAAGGGTTAGTACGTTACACTGCTGATCGGAATCGAATGCCGTGAGGAGTCTTGGTTCCAGAAATCACCAACGAAATCAGTTTTCCGGCACGTACAGCCATAAAATTGGTTGGCGAACTTCTTCATGGTTCATTAGCATCACATAGGAACAACTCCATAAAGATTAGGATTAGTTGGTGGACTTCTGGTGCAACATTGTAATTGCCATTCAAATGTCGTAAAACTTATGTACTTTACGTAGATTTATCGGCCTCCGCGATATGTTTTACCTTGTAGTTTATTACTTAAAAATTTATTTATGCGGATCCGTGGTTTTGTCTGCGAATTTAATAAAAATTATGTATAAAAGACCTGAAGGGTCTGACATATATATCTACCTAGCTCTGTCCGCTAACCATTGTGCTATATTTTGGGCCCCAAGATGCGTTATTTCTGCTCTAGTAAGGTATTTAATATTTTTAATCTATTTGATCTGTACCCAAACCAATTGTATTTCAGGAAAATAAACTAATTTTGTAGTAATAAAAGTGTTTTTTGGTCCTTTCTACGGTCTAAGCATGAAATGGTATAAATATACATAACACTTTATTATAAACAAAAGTGTCAGCCTCCTAGGAGCAGTACACAATCATTTACACAATAATACACAAATCATTTGCATATAGATAACGGTCAATTAAGATTTTAAACGGACAATGTAATTATAATTTAGTAAGTATAAAACACTATCATTAAGCTCTAAAATCTAACTTTTAAACACAATTTAAAATTTAACACTTATCCTAGTTAATCGTACACTTGTTTTTTATGTGTTTTAAAAAACTTCATGCGGAAAATTTATACAATCTTCTAGTTTTTAATAAACGAATCCTTTTGTGAAGAATATTCTCCTGATTTGACTCTAAGCCAAAGTTCCATTCAGTATTTAATAGTATCGTAACTGTCTCAATTGTTTTAGGTACTATCCTGATCCAAATATATATTATTTTAGAAGTTGCGACGACGATGTGTTGAGGTAAAGTTAAGATTTGGCTCTCTTACTTAAGTATCTTTGGTCCCTCGACGACGCGACGCGACGTATCAATCAATCCTGCCGACTGCGTCAATTAAATTCGATGCTCAGGGGCCTTACCACAAGCTTTATAGAAACAAGCTTATTTCAAGAAAGTTTTGTTTCAATGTTATAATAATAATACTCTTATTCGTACCATGACCACTATCAAGCAGTCTTACTTTATACCTGCTGAATGAACGAATGATCTCTCAAACCTGCTAATTTTTGTTATTAATTATCCGATCTACGGCTTGGAAAAAGGTCTTTATGCCAAAGACAAACGCTCTATAATAAGATTAATATTATATTCGTATTACTTTATAAAGAATATGCAATTTATAATGATGAACGTATTGTATATTGTTAAGTTTGCTTTAAAAATTAATAAAACACGTAAAATAATTTAAAATTACGGCATTACGATATGGAATTCTATTTATTTTTCTAAACCTTTGATGTTTTAAATAAATCTAGATTGAGCGTCGCCCTACAATGAATACAAAAAAATAAGGCAACATTATCAAGCATGTGTGCGTGCGTGCGATGTTTTACACCTTTGTCTATTGTCTATGTGTGTGTAATGATACGAGTATAAGTATTATAAAAATTGTGGCTAACAGTTAGCCACAATTTAACACGTTTGCGCGGATTCGATGTTCCATCTTAGTACATAATATCTCAATAGGGCTAGCTTACTTATAATGTTTATGTGGCATGTGTGTTTACAATACAAGTGGCTTTAAACAAAGTGGTTGGTTTTATACTATCGAACCTGCGTTACTAAAGAAACTGAAATGACCCCCGAAGAAATTCATGAAATAGATTGTGTTGTTTCAAATACTTATTTAGCGAAAATATGTAAATGGTTTACCACAACCATTTTCTGACGCCGCTTTCGTGTATTGCGAACATGTGCATAATCGGCTTCCAAAAACTTCAAAATATCTTATTCATTGGCCATCTAGGTCGATGCCTAGGTCTAGGCCTTTTTGTGCCTTCTCCTAAGGAACTTGTTGTTCGTTTTGTTAATTCTTATTTTTATGATTAGTTTTCCTTCGCTGGAACGGATGCTTTGTAATGAGCCGCACTCGAACTGCAGACATGTTGCGTAAAAGCCTGTCCTTTGTATTCTTAATCGGCTTCCAAAAACTTCAAAATATCTTATTCATTGGCCATCTAGGTCGATGCCTAGGTCTAGGCCTTTTTGTGCCTTCTCCTAAGGAACTTGTTGTTCGTTTTGTTAATTCTTATTTTTATGATTAGTTTTCCTTCGCTGGAACGGATGCTTTGTAATGAGCCGCACTCGAACTGCAGACATGTTGCGTAAAAGCCTGTCCTTTGTATTCTTAATCGGCTTCCAAAAACTTCAAAATATCTTATTCATTGGCCATCTAGGTCGATGCCTAGGTCTAGGCCTTTTTGTGCCTTCTCCTAAGGAACTTGTTGTTCGTTTTGTTAATTCTTATTTTTATGATTAGTTTTCCTTCGCTGGAACGGATGCTTTGTAATGAGCCGCACTCGAACTGCAGACATGTTGCGTAAAAGCCTGTCCTTTGTATTCTTAATCGGCTTCCAAAAACTTCAAAATATCTTATTCATTGGCCATCTAGGTCGATGCCTAGGTCTAGGCCTTTTTGTGCCTTCTCCTAAGGAACTTGTTGTTCGTTTTGTTAATTCTTATTTTTATGATTAGTTTTCCTTCGCTGGAACGGATGCTTTGTAATGAGCCGCACTCGAACTGCAGACATGTTGCGTAAAAGCCTGTCCTTTGTATTCTTAATCGGCTTCCAAAAACTTCAAAATATCTTATTCATTGGCCATCTAGGTCGATGCCTAGGTCTAGGCCTTTTTGTGCCTTCTCCTAAGGAACTTGTTGTTCGTTTTGTTAATTCTTATTTTTATGATTAGTTTTCCTTCGCTGGAACGGATGCTTTGTAATGAGCCGCACTCGAACTGCAGACATGTTGCGTAAAAGCCTGTCCTTTGTATTCTTAATCGGCTTCCAAAAACTTCAAAATATCTTATTCATTGGCCATCTAGGTCGATGCCTAGGTCTAGGCCTTTTTGTGCCTTCTCCTAAGGAACTTGTTGTTCGTTTTGTTAATTCTTATTTTTATGATTAGTTTTCCTTCGCTGGAACGGATGCTTTGTAATGAGCCGCACTCGAACTGCAGACATGTTGCGTAAAAGCCTGTCCTTTGTATTCTTAATCGGCTTCCAAAAACTTCAAAATATCTTATTCATTGGCCATCTAGGTCGATGCCTAGGTCTAGGCCTTTTTGTGCCTTCTCCTAAGGAACTTGTTGTTCGTTTTGTTAATTCTTATTTTTATGATTAGTTTTCCTTCGCTGGAACGGATGCTTTGTAATGAGCCGCACTCGAACTGCAGACATGTTGCGTAAAAGCCTGTCCTTTGTATTCTTAATCGGCTTCCAAAAACTTCAAAATATCTTATTCATTGGCCATCTAGGTCGATGCCTAGGTCTAGGCCTTTTTGTGCCTTCTCCTAAGGAACTTGTTGTTCGTTTTGTTAATTCTTATTTTTATGATTAGTTTTCCTTCGCTGGAACGGATGCTTTGTAATGAGCCGCACTCGAACTGCAGACATGTTGCGTAAAAGCCTGTCCTTTGTATTCTTAATCGGCTTCCAAAAACTTCAAAATATCTTATTCATTGGCCATCTAGGTCGATGCCTAGGTCTAGGCCTTTTTGTGCCTTCTCCTAAGGAACTTGTTGTTCGTTTTGTTAATTCTTATTTTTATGATTAGTTTTCCTTCGCTGGAACGGATGCTTTGTAATGAGCCGCACTCGAACTGCAGACATGTTGCGTAAAAGCCTGTCCTTTGTATTCTTAATCGGCTTCCAAAAACTTCAAAATATCTTATTCATTGGCCATCTAGGTCGATGCCTAGGTCTAGGCCTTTTTGTGCCTTCTCCTAAGGAACTTGTTGTTCGTTTTGTTAATTCTTATTTTTATGATTAGTTTTCCTTCGCTGGAACGGATGCTTTGTAATGAGCCGCACTCGAACTGCAGACATGTTGCGTAAAAGCCTGTCCTTTGTATTCTTAAGGTAAAAAAATGTTCTAAACGCATTCAATTTGAAAGTATGTACCTTTACATGAACAGGAATAAACGAAACGAAGGGAAGGGTTGCAGCTTAGATTTATGTGTATTTTTTTTTAAGTTAAATAACTTAAATGTTGTTATAATTTATAATCAACGAATAAAAATGTTTTCACTTTACGTATTTTATTTTTCCTGCTTGCTTCTTGTCTATCCAATTCATATGTGACCAGCGTCATTGAGACCTGTAAGCCTGTACTCCCGTCATCATGAAGAAAACCCCATTTGTCATAACGCCTCAATTCCAGGGTACCGCGCTCACTGTTGGTAAAAGTGTTGGGATTCTGGGCGTTGACATTTCGAGCGACGTGCAGTATCGGAGTCATCTGGAAGCTAAGGCCAAATTGGCCTCCAAAAAGCTTGGTGTCCTAAACCGGGCGAAGCAGTACTTCACTGCGAGGGATCTACTGATGCTTTATAAAGCACAGGTCAGGCCTCACATGGAGTACTGCTCTCATCTCTGGGCAGGGGCGCCACAATACCTGCTTAGTCCATTTGACGCCGTACAAAAGCGCGCGGTTCGAATTGTCAACGAACCACGAGTCACTAACAGGTTAGAACACTTAAGTCTGAGGAGAGACATCCGAGGAATTGTTCGATTTGGTGCCAACTTCACCCTTCCATCATCACACCACTCGCCGAAGATTGAAGTTTCATCCACATCGCTTGGACTCGTGGCGAACGACTACGGTCCGTTTTTCATGATCGTTTTTGCCGCGAACGTGCAGGATGTGGAATGCTCTTCCTTCTGAGGTATTCCCGGAGCGCTATGACATGGGGTTCTTCAAGAAAGGTGTAAAAAGAGTTCTCCTTCAGGGCCGACGTTGCACTGGTGACTCCCTGGTGTTGCTCGTGTCTATAGGCCACGATGACCACTTACCATCAGGTGGCTCGTCTGCTTTTACGTCAGCCCTTCAGGCTATATAAAAAAAGGTAAGACCAGATTCAGACCAGACCCTGATTCTGCTAATTTATAAATACCCCAATGGCGTCTCCTCGATTGAATAGTTTGACATATTACGTACACAAAATTAAATAGTTTGACACATTTTTGGCACATTTCGTATACAGAATTGAATAGATTGTCGCATTTTTCCACATTCCGTTTATAAAATGTGTCAAACTATTCAATCGAGAGACTATTAAAGCGTTTATAAATTATCAGAACTGGGGTCCGGAGTCTTGAGCTAGTTGCAATACTGATGATAATACGTTATTGATCTACCAAGTCCAGTGAAGATATTAATGATAAGCATAGCCAGAATAGATTGGCTACAGACGTTCGTGTGTATAGCTTCTAATGAAGATTACTTTTTCTAGAGATAGGTACTAATAGATATGGGAGTCTAGTTTGTCGGCTATTTACTTCAAAAAATTTTTCTGGAATTGAAGTAACAAACGAGCATGTAGCACCATCCTTCCGCTGCTGCTCATGACAACTGTGACATACCTAGATCAAGACTTAATATAAGGACTGGGATGGTTAGTCTACTTAGTAAAAGGTGTTAGAATAAGTATTTGTTGGTTAGTTAGGTAATAAGTGTGAGGACATGGACTATTAGTGATGGTGGTATCCTATTAGTTATTGCTAGTAATAGTCCAGTTAGTCTCGTTCTAATTCGGTCACAGATGTGTTGCTACTCCTGAGGACTGAGACGGTCGTCTCTAAAAAAGGTGTAACCAGCTCCACACCTTTCTATCCGGAACGAAAAGACATAAAAAGTCGTATGCGATTATCAATCATAGCCTTTTACAATTTTGTAAAACATATGTACGTCGACAAGTTAAACGACTTGTATCGGGTAACCGACGAGGGTTATCAATTTGTAAACGCAATATTCAGGAGCGTCACGGTGCCCGGGGACACCCGACACGGCCCGCTGTGCCCATAGAGATATTACACTAGAGGGCAGAAGCCAGGCTTCAGAGCGTACCTCGGATAAAAAGAGACGAAATCTTTAGTAATCACCTTTCTCTTTCTGGCGAGGCTTTAGAGCGTATCTAGGATAAAAAGAGACGAAATCTTTAGTAATCACCTTTCTCTTTCTGGCTCCTCGGGATCGGAGAGAGATAGGTAATTACCGTTATCGTTGTTTCTCTTTGTAACCGGGGGCGATTGCAATGTATGGGCAGCCGTATGACTCACCCACTCTAGTGTAATATCTCTATGGCTGTACCACGTTGGTCCCGCTGTGCCCCGGTACCTGGTATGTCTCTGTGTTCCGTGCCCGGTACGGATTAATCAATGTACATGTACATCGCTTACAACATTACATGACACGTGACACGTCCTCATCAGATGTCACATTACCATACACACATCTAAATATGTGGCTTATGAGATTAATCGCGTGTATCTACCTTGCTTATTGATTTAGGTACAATGAAGAATTACAAGTAGGTACTTCAATAGAATATTTCTGAAGCATTCCCGTAGCGTAAGTAGTGACCGTGTTAAGTGAGGGGTCCCGGGTTCGATTCCCGATCAGCGCGGATATTTATGTGACAGATAAATGTTATTTCTCTGGACCAGCTAGCGATGTATTATTTGTGTTGTAAGTATTTTATGTACAACAAGCGAGCTCACGGGTCTTCCTATGGTAAGTGATCACCGTCGCGTTAACATTAGAAGTAGTTAAAAGTTAGTTGTGACTGAACATGTCACCGATGTGTGACCAGGCACGGAAGAAATGGCTCTAAAGTTCTGGAGTATCAATTGCATAATATTGATGAAATCAATGTATTAAAACAGTTGTTAAACCGGCTTAGTTTCCAGTTCCTGATAGTATAATGCTACGGTTTACCAAATAGTAGAGCAAACTAATGCGAATAGCGCATAATAAGATTCGTGTAAATGCAGTAATTTCCCCGCGGAGGTCGTGTAGCACAGACGGACGGACACGCTCGTGTTATGTAATGACTGCGACGATCTGGACTGATCTAATCTCAATCAATAACAACGTACGTACAGGACAGTCAAACTCAAATAATTTATTTAATGTAGGGGTTTATAATTACATCTATGAACGTCAGTTTTTACATTTCCCAATGTTTTGCAAAGGCCATGTTAACAAAATTTAATTTTTAATTTTGAAGGCAAACAGACGGCGAAAGAATCACTGTGCTGAGGAGTTTTTTTCGCTATTTATTTCCACCATTAAAAATGACTATAAAGCACAGACCTTTGCGAAATTGCGATAGAATAAAAAATATGACGTAGTGCATAAGTGTATCAATGATAAGGGTATCAGTAGGAACCTATATGTATTAATTATTTTGAATTTATACTTTTTTTAACCTTGGCTCATCTTTTAAAAGCAGTACATTTATTACTACATAATTGCAATACTTACATTAACATGAGTACCTAAAACCGGTCGCGGCCGTCTGGTTCGAAGCATCCTTGTAACGAACCTAGTCATCTACCTACTTTCTTTATAATAAGTGGTATCTCAAAATATTTCTTGATTTGCATTTAATTTAAGTTTGATTATGTACTTATGTTTGGTGCTTATCTGCAACCTAACTAACGGGCTTTGTCACTTTCTTATAAAAGCGTACACCTGTTGAATGCAATAGATTCCGTGAACCAATTTTGTCACAACGCTATTAATAGGACGCAACGGAGACAAACTGCGAGGGATCTTCAAGGAAGACCAAGACCAGCACCTATTGTCATCATAGCATCATGAGGCTGGTGTAGAATATTCAATGTAGGTAAGTGTTATAGTAATGTACTGTCAGGTGAGAGAGTAATACACGGGTCGTTATATAGAAAAGACGTGTATTGTTTTATTCTGTATCATCATACACCCTGCTCTTCCACAAAACGACCACACTGTCCAGAGAGTACGATTGACGAGAGATTGAATTATGTACCTACTTATCGCACCTTCGGTGCAACAAAGTCGCAACAGCACATTTTGTAGTTTTACAGGAGAGGACTTTTAAGATTTTTTTCGCATTTATTTCCTCATTGCTGGATTACTATCTGTAGTAGGATAAAAATATTTAATACTATTAATGGTTTATACATATTGCAACAGTTTCACGTAAAATGCTTTTTTAAATTATTAAAGAAATAATAATAAAGGCTTAACAAAAAATATGTGTCCTGAATTGTGTCTTTGTTGTACCAGGATTTAAGTATTTAATTTACAGACCTATGTAGATGCGTCTTTATTGCTCCAATTAGTGAGAATAAAGATGGTCATAAATACATTTTGTGTGCTTGTAGCTCCAACATACGTTAAACATTCGCGGGAGCGGAGGCACTACTGGCCGTTAAGACTTTGTTGAACCATAATTCAGGGAAAAATCACCAAGAACCACAAAGGCACTTGCGCTATCTAGTAGGATTTTGATTTATTTCCGCGGGTGTCTTCGTTTCCCCAGACGAAGGCATGGTTAAGAGACAATTCGGCATACTTAACTCAATTTTGCAATTTTGGCTACTTGCGACTTTGTTGCACCGGTGTATTCCTCGTCGTTCCACCAGTAGTTCCACTGGTGGTACTACGAGGAATTTGACATTCCTCCTCGTACCACCAGTGGTACGACGAAGAATTGTAACTCCTCGTCGTACCACTGAATGTTTGCTCTACTTTAGATGTCACTTTAATTTTTTTTATATAATTGTATAAATTTATTATTATTATTATGTATTATTACTTTTGTTGTAGTAAATAAATTGATAATAGGTATAAAAATATAAATAAGTATTGATGACTGTGAAGCCCTTGCAATCATTATCAACGATAGTTTCGTACAACCTACTACTACCTACAACCGACAAATTACTAGACTTACTAGATGTTTAACGACATTTTCTATAGTTCTCTTATTTTCAAAAGATTTATTTTCTATCCAACACATTTCGTTGGCTAACTTTAACATAATAGTAATGTTCTCTTGAACGAATTTCTTTTTTCTTACCCCTGAGTGATAAGGGTTGTTCACCCTTAACATTTTTTGGCAAAACAACGTTTGCCGGGTCAGCTAGTTTAAATATGAAATAAATATTATCAGGATCTATCAACCTAAATTTTATTTTTTCTTTTACTGCGACTAGTTCTGTGACGTCACAGTGTGCATAACCTATTTGTCGGTCGGCGCTAGGTTCACTGTGGTCGTTCGTTTTTTTGAGTTATTTGGTAGTCGATTGTTTCCTTTTTTGTTCCCATTGTAAAATAAGTTTATTAATTTTAATTTTATTAGTAATTGGTGATTTTAGTAGTAAATTAAGTGTTAATTAAACATAAAAGACTATTTTTGTGCGTTTTGTTCTTTTATTATTATTTTCCACCCCAAAGTCCTAAAAATATATATAAAATTATTTTCTTTGTTTCAATAACAAAATTATACCAAATAACACACAGTAAAAGATTCATAAAAAACAGTAAAAAACATTAATTATAATCAGTTTAACAAGTTAAAATCTTTTATCCCACAGAAACTCGTTCATTTTCCGGGATTTGGCCTTCTTTATGAATAATTATGGGTATAAGACGAATAATAAGTTTTTGTAATTTAACTGGTAGGTACTTGAATTACAAAAACTTCCGTTCTGATCTCGTTCTGGAAACTAGCCCGGACAGACAATATTTTTGAAACCGTTTTTCTATGTTTAAGTATCGTGTAAATAATTATATGCACTATCTATAAAAATGCACTTAATTTTAATAAGAATATAGAAAAGAATAAAGAATATAGAAAAGAAATAAAAAATTCATTTGAAGTAGAGCAAACATTTATCTAAAGTAGAGCAAACATTATTTTAAAGTAGAGCAAACATTCGGTGGCACGAGGAGGAATGTCAAATTCCTCGTAGTACCACCAGTGGAACTACTGGTGGAACGACGAGGAATACACCGTTGCACCGAAGGTGCGTTATGTACATTGTACTTACTCGTAGGAATTGGAATTACCGGTTGACCACTTGGTAAGAAATTAAATTTTTTAGGTATATCTAGATAACCTACCTTCTAAAACTCAAGAGATTTTTTTTGTTTGAGCGCACTTAAGTTCATGGTCGGCCAGCGATATTTATGGTGTTGCTGACCTCCTGTATACAGACGTAAACCAGTTCCATTTTTATTCCATTTAGGTAATTATTTATTTAGAAAATAAAGCCGGACGCTCTCATATGCTTGCACTAAAGATTCTTGAGGTACGAGTACATACGAAAGGTTGGGTTACACGCAGGTGTTAACATCATTAATTTAATGTATAAAATTATATTTAGGATTATAATTTAATATAGGTATTACTTCGGAGATTTTGCTGAGTACTCGTACTGTTTCGAGGCAGTCGCATGATTAATTGCGAATGCTAACGAGCATGGCATATTCGTAGCATAATTATGACTACCACTCACCACAGCTCAGGCACTTTGCTAGCTGGGACTATTAAAATTCAACTGTGGAACAGAACACACTTTCTTTTGAACCCCGAGCGTATTATCTCCGTGTATAAATAAAGGTTGTTACCTGAAAGGCTATTAGCGAGAAATGTGCTTGTAAATGCAACCTCATTTCAGCGCTGTGGTTCAATTTTTTGATATTAAAACAACCTACTTCCGCCGCGGAGCTTCCAAAGCTGAAAGCTGTTTACGTTTTGAAACATAGATAAATAGCCGCGCGCTGGAACTTCGAGACTTGTTTAAATTGTTTCCTTATATGTATACATTTTGTATTCAGTTTTTAATGGGAGTAAACGGGCAATATTAATGCTTTGCTAGTTCTAAGACAGCACAGCACAGAAATGATATGCTCTACTCTACACCAGCGATCTCACACTTTTCCACCCATATAATATATAAGAACCACATCTCCTCAAATTGATCAACCTCAATGATTAAGAGATGGACCATTAATAAGTTGAAGCCATGTGACCAAAACCTCCGGATTTGATTATGTTAGTAAGTAGGGTTAAAATACTAACATCACATCTCTTTATAGATACCGACAAAATTATACCAAGTGAACGTATTAGCAAGATGGAAACCATCCTGACGTATTTCTGGGATGAAATGTATACAGTTACACTTACCATAATAATCTTAACCGGTGTCCACAATGCCCGGTGCGCAATACCCAAGAAGCAATTATTTTTGGGGTATCCGACGGTCGCAGTGTTTGAACACCGTAAACTAAATTTATGCGTACGGTATACGGTCGCTCACCGAGCGATTTCATCACTCATCAACTGTATGCATTGCTACAATAGGGAACCTTAGGGAGTTTACACATTACTCGAACCATAATATTGTCAATAGATGATATTCGTCAAAGATATAATTAAAACATTTAAATTATTTTAAAAGAAGATTGAATTTTTCAGTAAGATGAAAAGTTTTATAGATCACTTAATAGTGCCTACGTTTGCTGGAATTATGTAGATAAAATTGTTTTGTTGTATACATATAATTCAGGGGTAAGTAGGTATGTATGAGCATAACTGACATCTGATTTAACCCCCTCAATCAGGAACTGGGAACACCCACGAACATAATTATTGTTACGTGTCAGGAGTACTGGGTTCGAGAAAATGCCAGAATGTACCACAAAGACTTTAATGTAATCGTCAGTCCACAATTACACACTACGTACACACCAACTATACACGTACTCGTAAACACACTCGTCGATTTCTGGTATCGCCCGTAGAAACCACTTCTCGCTGGTATCGCTTGTTCTTCCCGGTTTCGCTTCCGAAACTAGAATGCCACGCAATCGACCCAGTGCCCCTTTTATAGCACTTCCACACCATTCATGCCATTCTAGAATGTTCCGGCAGTTGTTGGAATAAGGTTCTAGTATGTTCCTTACAATCGACTTTCGACCTAATAACTAATGTCATAAGGTCGAAGCGTGTTATTCCTGACACGTAACATTATTTAACCTTAATTAATTAATTAATTTAACATTATTTAACCTTAACTAATATCAGTTCGGATACGGATATCGTATCGGACGATGCGTATACGCCTTAATTTGCCTTATGAAATGTGAGCGGGGTCACCAGTCACCACCCCATAGCAAATATCTAGCAGCCCGAGCGTCACGGCACGTCACGGCGCGTCACGGCGTGACGTCGTGTCACGCTGTCGATCCAAATGCAGCTGAATTTCGATTTGAGAGCGGAGACGAAGCCGATTACTGTCGACAATAGACCGGCTGGAATGTATCGGCGCATCGGTTTGGAATGCTAATGTTTGCAAGCGATATCCGTGGAACGATACGAGGAGTGGTTCAACTGGTCGTCTGTGTAGGATTGTTATTGCTTATACAGTTACCATGTGTTGTTGTAACGAATTTTAGAATCCAGCGGTGCCAAAATTTAATGTTTTTTTTTCAAGTTCAGTAATAATATTTCAATAATTAAATTTTTTCTAAGTACTTAATTTAAGACGCTTTTCTTTCTGAGATTGACAAAATATGATTGTTTATATAATGAAACAGAACCGCATGAAATCACAGGTGTAGTTTTCTACCTTATGTAATATTTGATAAATTTATGTTATGAATGGTTAGTAAAGTGTTGTTGTTTAAACGTTCCTACCTGACTATTTCCTCTTGACGTTTGCTATTCGAGACGCAACAAAATATCTTGGAAACTTAAACGAGTTGCGAACTAACAACAATGCATCCATTTTGAGACGTCCAGAACAAAAGATTTACTTCCAACGTTGACAATGAAAATTGCGAAGATGCATCGCTCCATTCCTAGTAAAGTCACATTCTTGAATTTTATATCAAGTTGATCGCGCAATGGTTAGCAAACTTTAGATTTTCTCGAATGCACTCGAGATTATTTACGACGTTGCATCGGAAACTTTTTTGAAAGAGTTCGGAAATTTGTTATATTTTAAATTCGGCTTTTGTGAAGTTCAAATGGCTTTTGATTTTAAAGCTGTTTTTCGAATTTTGTATTTATTGCAGTGACTTGCCCTGGTTTCTCTTTGAAAATGGTCTTTGACTGGATCAACAAATCCTACGTTTTAGAAGCACAAACACTGACAAAAGTCTTGGGTGGTATTTAAAGCGTACTATTTTAGAAGAAAGTTCATTCTTAACTTCATAACTATTGTGATCGAATTTTTAATTTATTGCCGTCCGTTGCAGTAGGTAGTAAATGAAAAACTATTATCAGTATCAAAGCCAGGGATGGGCAAATTTAACCGTGATTACGGACTATGATTACATCTAGAGGGTCCGAAATGCCTCCGCCAAGAACACTCTAATTACCTTTACCCTGAAACCGCTCAGGGGCATTTCCGGGTCTCCAGATATATAGATCTGTTAGCATGATTGTCCATCTCTGAACCCAGCTATACACGCATGATATCTTTCTTGTGTCTTGATTGTGTGACGACCCTGTAGCCTAGTTGGTAGCGACCCTGCCTGCGACGCGAGGGGTCCCGGGTTCGATTCCCGGCCGGGGCAGATATTTATGTGGCAGATAAATATTTGTACTCGGGTCATGGGTGTAATTATAATGTGTTGTTATAATATGTGTAGTCCATGCCACCCGCGACACAGGTACCATTATAAATACACTGGTCTATTAAGTAAATGAGTAGAATTACCATTTGAACATTTAATGAATGATAACCTTTTCTATTATAATAAAGATGCTCATCGACATTGGGCTTGACTAGAGCCACATGTGTGCAATCTATGCACCCAATTACACCGGGAAGGCCAAATCTTCTTTGAAACCTAAAAGAAATATTACTCAAAATTATATTGCCCCTATGTAGGTATGCCAAATGCTTACAAATAAGTAACCAAACTTGTATTGTAATACATACTCTTGTTTTATAATGTCTCTGGATTGTCGTGTTTTCGGGAAGACAATCCATTTTGCCATTATGGAAGGGTGGTTCAAGGCATCTACAACTTGTCTTATGCAGCGACTAGTTGTGCGTTGAGCAAGATGCTGCGTGATACCCACAAGCCGTTGGTAGGATCCTGTGGCTAGGAAACTAAGAGCACACAAGAGCTGTAAAAAGAACCAAGAAAAAGATTAAATTGAAATTATCACTGGCTATACCTAAACTTTAGTTATTAAAATTTGTTTACAGTTTCATACCTTAATTTCTAATGGAATCACTTTGGTTCCTTTCAAAGAAGTCTTCTGTCGGAGTTCTTCAACAAGGGCTTCGAAAGTCACTTTATTCAATCTAAATCTTTGTATAAACAAAGTGTCAGACATTTCCCTCATAGTCTCCATGCACTGACTATATAAATCCCTTTTCCTTCGATTTAATAAAACTTCTTCATTATGAGCACACCACAACATATTTAAAGTATGCATTTTCAAAATTCAAATAGTTCAAACAAAAGCGTTTAATTTAAAGACTATTAGTTTCAAAAAGAACTGTCTACAATGAACTCAAGTTAAGGACTGACGTCCCAGTCCCCTTCTCACAATTTATTACATCCTTGGGTTTCTCTGCTTCATGGGTGGCTGACTGCTAAAAAAACAACCATTTTCAACATTCCCACGCATTTCACTCAACACTATTACAATGTCAAAACATCTGCACACAGCATGCTTGAAAAACATTTCTTCAATCTTATATTTTACTACTTTTACGACCCTAAAACCATTACCGTCATAAAGATACAAAATGCATTCGAATATTATGAATACAAGTAATTTAAATAAATGCCTTCTAATACTAAGAAATAACTCTTAATTTACAATCCTACGCACTTTAACCTTTCAAGTTTTGAACACTTGAAAACAGCTGATGAACTAATTCGCCATTTTATTTCGTTTTCTACAGGGTCCGTGCGATCGCTAATAAAACGATTTCTATCGTAGATAACGTTTCTCTAGCGCTTGTCAAAAGTGTAATATGGCTAGCATTTGTATGGGACATACATAGCTATGGGGATTGTAGAATCGACAGCATTCTATTCTATCGTTAGAATAGACAGTTACGTAATAAACATGGCTACGACTTTTCTATTTCTATAGTGTGATCACGTGATATAACGATTTACTAATCAATTTCCATTCATTATTTTAGTTTTCTATGACGATAGCGATTGTAGATTGTCAACTTGGCTAAGCCTGCTGGTAACCTACTGCGGGGGTATGAGTGTGTTAGCGTTTATTGAGTGCAGTTTTTTTAAATAATTTAATTTAACGTTATTAAAACCTCGATACTTTGCAACATAGCACAGTCATTAAATCGAACAAGGCGTCTTCTGGGAAATTCCGCGGCGCGGTCGCTCAGCACCGCCGGTATGGTAATATTAGAACGGGCGTGTTTACACGTCTCCGCAAATTAGGTTTACGGATTAAATATTTTATTCAAACAAATTGGCCGGTGGTGTGAGTCAAGTATGAAGCGCTCCCCACGGATGGTAACTTGAGGCGACGGTCGCAGCTCGGAATTGGCTAGATGATAGCTATTAACAAATTTCAAACACCGCTCAAGTAAGTGCTAATATCTGTTATCTCATGGCAGAATTCGACGAATTATTTAGACGTTAAATGACTCGTTTCTATTTTGGAGCGCTGTATATTAAGTTTTAACATTTGTTCCAAGAACACTTTTACCGAGTAAGACAGCTCCATATAAAAATGAAAAAGGAGAATAAGTACGATTAAAGATTGCATCGTATCTTAAACGGTGTTATCATACTTGATATTTTAGACGTGCAACAATAAAATTGACGTCCAACTACCTAGATGTAGGTATATCAATTCAGGTTAAACTATAACGCCTGTACCTAACCCTGACGTCGACACAGCCGTACCTGATTTTAGTAAATAATGTGGCGTATTTGACCCAAACATATTATGAGTTTATAAAAACTATTTCTAAATTTAAAATCAATAGAAAATCTTGTTAGACAGGCAAGACGAGACCTGAGAAAGTTCTTTTATTTTTGGAAACAAACATTCGATAAACAGTGTTGTATAAATGCTAAACTATCACAAGTCATATACTTAGTTCTTGTTTATGATTTAATGATTCCTACAAATTAGTAATTTATGAAGTACCTACAATATTTTTAACAAAACAGCGCACCACTATTGTAGTGGGGCAGAGTCGACGACGAGTGTTATTGGAAGCGTTGTAAAGTCTATTGTTCTAGGATTGAGAGGATGAGCTGTATTCACACCGACTGCTATCGTCCTTCTACAGTCACTTGTAAAGCTTAGGATTACTAATGCAGTTAGTAACTTAAATAGCTCTGAATCATTCATAATATCTTGAACAGTCTTCGTTTGAACCCAGCTCTCGTCCCGGATGTACGTCATTTCTTATAAGATCTAAGAACAGCTAAATCGTTGCAGCAACAGGTGCCGTAGCTTTTGAGCGGCTTCAGTAAATCATCCAATTTTATCGAGCGAAGCTGGAGATATTCTCATACAAATTGATATCTAATGCAGAAATCGCATGAAGATCAAAAAGAAAAAAAAACACTAGTAAGCAGAAAACACTAGGTCAACAAAGAATTCATAAAACTCCCAAATTAGTTATGGTTAAATTCTGTGTCTAGAGTGATATTCCTTGAAGCTAGATTGAATATATTTATATAGAAATGAAGCATAGACGACAGAAAAGCCTCAAATGACGCACCACGAATGTGTACCATGAGCATAAGACTTTCAGTAACGGGGCAAGACGATCGAAGAAGAGACTGTTTGTTGAATTAACTAGTTCCCTCTTAAAATATGCAGTTGATTTTAACTATATTACATAAACAATACTTATGATGCTTATGTATGTTAGTATAGCAGACAAACCTGTTACATCCCAAAGCGTCCAATTCGGGACACATCGTTTATCACATACTGTCGAAAGTATCGTCACAAATTCTTTCCTGGTGCGGTCTGGAGATTTATAGACCGGCCGCCCGCGCCGAACCGCCCAGATAGTGTTCTCCCAAGAGCGTTACTTTCATATTTATTTCATTGTTAGCTCGTACAAAATTGTTTGCTATGGATTTATGATTGTCACGGGCCAATAACGGGATTCTGTTATAGCTTTACCAGGTTTTTGGTGCTATATTTCCAATTTCCGTCAGATAAGGTGTTGAATGTCTGTAAATAAACAAGTTTACGGAACAAGACAAGACTTGATTAGGGACTAGGACGTTGAGTCTATTTAGCAGATAGTTTTAGAATATTAGTTGGTTAGTTGGACTTGGTTACAGGACTTGGACTTTTAGTGATAGTTAGTCCTGGTAGCTGTTGTTAGTACCTATCTATAGTCCAGTTAATTATTCGGTCACAGGTGTGTTGACCTTTGCGGACTGAGAAGTTCGCCGCTGAAAAAGTGTAGCCGGCTCCAAGAAATGAGATGAACTACGAATTATACTACTTAACCAGCTTTTACTTTGTAGAGTTACACGAAACCGAGACATTTAATAAATTCATTTAATTTCATTCGAATAGATACGTACAAGCGAGATATGAAACGTTTGTTCACAGACCCACTATAAACATAATCTCTCCTAACGAGAACAAATGGCGCGCCTTTGTTCAGCGTCACAATTTAGATACAAGTATCTAATCAACAGTTTGCTCCAGACATTATTACAGACTACAATTTCTGAACGATCTCTTACATAGTAACATTATAAAATAACGATAATAAGATGTATAGTTTTGTTACTTTTATTTAGTTTATGGCAAGCACCAAACACATTAAAAAGTCTATTCAGTGGGTCGTATTTTTTTCATGGTATAAGGCAGTCAACAACTGTTCCAACAGAGAGAAAATGGCGATGAAGTATTTAATATCGGTGATTCTCGGTGGTCATACTGGTTTGTCCTACTGGTATGGCCAGTGAGAATTTGTGTGTTGAGATTTTCTCACTGGTCATACTACCTATTAACACCAGAAATGTAGCATTTTCTTTCATCCTATTGCGTTCATTAAGTAAGTTGTCTTCTTACGCTCTTCTTGGAAACTCACGTCACATGTAGGCGGGGTTATCGACGTATGTGAACTATTCCAACCCTTCGCGGTACGCTTAATGACGAGTTAAACCACGTAATTCGGACGTAATGTTAATAACGTAAGGACAGATACAGGCCGTGCGTTGGGGTGTAATGGACACGGGGGGAAGAACGAATTATAATATACAACAATTCCTGCGCATTCTCTCCAAATTACACCCAATAAAAGACATAAGTTTTGTAATAGAAACTGTTAAGTACATTTCGTAAATGTGTTCTGCAGGAAGCTCACGTTTTTCTCATGTAAATAGTCGGCAAACAAACAGTCGTGTGATTGGTCACAAACGCTTAGTGGACATTCGTAGCAATAAAGGCTACGTACACAATTCCATAGCCACTTACGCTAACCAAAAAAAATATAAAACACTTAAACGATGATTTTAGAAAGATGACAGATATGGATTCCGTTACGCAAGAATACTGGACTAAACTGGGTACTATTATAGACACGAGTTCAAACGAAGGTATCTGACGCCATGCCATGATAAATGTTATTTAGCAGATACGCAACCACCGAATTTCCACTCAAAAAGAAAAGCCACACCTAACCCTGGAAACAAATTCAAATAAGGAGATATGAAACGTCAGTTTATAAACTGGTAAACATTCCGCTAACAATCAAATGATCCGTCCACAACTTCTGTGTACTTAAAAGTTAACGCGATGCGAGTCGCAAAATCAGCGATGGCCGCGAGCCGGCCGCCTGCCAGCGCCAGCTCACCAGCTCACCAGCTCACCAGCTCAGGAACTTCCGCCATAATTCATTCGAATGCAGTTTTATTTGGAGCTCCAAGCAGCTCGAGACGCGGAACAGGAATTAATCTAAAAGCTGAGTTGACTTTGTTAGCGATCTTTGGATTGTTCTCGTGGTGTAAGTTGTAAGCGACTGAGCGAATATTTTAGTGATTGTTATTCGTATTGAAATCGAAAACTAAGTCGTACCTACTTACTTACCTACTAAAAATCATATAAAAGATATGTTTTTTTGCAGGTATCCTTTTTAATTTAGAATTTTATATTTGTCAGTAGGTAATAGTAAAATTAGCAAATTTCAAAGTATTTCGTGTCTAGGTAGACACTAATGTATAGGTATACAGTTCAAAAGATCCAGCTCTTTGACTACTGGATGTAGATCTAGATGAGTTAAAACGGAAATCATTCCTCGAAATATAATCAGGATAGCAGTAATTACCTAAGCTACGGAGTCCAATTTTAAATTGGTTTGAATCTAAAATATGATCAGAATATATTGAATTATTCTGGTAAATAACTTATCAGACATTAACGAAAACGATTAGCGAAAACGTGACCCGTAGTTATAAGTTGATATTTTATTATGTATGTTAGTCTGTAAGGTATTTATGATATGGTCCTCTGTACATTCATATTACTTTGTAAATGGACGTATATTGTCTGAAATAAAGATTATTATATATATTATTAGATATATATTAAGACTGACAGTGTTCTAAGGTTATTGTAAAAGTGTTATAAACAAATATTATTTTAAACTTTGTTAATTTGATGTTTGGGTGAGATTTATAAAAACTCATTATGTAATTTTAAAACAAATAAAAAATAGTTCAGTATGTTATTTTTGAATGGTGTGTTTTAAGTGAATTTATAAAATTTCGCTTTCGCTTGTGAATGGGGACCGTTATAAAACTATCGTTGTTATAAAGTGGGTGGATACTATTGTTAATATGATTTATGCAGTGGAGTGTACCGCGAACACTTAGCGAAAGGTTCGGAATATTATTCGAACACTGTTACTTCGCTTATAAACATTAATCTTGTGAAGATGTACAATTATCGAGAAAATTCTTGGCAATTTGAATGAATCTCGATTTTCCACTTAAATACGGATCCATTGGACGGATTTAAATAGAAAGAGTAATTATTGGGTGCTTCCAAAAAAGTACAGTTAAGTCGGTGGATTGATAGAACACATACATCACACACACAACACATACAAACCTCAGGGTTCGAATAGTAGGGGCATGACGTTTATATGTTTGAAATTATGGGAAAAAATTCAGAAACAAATTATTATCGATCTGCTAAGAGTAAACAAACATTGTGAGGAAACATGCATATCGTGGAACGTGTGAAAAGTATACTGATCTACAGTTAGTCAGAGTAGTGTTCTAATGGATTTTTACGCCTCACATTACGGTGATTACAGGCCCGATAAAAATCCGCAATACAAGCTACTTGCCAAGTAAAGCTTGCAAGCTACTACTCTTACGAACTTGAACGTTTGCTTCGAAGAACCTCCATTGCCTCTATTTGGGATACCCATACATAAAAAAAGACACGTTGGATTTAGACGGTTTTTTAAATTTTATATTTATTGATAAACCCTAAACATTATTCCAAGATACAACAAAATTTCAACGAAATCTTTTTAGCAGGTTGGGAGATGACAATAGAAAAATTTGACATGGAATCTATTGCGTGAATAAATACTTCCTAATTTTATATCAGACTAGCTTTTGCCAGCGGCTTTGCCCGCGTGAAAATCGTTTAAACTTCACCCCTTTATTTCACCCACTTAAGTGTCATAAACGTAAGAGTAGATAAAATATAGGTATACTTAATCAGAAAGCTTCGAACTGCTAAGCTATCGGGAGTTACACGTGTTATTGTGAGTCAACCATAAAAGATAGACATATGCTGTCGTGGAATATTTTTTATACAATTTTAAGGAGAACATTTCCGTCATACATGATTTCTGTGTAGCTTTAACCATTAAGGTTGCACAAGCGACGGAAGCTTAAAAAATGGAGTAACTTCTCCCGTTTCCCCAACATTTCCCTTCACTGCTCTGCTTCTATTGATTGTAGCGTGATGAAAAGTATACTATAACCAGCGCGGGAGTATGAAAAATAATTGTACCAAGTTTCGTTAAAATCCGTCGAGTAGTTTTTGTTTCTATAACGGTTATACATCAGACAGACAGACAGACAGACAGACAGACAGACAGACAGACAAAAATTTTACTGATTGCATTTTTGGCATCAGTATCGATCCCTAATCACCCCCTGATAGTTATTTTGGAAATATATTTAATGTACAGAATTGACCTCTCTACAGATTTATTATAAGTATAGATTAATAACAGTTTTACTAATGGACATTTTTGATACCTATAAAAATCACCGCCATTTACTAGTACGGTGACTTTACCAGTGTCGAAAAATGTCGGAGACTAGTTCTTTTGACGCCCTTTTTAGAACCCTATTTCAAAGCGGGCCGGGAATGGACCGGAAATGGATGAATGTACGGAAAGGACCTCTCTCCACAATTTGTACATTTACTGAATATATTGAACAAGAAACTAATCGGGAAAGTGTTTGGATTTTGTATTGGAATTTGAAGAATACTTTGATACTTTTGAAAACTTTAAAAATGTTTAATTCAATTGAGTCCTTGGAGCACAATAAATATATTTTATAATTTTACGTATATCGCGGCTTACCTCAAATTCTTGACCTACTACCTAAAGACCAAGAAACTATCAATGCTTATTTGATCCACTAGCTAGGCTATCATCGCTAATCATGAGGTTAAGAGATCAGTTACATTGAAAATGCAATGTTAACTCGATGCTCCCCTCTTGCCATGGGGCGTTCACAAGATCGTCCGTTTAACATTCAGTGGCAACTCTTCAGTACTCCAACCCCATGCAAATGGCTTTATTCCATCAAGAATGAAAACTATCGTTTATCGATATACAAATCCATTTGTAGCAACAGCGCACACACGTCACACGGTGATGTCATCGAAGCTAGAATCTCACCTAGCGGGAGATTTCCCTTTGCCAGACATCTTTTGAAGTGTAAAGACATTATCACCAACCATCAAGATGATCCTAATTGCGTAGTTTAATATCAATATTATCAGTGTTAAACTTATTAACGGCAAAGAAGCATCGATATCTTGATTCAGGATTATCGTGGCAGTTTTACTTAGAGTATCAGACAGACTTTCTAATAGACCGCATTTTATCTTAATATATATAAATCTCGTGTCACAATGTTGGTCAGCGATGGACTCCTAAACCACTTAACTGATTATAATAAAATTCGCACACCATGTGCAGTTCGATCCAACTTGAGAGATAGGATACTTTAAATCTCAAATTATAGTCGCAATTTTAATTTATTTCTAATTATTTGTCTCTTATTATTTGAAGTAATCACAATTGACATGGCAGTCTTATTCACAGATGAACAGACACCTAGCGCCACACAAGAGAACTAAATTAAGAGTGTTATTATTTGACAGTCACAATTATATGTAACAGATGTCGATACCTTTCGACTGGGTTGAGTAAGTAATCAATAGATGGCGCTGCTATGGTAAATCTAACTTGCACCCGTGCGAAGCCGGGGCGGGTAGCTAGTAATATAATAAGTATCTGCTGCAGCCGCAAGCCGCAGCCGCACGACGCATCGCCTTGAATAATAGATAGCGTCTGTCTTTACAGGATGTATGAGTCGCACGTATTTCTTCAGTTTAATAGTGCGCAGCGGGCGCTTACGGAGACTGAATTTAAATGAGCTTGTGTGCTGCTGGCTCGCTGCAAGCTGTTTATAATTGTCAGGACCTAGTAAAACAATAAGCCGTTTTGTGTTTGAACCCATAGATGTCTTAACATAGAACCAATAGCTTGGTATTTAGGTGATTCTTCTGGTATATATTCTACCGTAAAATGCTGAGGAACCACGACTATACCGTAAAATGCCAAGGGATAGGCTTCAATAATTCGAGATACATGAAGCTAGTTTTGCTTCCAAAAATAACAGGCTAGCGTTAGTAAGCTAGCAAGCTAGTCACTCTGGCTTCGTGTATGCAGAATTAGCTCCTTTTCTATGCTAATAAACTAGTATCAAAGCTAAGTCATAAGTCATAAATTTTATTGCATCATGCTTACATCAAGATCTTAATCTAGTATACAATATAGTCTGAGTATGAACCCTGCTAGGGCATGGCAATATTACAAATGATTTTATTTGACACTGTTTTTCGATTACAATATCTACCTACTAATAATTATATTAATTTCAATAATACCTACTTTACATTTCATTAAACTAATCATTATCTACTATCTACTGATATAATATATACTATCTACTAAAATTACTATACATATAGTAGGCTACGTCTTAAGCCAGGATAGTTTTACCAGATTGCTATCCTAACTGGAAAAACCAGCTTTGTGTATCTCGGGCATTTACGATCAAATATTATATTATGAGTTTCTCTTCGTAACTGAAGAGGCCCAGAACAAACCACGCTGCTCCAATGCGGACTGATGGAGGGGTTATTGGCCACCCTATGTCAGAAATTTGACTAAAATACCTAATATATTCTCATTGTTTTTGTGATTAATATAAACGTCGACCCAGATGGTTTTGTTGTGTGGGCGTGAGTCTATTACAGTAAACAACAAAATTATAAGGGTCTACTTGAGTTGAAAGAAAATCAATCTTTTAAAATATTTACGAGAAGAAAAGCAGAAAAAAATAATCCCAAAGTCAAAGAAATAATTGGAAAAGTTTTACAATTCTTAATTATGTCGCGAATTTAATCATAACCTAAACAATGTTGTTTTGCTTTAATTACATTGATTGCGCCATTTCCTTTTTATCGTAATAAGTACAAAGCCGTGACAATAACAACAAGACGAGTCGAAAGAAGTTAAACGATGTTGAAAAGTCTAGTATTTTACGTATCAAAAGTTAACGCTAATGTAGGTACACTAATTAACACCTCAATATATTGTAGTTCTTCGTTGTACTTGTAATAAAATTGACGATGCAAAGCGTAATGTTTGTTCAAGATGGATATTCACGTTGAAGAGATACCCGCTGTGTGTCAGTTTGTGGAGGAATAGGTCAAAGGATGAAAGAATTAAAGCGTCTATTTGTTTATTATGTGTCTTGTGTTTTATATGAGAACAGAACCGACTGACGAACCGACACTGCCACACCTTATGCTGCTGTAGCTTTGCTTTGCTGATTTACCTTTGGATTTAATGAACTGCCCAAGTTTTAACCAATCCTCATCAACCGGAGATGATTGATGTATTCCACGGATAATTTCCAAAAGTGAGTGCCATGACGAACTGATTACTTATATTTTTGTAACGTTAAATGTCACAAATTGTTGATAGTATTTTTTTAACATCTCCAACATATTTGCGGTAACAGGGCAAAATAAATTCTTCTGGTTCCTGAGAAATCGTGATGGCATATCTGATGTTTTCTCTCTGCATTTGCAGATTCAAAAACAACATTCCATTTTTGAATAAATCGAATACTTACACAAAATTTATATTCAAACCAAGCACTGAGCAAAAATTGTTGACTTAGAAATTTTTCATTTAATTCGTAAATCGACCCGGAATTCGGGGACAACCGATAGAATTGAATTTCAAATTCCGAAGCGGAACTCCGAGCGAGCGTTAAATCAAAATTTGAAATCGGAATTCAAACGCGGCGACAAATCAGCGATAATTTTGATCGCTTTGTTTGAACGGGGAGTGATTAGTCATCGGAGCGGGGACAAACATGGACCTAGGCGATTTAATGATTTTGGTTCAAATTCCAACATACTGATTGTATAATTATCTTCTATGACAGAATTTTTCTCGTTTTATTGCTCTCGTTCGAGAGCTCAGTCAGTCGACGAGTCTTGCAGAGTTTTGTGTTTTGTCCCAACAAACAAATAACGTAGACTAACAAAATGACGGCGTTCGGTGACAGATCACATAAAAGTCTGGAAACTAGTAGGATTCAGAATAGATTTGTATCTAAATACACAAACGTGACATTCGTACTGATAGATAGATTAGGATCTGTTGAGCTGCATTGGGAATTTTATTTGCAAATAAATGTGGCTTTGGGAGCGTTTAGAAAAACACGGTGTGCAATACACTGCCTCTCAGATTGTGATGAAAATTACATGCGGTTAGGAAATTTTTTTTTTCCTTTTATCTTGTTGCTTTTGGTCAATGCATCAGAACAAGACTCTGCGCAAATCAAGTTAATCAGAGTTCTTGAATTTGGCTAAAAATATGCTGAAAGATTTCAATTATACCTACATAACATACATTTGAACGACAAAACCGCTTTCCCACACATTACGAACACACCAACTCCTATTTAGCCCTGACATTCCGTTTGTCGCTTACTTAACTTTTCCAGCTTAACGTTGTTAAGCTAAAACCAAAAATAGTTACAATAATAATGAACAAGATTTAATAACGAGCTCTGAATTCAAAGCTGCGCTAAAAGAGCTTAATTAAAGAGCAGAATTGCGACTTGCGTCCAATTTGCAGCATTTCCTGAGCTAAGTCGCTGACCCTCAAACGTCGAGCATTTCGGAATCCTAACACCTTTGATTTTCACTTGCAGAAATAAATATTAAACTGTGAAAATCTCTATCTTTCCTTTGAACTTATTTTAACGCTTTATTGTTTTTACACCATAAAATATTACATTAAAAAGCACAAATAAAGAATTTTAAACAATGGGCGGTCTTATCGCTTTAAAGCAATTTCTTCCAGACAACCCGGTATTACAGATAGGAACAGCACAAAAGTAAATTGAACTTACTTAAATTGTTTACTTTTGTGATAGAAACCAGACAAATTAACCAGAAACTAGGGAAGATAGGTTTTTTGTTCTGCTATTTCTGATCTTCTCCTGGAGAGAGATATTCTTCTGAAAAGTTACTTGCCACTATTCAAACAGTACCTATTGCGTATATAAGGAACGTAAACAACTTTCGAAAAGAATAAGAGGACAGTTTCTGAAATCTCCTAATAAATTCCATAATTAATTACGAATGCTGAAGACTGTAGGTTTGACATAACTTGGGACCCGATACCAAATATAGAAGAAGAAGAGGCACGAACCTAAACTTACATTTAATGTTAATTTAATGTACCGGTAAAGAGCAATAACTCATGAAAAGCCTAAACAATGTCCTACGTTAACATTTTTGTCAAAACTTTGAATCGTGAAATCCAAACTTGATTTTAAATCTTATCGTGCAGAAATATCCACCTACTTTGTAGTGCGGGGCGCTGGCAATTAGTACCCGTTGGACTAAACCACGGCTTAATTTAAACTAAGTAACAACCAAACACTGTATGCAATTTGAGAATTTCGCACCGAACTGTACCTCGCCGCAGTTTCACGGACGTCAGCCGTTTTGTTGAAATTCCGGCGAACTCTAGAGTTATTCACTTGCTTTTTATACTATACATCGTGCTGTGAATTATTTTAACAAGATACCGACTATCATTTTATTTCATTTGAATCAGCTGAACGTCTTACATAACAAGATGATGATGATTTCTTGACTTCATATTTTTTTTTTATCAAAACAATTGAATCTAAACTTTCAAAAAATATTTAGTTGGGCTCAACAAGAAAAGAAATACGAGCGTTACCTTAATTAATTATTAGCATGCAAGCCAATACTAAAGAGCTGAAGTACATATTCGCAGCCCTTGTTGGGTCGCCAAAGTCTTGAGAGCTTTCGTGTTTCGTAGCGCATATAAAGCCATTTATTCCGGTTCTCGTCATAAGAAGCAATCGTTAACGCATATTGGAGGCCTTCGGGTGGTATAATTACAGCGCTTGACTTACCTTGGCAGCATTGACCCTTCCATAAATTTCCACTAGAACAATGTACATTGGCCTTTAGTCTCTAGGTGAATTTGGAGTGAAGATTGGTCTTTTTGACTCGAAATTTCGTATGAAGTGGTCGTTTGGAAGGTTGAGGCCAGTATCACAACAAAAACAATTTACAAGTAACATGCTATGATTTAGATAAGTTAAAACAACCTTAACATAAAAGTAGCACATGAGATGTAAATTCAGAATTCCGTGGACAGACTAGAAAGATAGACCGGGAGCAAACTTCAAAGTCCACACAGGAGCCTACAAGTAAATGTTGTAGATACTTATTCAAATGAGCGTAACTGGCGCGCCGGTGGCAGCGACTGGCAGCGACTGCCTTTCGGACGCGACCTCTTTGACGACGCTCCCCAGCTTGGATGGCAGCCAATTGGATAAAAATATCTGTTGGCATTACGTTTATGTCCTGTGATACAAAGAAACGATAGTCCAATGGTTTCTTAACAGATTTGTTAAACAAACTGTCTGTGTGGCCGTGATCAAAAGGAAGTTAAATCAAATCTTGGAATTTAATATCAATTGCCTTGTTCCATATTGGATACGTTCCGCAAGTCGAATGATATACCTAATGATATGATAGAGCTGGTGAGTTACAAGGTGGAGCTAGGAACTTTGAAATTACACGACTCAACCCAATCGGGAATGGGCTTAAATAAATCTGAGTTCTCTAGACTATTTGATAATTGGCTTGGTTTTGGATGCAGACTCCATTTAAATAAATAATTAAAAACATTTATTACTTATTGCTTTTATAATTTTTATTTAAAATTGCCTTCAATAGGTTAGGAATTTAAAATAAATAACGTGGTAGAATAAAAAAACAAGTACCTACTATGGTGTGTCAGTGATATACTTATAGGAATAAATGATTTTGATTTGAGTTAATAAGAGATTTTGTCTTAAGAAAACATCTACCTATACGGCAATAAGTAATAAGAAACGATCAAAATGGGTATTATCTACTTAAAACGAGGCAAGAGAATATTCACGAAGTTTGCTCGCTACCGGTAATCCGTCTAACTTCCCACCGCGGGAGTTTGTTTAATTTTGTTAACTTACTATCAGCAAACCGCCGAGTTATGAGAGCTTCAGTACGAGTAGTTGAGAAATTTGGGGAATGGATATGACCGCAGGAGGTAAGATTGAATCGCTAACTTCTGAAGAACGGATCTGACTGGCGGCAATCTGTGGAGTGCGTAGTTAGGAAGACTTCTGTACACATGAAACTAGACTCCAAAACTAGCTTAATGTTAGTGAGTTGCTACAAACGTCTAATACAAGGTCTAATAACGAGACTGGTTCTTCTCCAAATGTACATCTTCTTTTAGTTATTTGCTAACGGATGACGGATTAGTAGAAGTAGTTAGTGTTTATTAACAGCGTAAGTATGTTCGCGACCGAAAGTCCACCAACATTGCTTTACAATTGATATCAACGATTAAAAACCGATGTGCTCTCTAAAGGCACTCAAACTTTTTCACTAGCTGTCCACCTACTTAACCCTCAACCTTTAACTCAGTTGATCACTGAGGATCAACTTAAGCGGCCAGGCCATAAGCGCTCCGATAGATCTGAACTGCAATAAATAGTTGGTAGCCGTTGTTAAAGCACCTCCGAGCCGGACCGGCCGGGCGTCGGCATCGGTTCGATAAATTCAGGCCGGAATAAATCATGACGACCCAAGACAATTTTATTCGGCCCTTTGCAGAAAAACTGCTTGTTTTAAGTGAATTGTCGACCCATAGGGGATAATTGTACTGTTCCCGTGACCCTTGGGCAGGCGATTTATTGGTCCGATGTATTTTGCGTAACGTTACCTGCATTTGAGAGGGAAGTAATGTGTGTTTGGGAGTCATTTGTGTGAGAAATTCAGATCGATTGGTGATAAAATACTTCTCGAATTAGTAAGGCATTAGTACCAACTCAGCAAATAATCTTATTTATGGCTTTTTAATCAAAACGTGGTGTTCTGTCATCATACTTCTAACAATTAATCCGCTCTGCACTCGAAATTGGATCGTAATTTGTTTTGTTAAACAAAACTGTTTTATCCGTGTTAACTTTAAACATAAGGTATCTGCCAAAAGTAGGTTTCCTCAGCACTGAGCAGACCTAAAGCATACCGGGTACTCTACAACGTGCTCGATGGGCACTGGTTATTAGTGGTCAATCCATGTTTCGAATGTTTTTATAAAGCCCAAATTTGTACCTACGATGTGGCTTAACTACAACTGAATTCATTAATACTGTTTAATCCGTATAATTTGGTGTTTAGTGCACACGTACCCAGTCCTTAATTCGATAGCAAAATAAGATTGCTTTCTGCGGTACGCGGAACTGTTTTAAAAACACTGTTAAAAAAAATTAAATTGCGTGTACTTATGTACGCGCGTAAGAAGTTATACTTCTTTGGCATCATTAAATAATAAATATTCAACGTTAATAATTTCATAATATTTAGTATTAATTATACTAAAAAAAAAATTGGTTGTCTGTAAAGTCGGTTTATACTGACGATACTTGAACGTGACAACGTCTTAAGAAAATACTGATGGAATGGTAGCATAATCACTAATAGTCATCCTAAACTATCTTTGAATACTTAGTTATAATTTATTTACTGTTATATTGCAGTTAAAAACCTTTATTAAATATTTTACCAAAAAGATTAGTCGTTGCATACCGTATAACGAAACATTAATCTTTAGCTAGTCTGTGCATATTATGTCATGTCAATGTGCCACAAACAAGTCAAAACCTGGCTGGTTATAAATAATTTCGATAAAAAGCAAAAGCGATAAAGAGACGTCAGTGGTTTAGCCGGCAACTTCATACTGTTAATTTTTGTGTCACAGATGCGCGAGCATCGTAAAATTACACTCTCATGATTTTTCCATAACGCGCCTAACTTCATACTGTTAATTTTTGTGTTACAGATGCGCGCGCATCGTAAAACTTCACTCTCATGATTTTTCCATAACGCGCCTAAAGAAGTATAACTTCAAAAAGTTAAACTATGCAAGTGGAAATAGATTGTTCGCGTGAATTAGAACGAAATTAAAAGGAATCGGCTTCGACAATCGTAATTACTGCGAGAGAAATTGCATGGGATGCCGCGGGATTTAGTGAACCACACGTTCAAATAGGTTTTGAAGTTTATAACAATGTGGGAAGCGTTTAGAACGATTTTTGCGGTCAAACGTAATAATCTCTGACGTCAGTAATATGTTTAGTAATTGATTCCAGTATTTAGTTAGACAAGTTTTTGTAGATTGGTTTTTCATAATGGACAACTCGACGGGTTATAAGGTTTGTCAGTTGACTAGTTAAAATACCGGAATGCCGTTTGGGTCCTGGGTTTGTCTTTATGATCGATAAGGCCGAAATTGTAATGATGAGGTAAAATATCTGTTCGCGGTCTGCGTGTCTAGATAGACAACTATCTTTCTATATAACATATATAACAAACAGTATTTTGATGTATTTATTTTCACTACTCGTATTTTACAACATAAGGCACTTATTCATCATTAAATTTGTTTTAAAATATTTAATGGTCTGAAATATCATCATGTAGATGAGCAAGTGTAACCCACGTCATTGTAATTTTAACCTATTTCGTTCTAATTGATTGGATGCTCTTTAATTTCAGTTATTTGATTGTTTAATTAATATAATGAGCACACTGTAAACATGAAAATATGGTAACGCTCAACTGTAATATGATAATGAAAATATTGTTCGTCAGCAAGTGATTTTTTAGTCTTATGGAGAATAAACTATCTTACAACGTACCGTAAACATTATTTTAGAAGCTCCTCTTTAAAAATATGCAACAAATATAATTTAGTTTTAACTTTCATGAAGTGAATTGGATCCTGGATCCAATTTCCACCCACGCCTGCTTCGCCCACGTATGTGAGCGACATAATGCGTGGGCTCCGAGCTTGGCTGGGCTTCAATACGCCTCGCAATACTTGAGTCGCAGGGAGTCCAAAATTGCCACTCCTCGCTAATAACAAATTTATTACTTTCAGCATTTTCAATTCTCATCATATCGAACTCAATTCAATTTAAAAAGTGAAAAATAATATCTCTTAAAATAATACGTCGCGTTAGGGGACCGCTCCTAACTATTCATTATCTACGATTTTTTACGGTCCCCCAACGCGACGTACCTATTATTTTAAGAGATATTATTTCTTACTTTTTAAATGTTTGTGTCGGGTGTTTTTTGAATTTTTAATTTAACTTTTTATTTTATACTTTTTATAGGTAAGAACATTATTTTTTAACTCATAAATATTCTCTTACTGTGCGCTTTCATTTGAAACCCCACACAAGTATATTTGCATACATACGGTTATTCTTTCCCGCTTTCAGCCCCCACAACTTTTAAACGGCTCAACCAATTTTAAAACATGCGCCCGCAAGTTCTCTATAATACAAAAAAAACTAAATTGAAATCACTTCATCCGTTCGGGAGCTATGATGCCACAGACAGACAGACACACACACACACTCACACACTCACACTCACTCACAGACACGTCAAACTTATCACACCCCTCTTTTTGCGTTAGCGACTACCCTTTCTAACAATCAGCACTGGAGTAGCGTTGGAGTATGCTCTAGTCTAGGCTTTCTCAATGTTGAGGAGAGACCCGTGCTCATTATTTGAATAAAGTTCTCTATTATTGTACCGTGTTTCGTGACAATATTAATACAGAACCATACTTTTGTTTTTAACGCTTAACACTGGCGTTTGCAGCGTAGTACGAATACCACGGCTCGTATCATAGTAATGTTCTGGGATATAGCAGCTTTTCACCTAAAAATCAAATGTATTTGTTGATCCCTCAAGCGGCTTTGAAATTCGATTTTTTTGCCAATTAGCGATATACTTGTACCGATTATCTATAAGCTTCTAGCGGAGCATGTTTCCCTGCCAAATTGTAAAGCATTGAAGCAAAATATACCTCTGAGAAATTGAATATAGGTAGATTTTGTTAATAGGTAGACATAAATAGTAAAGATTCAGCAGGTTAATTATCAAAGTGCCTGTTCTCAGGCGGTACCCCAGGGTTGCCAGATGGTGGAAAATTCGGAATAGTTCCGGAATTTTGCAACTTGTCCAGTGTCCAGTAATTACGCTTCCCTGTCCCAGATTCCGAAGTAGGTTTTTAGTGATTTGTATTTGAACGCGTGTTGATTTCGTTTAATAAGTGAATAAATGAGTGGCAAATCTGAGATTGTGAATGTTAAGATCAATTAACGGCCTACTTATCGTAGTAGAATTATCTCGTAAATTACAAACGACCCAAATTACCCTAGTAGAATTGTCGCGGAAATTTTAACCATGTGGCAACCCTGACACACACAGACGCGCCTCACTTCCTCCACTGCGAGCCTTCGGATGAACGAGCGCCGTAATTGGCACTCGTTACCTGGTTATGATGAATCATTATTTGCACTAGGCTTTGATCATTAAGTTAGTTCAGGAATAAAAACATTACAATGCGAAAATTGTACTACTATTTACAGAATAGTGATCAATTAGTTTCTTGTAATCTAATAAAACAGTTCTTATTTAAACATTGCTATCGATGTAGACGTCTTAGGAGGCCGAAAGATGTCTCATTTGAAAGCTAACAATGTAGGTAATCAATTGATGACACATTTTATTTAATATCTTTTTCATAGAACAAAAAAGGATTTAAAAACAAAATTCAATATTTTGTCACTGATTTTTCTGAGTTAAGTGCCTTATACAAGAAAACTAACCCGTCAAGCTACATTTTTTTTTGTTGTCTTGTCATAATATGGGATATCCCCTTTTTAATAAATGTTACATCAAAGCCGTAAGTAAGGCAAGAAAACTTCCTTGCTTCAGGTTGTGAACAATGTCCGTATACGGACGGTACACAAAGCGTCGATATCGACAGCGGGCCGCGGCGGGCCGGACGCACTACATTACCCAGCGACCCTCCTGTTACACACTATAAAAACTAGATAACATGCACCGCACATGACAATAGGGCTTTATCGCCTGTATTGGACCGAAATGGCCCTCGACGGACGCTTTACGACGTTATGGCTTTGCTCAGGACCGATCAATAGCTTCATAGCCTTAACTTATATTAAAATTATGGGTTTACTTTTTATTATCTTGCTTACTGGTTGGTTTAGGTCTTTTCAAGAAAAATAAAATTGGCATAGTAGTGTAGGGTAAAAGAATGGGATTTGAATTCGACTCCTCAACACACTTCAAATTGATTGATGAATTTAAGGGACGGTTATTTCCAGTGCAATTTTTACTCCGGAAAACGAGCAGGTGAGCCACCTGACGGTAAGTGGTTACAGTTGCCAACGGATCAAGAAAGAACTGGCTTTCAAGCTCTAAGACGGCATGTGTCAAGACATAAGACAGCTGCCTCAAGCATGATGGTGCAGCTAGTGAGCTGAGTTACAGCTCTTCACCAAACAAGACCAGGCTTTTATTGGTTCTAATAATACATGTAGGACGTTTTATATCTGTGTGCAGCAAATTCTGATATTTTCGGGGCCTACACCCTTTAGTTCATCGATTTCGAAGCTGCAGTAAACCAGATATAACATAGAAGAGAAGTATTTTAGAGTGAAATAAATTATTTGCATTATAATCCTATTGGTATTGAATAGCTTAAACTCACAAGAATACTAGATTGAATAGATAACGGAAGCTGTGATGTGAGGTTTAACATTTTTATTGGGTTCCCAGTAATTACAAACAATTCTTACTGTTTGAGTCTCGTGACACATGTATTTTAGACAGTATTTCTTTTAAAACAAGATCCAATATGTATAAGCTCGCGAATCGAGATGAGAATTTCTGAAATGTAAACGAACGCAGTGAGTAAACGTGTCAGTGTATTTAATTTTGACGAACAGGTGAAGGTTTTGAGTAACGAATAAGGGCAAAAAGGAGAATACGGTCCAGAATGTTGAGACTAGGCCTGATTCTAGTAGCGTATGAGATAGCCAAAAACAAATTTTATTTCCTTTGCTCATAGTTCAATTTAGCTTGTTACCAGAATTTACTTGCGGCATTTTAAATTTTTGTCGTCAATCTGCAATATGCTGTCATCACAGGAGCGGTATGTTGGGCATTTGTTTGCGATACAATTAAAACTGATTCCATGTCGAATTCGAACCTATTAACAAAAAATACAGCGATATCTATGTATAATTTATTTTAGAAGCTTTTATGTTAACCTAAACTATGTTTATTGAGGTGGAATCTTGCATAGAATATTTGAACCGATTCATCTGAAATTTACTATAACGACACGTTTTGTTCCGATGACAATGCATTTCGATGACGAACATGACTAAACGGTTAACACCACAGTGGCTAAAATTGCTTTGTATTTATAATTTATTTAGCATTATAAAAGCGTGCTTTTAGTTTTTTTTTTATTATTATTCTGAAGCGGATTCGGATGTTCAAATCAAATCAAATCAAGTGTCATTTATTGTGGAATCATCATTTATTCAATATCCAGTTCCTCTATACTCCCGCCTCATATGGGCATACAATATAGTCAATTGCCACATTGCCACATGTTGAAGTGTATACATATACCTTTTTGCCCGTAAAATCCTACAAGACACGAGTAGTGTCACATTATCTTTCTAAAATTGGTATCGACGTAGGAAATATGGAGCAATAAGGCGGCCTTACAACCCGATAAATCTGCTCAGTCACGGCCACTATTGTAATTTTCGTCACATTCCCCGAAAGAAAGCCCCGGGCACTGTCCCTTCAATAAAGGTCGTCGGTCGCCGGTAATAGTTGTCCGTAAAAAATGATACTTAAATTCCAGAGCCCTGTATACCTGGTGTAATCCGTCTAAGAACGGTTGTAAAGTTGTCGACAAAAATACATTAGGTACAGAAATTCATTTTGTTACATGTTACAATTTATGAAAGTAAAAATTATAAAATAAAATAAATTAAATTACAAAATTAAGGATAACTCAATAACTGCTTGTTAGACGTTGCTTCTCACTTCCCATTCTGTTTCATCGAATTTCAAATCACAAATATTCAAAAAAAGTTTCACCTAATTGATCGTATTGTACACGTGGTACACTTTGTTTACAGGCGTCCATCTTAGTCCTCAAGGATAGCGGGTAGAATAATAACAGGGCTTATTGACAATTAAAAGTCATTATCATTTCTTGAAGCGGGTTAAATAGTTTATAAATTAATATACCGCTTATAAATACAGGTTAAACATTTTAACACAACAAGTTTAGAGTAGTTTCTGTGTCATACGTGCTTTATCCACCCTCCATCTATTAAAACGTTGCATCAAGCATCGCGTTGACACGATTCTCTTTATGACGTATTTGTTACGTCACAGCTATTAAATTTATTTCAACTGTCACACAATTGCATAACCGTTTATAAATGTCGTCCTACCCCGCAATATTGCGCTAATGGCGCTAAGATAAGACATCAAATTTGTCTTCCTACCTTCATTTATCACCATCACGTCAGCGTGACGTGTCACTGTACAAAAATAAACCTTATCGCGATACACAAATGATGGATTTTCATTGTGTCGTTGCAGCCCGGAATTCGTGTGTGTAACACCACAATGAACTTTATTTCTATGGATGATAGACGATTTTGCTTTGAACAAATTCTCAAATAAATGAAGCTGGTTTGTTAGGTACAAAATGAAATTATTGTAAATAAAAAGTTATTGATGCGATTTTGCATTGTGCTTCCAAATAATTTTTAACACCGTTGACATACTTAACATTAATATTTTTATATCAGCTTAATGTAAAATCTAACTTAGGTATACCTACGTTTTAAAGGACTAGTGAACCCGCCCTTGCTTCGCTACGGAAAGGTATCCTCAGTGGTAGTACAATTTAAAAAATAGTTCTGTGTTGTGCACAACTTAATATTATAAGTACCATAATTATTAAGTATAAATAAGTGAATAAAACGCAGTAGACAATATTATAATGACCTATTTCAAAAGATAAATATTGGGTACCTACCTAGTTCGTTGAATTACACACACAAACATACATACAATACAATCCTGACATCGCGACGGCTAATGATGTCCAATTATAAAGAAAAATAAATATTTTCCTTGAAAAACAATATTTGCTGTATCATTAGCAATTACAGAAGCTTAAGTTCTTTCTTTGAAGTGTTATCAAATGAAACAATCCTAATAATTTACTCAAATACTGTTTTAGGGCTTTGTTAAAAGTAAAAAGTATTTTTCCAAAAAAATATTTTTTTCATTAACAAAATTTAGGTACCTACTTAACAGGAATTATTATAAAATTGAAAGAGTATGATATAAATATAGGTATGTGCGATAATCTTATTTTATCTTTACCTCATTTAACTAAAAACACACACCTCACTTCACACACGTCACTTGAAGAACCTATATATACAACTGGAAACTTGTTGCTCCTCTCCTACTGTCCGTACCGTAATGTTATATAGCCTATCCTTACTTCCTTCCCTTCCTCAATAAATGGACAACTCAACACAAAAAGTTTTCAATTCAAACCAGTAAGTTCCTGAGATTAGCGAATTCAAACAAACACACTTTTCAGCTTTATATTATTAGTATAGATTCGTTATAGGTACCAAGTTATTTTTTACTATGAGGTTCGTTATAGTATGTCAGTCCACACTTTATTTTAACAAGGTAAAATAAAAATTAATATTCCCAACCTTACGTAGGACAACACTAATCTGCTTACCCTGTTTATAGCGAACAAATTTCACTAATAAATGAAAACACATTTTAATGAAAGCATTCTGTTTTTATTTGTTTTTATTTCGACAAACAGTGTTTTGAAATTGAGTGGGAGTAACCGATAGAGTTTGATTTTATGTTTACCGGAATTCGTTAAAAAAGGTAAAAAAAAAACTTTCTATTTACATTTTGAAATGATTGAAAATTCGTTATAAAAAGCTTTTTAATTAATGTATTCGTAATGGAAGATAATTGCTTTTTACAAAAAAAATAACCGACTTCAACCTCGATAAGCAGAGATAACTCAAAAATTACTCGCCAGATGGCCCTTAATTCAACATGTAGGTGTAAAGTTCTCGTCACTACAAATTATCGAGCCCAAACACTAGATAACTACAGTAAATCGTTGATGAGTTCCCTTGACTGTCTTTTGGCTTCATCAGATCGACTCGAGACCTTCATGAAATTGTAGTGCTTTCATGTACTTATGAAACCATTAACAAACACACTAGTCGTCCCTACAATTTTCGAAAGTTGCCTTCGATTTCTCGGAGATGTCATCATCAGATCCTGGTGATCCTTTTAAAAGGACCCCACTACGCATATCTACTTTACAACAAAAAAAGAATTATCAAAATCGGCCCACAAACGACGAAAAAATCGCTGAACAAACATAAAAAGCATATACATATATTATTTTTTGAAGTCGGTTAAAAATATTATTTTGTATTATCCCTTATGGGTAGTTCTACGGGATTACGATAAATATGTTAAATCGAGGAAATAACTACATATATTGACGTTCCTTGTAAATATTAAGTTTACACTGTAGATATGTACCTACCTATGTATCATATTGATAGAGCGCTTATTATATATGTTCTGGACACTCCAAACCTAATATGTATAAAAATAATCTATTTTCATTTAATTCGAGACTATTTATATACTTGAAAGAATCCCAAGTGTAAATAGAAAAGCTTCTTAAGACAAAAACTATTTATTTAACACAAAGAATAGGTACGGAAAAGACCTGAAACAAACAATGTGACGGAACGAGAGGATTTGTAAGTAGCATCTCTTGTTTGTCCGCAACGATAATACGACGACGAGGTATTGGTCTTCACTGATCTTATATTGCTTCCTTAAAAGAAAGAAAGGAAAACAAATGTTTATTTTATGCCACAACAACATGATAAATACTCTTAACCTACACTTTGCTTAAATATCTTAATGCTAAAGCTTGAAGTCTTGGCCACTTCTACTTTTAGTTTTTTATCCGCGGCCACTCGGCTCTGTATGTACCAGGGACATGTCCTCTTTGGTTCCGCAGCTTAAAATGATTTTTTGGTTTTTAGCTTTCTTGATCCGGTCCACCTTAGCCCCCGTTACTTTTGGGTTTAGTGCCTCCCTGATCGTTTCGATGACATTTACTCCGGTTTTTTTGGGATCTGTCGATGAGATGATCAGGGTATGGTTTGGTCTGGGTTTTGGTGGAGCGGGCTTTGTGAGCGCTTTGGCGTAGGTCGGTTTTGCCGCTGTGGTCTTTGCCAGTTCTTGGAGTGCCATCTCTGTGCTTATGCTAATGGCAGGAGGTGGTGTTTTCTCCTTTATCTCTCGTATCGTTCTCAGTTCGGAGGACATTGCTTCCAAGCGCTCCTTGAGTAGCTGCAGATGCTCATTGATGTTCGTAGGTGGTGTTGTTGGTGTTTGTGCTTGTTTTTTTATTGTTATATTCATGTCGTCTAATTTTTCCCTTATTTCGTGCAGCTCTTTAGGGGTGTCCGGGAGTTCTTTGGGAAGGTTGGTCCGTTGATTTTCTAGAAGACTGTTGTTTGTCTTCAGTAGCTCTAGCTATGCGTCTCGCTGCGGCATAGCTCGCTGATTGAAGACTGGGCCGTCGCTGTCTTTGAGAGAACTTTTTCTCTCAGATATCTCTGGGTCTTTAGTGCGGGGCGTAAAGCTGTTTTTGCCACCGGTGCAGATGCTGCTGAAGCGGCCTCCTTGGAAGGCTTCCCTGTTTTGGAGGTGGCTGACATTTTTTTGGCTATTAGGTTTCTTTTGCTGACACTAAAACTATGCTAAAGCTTTGGTTACAATAAAAATAAATTTAGTAAAATAAAAGATAATATCAACTGCTTAATCTATTTTTCGGAGACACTAGTCAGGATGGTGGTATCATGCTCCGATTATCAGGTTGCAAGGTGAAAAATAAAACACAGTGGGCGTTCAATACGTGTCTTCAAGATTTAAATTGGGTTTACACAGTTTAACTTAATTTGATTAATGCCTCTAGGTTATGTTAAAACGTGGTACGACTGAAATACACTTAGAGAAACGTTATGCCGTCGGGCATAGGTACGACGCAGTATAGGATTTTATTACAAAGTACACTAGTTAACTTAATGCGACCGTTCAGCTCGACGTCTGCTCGAGAAGTCCTCGCTGTTCGTAGCCGACTCCACAGGTGCCCTCTGTTGGGTTCCCCCTCCGATATCCCATCGAGACACGTTTACAATTCGTACAGTGTTGCCATTTAAATTACAGTTCCGGATTTACGTTTTATTCAAAGTTTAATGATTTATTTAGTTTGATTTTAATCTAATTTTATTTCCGTCTCCGACACGGCCATTCTGACAAGCACACGTCCTCGTGTGATGCCTTTTACTTTAGGTTACAACAAAGCTCTAATTTTATTTTATTCAGCAAAAGCTACTAATTTTAAACGAGACTACAAATTTAATTTGAACAACAAGTTTTTAGATTACTTAAAATTTCTTTGATTGAACGCCAAGTTTTTGTTTAAAGTTTTTTTTGCATTTATTTTTACCCCTAACTACCTACACTCCCGCTGCGCCGTTTCCGGTGTCGCCATGGAGAAGAAAGCGGCTAAACAAACTCCATAACATGACACTTGTTTAGAGCAAAATTACCAAATTTATTATTAACGCGGGTTTGTTTTTAACGTTTAACGCAATACGTCGTCGTACAATCGTCGTAAAACTGGATGACTCGATCGGCTGTGGTGTCGGAATTTACCTGTAACAATAAACACAAACGAAAGTATCTCTTAAAGCTCGGCCCTTCCTGACGTAAGTGGGCAGGGAATAAAAACAACCTTATCAAATCATTAGAAATTTTGAAGATCATAACAGATTATTTCTCTCAAAGGCCAAAGCTGACATGTCGATCAACACCCATACTCATTCAAATAATAGGAAACTCATTGAAATATTGCAGTGCTCGTACCCTAACCTCCATCCGGTCCTGATCATCACACTTATAACCTCCATCCGGTCATAAGCATCAACCCAATAGGCAACCTTTATCCAGTCACCTCCGCATGTAACCTTCATCCGGTTAAAATACTACACCACCCAGATGATTATTTCGAACTTTTATCAAAAATAATCTTAAAAAGGTTTGTTCAACATGTCGCTTTATTTAGCCTATCACATTACAGATTAATCCACAACAAACTTTAGATTTCTCATAAAAGTTACTTTTCTCAAAAGTTATCATTTTTCAAACAAGGTGACTTATCGAACGGTACTCAAGTACAATCAGTATTTCTGTCCAGAAATAACATTTAAACCGTATACATAGCTAAGGGCTATACATTTTTTCAAAGTAACAAAACCATTCAATTACAATTTTAAAAGTTCCGTTCGACAAGTTGACCGAAAACTAAATCTCTCAAAAATAAAGAAATCTTTGAAATTGAATGAAATTTACGTCTTGAAAACAAATTTTAATTCATTTCTCCTTTAAGCTATCAGAAAATAGACTGAACGATACAGATCACCTGTTATGTTGCGTCCGATCTGCGGCTGCCAGTTGCCAGAGCTTCCTCCTTTAATGTCACACGAAAGAACTCCAGGAAGCCCACGAGTGCACGCACGCAGCCGTCGATTCGGCTCCAGACAACACATGTGTAACCTGCGTGTGCTGCTGCCTGTGCATCCTCGAAAACTTATCTGAAAACAGAACGATGCACATTGCATCGCCACATGTGAGATTACTTCAAAACTCATTGGTTTCACAAGGTAAACCAAAACCAATCGAAGTGTGCTGCCCTTGTAACTAAAATAATTGGGGAACTGATTGTATCCAACCGCTACTTTAATTAAAAATTTCACTAAACTTCCACAAACTGCTATTGATTTTTTTTTTTCAGCAAATAGAAAATGATGAAAGATTTTAATTGTTATCTTTTGTCACTGTTCATTAATTGCAAGACACAACAAAAGGTCATATTTTCACAAGGAACGAAAATAAAATGGAAGTTATAAAACTCCAACACACCAGGTGTAATAAAATAAAAGTCATACCAAAAACGCCGTTTCACTTTTACCTCGTTTCATGTTACCACAACTAGGTGATGTCACCCTTGGTTCCAGACAGGTACCATACAAGGTCTTGGTCTCCAGTTCCTTATAACCTAGAAACGCTTCCTAAACGCATCATAAATCCGACGTAAACACTTACGCCGACTTTATTTATTTCGAAAATATAGTGACTAAAGCGGGTAAGAATCCAACTAATTCGTCTGTTATAACTCTAACGACAATGTTTTGGATCATTAGATAACGCTTACACAATATTTAAAATTAACAATGAACTACGCGGGTATTTAGAACATCGAAATTATTTTGTCACATAGTAAATAAAACTTATGAAAATTGTATTGTGTTTCACTTTTAAAACAACGCGAACTAATGAGCAACTAATTCGATCGACGTCACCAATGAACAACCAAACCGTTCACCTTTTAAAAACTAGCTTACGCTTTTATTGTTATTATTGTTGTAGGCTTTTATTATCGTTGTAGGTACTCGATAAATGGAATAAATACTTCGCCAAGTTGAGCACAAAAACTATTTTGTGTGTGTTTATCTTTCTCCAATTAATCCCTTTCAGCGTTAAGCGGCGCACCAAATAACCGAAAACCAAAATAACTATCACGAACATTACACGTTTGATAAAAGTCACTGGACTGTGCGTCATATCTCATTATCAATTTAAAATTGTACCAACACGGAATGCATAATAAAATGCCTGACTTTAAAACGTTTGTTTTTCTTTTCGACCAGACTACCAAATCTAATCTATGTACCCCCTTTATCTTTAACAATTTTATGAACGTAGATTAATTATTATTGTAACCAAATCACAAATGGATTGCAAAACAACATTGATAACAAAATCGCCACTAATTCATTACACGTAAATTCTACAGCCGTGAGCCAAGTACCATCGTCGTTATCATAACCAAAACTGTACGCATACTCTACCAAAATAACAAGTTACACTTGAGTTTATTGAAACTGAAACTTCCGAGTACGAATGACCTCTATCGCCACGGCTCTCCCGCCGAACAGTACGCATATCCATCTCGTGGATCGCACGTGTACAGCATTCCTGCTGCTACACGATACGGTCTAAATAGACCACGACCTCCGCCAGAGTTAAACGCACATCGCGCACCCACGGACTACTCGAGTTTCCTCGAGAGACACCGATTTCTACCGGGCTACGACTACGAAATAACTACTGGTACGGTCGAATACGGCCAATAGATTCATTCACGGGTCGCACGGATTCTTCCGTGGTCTAACCTGGACCCGACCAACCGAACTAAGATTCATCACTATTACTCGACTCAAATTCACTTTTTATATCACAATACTTCAAATGGTACTTAGCCCTTAGGCATTCTAACAAACTAACCACAAATCTACCCACATTAAACTTCAACAAAATGATCGCATGATAAAAGTGTGTTCCGATGTTGTACTTGGTTAAATTACACTAAAATCAAAGGGTGTAACTTTCCCTTCATAATAAAACAGAGGTCATAATAAAAATGATTTCTTTTGTTTTTCAGCGATTAAACATCAAAATAAGATTACAATGAGGAGCGATTTGTTTTAATTACGGAGCTACGTTAAATGATTTTATCACCGGAAATTGATGTCTTTATTTTCACTCACGATTATTAAACAAACTACACACACACAATATAGTTTACACAAAAATTAAAATTTAAGCAATGAAATTGTGTCACCTCAGACGTAATGGAATAAAAATAATGCCATACCCATACTCGCTGTGTTACTTACCTTTACCAAAATTCGACGCCACCTTCCATCCATGCCATGTGAGATGGAATGGCACATGGCAACTCACTTGCCTCTAATGGATCCAGTTATCACCTGAAAATCGCAACCTACTTGAAAACCCACAGTGAGTTCTTTATCCCAACTTCTGATCTCGGAGACACTAGTCAGGATGGTGGTATAATGCTCCGATTATCAGGTTGCAAGGTGAAAAATAAAACACAGTGGGCGTTCAATACGTGTCTTCAAGATTTAAATTGGGTTTACACAGTTTAACTTAATTTGATTAATGCCTCTAGGTTATGTTAAAACGTGGTACGACTGAAATACACTTAGAGAAACGTTATGCCGTCGGGCATAGGTACGACGCAGTATAGGATTTTATTACAAAGTACACTAGTTAACTTAATGCGACCGTTCAGCTCGACGTCTGCTCGAGAAGTCCTCGCTGTTCGTAGCCGACTCCACAGGTGCCCTCTGTTGGGTTCCCCCTCCGATATCCCATCGAGACACGTTTACAATTCGTACAGTGTTGCCATTTAAATTACAGTTCCGGATTTACGTTTTATTCAAAGTTTAATGATTTATTTAGTTTGATTTTAATCTAATTTTATTTCCGTCTCCGACATATTCATATCTTATTTTAAGGTCCTGTTTTATGGCGCAGATGGTGTAGCCGGAGTAATACTCGCTTCTTTCTCAAAGGATTTTTCTTGTGTGAAGGAAATAGGAATTCTGTTGGAGCCAATTGGTTGAGAATTTCCTCCCGAGTCGTTTGAGCCCAAACTCAGGTATCCTGTCTCGTCGGGAAGAGAAGTTAGAGTGCGGGGGGGGGGTGAGGTAAATATTGAGACCGCGCAAAGGGGGGGGGGGGAAGTTTTGTGGGAGTAACCCAGGAGTGGTTAAAATTTTTGAGAGCAGGGGAGGGGAGCGGGTGCGATGTGGGGGGGGTCTCTCTTAGGGAGGGAGGGTAAGGGGGGGGGGGTGTTTGAGCTCGAGCAGGTTAAGTTTTTCGTTCTTTTGCTCGGATCGTTTCTCCAGAGGGATTACCGGGGGGAGGGTGTTTGTTGTAGGGGGGGGGGGGGGGGGTAGTTTTTGGGGGTTGTCCTTGCGTGTAGGTGAAAAGTCCTCGTCGAGCTGAAGCAGGAGAGCCCAATCACGGGGGGTGTAGGTGTTCCCGCTTCGGAGTTCCCTCGGGGTTTCCTGATGGTAAAATGGGCTGTGATGCTGCTGGTGTGCGGCGCCTGAGATCTATAAGGGCGCATTCTTGGAGGCCGGACCGGAGCGCTAGCAACGTTCGCCGCGTGCCTTGTAACTCGACCACGGGTTTTGTAGGTTATATTTCGACCACGCGGTTAGTCTCCACCACGTAGTTTTTACAACCTTCAGACGGTCGTATCTCCGAGGTTTGATGAAGTTCCTTGGAGATCTTGGTGTCGTTTGATAGATCTTTTGAAGGCCTAGCGCGGGGTAATATTATTTTGAAAGGATGTTATTGGGTTACCTGGAAGATGCTCTGCAAAGTCCAGGGTCTGCTGCTCCGAAGCCCTTTGAGATATGGTTTTTCGCACACGTATCCTGACATGTCACACACTTGTTTTATCACTTTGCACAAGATTTACCTCTGTAGGCGTTGTTTTGCCGATTTTATTGATTTTTTGCGTGGAGCTATTGTGTTTCGTGTCAACGCGAGGTGCTTACTCTTACTTACTTATGAAATAGGTATAATCAAACATGCAAGCATCTACACGGTTTTGAAAATTAAATTCTTAACCCTATCCTTTAGTGAACGTCATCGGACAAAAGAAAAAAGCTTTCGTAACAGGAACCTTAAAAAACATTAGGAGAGGCAGGAAGAACAATAAACGATGGACCTGCAACCTGCAACTTATGTCGTTGCACGGAAACCCTTCGAGCACTACCCACCTACTATCTACCGCTACCTACCGCCACCTAGCGTCACCTAGCGCCACCTAGCGGACTCGTTAGTGGATCGGAAGTGACGAGCGCCATCGTCGCACTCACGCTACCTGTAGGCTTTGCAGGTTGCGCTGAAGGCCGATTCCAAGTTCAAATGCACAATTTTTATTTGCTTGAATGTGGGTACATACAGATCACGAATAAAATTAAATAAATAATTAATTTACCAAAGAGACGCTATTCAAATAGTCTTAAAGAGCATGCGATGCCTGACAGCCAGATTTGGACTACTCTGTACACGGCAATATATTGTACCGTCGCGGACTATCAAAACAATGAGTGTAAATTGAAAATAATCTGTCAAGTGCAAAGTCGGAATCGCTTAGGATTCCATCTCAGCAAGCGATTTTAATTCTAATTATTCAATTCAATGTGGATATATACGGTTTTTTATAATTTAGTTACTTGTATTGGAATCCCGTCTTATTATTTGTTGTGATACCACCCGCTTTTATACGCAATCGGTGAAAAATTCTGACAGTAGAGACATATCCTCCCTTTTTCACCTCTAGGTTACGGGACCCTAAACAGTGATTGAACAAGTTAAGAAATATTAGCGGCGGTTAGCCAGGGGAAGTGAGGCAATGTTATCGCGAGCACTCGCTTAGTTGAGTGCGGTTAGTAGTAAATCCTCGTATAAAACAGTATGTTGATGGTTTATATGGCTTTTATCATGCCGAGCCTGGTTTTTAAAGGTCCTGAGTTTTATTTCCAGTAAGGTGAAAATTTTAAGAATGTCAAACTTAAATGTCTCGGAAGGTAAGACGCGCTTGGTTTTATTGATGCACATGAACGCATGGACAACGGTGACCATTCAATATCACCAGGTAAGAAGACAAGCTTCCCTCGTCTGCTCTTTTGTGGACTACTTAAAAATTTTTGCAAAAACAAAATCGGTGCAACGATAAGTACAAATAAAACTATGGTATCTGGACTGTTCCTTTTGGCTCTCTTACCATTTATTTCTTCTTCGTTCTTTGGTCGGCAACGTGTCGGTGAAGTATTGTCCATGAGCGTTCAAAAGGATTAAGGCTACCAATTATCAGGCAACTTGTAAGTTGGTTGTTTGTATCAAATTACAAATTGGTTCCCCTGAATGTTCAGTTAGTTCCCTAGTGGGTCCATGAGGACTTATAAGTACTAGTGGTTCCCCTTCTGATATAGGGGGTCCATCAGGATTTGTGAATCCTGTTGGTTCCCCTCCCAATCCTTTCCAATTAATTTTTATTCTTATTAACTGTTACTAATGACTATCCATTGTTCTATTGTTTTATCGACTGTCATTTGTTTTTTTAGAAAATCCTAATGTCTCCCCAAGGAGAGAATGAAATGTAATTAGTGGAGTGATGGTGGAGTGCCGTAAGATTTAAACCTCGGAATCCAGAGACTATGAATGAACCTTCATAAAAACTGTTCGACTTTATTTCAAAATGCACAAATAAAAAATTACCCCATCTTTTATTTAATCTTTGTTGGTATGTTTGTTACCCCATAACTTCGTGTTGGGTAAACCGATTTTGATGATTTTTTATTTCCTTGAAAGCTGGTGCTTTAGGTGTAATCCCATATAAATTCATTCATAGTCCCTGCATTCCGAGGTTTTACCATTTTTATGTCTTACGGCACTCCACTAAATGCTAATATGTAACTTACTGATACTTATGGACCCACTAGGGGAACTGAACAGGGGAATCAACAGTCCTTATAAGCGGAATGTTTGGGAGACATAAAACCTGAAAAGAAAGATCTGACTCCTCTCCTCTCCTCACTCCTCTCCTCTCCACTAAAACACTACTCTGCTCAAAAGCACCGCTCCTCTTTCACATCTGGCAACACCAGTATGCCAAAACCGCCCTCGCTTCAGCACATCTCATATCACCACCTCCTGCAGTCATTGCTCCTCACAGTTGTTATAACACAGGCATAAAAATCCTCCGTTACAGTCGGCCATCCTGAAACAATTGCGTCTCGCAATTGGCAAGCATACCACAATATTACAATTCAACAAAATCAACACCAAATAACAGACCATAATGACATGCTTATTCCATTCCAGCTTAATTCTCTTTATGACTTCACATTTCCTTTCAATCAAATAGGATTCACATCGCAGTTTAGGTATTATCAGGCCTTCACCATTAATATTCTTCGAGATTTACTGCGATCAAAGTTGCCTGTACTTATGGACGATAAGTGCAGGCAGCTTTATTTGTTTTCATGAAAATGCATTTTTTTTTGTTTCCCAGCTTCACGTCTTTTGTTTTCGCTACTGACAGTTCACTTCTTTTCTCAAAAATACGTGACACAGACATTGCAATTTATTGCATTTTCCACATCATGGAATATCAGTTTCCATTACTTACTTGCTTTCGCGTATTATCTCCAGAGGAACAAATTTTATCGTAGGATAACACGATGACACTTTCTCACAGGCGAATCTGACACGAACGCTCTAAAATCTTTCCGCACATTTTATCCAAACTGATGAACTTTTAGACAACAAATCGATATCATTAACAGCCCTGATTCGTAATCCCTTCGTTAATCCATTTTTCACCACAATATCGATTGGATATCCTTAGAAAATTTTCTGACACCACGTCCTACGATTACATATTTCAAATCTTACTGCTTTTAATTGAGAACGCTTACAATTTCGGCCATTGTTTTCTATTCCCTCCATTACATATTAGCACGTATCTAGGTATTATGTTCTACAACATAATTATCCCCTTCTGAATATAAAAGGGCAAAATAAAACGACTCGTGTTACAACTTCATTTACAATTTATTGAATGATGAAAGTATTGACAACAACAAACCTTCCTTTGCTGTCGTCGTTCCATTTTCAAATAGGTACCGGCCAGGTCGCTGGCCAGTAACATTTTAATAGAAAACCTGAAAAGAAAGATCTGATCTTTAGTAATCACCTTTCTCTTTCTGGCGAGGTTTCAGAGCGTACCTCGGATAAAACGAGACGAAATCTTTAGTAATCACCTTTCTCTTTCTGGGTCATCGGGATCGGAGAGAGATAGGTAGTTACCGTCATCGTTGTTTCTCTTTCTAACCCGGGGCGATTGCAATGTATGGGCAGCCGTATGGCTCGCCCACTCTACTTTTGAACTCTTTGGTTAAAACAAGTGAAAAAAGTTAATAATTAATGTCACAATCAATGATGTTTTAAATATCTAGATTGAGCGTCGCCCTACAATGAAAACAAAAAAAACAAGTCAACATTATCAAGCATGTGTGCAGGCGATGTTTTTCGCGTTCATTTACTGTCTATGTGTACGTAATCTGTGCATAATGATTTTGACACGTTTTCACGGATTCGATGTTCCATCTAGATATTTAAAACATCAAAGCTCACAATGTTAAAATCGGAAAAATCTAGACTCATTATAGCAATAATTGCTTTTTACAATCTTCAAAAAAATCTTCTTCAACATCGACAAGCAGAGATAACTCTGTGGCGACACCGCTCACACGTCACACGGTGACGTAACCGAAGCCTGAAACGCGCTATCGAAGATTTCTACATCGCTGGCATATATACCACGCCTCGAGTACATTCACTCGGGGCCCGGCCGCCCCCCAGGCATGTCGTCTCGCCTGGCAGGAGATCTCCCTATTGCCAAACTGGTGACCTTCGGACATGAACACGTCCCTTCAAGAACCGTTAGCCATTCAGGCTTCCCCTCCCACCTCACCTCACCGCTCACGCCCGACGGACTCACGCAGCGCGTCTCCCCGACACTCGCGAAGCTCGCCGGGGTCATCGCCGCGTATGGAGAAGACGCTTCCTGATCCCGGTCCGGCTGCCCTGACGACGACTCCACGGATGGCTGGAGTGCACCACTCGCCCTCCGCATTGGTCGTTTCACCCTCCCATCCCGACTCACCGTGGATAGAGGGCATCTTCGGGGCACAACATCAAGGGGTCACCAACGTCGAAGAGCACGCTACAACATCAGTGTATCGACCTCCGGTCTGAGCAGGGGGGTGATGTGGCGACACCGCTCACACGTCACACGGTGACGTCACCGAAGCCTGAAACGCGCTATCGAAGATTTCTACATCGCTGGCATATATACCACGCCTCGAGTACATTCACTCGGGGCCCGGCCGCCCCCCAGGCATGTCGTCTCGCCTGGCGGGAGATCTCCCTTTGCCAAAACTCAAAAAGTACCCATCAGACACCGCTCAATTCTATCCATCTAGGTTTAAAGTTTTCGTCACTATAAATGAATCAAGCCCAAACACATGATAATTCCGGTTAATCTTTAAGGAGTTCCCTCGACTGTCTTTCGGCTTAATCAGATCGACTCCAAACTTTGTAAACATTTAAAACATTGTACGACGAAATTAAGAGTTTTGTACAAGCAATCCGTTTCGACTTGATGTGTGTGCGGCAACCTTGGCATAGAGTAAAGAGGAGGATGTGCCGGATGTTTTTTGTGAAATCAAGTTAATGTTTATTTATTTTTATTTTATTTGTAAGAAGTGTCCGTTGAAGTCTGGTAACTGTAATCAATACCATTAAATAAATTGAGAATTATGATTTATGTGAAATGTATGCAATTGTTTAGGCGAGATTTGGCGATGTCCTTTGGCATCTATGTATGTTCCTTGGAGAGTGTAGGGGGGAACACTAAGAGAGGATTGTTGGAAATTCCACCCCGAAGGGGGTGGAATAGTGGGGTGAAGTTTAAACGAATTCCTCGCGGGCGAAGCCTGAGGGCGGAAGCTAGTCGGCTCATAAGCGACAACAAAATCGCTGTACAAACATAAAAATGCATATACTGTCGAATTGAGAACCTCCTTTTTTTTGAAGTCGGTTAAAAATTAATGTAGTGTGTTTCTTTTCTCTGCTGCATCAAATACAAGTCTCACGTATCTTCAAAAACGTTCATGACACGGTGATCTTTAGTGCAAAGAAGCAAATAATTTATGTTAGCTGGTATACTAAGGTTAAATTGACAAGACTTTTTTCTGAGACTACATAACATTCTGTGTTATGCAAGAATATTCAACGCAACGCTAAAAAAACTTCTAACTTCTTTACTTATTATTCCGGAACTTTTTCTTCTTTAAGTAATTACTTTTTTGTAACTGAATGAACACGCGCGGCGCTGATCAAAGGTAGATCGTTGTACGAGATAGAGGTAGGTAACGAAAAAAACGTGTCTCAGTACAAGTCATTTATTTAGTGAATCCGCCGATTACTTATGTATTCTACACAATGTTCTCACCTGCGTGATTCAGGAAGGGGTGCAGCGCCATCTAGTATGCCATGTATGAACTACTTAGATATGGAAGTTTTAATGGATCTTCCAGCGATCAAGTAGCGAGCAAGTAGTTCACTGCATGGCATGTAGGTGGCGCCGCCAGAAAATAGCAAACAATTTGCACAGTAACAGAGAGTCAGAAACGCATTTACTCGGAGCAAGTCAAAAAATTACGCTAGATTGAAAAGAAAATACCAACTACAACAAGGATTTAATGAAAATCAAATCTTCATGATTAGCTAAATGATTAATTCAAAAGAAACAATGCTCTCAACAAATATGAAAATAATAAAAATACAAACAGTTATATTTTCTTTAACAACAAGACGTATGATTTTTACATGAACATAGCTTAAAACTACGCGGATTGCCCTTAAAAAATGTTCCAGAACCAACTCCAGTTATCCTCAGCATCAGACGAACTAAAGCTGGTTTGTGTTATTATATTCTTATACTTTTTTTTGGTCAGAGATGGTTCTGAAGAGATTCGACGTTTTCTTCTTCTTCTTCGTCGTTTCCTCATGACTGAGGGTCGTGGTCATCGTAAGTGATTTTCTCCACTAAAGTCCTCCAGGCTTTTCTGTTTTGGGAAAGTTGCATGGATGCGTGAATGGTGGATTTACACGCTTGTTTAATAGTATCGGTCCAACGGGTCGGTGATCGCCCTCTACTCCTCTTTCCTTCCACGCAGCCAACCACTATCAATTTTTCAAGATTGTCTGGTTCACGCCGGACCACGTGGCCGAAGTACTTGAGAACCCTATGCATGCATATAGTAGAGAGACGAGTTCGGATCTTGAGTTCCTTCAGAATAGATACATTGGTGCGATGGGCTGTCCATGAGATACCCAACATTTTACGCCAACACCACATCTCAAATGCATCTATACTGTTCCGTACGCGAGACTTCAGTGTCCAGGTTTCGGAAGCATAAAGAAAGATAGAGAAGGCTGATTCCTCTGTTCTTCCATATATTATCTTTTCCAACCGTTTTACTGCTGCCTTTGACATCTGCGCTCTGCGGATGACCTCTGGTTCACAATCCCCATCACTGGAAATCATAGAGCCGAGATACACAAACTGATCAACCGTATCAAGATCTTGTAGTTCGAAAGTTCTTTGCAATGTGTTAGCTCGGTCTACAAACATACATTTTTATGCCTGTGTTATAACAACTGTGAGGAGCAATGACTGCAGGAGGTGGTGATATGAGATGTGCTGAAGCGAGGGCGGTTTTGGCATACTGGTGTTGCCAGATGTGAAGTGAAAAGGTGCTATTGAGAGGAGCAGTGCTTTTGAGCAGAGTAGTGTTTTAGTGGAGAGGAGAGGAGTGAGGAGAGGAGTGAGGAGAGGAGTGAGGAGAGGAGAGGAGTCAGATCTTTCTTTTCAGGTTTTATGTCTCCCAAACATTCCGCTTATAAGGACTGTTGATTCCCCTGTTCAGTTCCCCTAGTGGGTCCATAAGTATCAGTAAGTTACATATTAGCATTTAGTGGAGTGCCGTAAGACATAAAAATGGTAAAACCTCGGAATGCGAAAATAAAGAATCATCAAAATCGGTTTACCCAACACGAAGTTATGGGGTAACAAACATACCAACAAAGATTAAATAAAAGATGGGGTAATTTTTTATTAATTTGTGCATTTTGAAATAAAGTCGAACAGTTTTTATGAAGGTTCATTCATAGTCTCTGGATTCCGAGGTTTAAATCTTACGGCACTCCACTAATTACATTTTATTCTCTCCTTGGGGAGACATTAGGATTTTCTAAAAAAACAAATGACAGTCGATAAAACAATAGAATAATGGATAGTCATCAGTAACAGTTAATAGGAATAAAAAATGATTGGAAAGGATTGGGAGGGGAACCAACAGGATTCACAAATCCTGATGGACCCCCTATATCAGTAGGGGAACCACTAATACTTATAAGTCCTCATGGACCCACTAGGGGAACTGAACAGGGGAACCAACAGACCTAAACCATAAATACAAAAGACTAACGGGATCAGCGCCGTAGTTCCAAATGTGTGGGTACTTCGGTGGAAGTTTCGAGAGCGAGTGGCGAGACTTCTCCGCTTTATGAACTCGACAGAAGTTACAAAGTACTACTGCCTAAGATTGCCGGTTACCAGCCGTTACGACTCAGTTTGGAAGTGTTCGCTGTTCTTTGGCAGTTCTTATCGTTACATACAGTAACATAACAGTGTAATATATGCACTCACAATTTCGAACAAACAAGCGAGGAGGTGGCATTATAATTTACGTTAAAAACTACATAAAAACTACACCGTTCCCGTATAAAACAAGTACATTCGAGAGTTTAACTATCACACTTAAACTTAATTCCACGCATGACACAATTGTGAGTGCCATATATAGACCACCATCAACTAACAAGAGTATTTTTGTAAGGGAACTAGGTAATTACGTTTCTAAGTTCGACACAAAAGCTAACTACCTTCTTATAGGTGACACTAACGTAGACCTAAAATGCATTTCATCATTCAGGGATATTTATTTGGAAACACTGAGCGAGTACGGACTGCAATGTGGAATAACTGATTTCACTAGAATTGAAACTAAACTCAATATTGTCACCAAATCATGCATCGACCACATTTTTGCTCGCTTCCCCAAGGCAAATCCGTACTCGGCAGCGTTAGACATCGTACTGGCCGATCATCGAGCGCTTATCTTTACCTGTGTTGAAGGTGCGGGGCCCGAGCGCATACAGGATGTTACTAAACAAATAATTAATTACGATATTTTTTTATAAAGAACTAAGACAAGTTAAATGGATACAGACAAAGGAAATGGAATGTCCAAGCAATATTTATAGTTTTACTAGAGAACCGCCCGCGCTTCGCTTCGGGACCCGTAGGTAACAGCCGCGTAAGTCTCGCTCCCGTAGGAATTTAGGCTAAAAAGTAGCCTACTACTCGCTCTCTTCACTCCACCCTGTCTGAGGTGTGTGGAGTGTCTTTGGGGGTGTCTCTCGCGGCCCGATAAAACGGGCCGGTCCTTGGGTTGGGCCCTAAGGCCCTTGGTTGTCCATCTGTGGTTAACCAATAGGTCAAGTCCGGTGAGTGGTGGCCTTTTTACAGGCCACAGAGTCTTAAACGGGATGGGGTTCATCTTCGCGCCGCCCAGGCGATCGAGGCCCTACCGGGTGAATCCCGCTGGTGGGAAGCCCAGCAGGAGCCGATCAGCGCCGGGCGACGACTTACGAAGCCCCAATATCAGTCAGTGCTAGCCCCGTCCCGCGCAACCAGCAAGTCGCGCGGGAAGGCCCAGCGGTCCGGTGGACGGGTGTGGAGCGGCACCAGGTCCTGCAGATGCGGGAACCGCGACGCGTCGACACGCCCGAACATGTTGCGTGCCAATCTCTCGATGAAGTCGTCCAGGCTCTCGACTCGAAGGTCCCTCTGGATGCGGGCGTTCCTGACGTACCTCGGCGCACCAGTCAGCCGGCGGAGCGCAATCGCCTGAACCGCGCGCATCCTCTTGCGCTGCGGTTCGCTGGCGAGCGCGTACCACGCCGGTGCCGCGTACGTGAGGCGGGATCTAATGTAGGTCTTGTAGACCCCGAGCTTCAGTCCAAGAGGGAGGCTCGAGGAGAGCACTGGTTTCTGCCATCGCGCTTCTGGAATTCGCGACGGCTTTCGTAACCTGTGGCTTCATCGAAAGTCTTCCGTCGATTTTGCCCCCAGGTATTTGGCCTGTGGGGCGCATTGGATATCTTGTCCGTGAAGCTCCAGAGTAGGGTCCCGCCTGTTGAGGTATCCTCCTATGTTCACGGCCTGCGTCTTCCCGACATTCACCGACAGTCTCCACGCGGCGAGCCATTCGGGGAGGGCATCAAGCGCACGCTGCATCTTGACGATGGCGTGGGTTCTATTCAGCGACGTGGTGATGTACGCCACGTCATCGGCATATAGGGCAAGCGACGCCCCCCTGCCGCCGGGATGTCGTCGGTGTATCAGGCGTAGCAGACCGGGGACAGGCAACTCCCTTGCGGGACGCCGGCTGCGATCGGACGCTCGGTGGATTCGGCGTCTTCAACTACTCTGAAGCTTCTATTTTCGAGGAAACTGGAGATCACCTTAACGGCACTCCGGGGCGCCGACGACTGCGAGATCTTGTAGAGAAAGCCGTCGTGCCAAACACGGTCGAACGCCTTTTCCATGTCGAGGAATACTGCACACACGCATTCTCTCTTATTCAGAGCCGCGGTAACGGTGTGCAACACCCTCGACAGTGTAGCCGTGCTGTTCAGCGGCATCAAAAAGTAGCCTTCCAATTCTGTTGGCAGCTAGGCTATTCCACCCCGGATGCTTGCAGTTCCAGTCGCCCGCGCCCACCACCGGTGTCGGCGAGTCCAGCAACTTGCGGACATCAGCCAACAGGATAGTGCCAGCGGGCGGGCGGTACACTGAATACTGCCGGAGCGGGGAGTTCTCGAGGCAGAGCTAAAGTAGCCTATTACATTTGACTTAAGTAAATTACATGTAGTATTTGATAGCGTAATTCAGAACTTGCAAATGAATTTTATTAACGCCATCTGTTAACAACTCCGAAAATAAATGTCTAGCAACTAACAAAACATCGATCTTCCCATGGGAATGGGATGTTTTTCCGCGGTAAAAAGTAGCCTACGTCACTCTCCACCCTCCTAACTATCCCCACACACATAAACCTTACCATATAATAGCTTTGTTGCGACGTGAAAGCGTCACAAACAAACAAACAAACAAACAAACAAACAAACACACTTTCACATTTATAATATTAGTAAGGATTCGTGACTCCTTTCATAATGCTCTTATAACTGCTACACATAAACATACACAAAAATATATAAAAAATCATACACTTAAAATACCGTGGCTTGATAAAAACATTATCCGATTATGCGAAAAGCGCGATAAGTTATTTAGCTCGTGGAAAAAAAGTAACTTTGATCCCGGTATAAGGTTAAAATACAACCAAACTCGTAATAAAATACACCAAATTCTAGAAAGTAAAAGAAATTCGTATTACATGAAGCAAATAAGTATTAATTTCAAAAATACAAAAAAAGTTTACCAGATCATCAACCGTATGCTTGGCCGCATTAATTTGTCTATCGACACAGCGGTACTCAAAGCCTTTGATGCACAAAGACTTACGTGTCAGGAGGTTGCTGATAATTTCGCAAAAAATTTTGAGCAACAAATGAAGGACGTAACTGTAAAATGTAACATTAAACTATTAGACCATAGTACGTCTTCGAAAAAAACTGATTCTAGTATATTATTCCAAAAAGCATCCGTTAATAATTGCTTTTTACAAAAAAAAATAACCGACTTCAATCTTGATAAGTAGAGATAACTCAAAAACTACTCGCCAGATGGCGCTCAATTCAACATGTAAGTGTAAAGTTCTCGTCACTACAAATTAATGAAGCCCAAACACTAGATAACTGCAGTAAATCATTGAGGAGTTCCCTCGACTGTCTTTCGGCTTCATCAGATCGACTCCAGATCTTCATGAAATGGTAGCGCTTTAATGTACTTATGATAACATGAACAAACACACTAGTTGTCCATACAATTTTCGAAAGTTCCCCTCGATTTCTCTGAGATGCCATCATCAGATCCTGGTTTCCTTATCAGGGGACCCCACTGCGCATATCTACTTTACAACAAAAAAAGAATTATCAAAATCGGCCCATAAACGACGAAATAATCGCTGAACGTACATAAAAAAAAAAAGCATATATACGGTCGAATTGAGAACCTCCTTCTTTTTTGAAGTCGGTTAAAAAAATACAAAAAATTATTAATAAACTAAATCCTAACAAAGCTCCAGGAATTGATAACATTAAGGTATCTGATATTAAAATAATAAACGAACAAGTTTCAACAGCCATTGCCAACTTAGTCAACAAAAGCGTCCACTCTGGAATTTACCCTGAAGATTTAAAAATTGGTTGTGTTCGACCAATTTTCAAAAAAAGACAAAAAAACGATTACTCAAATTATCGTCCCGTAACATTGTTATCCTCTGTTGACAAAGTAGTTGAGAAATATATAGGTAACCAAATACATGCATTTTACAAACAGCATGAAGTTATACGACCTAATCAATTTGGATTTCAGCCTGGCAAGGGAACAACAGAACTCCTGTCATTATTTACAGACAAAGTTAATGAGCAGCTAGATCAAAAGAATCAGGTATTAGCATTATTTATTGACTTTTCACGTGCGTTTGACACACTTGACCACAAAGAACTAATCAATAAACTTGACAACTGCGGTATACGAGGCCCACTACTTAAATGGTGTGAAAGTTATCTCCAAAATCGGAAGTTTACAGTAAAGATTAATAATAGGTTTAGCGACCATATCTCGGCAAACAAGGGAACAGCTCAAGGATCGGTGTTAGGTCCTCTTCATTTTTTGTCATATGTAAATGATATGAGTAACTGTATAAGTAACTCAACATGTTATCAATTCGCGGATGATACATGTCTTGTTGTGAGCGGGAAAAATCTACAAGTAGCTAGTAAACTTCTTCAAGATGATTTGAACAATCTTATGAAATGGTGTCATGATGCCGGGTTACTAATCAATCCTAATAAGACGAAATTATTAGTTATCAAATCTCCATACATTAAATCTACTCCCTTGCCTGACCTAAAAGCGCATGAACACGCCTGCTTACACAGACCTCACATAAATCAGTGCAACTGCCCTATCATACAAGTAGTAAGCACGCATACATACCTCGGTCTAACCATAGACAGTAAATTTAATTGGAGTTACCACGTTGAAAAGGTATGTAAAAAGCTACGACAGTTTTTAGCTAATATTGTTATTCTCAAACATCGTATTCCCTTCAAAATCAAGCTTATGTTATACAATTCGTTGGCCGAATCACATATCCAGTACGGTTTGAGTAGCTACGGCCGTACATATAAAACATACCTTGAGCAAATATGTAAACTTCAAAAAAGAATTCTTAAAAATATTGTACCCACCAATTTTCATTACAACGATGATAATGCACTCTTCAAACACTGCAAAGTCTTGCCAATACATAGACAGGTTAAACATAATCTACTAAAAGAAAACTTCTTTAATAATAACCTAAGAGTGGAAGTCAAACATCCTGTATGTACCCGTGCTGTTGCACAAAAAAAGTTGCTTACGACGCGCGCGAATAATACGTATGGTGAACGAACAACTGAGTACCTAGTTCCTCGTCTTATTAATAATTTGCCTGCAGACTTACGTAAAGAACTATATGAAAAGAATATTAAATCCAAACTTAAACACTATTTTATCGACGTGAACTAAATCATAGCATTAGCCTTTAAGCCCTCTGGTGGCTTCTTTAATGCTATATTATTCGGAAATATGTAAATTGTTTTTTTATATTAATAAATAAATAAATAAATAAAAAAAAAAACTGAGCGGTGTCTGTATATGGAAGCATACACCATAACACAACCGTACATCTGTCAGTCTGTCTATTGCTAGTTATAACTTTTGACTAGTTATAACGTTTGACGACCCGAATGGCGCAATGGTTAACACGCCGATCGCTGTTCCGAGGGTCCTGGGTTCGATTCCCAGCGAGGCGGCAATTTGAATGATGAGTTTAAATTTCCGTTCTCGGTCTGGGTGTGTGTCCTTGTGTTGTGTGTTGTCCAAAGGTACCCACGACACAGGGAATCCTAGTGTGGGGCTTTGAGTGTGAAGCGTTATTTATTTATTTATTTATTTATAACTCTCACAATCTAATAAAGCCATAATATTTTTTTTGCATATTAAACAGTCTTTCCGTCTACTATCTGTTTTTTATCAGTATGTCAGTGCACGTATTCCCGTTATTCTCAAAAACGCTTAAAGCGCTTTTATGCGCTTTTCAATGATGTATTGCGGTAAGTATATGGTAACATTTACTCCTTGCTTCATTTCAGTTAAAATTAGAAATATGTACCAATTTAAAGTAAGCTCTGTAAACAATTTCGAGTGTGAATTAAACGAAGCGAACTGCAATAGTACCCGAAGTAGGGCGGGTACTGGACTAGTAGGTACTACTAGTTCACAATAAAATCAATAATTATGTTACGGCCGGCTACGGTCTTATTCAACTTGTGTAATTGAATCAATGTGAATTCTAATTCATGATCAAAGCACACAACTTGACCCGTGAGCTGGAGAGCTGAATGAAGGGTATTGAAAGGTTCATTTGACAATCGAAGCGTTCACTTCGGGTTACAAAGGATATTTGTATCGAATCACATCAAATAATTCTTCCAAGTAGAATATGACCCGTATGGCATAAGTATATTTACTTCAGTTACTTGGTATTTGTAGGGTCCTGGGTGTGATTCCAAAAGGGATGGAACAACTTTATCTGAACGTACTTTAGCTATTTTCCGCGCTTTAGATTGCGTCGAAGAAGTTATCTACCTTTGTAGGTGTTTTTAACTAATATACAAATAAACTTTCATCCCTAACTTTACCTTAGGGCTTGATTGATAAAAAATGAACTCTTAATCCTTATTTTCCTATAAGGTGTGAAAATAAGTGTGAGGACAGGGACTGTTAGTGATAATTATTCCTGTTAGTAAATGTTAGTAATAATCCAGTTAGTTATTGTTAGTATGAGTCTCGTTCTAATTCGGTCACAGATGCGTTGCTACCCATGAGGACTGAGATGATCGCCTCTTAAAAAGTGTAACCGGGTATATAGGGAAATACTGGCATTTTCATTAACCAAACCTAAACGAATTCCATATAGAACGAAAACTTCTATACCTACTCCATAGGAGGGTGTAGTGTCATTATAGCGTTATTAAATATGAGGGGGGAAATGAGAGTAGATTATTAAATGCGGTTGTATTTACTTGGAGCAGCGACTTAATCCTACTGACAATAGTCATTTCGCGATCTGCGTCTGGCGACTCGAGAGACAACGGGGCACAGAGCACTGTGGGAACAGAGCTATCGTAATAAAATAGTTTTTTTTATTAATCGTTAACATATTAAACACCGCTGTTCTAGGGTTCCCTGAACCATGGGCAGCATGGAAAACACTAAATATAAATAAATAAAGATTTCTTAAGTCGTGGGTGCCATGGATTACACACAAGACAAGTATATACACACCCAGATCGAGAACGGAAATTGAACGTGATCATTTTCATTTCATAGACTTTTTAACCCCATGGTGGAGCTAACTACATGGAGCTAATCTGGATCAAATGCCTTGCGCGATATAAAAATATGCTTAGTCTTTTTGCATTAGGCAAGATAGGCGGTGTATGAAACTGCGATAGCGTGATTCAGCCTTTGTGACGTCATCGTGTACCGTGTGTACAATGTCACTACGGGATGATTGCATGAAAAGCAAAAGCTCTGTGGTTAGCATATTCTGTACGAAACGAGGGGCTCAACTCAGAGTATTCCCAAACAGAACTATACGAAAACCGGCTCCTTCAGGATTCAATCCGCTAAAAGCTTAATTAGCCCTTCAACACTTGAAAAAGAACATTGTACAAACCTTTACTAACTTGTTGTTACAATATCAGAGAGTTTTGCAATGATGCCAATGATTAAGAAAATAAATTTTATTACTGTCGCACTTTTGTTTCAAACTTTGTCTACTTCTGTTTCAAAGATGATATTGAAGAAAAGTGATACCTATGAAATATCAATTGAAAAATATGAAATATGAAATGACGACCCGAATGGCGCAATGGTTAACACGCCGATCGCTGTTCCGAGGGTCCTGGGTTCGATTCCCAGCGAGGCGGCAATTTGAATGATGAGTTTTTTTTCGTTCTCGGTCTGGGCGTGTGTCCTTGTCTTGTGTGTTGTCCAAGGTACCCACGACACAGGGAATCCTAGTGTGGGGCTTTGAGTGTGAAGCGTTACTTATTTATTTATAATTAAATTCTAATCGTACTTCAGCATTTTATGTTCCTCTACTCTATCTAGCAACTATGTAAGCCAATAAATAATGATTCCCAGCGAGGCGGCAATTTGAATGATGAGTTTTTTTTCGTTCTCGGTCTGGGCGTGTGTCCTTGTCTTGTGTGTTGTCCAAGGTACCCACGACACAGGGAATCCTAGTGTGGGGCTTTGAGTGTGAAGCGTTACTTATTTATTTATAATTAAATTCTAATCGTACTTCAGCATTTTATGTTCCTCTACTCTATCTAGCAACTATGTAAGCCAATAAATAATGCTACATACTCATAACCCAATTCCAATTTCGTGCTTGCCATGAGTATCGAACCAGGGATTCTTCAAACATGACCCCATAACGCCCCCAATGGTCATTAAAAGTTTACCAAAAGAAAAGAGTACGCTAATAAAACTTACAACCTTATTTAACAGACCAATCAATTAATATTTGATTTTTTTCCATTTCGTGGCCTTTACGACGTTCCTGTGATGTGACTCATGTGACATTATAAACAAAACGTCCATGAATTCGATTGTTAGCTCAACGTTAAATAAAAATTCCAATCACATCGCCAACCTTATCACATCCCAAAAGCGGCGATGTTTATAAAAAGCCGGGTGTTTGCGCGGCGGTCATCCATCAAGGCAGCCGATGATTAATTACGTACACATTATCGACAGCCAAGAGTGCGCTATTCAAAACTCCATTAAAGATTACGAAAAGAAATTCCCTCTTATAATAATATCTCCCCTATTATACTATCTAATGGCGCCTCCGAAAGCTTGGTTAGTTTCCATGGACACCATAAAAATGTATTGTTGAAGCGTTCGAGGCAGATTCACTGAATCTTAACAAGAAAGTTAGGACTCGTATTTAACGAAGTTAGTGACAGTTAATCAATAAGGGTGAATAATAGTGGCGTATTTGATAGGGCTCTTTTTCTAAGAAAATAATGACAGACACCTGAAACAGAATACGTTACCGTATTTTCTATCACAACCAAAAATTACTAACTTTTACCAAAAATTTACCAACTTCAAAATCGACAAGTAGAGATAACTCAAAACTACCCGTCTGATGTCGCTTTAATTTACATTTTTACTAACTTGCGATTAAAAAAGATATTAAAATCGAGGTAACACACATAAGAAAAAACAAACAATTTGTCTGTTTTTCTTCTGGACCGGGAATTGTTTTGGCCCTCCTTTTTTTAAAGTCGATTAAGAATACGTACAATGAAACGTTAGTGCAAAAGATGTCACTCTGGAAATAGCCGAGCACAAGTATATTCATGCAATCCGTGTACGTAAGCGAGCAAATATTGTCGTAGTCCAGGTTGTGATAGGGGACAAACGTACAAACGTACAAACAGCGCCGTAAAGAATAACAAACAACAAAGAATTTGCGCCAGTTCCTCCGAGTGTTTGAATGGCTCGCTTCCCAACGTACGTAAACAAATACTGACCTTGGATACGAATACATTAATTTCTATACTATTACATCCATACTAATATTAAAAATGTGAAAATGTGTTAGTTTGTGTGTGGCTCTTTCACGTCGCAACATGACTATTATATGGTATGGCTTATGTGTGTGAGGATAGTTAAAAGGGTGGAGAGTGACGTAGGCTACTTTTTACCGCGGAAAAACATCTCATTCCTATGGGAATATCGATGTTTTGTTAGTTGCTAGATATTTAGTTACGGATGTTGTTAATAGATGGCGTTAGTAAAATTCATTTGCAAGTTCTGAATCACGCTATCAAATACTACATGTAATTTACTTAAGTCAGGTAAATGTTATAATATATGAAGTTCCAGTATATCATTTATAATCATTAGGCTACTTTTTAGCCGAGATTCCTACGGGAGCGGGACCTACGCGGCTGTTGCCTACGGGTCCTGAAGCGAAGCGCGGGCGGTTCTCTAGTTAATAATATAGAGGTCATTAATATTGTTACAGTAGTGGTTCTGGTATAGTAAAAAATAAGGCCGGTTTCAGTGGATGTTGATTTATTCACACTTAAAGGTAGCGGTCGCCGCACTGTTTCACTTGACACTTCACTTTACTGTTCTTCTTTACTTGTCTTCTTCTTCATTTTCTCTCCTTCCGGATTCGCTTCTCACACCCATGCCGTGTTTACGATCGTCTTATTATATCCCTAATTGCGAACGCAAACGACCCAAATTGAAACATTTTTAAACTTCGATTAGTCAAAAACAATCTGGAAATTCTATATTTATCTATCTTGTTTGCACATTTTCTGATAATATTACAACAACGTTACTTCCTGGTACCTTTCTGTAACTTTCATCAGGTTAACTGTCTTCTTGCTCGAGTCAGCCATCAAGCGACTTCTCTTGGGAGCTTGACAGCTAGATTTTTCTTTCTGTCCTCTACTTTAATGGCCTACAAAGCATCGATGATTTCTTCGTTGTCAGTGATGTCTGCAGCTCGTGTGTTCTTTTACCGGCAATTTACATAAAACACACCCAGGCCAATACAGTGAACTTTATTCAAATAACCATCTCAAGTCGAACCCTGACCTTCAGAGGCAAGCCAATATAATGTTTCAAAGGATCGTTTAAATTAAAGCAAATATCATCAACTCGTTGAATACTAAATAAAGGTTGCATTATTTATCATAATCCTATCTCGGCATTTACTCTGCATTGCAAACTCGCATTTAAATTTTTAAACATGAACATCGCGTACGAACAAACAGAAAGTATGCAGAGCTAAAGCTCTTTGAGCCCCCGAGTCCCTCGTCTTAACATTCTATCAACAAGTAATACAGTGAAAGTTAGTCGTACGTTGAATCCGTGAGAGTTTTACTTTCAGTATTTATTCTTTGAAGTTATACTCGTAACTCATGAAATTCCACTAATTTATACCATTTTCTTTGAAGCGCTCATAGCATGGTGGCGTGCGTCAATACGATGTGATCGATGGAGTTAAGCAACAGCAGGCCAGGCTTCTAACAGTCACCACCTAACCTGCAATCAGGTTAGTTAAGGTTAGATTGCAACCGTTAGAAGCAAAACAATTTGAGCGTTTCCGTGCTTTGGACGGCACGTAAATCTAACTAGAAGTCGTTAATTTATTTTGGAGGCCTGGACTGTAAAATGGTGGATCCGGCTCGAAGGACCAAAGATTTTATAACTATAATATTTGTTTTTTTTACTTACTTTTCACTAACTTTATACCGATACATGTGTGTTAATTTTTATGGTCATTATGTAACGGGCATTATTGCTTGAATTAAAACAAAAAAGTTTTCTTCAAGAGTAACAGAACCTAATTAAGCACATAATAACCGCATAATTCCTGCAGTTGCATGCGAGCGCAGATCAGTAAATCGGTCACGTGGCGTCGATTAGCCGCTCATTACGCTAACAGTTTTAAACGGTCATCAGGTCATCACCATCGCTGGCACGTGACGTCACTGGCAATGTGGAACTGGCATAGCAAACAGTATCCCGGGAGAAAAATTATGAAAACTTCAGCTAACATTGCTGGACTGTTCGAAGGATTCTGGTTCGTTTCCAAACGAAGTGGAAAGAATGATGAATTTAGGCTTCTGTTCTTCGCCCAAGTTGCTGATCTTGTGTGTTGTGCATAGGACCCAAGACATACAGAATTTTAAAATGAGGCTGAGGGTCTGTGTGTTATTTATTTATTTTACATAGAGGTTCCGCGAAATGAAGTTAGAACCCAGCTTTAAAAGGTGGCCGACATATTTTTTCATCCAATTGTATTTTAATTACAGTCATCACTTTAGTCTAAAGCATGGTACAGACCTTTAGTTTTAACTGTGCAGCTTTAACTGTACAGTTTTACTAATGAAATTTTGATTACTTGCAAGATTAGCACAAATCAGATAGTTTAAGAATCTTTTAAATGCGTTTGGTAACTACAGCGCCACAAGGCCAACATGTAACATACATACACACACGGGTACATTATAACCACCAAGTGCTAGACGTACACGAGGCGAGCTTAATCAATCAACATCACTTTAAAATTTCATAAACCTGACTGCTTTAAAATTTGGCTTCGTTCTTTGTGCTGAATTTTTGAACGCGCCGCCACGTGCGCCATTCGTCTTCCTGTCCCTGGAGCTCCGGTGGATGGCACCGTTTAGTTCTGCCCCTAACTGACATACGACTGTTGTTTTGTGTTGTGATTCATGTGTCGTTTTGTGTTAATTTTATATTAGCTTTGGTATTGTTATCTGCTTTACTATTCTTAACTTTCTTAAGGCTGGGACTGAGCCTGCTCGCATGGTATTAGGGATACAAGCTACAGTCTATCAGGCAATTTTATAGGGTAGAAGTTACTATGTAGTACTTACAACGCAACACAAATCGTAGCTAACAGCTACTCGTAGTAAGAATTATTTTCATTCGTTCGTCCTATCGAGTAATTGCGTAATAGCACCTACTTATAATGTAGTTCTCCTTTAAATACAGAACGAAATGACGATATACTTTTTTTCTCGACACATCCAAAACTCGTTTCACCTTCCTAATACAGCTACATTCTGATTCCGTATGTGTTATCAATAACCCAAGATAATGAAGTCAATGTATTTAATTATCGCGTTCTATCTCGGAGCTGTCTGCAGGAGCGTCGTTTATCTTCCCGACGTGCCATTTAGCTCGGATCCAGGTGCGGACTACGGACTGCATGTCTGCGCACGCGGAGATGTGTGTGTGTGTGATAAATTACAATATTCTCACATATTTTATGTTTAGGGTCTTGTAAATGAGTAGGGTTTTGCTCCTATGATGTCATGTAGGGAGGGACCATGAAGTCTTTTTTGTTAAAATCATGACTATCAGAAAATCTTTGGTTCCGCGATGATTATCCTTACTTCCTTACTAATATTATAAATAGTAAATCTGCCCTCGCTTCGCTTCGGGAAACCCGTCCCTTCAAAAATCTCTATAAATTTTAACAAATTATGTTATTCCGATGTCTAAGCTATATTACTGCAAAGTTTCATGAAAATCCATTCAGTAGTTTTTGCGTGAAAGAGCAACAAACACACACACACACATACATCCTTACAAACTTTCGCATTTATAATATTAAATGTGAAAGTGTGTTTGTTTGTTTGTTTGTTTATGACTCTTTCACGTCGCAACATGGCTATTTAATGGTATGGTTTATGTGTGTGGGGATAGTTAGGAGGGTGGAGAGTGACGTAGGCTACTTTTCACCGCGGAAAAATATCTCATTCCCATGGGAAGATCCATGTTTTGTTAGTTGCTAGATATTTAGTTCCGGAGTTGTTAATAGATGGCGTTAGTAAAATTCATTTGCAAGTTCTGAATCACGCTATCAAATACTACATGTAATTTACTTAAGTCATAGGCAAATGTTATAGGCTACTTTTTAGCTGAGATTCCTACGGGAGCTGGACCTACGCGGCTGTTACCTACGGGTCCCGAAGCGAAGCGCGGGCGGTTCTCTAGTAAATTCATAATTGGCTAAACCCCACTACTGAGCACGGGTCTCCTCATTAATGAGAAGGCCTAGAGCATATTCCACCACGCTTCTGCAATGCAGATTGATGGAAAGTTTATACTTACTAATAAACTAATGTTCTCACACCGTCACACCACATCGTATTTTATTATTTATCTTGGTTTCCATTCGAGTGTCATAATTGTCATGGTCGGCAGCGGAAACTTAGTACTGCATACTCGTTTGCTACCTTAATTCCATAAAAATATTAATGGCTTAGTTCTTTTAATGCCTCCGTCAGTCTTGCACTGCTCTCTGGCAGTCAGCTTCTCACCATAAATCAGCTCAGCTCAGCTCATTGCGTCTAGTTTTTGCGTGAGAACCCTAATTCCGTTTCCGGGTAGACACGAATTCTTTTTATCCGGTGTTATAAGAAACTAGTAAATCCGCCCTCGCTTCGCTTCGGTTAACCAGTCCCTTCAAAAATCTCTATAAATTTTAACAAATTATGTTATTCCAATGTCTAAGCTATATTACTGCAAAGTTTCATGAAAATCCGTTCAGTAGTTTTTGAGTGAAAGAGCAACAAACACACACACACACACATACACGCTCACTCACTCACATACATCCTTACAAACTTTCGCATTTATAATATTATAGTAGGAAGTAGGAAGGATAATTGTTTATGTATTTTATTTTCCTTGTAGGTAAACAAATATTAGTATTATGTCATTTGTTTAATAATATTAAATTAGAAGTGTAAGGAGGGGAAAGGTTTTTATTTTACACTTAACTAAGTAGGTAGTATATTCTATTCCGCGGCCGGCGTTACGCAGTCAAGCAGGCAGGGTGATTAATAAATAATTGCTTTATTGGTTCGTTTAACTTTTCTGCTAATAGCCAACAAACAAAGTTCTCTAGAATCGAAGCAATTGTTGAAGGTTTTTAAAAAGAAAAGAAGAATGTTAAGAACGCTGAGGGCAAACTCAGTCGAATTGAATTTAGAGTTTAACGTTTTGAATGTTTTCCTTTTCTCCCGCGCAACGGGGGACGGGGTTCGTTGGAGTCGACGGGATATTCTATTCAATTACTGTATAATTGAAAGTGAAGAACTTAGCTCTTTATTGGAATATATTATTACACCGAAACATACACCCGAGGAGGCTCAGACAGTGCCTATATTTTTCAAAGACGTTTTTTCACAAAAGTTTGGACATGAGAACCTGTGCCTTTTAACCTCATTCGAAATATTGTTTTCATTAAGTTGACAAATTGTTATCAAGAGATGTTTATTCACTTATAATAGAATAGAATAGAATATAAAGCATCGTAGTAAATGCGTAATTTATTTTACGGAGGACTGACGATGACAAGATTTACTCATGCAAAGTACGACGTGTGTTTATGGTGACGTTTTGTTTGTCTTATCGTATTTGTTTTTAGTTTTATCTACGATATTTTTGCATCGAACAACGACGAATTACAAATACCGAGGCTCGTGCCGGTGTGACTGGCGGCCGGCGTTCGCTCGCGCCGCGGCGTCCATAATGGCCTTCATTCATTCTGTATACATTTGATACAAGCGTATGATTTGTGGTGCGGGTGTACAGTGTACGGGTGTGCGTGCGGGTGTACGCGTGTAGGGATGTAGCGAATGTGTTACAATAGAATTCGCACGTGGTTTTCACACCTGTTATTTATGGTGCGAAATAAAATGTATGGTTCCCATTCAGTGTTTACTGCAGTGTTTTGACAGTGTTCATTGTTATAGAACGAAAATATTTTCTTTTACCAGTAACGTAAATATTTTAATAATTTCATGATTGCAGTAGGTACATTGTTAGTTTAATGAAATTGTGTAGAATTGAGCTTGTGTTGTTAATTCTATCAAAAGTATAAATAAGGAATGAGAGCCAAGTTCAATAAATTACTTCTTTCTTTGTGTCAGATAGAAGAAGTTTTCCTCAAGTTCTTGCGGTTCATAAACACAAGAACTATGTGTCGATACCTTTAAACGAATATGTACCTAATTGTGCTCTCGTTAATGAAAAAAAAACTTTAATACTGGATTTCGTGGTTTAATTTCAAATATTTTAAACAGAAATGATGGTATTAAATATCTCAGCCAACATTAATTTGCGTAAAGGAATATTTTTTGCGCGGTTTAAATTCGATATTTGTAAAATTAAAATTTATTCGCGCGTGAATTTCGGTTGATGTTGGTAACACTGTTTCGATATATAATTTCTGAATGTGGTATCACCATCCGTGGGTCTGCCGCACTGTTTGCTACTGCCAATAATAAAACACATTTCAATGTTTTACAGTACATTTTTGAATTAAATAATAATTTCTCAATACCAAAGTAGGTTATTCACAAATACATCGTTATGATACCTATTTTGATTGGGAGTGTGGGAAATCATTTCAGTTTTTAAGTCAAAACTGATAATGATAGGTAAATCTTACAAATAAATCCTGACGTTAAGATCACGAATGCATTGTCACAACCTCACAACTGTGCCAAAAATGGCATAACAACAATTCTCTGTTTGTCTGTGCGTTTGGTTTGGTTGACTGATAGAAAACGCTGCGTTTGGTTCCATTATTTATATTAGGTTCAATAAAGAATAAATACATAAGTATCAGAAATGGTTGACCTGATTTTAATGCGGTTTTACTGATAACTGATAAGTTTAAGGTGACATTAATTTGTTGTTTGTTTTATTTCAATCAATTGTAAAATTAAAACATATTAAAGTCCTATATTTAAATTCATACCGTAATCGTCTTGAATGATGTACCTACCACATTTCCATAATGAAAAAGCTGACAGATGATGAATGAAACGTTAAATTGTTCCATAACTTGATTAGTGAGTGATACAATGTAACGCTCTGAAACAGAGGCTGTAATTGAAACTCATTTCGTTAATTGAGTGTTGTGTGCTTGTACATTAGAGGGTGGATAATTAATATCGCCAGCATCAACCCCAGGACACGAGAGCACTGCCAATAAACCTCACAATATTCACTGATATTAGACGAACGTAAACAGGTCTAATTTTCCTCGAAATAAACCATTTGTGGCGACACCGCATACACGTCACACGGTGACGTCACCGAAGCCTGAATCGCGCTATCGAAGAATTGTTGATCGCCGGCATATATACAACGCTCCAAGTACGTTCACTTGAGGCCTCGGCCGCCCCCCAGGCATGTCGTCTCGCCTACAGGGAGATCTCCCTTTGCCAAACATTATTACGCAACAATAACTTATCTCCGAATCTTCCGATGCGGTTTATGGCGTATGGATGTATTGTAGAAACTCGATTAGCCAGACCAAATGTTTTCATAAGGCATCCAGATAATCGGAATCCGGATATAATGATTTTTGTACACATTGTCCTCGTAGAAAGAAATTGATAGGTATCTGACATCTCGGAAGAACAGAACTTTTTCTATTGTTTAAGATCCAATCCATTAACAAACTTGATGTGGCTCGAGACATATTATATAGTTTCGTAAATCCTAACACTTTAAGTAATAATTAATGGTGAACGCGACATCTTGACCTTGAGTGGTACGGGACTATCTTTATTTATTAGATTCCGATATTCGTAAATAAATGATGTGTGGATAATCGAGTTTCTACTGTATTTATACAAATTATGATTTTAATTTAACCTACAACAAAGGCAAAATTAGTTGTGAAGCACCCAGCTGGAACACGAAAATCTTTTGGCGGCAGACGAGAGAGAGGGTGGTGTCAGTCAGTTCTTAACTCTACCACCAGCCTGAAGTACCACCGGAATTCCACTGGCTTATGCAGAGTCCAGTGACTTCTGAATGAGTGATGAGGCGCTGTGACCTTGTGTCAGTCTGTTTTGCAGCAGGGTGCCCCACGAGCAGAGGAGGTCGGCATGGAATCAAAAGACGGATAGAACCTCATTCATTATCCACTCGTCACTATATAGAAAACGCAAACACGAAATGTACACAGGAATTTAAATATGGGTGCGAATTTGACGCCTTATAATAATTTCTGTTGATTTTAACGCTTAGATTATTTGACAAGGGTAACGCCAAAATAGCATGCCAGTTAAATAAATATTTTTTCATCCCACCCATTCGAAAAAGACTACTTGGTTCGCCTTTAAGTGCGCGTAAAGTTCGTGTTTTCTATAAGAAACTTTTAGCGGGCGGGAATGAGTTTTTTAATCCTCTTTATTTAAATAAGTGCGCTGCAATTATCTTTTCCGCGCACTTTTTGAATTGAGTCCGGATTGTTAGAAATTTCTTGGTTTTGTTTTGAAAAATAAGTTCTATAAGTGACTGTGAAAATATAATTCCTGAATTTGAGGCGCCTTTTATTTTCTCATAGGGGGGAATGAAAAGTAGAGTGTATCACTCGGGAGCAAATATTTTTGGCTCGGGCTACGTACTTTGAATCTCTCACTTCGCTCTGGATTCAAAAAAGCGCCCTGGCCGTAAAAATATTACTTTGCTCCCTTGTTATACACTCTACTATTTCTACATTTTTCTTCAGGCCTATGTAATGAGCTAATGAGGCAAAGTGAGCCGCTTACTAGTTAAAAAAAATATTCTTATCGATTTGCTGCAGAGAAACTCTACAAACTTAACTCTACAAACTGCATGCTTCGATATCTGTAAAGAATAGGTTAAGTGTGATGGTACCCTAAATAACAATTAAAGACTTTTGTACAACTCGTTAGTAATTAATTCGAGTTTAAGCAATGGCGTTAATCAATTAACGGAGTAAACATGTTAATTGTGCTCGAGTCTTATGCCGAACGTGTAAGGTACAAAATCGAATGGCAAAAGTTTCGATTTATACGACCAGATGAGTTAGCTAGAAACATAAAGGAACTCCGATGAGATGAACAATCTCCATGTTAGGATTTAGTGCTTAATGTATATTACTAGCTTCCGTCCGCAGGCTTCCCCGCGTGGAATTCGTTTAAACTTCACCCCCTATTTCACCCCCTTCGGGGTGGAATTTCCAAAAATCCTCTTTTAGTTCACTTCCCTACACTCCCCAAGGAACATACCTACATGCCGAGTTTCAACTTTTTCCTTAAAGTAGTTTCGGCTGTGCGTTGTCTGTCAGTCAGTCACCAATAACCCAAGAGTTTTATATATATAGATTGTCTATATATAAATACGACGATTCATCCCGTCATTTCGTAGCCTATACTTGAGTTCCCCAGAATATAGAATTGCCATTCTGCGCTAAAATTTACTTTATTAGGTATGTGTGCTCAGTTCAATTTAGCTTATAAGCAAAATACTTAGGTAAGGGATTTCGCTGTCAACCAACAATGAATTTTAAACACAGGAATGGAAAGCTGTCATTTGCGTGCTTTGCCATTAAAACGAATTCATATCGAACAAACATACCGAAAGCGAATTGAGTAATAGTGAGGCGTGAGACTGGGTTACCTTTTGTCATTGATAGTGTGGACATTATCGACAACCCAAATAACACAATATCGTTAACATCCAAATAGAAAAACAAAAAAATTCTTCTTAAATTCAAGTATTCAATATTTCAATATTTAATATATTTATCTCTTGTTCCAAATATACTTATATCGTCTGTTTTGTGGTTGGGGGTTCGTTGTTCTTCTTATTTATTTAAATTGAAAGACAACTTACACATTGACTTGTGATATTAATCTTTATTTTTAGACCGTTCACGTTACAGTACATTATACAAGACAGAGAGCGGATATGGATACAGTCTAGACAGAAGTCAACGATGACAACCGGATACAGTCAGCCTACTCTAGCGTAGTACAGAACTACAGACTATATATGACAATATCTTACATCGTCCACGTCTTTGTTGTTAGCGAAGAAACGGTTCTCAGAAATAGATATGAGGTATAGATTTTTATTATTCGGAGAAAAAATATTAGGAGCGAAAACGTCTATGTTTACACATACAGGTGTTGGCTTTGTAGCCAGCATATTATTATGTTCCAGATTACGTTACGAATACAGATGTTCAAATAGGTATTCAATGATACTACTATTTATAATGTAGCTGACACGGCACAAGTTGTCCTGCAGTATATTTATTGATATCTTAGATTCTTAACGGCATATCAAAGTGAAATATGCGCCAGTTTTTAAATTAGACTGCCAGCAGTCTAATTGCGAAAACCGCATGTATTTTCGTTCAGCAGTTTTCGCTCCATGCGCGAACAAATATACGAACGGGCAGAAAATGTTTAAAAAATAATGTGTTTGGCTTATTATTGGCTCCATGAAAACATTTCATGATTTTTCTCTGAAATAACTGCTGTTTACAGACATAAGTGCTAAGTAATAAGGGGTCTATTAATAAGTAGGTGTCCAATATCAGGGAAACAGCTTTAGAATATTCTTAAGTAACATAAGCATCCATTGAGTATTTTTAATTTTTTTAGGAAAACATTTATTTAATTCTTTGTTTAAACTCGAACTTGAATTAAAATGGATCTATTCACGCAGATTTACTATTTATTACTATTCGGAATGGTGCCTAAATATTGATGAGAAGAAACGGCGAATTGCAGTGAAGTAATAACTGATTTCCTCAACTATTGCGTCATTCCTTCAAGACACCATAAACTCAAATTATACACCATATTAACGAAGATATTGAACGTTGGATCGTCTGCCATCGTTAACTGTTCTTTGGTTAACTAAAGTAGTCTCATAAAGCGTTGGTTGGCGACAACTTTAATGTATATCTACAAATTGACAAGTTAGCTAAAGGGAGGTAACTACATAACATAAATATGTTTCGATACAAAAAACGGTGATAAACTGGAAGGCAGAATACTGAGCTGGTCGAGTTCTATAATCCTTACTAATATTATAAATGTGAAAGTGTGTTTGTTTGTTTGTTTGTTTGTTTGTGACGCTTTCACGTCGCAAGAAAGCTATTATATGGTAAGATTTATGTGTGTGAGGGTAGTTAGGAGGGTGGAGAGTGACGTAGGCTACTTTTTACCGCGGAAAAACATCCCATTCCCATGGGAAGATCGATGTTTTGTTAGTTGCTAGATATTTATTTTCGGAGTTGTTAATAGATGGCGTTAATAAAATTCATTTGCAAGTTCTGAATTACGCTATCAAATACTACATGTAATTTACTTAAGTCATAGGCAAATGTAATAGGCTACTTTAGCTCTGCCTCGAGAACTCCCCGCTCCGGCTGTATTCAGTGTACCGTCCGCCCGCTGGCACTATCCTGTTGGCTGATGTCCGCAAGTTGCTGGACTCGCCGACACCGGTGGTGGGCGCGGGCGACTGGAACTGCAAGCATCCGGGGTGGAATAGCCTAGCTGCCAACAGAAGTGGAAGGCTACTTTTTGATGCCGCTGAACAGCACGGCTACACCGTCTGTGGTCCGGATTCCCCGACGCACTTCCCAGATTACGCGAGACACTCGTCGGACGTTCTGGACATAGCGGTGTACCAAGGCCTCCATTGCCAGCCACGATTGGACGACGCTACAGGACAGCACGGGGTCCGACCATGTTCCTGTCCTGTTAGTCCTGGCGAAGGAACCCAGCAGAGTCTTGCCAAGGCCCCGTCGCCTTATGGACTGGACAACCTTCGAGAAGCAACTGGAGATCATCACGCCAACTCTGCCTGTCTGCAGGGATGCGGACGTTGACCAGTTAGCGGTCGAGCTCACTGTCAGCGAGCAAAATGCACTGCAGGCTGCAAGCAGAGAGCAGAAGGCTCCGGGGAAACTTCCACCTCTCCCCTATCACCTCAGCAGCCTGCAGAAACGCTGGCAGGAGTTCGGGTGTCCGCAGCTGAAGAACCAGCTCAACCGGACCGCAGCCCGACTCAAGCTGCAAGCCTGCTACACCGACGACATCCCGGCGGCAGGGGGGGCGTCGCTTGCCCTGTATGCCGATGACGTGGCGTACATCACCACGTCGCTGAAAAGAACCCACGCCATCGTCAAGATGCAGCGTGCGCTTGATGCCCTCCCCGAATGGCTCGCCGCGTGGAGACTGTCGGTGAATGTCGGGAAGACGCAGGCCGTTAACATAGGAGGATACCTCAACAAGCGGGACCCTACTCTGGAGCTTCACGGACAAGATATCCAATGGGCCCCACAGGCCAAATACCTGGAGGCTAAATCGACGGAAGACTCTCGATGAAGCCACAGGTTACGAAAGCCGTCGCGAATTCCAGGAGCGCGATGGCAGAAACCAGTGCTCTCCTCGAGCCTCCCTCTCGGACTGAAGCTCGGGGTCTACAAGACCTACATCAGATCCCGCCTCATGTACGCGGCACCGGCGTGGTACACGCTCGCCAGCGAACCGCAGCGCAAGAGGATACGCGCGGTTCAGGCGATTGCGCTCCGCCGGCTGACTGGTGCGCCGAGGTACGTCAGGAACGCCGTCATCCAGAGGGACCTTCGAGTCGAGAGCCTGGACGACTTCATCGAGAGATTGGCAGGCAACATGTTCGGGCGTGTCGACGCGTCGCGGTTCCCGCATCTGCAGGACCTGGCGCCGCTCCACACCCGTCCACCGGACCGCTGGGCCTTCCCGCGCGACTTGCTGGTTGCGCGGGACGGGCCTAGCACTGACTGATACTGGGGCTTCGTAAGTCGTCGCCCGGCGCTGATCGGCTCCTGCTGGGCTTCCCACCAGCGGGATTCACCCGGTAGGGCCTCGATCGCCTGGGCGGCGCGAAGATGAACCCCATCCCGTTTAAGACTCTGTGGCCTGTAAAAAGGCCACCACTCACCGGACTTGACCTATTGGTTAACCACACATGGACAACCAAGGGACTTAGGGCCCAACCCAAGGACCGGCCCGTTTTAACGGGCCGCGAGAGACACCCCCAAAGGGGAACTAACTGTCCCGAGGGCTCCACACACCTCAGAAAGGGTGGAGTGAAGAGAGCGAGTAGTAGGCTACTTTTTAGCCTAAATTCCTACGGGAGCGGGACCTACGCGGCTGTTACCTACGGGTTCCGAAGCGAAGCGCGGGCGGTTCTCTAGTAATAGGTATAATATTGGGCTATCATAATAATATTGGGCTAGAAATTCAATAGCGGAGCGAGAAGACTAAGAATTAATTCACTTCTATATCTATAAAACTCAAAGGTGACTGACTGACTGACTGACTTATATAGTGATCTATCAACGCACAGCCCAAACCACTGAACGGATCGGGCTGAAATTTGGCATGCAGGTAGATATTATGACGTAGACAACCGCTAAGAAAAGATTTTGATCAATTCTACCCCCAAGGGGATAAAATAGGGGATGAAAGTTTATGATTTTCGACTGATTGAACTGAACGTACAGCCCAAACCACTGGACGGATCGAGCTGAAACTTGGCATGCAGGTAGATGTTATGACGTAGACATCCGCTAAGAAAGGATTTTGATCAATTCAACCCCTAAGGGGATAAAATAAGGGATGAAAGTTTGTGATTTTCGACTGATTGAACTGAACGCACAGCCCAAACCACTGGACGGATCGGGCTGAAAATTGGCATGCAGATAGCCACCATGATGTAGACATTCGCTAAGAAAGGATTTTTCAAAATTCATCTCCTAGAGGGGTTAAATAGGGGGGGTGAAGTTTAAACGAATTCCACGCGGGCGTAACGAAGTAACTTTAGAGAATTAGCTCAGACACTTTTTGTAGAGTTATACCTAAGTAATCTAAATGTTTCGACCACTTTTGTACACAGTATATATATAACTCAAAGGTGACTGACTGACATAGTGATCTATCAACGCACAGCCCAAACTACTGGACCGATCGGGCTGAAATTTGGCATGCAGATAGCCACTACGATGTAGACATCCGCTAAGAAAGGATTTTTCAAAATTCATCCCCTAAAGGAGTGAAATAGGGGGTGAAGCTTAAACGAATTCCACGCGGGCGAAGCTGCGGGCATAAGCTAGTTAAGCGATATATTTTTACTCAATGAGCATTTTAAGCTGTAAGTGAAAATGTCTAAGTGAAATGCAATTTTAATACAACGAGCTTCCGCCGTCGGTTTCCCCGCATGAAATCAGTTTATATCGAGAATCGGGGATAGGAGAGCCTCTACACTTCCACTACACTCTATAATCTCTACATTCTCCAAATAACCCAACAAGCCAAAATTTCAACTTGTTGCGTTAGTAGTTTTGGCCACAAATCCCGAGGTTTCAACCCCTCGGGGTTGGTTGTTAAAAAATATTGAAAGCCTTAGTTTACCCTTGCATCATCAACTATCTTCCTTAGAAAATTCATCTCATCGAAATATGTGAAGGTTCTTAATACAAATTTCATTCTCATTTTCAAAATGCTTATGGGTTAATTTTTAAGAAGAAGTGGCCAACTCACTGTCGAATGTTTTCAAGCCGCCCGAAGGCCTCCGACATGGCTTAACAACTGCTACCAATCGATAACAACCGGGACCGACAGCTTTTCGTGCCCTCCGAAGGACGGAAGCGCTCAAGAAATTTTTGCCACTAGCGGTCACCCATCCGACTACCGACCGCGCCCGCTGTTGCTTAACTTTGTCGATCGCTTAAGATCGACGCAAGCCGCCGGGCTATACTATGAGCGCTTCGCCGCGCGGGCTATGAGCGCTTCTTCTTCTTCTTTAAAATTAATTAGCCTATGTATGACCCTGAGTCATTTTCATTTATAACATTAAAATCGACGTCCTTACATTGCAGAACACCCGTGCCCAGCAGTGTGACATTGCGATGATGATCTGTTTACATATTAAAATGTTCTGTTTCAATGACTTCATAATACTTATAATTACAATTAAATTGTATGAAGTAAGTATGCAACAACAAAATAGTAGATTGTTACACAAGGGACGTAAGTAAGCTATTACAGAACAAGATCCAATTTGGCGCCAGTGCGAGCGCAGCTCGCATAGGGCGCTAATGGATCGCGTGCACCCGAGATATTTAGTCACACGAGCGAGCGCAGCGAGCGAGGGTGAATATAGTTCGAGGGTGTAATAGCTACTTGCAACCGAGGTAAGCATTCTACTTTATGTCATTCTTGTGAGGTAAATAAAACATTGGTAATGCAAAATGAAATTTTAATTAGAATAATTAGCAAATTTAGAGAAAAAATAGAAAAAAATGGTTACTTATTATAATTAATTATAGTAATATTGCTGCTGATGAAGTGCTTGACATTGTTGTAAATAACTTAAATCCCTTTACGAACAAACTTCACAAACTTTCAGATCAAATGAAATGCCGCCATTTCCATTTTTTTTTCGTTTATAGTTTTTTCGTTAATAGTTTTCTATTTTTTTTTACGGCTCTGAGTTCCAAGGAGTTTTGCATAGTATGAAATGTATGGAAATTAAATGCCGCCATGTTCAGTGTTTTTTTTTCAGTAAAAAGTTTTCTTACCATTTTATAAGAAAAGAGATTGTTTACCAAGGAGTTTTGCATAGCTTGAACTGTAATGTGAACATTACAATTCAAGCATAGTGCGACGTAATGTTGCCTTGAATTGCAAACACCAACTTACAAGGAGACTTTCCACCATAGTAATCCCTAGTTACTGAGCAAGTATGATATAAATGTATTTCGCTTTCAAATAGTGATTTTTATTGAATACGGGCACTTGATATGAGATAACAAACATTGTAACAAGACGCTGCAATGTAATGTAGGAAGGGTCGGGGTCTACCCGTAGAGTGCACCGTGCGGTACTAATGCGGGAGAACACAGCGTTGTTTGTCGGTATTAAATAACATACAGAGAACAACTCGTTCATCATTGGGATTGACGGGGCTGAACTTCACTGTACAGTCTTCACATATCAGGGGTCCTTATTCTGCTAACTAATAATTAGCAGGTGGTAGGGCCTAGAGCTCACCCGGGGAAGTACCACCGCCCGCCACGGTACCTAGACTACCTAGTACCATTCCTACCGTGTAATAATTGTTTTAAGAACAATTGTGTTCCGGATAGGAAGGTGTGGAGCCGGTTACACTTTTTTAGAGGCGACCATCTCAGTCCTCAGGGGTAGCAACGCATCTGTGACCGAATTAGAACGAGACTCATTGAGTCTAGTTCTGGGTCGGTCACAGTTGTCATGGGCGGCAGCGGAAGGTGGTGCTGCATGTTCGTTTGCTATCTTAATTCCATAAAAAAAAATGCTTCAATTCATTTGGTTATTGACACGAGCATAGAAGACACACTCGTAAGATTAAGACAAATCGCCAGACGTATAAATTATCAATATCGACCCACGCGTTCGATCCCTAGAGAGCTAGCTATAACCACACTACGGTTTTTTTCCCGCCGCGGTAACCGCATAACCACGCGAAAGGCATACCCTTGGAATTTCCTTCAGTCACAAAATATCGCGGTTAATAACTGGGGCGGTTTAGCCGTAGTGGGGCCTCGGCCTAAAGGAACATACGAGTACATGCATACATACATACCTACACTGATGAATACATACATTATCTCCTTTGTGTCGCGTAGTCGGGAAATAAAGCTAGGTGGCCGGGCTGTCAGTCAGCCATTTGATCTTTTCTCACAAAGGCGTGTTAAATTCCCCGAACTCCCTACAGGTAAGTATTTTGACATTGTGTTTCACGCGTGTATTTATAATAACTTTGGTAAGTATTATTATAGTCCCAAAAATACCTGTAGCATACATTATAGCCAAGTAATAAGTCAGGTTTAAGCCGCATTAGCAAGTCCTGGTCTAACCCGATGTAAACATATTATGGGGCTGAGCTCAAAGCTCCCGACGTACCTCTACCTATAGAGCGCCGCACATCGATGCATATTCATGTTCGAATTGTTCGACAATCAAAAGCCTTTTACATTGTGTTGTGGATATGTCAGGGACAAAGGTTGAATCAGAACGGATATACAGAGTCAATTGTACCTTTACAAATCTGCAGATTCTTTTGGAGATATTTGGAGTGGAGGTAATTTTGCAATTTTTCTAGCGAACTGAATAAATGTCGCTTTTTTTTGAGAAACGAATTGACTTGATTAGAAACATCAGCGGCGTCGCTAAATAACGCTTCTAACTAAGTGATTCTTGTATAAGCAGTCAATAATTAATTTACTAATTGTCTAAGGAGCACACATCGTACAACATGTGTTGATTCTAAATGATTGGCCAAGTAAAGCAACAGCGGACACGCTCGATTTTTGGAAGAGTGACTTTATTTGCAAACATTTTTTGAGTTTTCGGTCCTGCTTGATAAGGTTCTATAGCGTTTTAGCAATGTCGGAGGCCTTCGGGTTACATAAAAACTTCGCAAGGTTGGCCTGGCCTAGCATTGTAGCAGAGGTACTCTGCTTACCACTTACACCTATGCTTTTAGCCTCCACAGTTACAGGGAGAAACCCGTACACAGTAGTGGCCCAATAAGTTAGTTTGAAATTGCAAAATGAACATAACTCACTAAGAAAAAGTATACACGTGTCCTCTTGAAGACTCCCACAATATGCAAACGTGGAACACTGACGTAAAATTGTTCATACCAGGAATAATTCTACACCTCAGCAAAAATATTCGGAAAGGTTGTAATTTTTAGCGCGCTTTCGTGCGGGGCAAATTTTACAGAGAGAATACAAAACCTTTGCCATACTTTTGGAAGGACGGTAATGGACATTAGGATACATTGGAGTACTGGAGGGGACTGGAGAGCACGTTGATATCGACTTATTTTTCTTTAGTACATTGGTGAATCATGTTTTAAGTTACAGACTACAAAAAATTATATTAAAATTTTAATAAATTGTGTTCGAGTGATACCTTTTGTAAGATCCAGATTTAATTGGCGTAAGATTATGAAGCAATCGACGCGTTTGGTAAATGGAACAAAAATACACACATAATCCTTACTTAATATTATAAATGTGAAAGTGTGTTTGTTTGTTTGTTTGTTTGTGACGCTTTCACGTCGCAACAAAGCTATTATATGATAAGGTTTATGTGTGTGGGGATAGTTAGGAGGGTGGAGAGTGACGTAGGCTACTTTTTACCGCGGAAAAACATCCCATTCCCATGGGAAGATCTATGTTTTGTTAGTTGCTAGATATTTATTTTCGGAGTTGTTAATAGATGGCGTTAATAAAATTCATTTGCAAGTTCTGAATTACGCTATCAAATACTACATGTAATTTACTTAAGTCAAATGTAATAGGCTACTTTAGCTCTGCCTCGAGAACTCCCCGCTCAGTATTCAGTGTACCGCCCGCCCGCTGGCACTATCCTGTTGGCTGATGTCCGCAAGTTGCTGGACTCGCCGACACCGGTGGTGGGCGCGGGCGACTGGAACTGCAAGCATCCGGGGTGGAATAGCCTAGCTGCCAACAGAAGTGGAAGGCTACTTTTTGATGCCGCTGAACAGCACGGCTACACTGTCGAGGGTGTTGCACACCGTTACCGCGGCTCTGAATAAGAGAGAACGCGTGTGTGCAGTATTCCTCGACATGGAAAAGGCGTTCGACCGTGTTTGGCACGACGGCTTTCTCTACAAGATCTCGCAGTCGTCGGCGCCCCGGAGTGCCGTTAAGGTGATCTCCAGTTTCCTCGAAAATAGAAGCTTCAGAGTAGTGGTTGAAGACGCCGAATCCACCGAGCGTCCGATCGCAGCCGGCGTCCCTCCAGGGAGTTGCCTGTCCCCGGTCTGCTACGCCTGATACACTGACGACATCCCGGCGGCAGGGGGGCGTCGCTTGCCCTGTATGCCGATGACGTGGCGTACATCACCACGTCGCTGAATAGAACCCACGCCATCGTCAAGATGCAGCGTGCGCTTGATGCCCTCCCCGAATGGCTCGCCGCGTGGAGACTGTCGGTGAATGTCGGGAAGACGCAGGCCGTGAACATAGGAGGATACCTCAACAGGCGGGACCCTACTCTGGAGCTTCACGGGCAAGATATCCAATGGGCCCCACAGGCCAAATACCTGGGGGCAAAATCGACGGAAGACTTTCGATGAAGCCACAGGTTACGAAAGCCGTCGCGAATTCCAGAAGCGCGATGGCAGAAACCAGTGCTCTCCTCGAGCCTCCCTCTCGGACTGAAGCTCGGGGTCTACAAGACCTACATCAGATCCCGCCTCACGTACGCGGCACCGGCGTGGTACGCGCTCGCCAGCGAACCGCAGCGCAAGAGGATACGTGCGGTTCAGGCGATTGCGCTCCGCCGGCTGACTGGTGCGCCGAGGTACGTCAGGAACGCCGTCATCCAGAGGGACCTTTGAGTCGAGAGCCTGGACGACTTCATCGAGAGATTGGCACGCAACATGTTCGGGCGTGTCGACGCGTCGCGGTTCCCGCATCTGCAGGACCTGGTGCCGCTCCACACCCGTCCACCGGACCGCTGGGCCTTCCCGCGCGACTTGCTGGTTGCGCGGGACGGGGCTAGCACTGACTGATACTGGGGCTTCGTAAGTCGTCGCCCGGCGCTGATCGGCTCCTGCTGGGCTTCCCACCAGCGGGATTCACCCGGTAGGGCCTCGATCGACTGGGCGGCGCGAAGATGAACCCCATCCCGTTTAAGACTCTGTGGCCTGTAAAAAGGCCACCACTCACCGGACTTGACCTATTGGTTAACCACAGATGGACAACCAAGGGCCTTAGGGCCCAACTCAAGGACCGGCCCGTTTTAACGGACCGCGAGAGACACCCCCAAAGGGGAACTAACTGTCCCGAAGGCTCCACACACCTCAGACAGGGTGGAGTGAAGAGAGCGAGTAGTAGGCTACTTTTTAGCCTAAATTCCTACGGGAGCGAGACCTACGCGGCTGTTACCTACGGGTCCCGAAGCGAAGCGCGGGCGGTTCTCTAGTACCTACATAATACACATAAGTTGATAGACACTTTATCATCCATTTTATTGCTGAATCACGTAAAAGTGCAGTCGTAGATATCACTTCATCAGTATTGGCATTTCAAATCACTAAAACAGTTCATAGAAACATTCAGTGTGTCGTGGATTATAAAGCGTTCTAACGGCAGCTTGTATCGTCTATCGTGAGGCCTAAAAAGAAGACAAAATGGCCTATCTGCCACGATATCCTGATATGGTTCGCCGAAATTTACAATGGATACCGCGACAGTCATGCATAAATTATTGCGCGGTTCACACAATCGCTGCCGACTTTCGCTAATTTGTTTAAGATAATGGCCGTATACAGGGACAATATTCGCGATAAATAATTATCCACGCAATTAACTTTATAACAAGTAATTTTGCAGCGATGCGATTGTAAAAAACAATTCACTTCACAGCTCTTGAAAGCTTTCGGGTTTCAAGAGCTGTGAAGTGAAGAGTTTTATTACATACTTAGAAAAGTGTAGGGCTAGTGACATATATTATTTTTAGAGGCGACCATATCTCAATCCTCTAAGGTATAAATGTGTCTATGACCGAATTAGAACGAGGTTTTTGACTCTTGTTCTGAGTCGGTCACAGTTGTCATGGGCGGCAGCGGAAGGGTGGTGCTGCCTCCTCATGCCACCTTAATTCCAGAAAATACTTACATACAAACATTGCAAGTAGATTGTAAAAAGCAAAGTGTTTGTTGCTAATTATTAAATACGAAGGAGTACATACCTAAAGCCATCCTAAAGCATAAAATAATACAACAGAATTTAATATCTCAAAGTCCAGCACTTACCTACATGTTTGCGCAAGGTTCTCTTAAATTACGGGAATTTCATTAAAATTCCAACGAATTTTATACAATAAATGCGAATATTTTATGTAATTACTTAAACGGTTCATATTGAGATGATGTCTATACCATCTATACCATCAGATATACTTGTACGAGTACAAATACGTTCACGGAATTAAATGGAAAGTGACAAATTAACGGTATTCACAATAGTAAGTTGTAAGCTACATAAATTCTTGTCAAGAGTCAGTTGTCAATGACGTCTATGACCGCAGTATCGCCGTGACCACGACCCACACAACGAGGTGGAAAAATTTGTAAGGTACGGCAGACCTGAGTGTCATATGCAGGACGGGGGCCTACCTGGAGGTAATTGGTTATCTTTTACCCATTTTCAATTCGCATTGTTGCTTGAACTACATAGGTCTATTTTGCAAACGTGTTAAGAAAGTACTCGATCTGCCAGCTATGACAAAAACTAAGAATTTTTTGTGTTATTTTCCAACGGTCTAAACGATTGATTTTTATACGTGTTACATCGGAACGGGAAATGTTCCGACAACATTCCGAATCTTTGGAAAGTATTTGAAGCTGAACTACGCTTCAAATCAAATTCCTTGTTCCTGAAATATGGTATAGGTATATCCAATATGCATCCTATTTTCCTTGGGTGTGATTTTAACCAATTCCTGGTGTGAGTGTGTAAATGTTCCCCATGTATTCGTCGACGCACGAATGCGCGTATGCGCTTTCAAATATCTTCTTAATCTTACTGACATTTCTTAAGGTGTATTTGATTTGATTCATAAATTTTCCAATAACAGCTGATCAATTTGCCATGATTCGAGACTGGTATTAAACCACGAAAGTTAATATAGGTAATAAGATAATCCAATTTACGGAAGGTACTTAGGTATAAGTAAAGTTCATTAACGAGCGTAAATCCAACTTTGTTATTCGTTATCGGCAGTAATCCGATTCGATTGCGGCCAAATTATGGACAAGGAATGTATGGCACACTTAAAATACCATGTTTATCAAGAGATCACAATTCTTTTCATTTAATACAAAATATGTACTACTAAAGTACTAACGAAACATTTTATTTATTTATCGTTATACTAGAGAACCGCCCGTGCTTCGCTTCGGGACCCGTAGGTAACAGACGCGTAGGTCCCGTTCCCGTAGGAATCTCGGCTAAACAGCAGCCTATTATTTGATATACTGGAACATCAGATTATTTGCCTATGACATATGTGAATTACATGTAGTATTTGATAGTGTGATTCAGAACTTGCAAATGAATTTTACTAACGCCATCTATTATCAACATTCGGAACTAAATATCTAGCAACTAACAAAATATCGATCTTCCCATAGGAATGAGATGTTTTTCCGCAGTAAAAAGGTGCCTACGTCGCTCTTCACACCACTAACTATCCCCACGTACATAAACCATACGATATAATAGCCAAGTTGCGACGTGAAAGCGTCACAAACAAACAAACAAACACACTTTCACATTTATAATATTAGTACGGATAGTACGGATTTCCACGTAAATACTTAGGCTAGTGTAAAATACAACGACCATGAGTACCCGCTACAGTTAAAATTTTAGTATCCATGACGATAAAAGTTTAAAATAACACAGAAAAATCCAATTACTGGCATTTTTGTGCAAAGAGATGATAAAACATCAGTTGCGAGCGCATCTATCACTTCAGCTTAATTGTCCGGGAATAAAAATCCAATTAAGAAAACTGCTGTAAACCCAAGAACGCGCACTTACAAGAAATTAGAATGAGCTGTAACTAGAAGTGGTATCATTTGTTTTATTCTGAAAAGTTAACACACGTATACCTGCGCACTAAATTATCTGTGTCCCAGGCAGCAAGAACAACTTAAACACAGACACACACATAACTAACATCTATGATATAAATATCCTAGTTATAACCAAGAAAACTATGTGGTCATCGTGTTATATGTATCATCATGATGCTATGATTCCTTGGTGAACGTGAAAAGGAAAACGGACATGAACATACACGCCTTAACCAAGAACAGAAATCTAAACTCCTCATCCAAATTTCTGTCTCCCTATGATTCGAACTTTGGTCCATCGACTAGCAATCCAAAATAATAATCACTTAACCAACTAACTAGCGATCAACTTGTCACTCGGCGATTAGTAAATAACGTATTTTCGTTTTGACAATTTTACAGGAAGAAATAAACTTAATTTGTAAGCGCTTAGTAATATTTTTATACTATCATATCTTAATTACTACATAATTAGATGTTAGAATACATAAAAAAATATATTAAATGTAGAAGATATAAGAAGGATCGTATGGTTACAATAATAATCACCATTTTAACTTCTAAAGTGTCCCACGCTGAAAATAGTACAATTACTCGTAATTTAATTCTAATATGCACATAACCTTCGAAAATCAGAGATGCTCACTTCTCATCAATACATTTCAATGTAGTCAAAGTCCACAACAAAATGACCTGTTAAAAGTTGAAATACGTGATTTTAAGTTATAAATTCAGCTTCCATTTTCCGTACCAGTTTTCATACCGACAACATAACATCGGTAGCCAATCAAAATTTATACGTCTTATAAATATTATATGACCTAGCACTACATTTTATATTGAATTTGTGCACCAAAATAATACAAAGCAGTAACTGAATCCCGCGCACGTACAACTGAAATCAAATTTTATGTTTCGAATCCTTGTGAAGTATGGCGCACAATCTGATTTATCTGTCGTTATGTTGGCACTGCTTGTCTACGTTTTATTGGCTTTTTGTTATATTGCTTCCACAGCTAGAAAAATCAGGTGATAATGTTTAGTATAGTAAACTTGAAATTTAGGTAGCAAACGAGCATGAAGCGCCACTCTTCCGCTGCCGCCCATGACAACTGTGACCGACTAAGAGTGCTAGAGACAAATTTAAATTTTTTAGGTGACTGGGATACGACATCACAAAAAGAATGTTGCCGCGGCCGAAAACCTGACTCTTATAAAAATCTTACGCTAGGTAACCAGGTGCTACGCTACGGGTTTTCTTAACAATATTTTTATAATCTCAAAGTTACTGCGCTCGATATATTAGGTGCTACGCTAGGGGTTTTCTAACAATATTTTTGAATTTCAAAGTTACTACGCTCAATATCTTTAACATACTGCGCTCAGTCCAGTGCCGCATCTAGGAGTTGTGTATCAGTTGCAGATGGTGGTTTTTCGGCGGCTAATTAAAAGGGCTGGGTTACGAAAATTACCAGCATTATGGTTTCATTGGGATATTATTGCTGCCTTCTTTACAGCCTCCGTTGCTGAAACGGTTTGTATTTTATATCTGGTATATGTTAGCTTGATTTAAAGTGGTTCGTATACAATAGATGAAGGTTCTTTTGATATTTTCCTAGAAATTTTTCAGACGTGTCTTTACTGGGGTACTGGTCGAGCTCCGATTGTTCGGTATTAGAACCTGTTTACATGGGAGCGGTGTTAAATTTTTTTTAAAGTGTGATTCAAGTTTGACGAATCGTCACCGTATGCTCATTATGTGAGGACCTTTTGACAGGATGGCAAATGAAGTAATGTCTACTACTTTGTGTTTTTGACACGATGTCATGAGAATCCCATGATTTAATAAAATACATAATTGTGAGTACCTGATTCAATTTGTATGTTCACATTTCAGGGCTCGACCAATAGTGAATATTACTAAATCACTCAGACACTTTCTGTGGATATCATCAGATTGCTAATTTAGTGGTTAAAATATATACAAATAATATGAAACCAATTAAAGTAAAACTATCTTTGACTATTATTTCATTAATTAAGCATTAATCAGGCGGCATAATGATACGTCATTTATGGTTCCGTGAACATTTGGAATATGCTCATCTGTGGTTTCATTCGCTTACAAAATGAGAAATTGTGGTAAGAATTATTAAATAGGTTATAATGTGGTAATACGATTCATCGTAGACTATTGTCATCAGCTGTTAAGTGGAGTTGAAGGGGAAATTTTGGATCACATCGTAGACAGGGTGACACAGGACAGCACGAGATACTCGTAGCATGAGAAAGAGCGTTTACATGTGGCTCAAAAAAACTTCCGCTCAGCTGTAATTTGCATGCACGTAACTGTGTTTTTATTGAAAAATCCGGAACGCAATGCGAAATAAATGGTAGTATCGTTTTGTCTGTTTTTTTCGTCTCAATTGGCGTAAGTTGTTTCTTTTCTTATGCGAATGCGAAAGATGGCATCCATTGGTATACCTATAAACTTACTCTTTTCCGTGGGACGATATTCATTTGATTATCCGCACAGAATTAATATAAATTCAGAATCAGAATCATATTATGTGTCAGAAATCTTGTTGATTAGATGACATACTTCATTATGCTGTGTGGCTCATTTATCGCCCTAAAAGAACTTATAATACCTATTGTAATACTCGTAGTGTTTATTAAACTTTCAACGCAGTCTGATTAGTGTGTTTACAGCGTATCTTCGTATACCGTGGACGAGGCTCTTTATCAACATTATTCGTAATATTACGTTCCCTCTTAGGTTTAATAAGCAATCTTGGGGCAATCTTATATACATTGAAGGAATTTATGCCACGTAATATAAGTAATACTCGGACAAATTATTATCTTTAAAAGATGATATCGCGAGTGTTACATAATTTTAGGATCAAAATATAATATAAACTAGCTGACCCGGCAGACTTTTTTCTGCACCGTGTATTATATTTATCCTAACCGTATTGATATAAATTAGAGCATACTGAAAATACCATTGCTTTGGCGGCACGTTGATATCTCTAATGCTTTGGGTGATGCTTAAAGGTATCTCTAGGTAAGGTAGAGTTACTATCACGTTCAATATTTTTCGAAATCTATAACAGTAAAGGTAATTCTCTTTGTTCCCCACGTTTCTTCCATATTTTTTCTTTCTCACAAACCTGGTTCTCATAATACCAAACTCAAGGAAAAATTATTTTTTCTTTGTGTTTGGTTCGAAACGCAATGCGAAAATAAACGCGAAAATAAAATAAACGCGAATGAAAATTATTTTTTCGTTGTGTTTTGTATTATGAGAATTTGGTATTATCCATTATGTGGTGTAGCTTTTTAGAAGTGATGCGCTTATATAGGTATCTACTTACTATTTGAACAAATAAACAAACTCGTCAGCTTTATAATATTAGCAGGTACCTACCTAGGTATAGGCTTGAACTATAAGAATGAATACTAGAACAAACGATGGTTTGCTAGCAGTTACAAAGTAAGTAATATGTACTTTTTCAGGAGGACTACCTTGTTTTTTCTTTGTTAAAGGGTAGCTACATAATGGTGATCGATTACCAACGAGTCTCTTCAAACAATTACTAACACTAACTAACAAAAACAGACTATTCTTACCTAATATGATCTACTAAACTGATGTTGTGCGTTGAATATTATATCTATGATCTATTTAATAAGATGACTATTCTTATTAATAAACCATGTTGATGAATGTATTAATAGGTATTATATCCTTATAATTTTTCGGTAACTTGTGTGTCGGTAAGTAAAACTGCTGATAAAACAAGTAACCATAGCTTGTATTTACAAATATAAAATTGATATTTCGAAGCGTTGTGACGAGGGATTACGGGCATCATAAAATAAATATCCGGTGCAAATGATTTCCGCAAGCATCCATCAGACGTCAGTGACGTCACACGTCGCAGCCAGCTATCGGGATGTAATTCATCCACAGCCATGCTCTGGGATGGTTTACCTCCCATAAATTATTATGGTAATGGTCTCTTTCGTAAACGCAACAAATCTATACTTCTATACTAGTAATAGGTATAAAGCAGAAGAGTTTGTTTGTTTGTTCGCTTGAACGAGCTAATCTCAGGAACTACTGGTTCGAATTAAAAATTCTTTTTGTGTTAAATAGTCCAATTATTGAGGAAGGCTATAGGCTACATAGCATCACGCTACGATCAAAAGGAGCGGAGCAACAAGCTTCCTAAGCGAGGGAGTCTACATATCTACATAATAATATAAGTGCAGGCAGCCCCATACTAAGATTCTCTGTGTCGTGGGTCTAATGGACACCACACAATACACTTATCAACAATACATCTTACCAAGAACAGAAATTTAAACACACTTAAATTTCCACTTCGGTAAGAATGACCCTTCGAATGGTGACACCGCATAGTTACCATGCTGCATCACTGAATTCACTGATGCGGCATGGTTACAATTGCGCAGCACGGATTCATCAAATATAAATATCGGTACATTTAATTTAAACTCGGAAATATTTTTGGCTCTCGAACGATGCGACTGAATCGTGTAAATTAAATTTCTCGATGCATTATGAAAGAGAGTTTTCCGCGTTAGTAACTGATGCTATTTTTAATTATTAAAATCCATTCAGATAGGTACTCGGACTGACGACAGCAACTCTTGTCTACTCATTTAAACGATTCCCATAATAGCGATATGACCTGGGTACAAAGGTTACAAGATAGTCAAATGTACCTACATTTTAGATGGATATGGTAAATTCGGGTACCTATTTATAGTCATAGTCATTAACTTACAAATTGATTTAAATATAAAAATATCACTGTGCTGTGGCGTGACTTACTCTTGCATGATTTTTCGATATAATCTGTTAAGAAAGGAGACAATAATCTTTACTTTAAAAAATAAATCGGCGTGTAGCTTTTGGGGCCATAATATACTCGTATATTTGAGTAACATTCTTGTATGCACCAAACGAGCTCAGGGCCTGGTGTAATACCTGGTGTAGTTAGTCTAACAACTCAACTCCCAGCATCAGTCACATGTCACAGACAGGTAATGACTTAACTCTATTTTTCAAATCAAGAATATTTATTCTTTATGTACATTACACATTATACAGCGATTTCGCTGTCGCTGACTCCAGCTTCAATAATGTATTTATTGACAGACATGTGCATACTGAAATTTAATATATAATTGGGACCACCAGGGTATTATTTATGAATAGATACTTAGTTTTATATAGGTTCGTAGTAGTCTGAAAATTTGAACACCATTATTATGGTAGGTAGATAGATTGTGAGACCTATACTTAAACATAAATAGTAGGTATCTCTGTAACCACAATTTCAGCAAATACTATACTCATTCATTCGTTCATTATACACGTAGATATTGCGTTAATTTCATCAGTCTGTAATTCAGTTTAATTATTCAAAGTAATTTCGCTCATAGTCCGGCTTTGTCGATCCTAAGGGATTGACAGCGTTTTGGCAGGTAGTTGAATGAAACGTGTGAGCGGTGTGGGATTCCTCTTTCGTAACTGGTTACGAAACTTTAGTTACCAAAGTGGACGAAGCGAAAATAATTATGTATTAGGGATTGATAGCGAGCGTAGCAGGTAGTTGAATGAAATGGGTGAGCGGTAGTTATGAGAAAAATATGTACATATTTTGAGCATTGCTTTGCTCGGCAGTTAAAGGTACTGGCTGTTACGAGTATCACTACATAGTACAAAACATAGTCGCCCTATCTGTCTATGTTTTTCTAAGTATTTTTCTAAACCATGCAACCGGTTTAGGTGTAGTACCTACTTGTCAAGGAAGGTTTTTATTTATTTATTGCAACTCTTATATCTAACATTGCAGGGGTTTCCCTAATGCGCTAGATAAGCTTAACTAATATAAATACTTTATATAAAGTTTATGTACATACATTCTTATGTACCTAATAATTTGCAATGTTAGGCTATGTAGATTCCCCATTTAATGCTCTCCGAAGGTAGGGCGGTTGGCTGGTCGATAGATAAGAGCCTGTTAAGCCACGGCGGAAGCCTTCTGGTTGACTACTAAATCCTCCAGCGCTCAGCGAAGCAGTGCTGTAGAGTAATCTGTGAAGTTAATATCTAAGCGCAGTACTGGGCAATAATGAGTTGACGCCTTTAACTTTCATGTGCTCTTCCAATCCGTCATTTACAAATTTTAATGAGTAGGCTATGCGGTGTCGTTTTGTACCGTAATATATTTATTATTACCGCAGCCTGGTTGTTATCGGTAGGTAGATAGCAGGGTTAAGCCACATCGAAGGCCTTCTGGGTGACTACTAAATCCACCAATTCTCAGTGGCACAGTGCTGTACAGTAAACTCTAAAGACCCTTCAGCTGTGCGCTATTGGAGATATCTAAGCGCAGCTGTAGTGGGCATTACGTTCACTCCTTTAACTTTCATCTACTCTTCCAGTACGTTGTGTAATTCCAATGAGTAGGCTATGCGGTATGTTTGCCGTAATATACATATATATGTCCGGAATGTTTCTGCTCGCTGCGTGTATTTGTTCCCGTCGCGCGCGGAACTGGAATGATATTTCGCAGAGCCAAGTGTCACAAATGGTGCCACCAACTACCGCCACCGGCTCGTACACATTTATCGAACAAATTTTACTTACACATTCATAGTAACTCCTACATTTTTATGTTTCTGTTACTGCAACGCGTCCGTTTTAGAAGAATACAATACAGGATTTGCAACGTGAATTGGTAATGAAATGTTTATTTGATGACCATTACATTTCAGTAGTTTGCCCTGCCAACGTGCGCAGACCTGCAAAAGGCTACTAAGCGTGAAGTCCCGGATTCGATTCATAGTGCTTCTCGGGACTGTTTAAAAACCCCTGTACCTACAGAGTTAAATTTTTCTATGTCCTCTGGATCAGGCTGTGCGTTGTCTGTCTGACATCGTAATTGTTTTGTTAAGTAGAGACATCATATTATGCACTTTTTACATAATATATATCATTAACGGGTACAATAACCAGAGTGTAACTGTGAGTTAATTAATCGTATTAACAAGCTTTAACTAAAGGTTTTTTTAAATCACGACTGACGCAATACGACCGCAAGCATTTTCTAAATCTTGCAGTTGGGTCGTAATATGGATTTTACAACGAAACCCAACAAAGAATGGCCGTCGATTTCCGAAGCCGAGCGCGCGGTAAGTGCGAACGTCTAACTTTAAAAGAAATATGTACGTACCTACTCTAAAATATCAACGATCCTTGTAAGTTGACTATTTGGCGTGTTAAAGAGTTTGTTATATAATATTTTCGTGGATACTAATCCGTTTTGGAGCAGCGTGGTGGATATGCTCTGTGCCCCCTCTATGCCTTAATGATGAGGAGAGATTGGTGGCCACGGCACATATATTTACAGTTTTCGTGTAAGTAAATACGCTAAGGTACCTACATCCGTAATAACTCCGCTAACTGGTGATTTAAATGTATGATGGTCAGAGCAGCATTTGTCGTAAACCGACATTAAGGGTCCCCGCAGACTGACTGCAGCCACCGGCGGCTGTGGCGTTATCTGTGGCGCTTCTTTTTAGAAGGGCGATCCGGCCAACAGCCAACAGCTCCAATAACAGTGTGGCGAATTCAGCCGAAGATGCTGTCAGTCGGACCGCGCTTCTAAAAAGAAACGCCAGAGCACCAAAGCCGCCGGTGGCTGCAGCCAGTCTACGGGGACCCTAACGTAACCAGGACACTCGAATCGAACCATGTTGTATTTGTTCCCGTCGTGTGCAGTGTCGCGACAGCCATGGAAGCATTGTCACAGTCCACATAATGTGGATCAAAATTAAACTACGGTCTATACTTAATAAAAACTTGTACCATAATTTTCAGAACAAAAGATTTCATCCCTCATATGTATAAGCAGACGCCACCAGAATCAGGTGTTAAGTGATTACACCTGATTCTGATTCATTAATGCTTTATCAGCCTCGAAAGAGAACAATAAAACATCCACACATACCTATTATATTAAATTGACTTGTTGATAAATAAGTGCTACTATTCAATTAAAGAATTTCTGGATGATAAGGAGATAATGTAGTTTAGGTTTATAATATAATGTGAATGGTAATTTTATATGTTATTTGACAAATGTTATTCAATTTATTATAATTATTTTTAGTTTATAGTATTCAATATTGTATTATTGTATACCTGTGACAGGTAGGACATAGAGACCAAATGCCATTATTGTATCTGACCAAACTTTGTACCTATTGTCCACAATAAAATATCTTTGACTTTGACTTTGACTTTGAACAATGTCTTGGATATCAGCGGTAAAACCCCAAGTCTTTTATCCTATTGGCAGTATCTACACACTTTTGTGTTCTTGTGAAATATTTTTTCATTAACTTACGTGGTAATTAATTTATTATACGCATAAGGTTACGTTTTTTACGTTTCCTATTTTATGCCTCTTTAACTATTTCATTATTTTTCTTAATAGGCTCTTAGTACCTAGTTATAGGTCCAGAGTAAATTGCCTCTCTAAACCAATTCCATTTTATTAGCTCATAAATCAATGTTTATTTTCTGATACACTCTTAAAACTTAACGAAACACATTCGTCTGAAAAATGAAGGAATCGTTTCGATTCCGGATACTTGTCCGTATTTTATTATTTTTATTACGCAAGGTAACGTATCGAAAATATATGCCCTCATAAACTATGCCGTAAAACTGGAAATTTAATAAAACAGACACGGGTTTTCTTATGGGGCGAAGAGTTTGGTCTTTATGTGCCGAATGGAGGTACGAAGCCTTTACGAAGGGTCTAACCCTAATTGGAAAGTTATATTGGGGATCAACTGATTGGTTGTATTTCAAGGGATTTTAAATTAAAAAGGGTTTGCAGGTTCTCTAAATAAACGCTGAAACAACAATTTTAACTATTGTTAGTTGCGTGGACAGGCATTGTCTATATTAAAATGTCCAGAATCAGTTATATCAGCACATAAAATTTGACCCGTTTGGTGCAATAATGATAAGTTACCACGCCAGATTGCCATTTGAAAGATCCTGAGTTTGATTCTCACCGAGACAGAAATAATAATTCCCTCGTCCATGGCACCCTTAACTTAACGTAAGGAAACTTAACGTTACAGTCACACAGTCTTTCCTCTTCCTTTTTTCTCCGCTACCAACGCATTGTTGGTAGCGTACCAAATCTTTGATTTACATCACACGACTCTTCCGGTTGTTTATTGGCTATTAATATAAAAAAGTAACTTAATTCACCACCGTTCACCACTTATCTCAAACAAAGTGGGATGAAACTTATTACTTTCATGGTAGTGCCTCTCTATAGTTCATCTCAGCCACTTTTCTTTTTAGTACCATATAAACACAACGAATTGCCAAGAGTTAAGAACCGTGTCGTCTGAGAGTGTTATAGTCCAAAAATTGCCAGAGAACAGAGGATTCTCCAAGTCAATGTTAAGTTAGAATAAGTGAGTTTTAAGTTGCGAAACTCGTGTTTAAGTATTAAGATCCAGCGATAAGTATTTCCGAACTTATTCAAATGTTTTAATCTTGCAATTTGAAGTATTCGAACTTTATAGTTTTTTTTTTGTTTCAGAGGTCATGACTGTCCCGGTTGTTGATAAGAAGGGTTACGGCTCGAGCTATATAAAAAATCTACACTAGAAATGATCCCGTGATTTATACAGTCAACACAACACGCTTGAAATTGTCTTTAAAAACATTGTTTCTTATTAAGAAACATGACCAACTTCATAAAAAAGAATATTATTAATAATCACGTACTTATTTTTATAAACCTACCTTTCAAGGACTCAAATCCTTTAGAAAATATGAAGCGATACAAATATCAGTGCAATCTAACCGCTCGCTACGATCCCATAGCTTGCACCAACCGAACTCTGACGAAGGAATCAGTTTTCGTTAGGAACACGAACTTAAATTAGAAAGCTGTAACCGCAGCGATTCTTTGATCAAACTCAAATTGCTATTCAATGTTTTAACTCCAATCGGAGTAACTCATCAATTTGTTAATTTCACTTCCTCGTTGATCATTCGCTTTCGTCCCGGTTGATCCCTTCGATGGATTCTGGAAAGTTCGTCGGATTAATTTGGGGATAGTAATGGGATCGTCTCTTCTTTCTCTCTTCTTTTCTTTTTTTTTCTTTTACGAGCCCGGTGGCAATAGTTCGAGGGGGAAAAGACAGTTGTCTTGGGTCACGGCTGGAAGAACGTTCCTTTCCCTGTAGGTATAGTAAAATTTCCAACATATTCGATGTTATGTACCTACTAGAGAACCGCCCGCGCTTCGCTTCGGGACCCCTAGGTAACAGCCGCGTAGGTCCCGCTCCCGTAGGAATATCGCCTAATAAGTAGCCTATAATATGATATAGTGGAACATCAGATATAACATTTGCCTATAACATAGGTAAGTAAATTACATGTACCTAGTATTTGATAGCGTGAATCAGATCTTGCAAATGAATTTTACTAACGCCATCTATTAACAACATCCGGCACTAAATATCTAGCAAGTAATAATACATCGATCTTCCCATGGGAATGAGATGTTTTTCCGCGGTAAAAAGTAGCCTACGTCACTCTCCACCCTCCTAACTATCCCCACACACATAAACCATACCATATAATAGCCATGTTGCGACGTGAAAGAGTCACAAACAAACAAACACACTTTCACATTTATAATATTAGTACGGATGATACTAAGAGGTAATGACTACAATAATTGTTATAATACGAGAGTAGGTAAGTAGATACTTTACCTAAAGATGTGAACTTTAAGTTAAAAGATGTATCGGTAAGATTTACAATATCATAAAATACTGCCAAAGCTACTAGAAAACAATACGTATACTTATAACTTAAAACTTTAATATCCTTACTAATATTATAAATGTGAAAGTGTGTTTGTTTGTTTGTTTGTTTGTGACGCTTTCACGTCGCAACAAAGCTATTATATGGTAAGGTTTATGTGTGTGGGGATAGTTAGGAGGGTGGAGAGTGACGTAGGCTACTTTTTACCGCGGAAAAACATCCCATTCCCATGGGAAGATCGATGTTTTGTTAGTTGCTAGATATTTATTTTTGGAGTTGTCAATAGATGGCGTTAATAAAATTCATTTGCAAGTTCTGAATTACGCTATCAAATACTACATGTAATTTACTTAAGTCAAATGTAATAGGCTACTTTAGCTCTGCCTCGAGAACTCCCCGCTCCGGCTGTATTCAGTGTACCGCCCGCCCGCTGGCACTATCCTGTTGGCTGATGTCCGCAAGTTGCTGGACTCGCCGACACAGGTGGTGGGCGCGGGCGACTGGAACTGCAAGCATCCGGGGTGGAATAGCCTAGCTGCCAACAGAAGTGGAAGGCTACTTTTTGATGCCGCTGAACAGCACGGCTACACTGTCGAGGGTGTTGCACACCGTTACCGCGGCTCTGAATAAGAGAGAACGCGTGTGTGCAGTATTCCTCGACATGGAAAAGGCGTTCGACCGTGTTTGGCACGACGGCTTTCTCTACAAGATCTCGCAGTCGTCGGCGCCCCGGAGTGCCGTTAAGGTGATCTCCAGTTTCCTCGAAAATAGAAGCTTCAGAGTAGTGGTTGAAGACGCCGAATCCACCGAGCGTCCGATCGCAGCCGGCGTCCCGCAAGGGAGTTGCCTGTCCCCGGTCTGCTACGCCTGATACACCGACGACATCCCGGCGGCAGGGGGGCGTCGCTTGCCCTGTATGCCGATGACGTGGCGTACATCACCACGTCGCTGAATAGAACCCACGCCATCGTCAAGATGCAGCGTGCGCTTGATGCCCTCCCCGAATGGCTCGCCGCGTGGAGACTGTCGGTGAATGTCGGGAAGACGCAGGCCGTGAACATAGGAGGATACCACAACAGGCGGGACCCTACTCTGGAGCTTCACGGACAAGATATCCAATGGGCCCCACAGGCCAAATACCGGGGGGCAAAATCGACGGAAGACTTTCGATGAAGCCACAGGTTACGAAAGCCGTCGCGAATTCCAGAAGCGCGATGGCAGAAACCAGTGCTCTCCTCGAGCCTCCCTCTCGGACTGAAGCTCGGGGTCTATAAGACCTACATCAGATCCCGCCTCACGTACGCGGCACCGGCGTGGTACGCGCTCGCCAGCGAACCGCAGCGCAAGAGGATGCGCGCGGTTCAGGCGATTGCGCTCCGCCGGCTGACTGGTGCGCCGAGGTACGTCAGGAACGCCGTCATCCAGAGGGACCTTCGAGTCGAGAGCCTGGACGACTTCATCGAGCGATTGACACGCAACATGTTCGGGCGTGTCGACGCGTCGCGGTTCCCGCATCTATCTGCAGGACCTGGTGCCGCTCCACACCCGTCCACCGGACCGCTGGGCCTTCCCGCGCGACTTGCTGGTTGCGCGGGACGGGGCTAGCACTGACTGATACTGGGGCTTCGTAAGTCGTCGCCCGGCGCTGATCGGCTCCTGCTGGGCTTCCCACCAGCGGGATTCACCCGGAAGGGCCTCGATCGCCTGGGCGGCGCGAAGATGAACCCCATCCCGTTTAAGACTCTGTGGCCTGTAAAAAGGCCACCACTCACCGGACTTGACCTATTGGTTAACCACAGATGGACAACCAAGGGCCTAAGGCCCGAACCCAAGGACCGGCCCGTTTCAACGGGCCGCGAGAGACACCCCCAAAGGGGAACTAACTGTCCCGAGGGCTCCACACACCTCAGACAGGGTGGAGTGAAGAGAGCGAGTAGTAGGCTACTTTTTAGCCTAAATTCCTACGGGAGCGAGACCTACGCGGCTGTTACCTACGGGTCCCGAAGCGAAGCGCGGGCGGTTCTCTAGTTAGGTAATAAAAATATTAAAAATTAAAATGTAGCTCGCATATACTTAAATTGATGTTCGCGGGGTTTCCTGAAAGCTGGTGACGTCGTAAAAATACTTTTACGAATTCCTTCGCCGTTAGCAATTCTGAGGATCTTTTGTTCTGAGGAAAAAAATTGAAGTGAAGTTTTCATTGTTCTTAAAGTCTAAAAGGTCGTAACCTCGTAACAATACGCCAATTACTTTAATCTGAGGTATAACTCGAGCTGTCAGCAGGAAGCATTACGCGAGAAAATTTTAAACTGGTTTAAGGGTATTGAACTGTATTGAGTGGGAAAATCTAGGGTAGGTAATGATTTTATTTCATAACAGTAACACCGTCGCTTCGAAAAATATTTTGGGTGGAATTGTTTAAAAATAGTTCCGTCTGTTTTATTTGTTAACCGGTTGACATTTGACACTTTTTTATTTCGTATAAAGCAGTGCTTGACAACGAACCCACCAGATAAAAAATACAAAATAAAATTAACAAACATAAAATCCGACAATAGAAAAACAGAAAATAATCTGAAGCCATTAATATACATAATTATATTACATGCTTATTGTTATATTGTAATAGCCTTTCTATGTTAAACGTACAGATATCGGTAAGTTACATTTTTTATTTATTTATAATATGATTGAGAGAGGAAGGATATAGAAAATACGAACCGTCGCGTCGTTATACGAGTAATATAGAGTTTCGCGACTGAATAACTCAATTTTACATACAAGTAGACGTACAGTTCGATATGAATTTTATTCAAAATTTACGACACAGTTCTCTAGGTGTCTACTTTGTTACCCTGCAGGGGACATTTTTGAGAAAATATAACCGCAATAAAATTTTATTTTTCGGACGGAATGCGATTTCATCAATTTGTGAGGGCAATAAAATAAAACATACAGTCCGCCCAACTTATCTCTGAAATGGCAAAAATTTGAACTAACGAAAAGTCATTCATAAGTACGTTGTGTTCATTCATCTGTCAGTTACTAGTGTGCAATGATTGGTCAAATGAATGTCAAATGCGTCCGACAGCGCCTCTTTCGTTTCAGTCTTAAGTTGGGTTTACTATAGATCTGTCGACTCCATCACTGTCTAACGGCCAATCAGCCGGCGCGCAGCAATAGCGGTTATTTGAATTCTAAATTCGAATGGCATCGGAATGAATTACCCTCATAATTTGTACAATATCCTAATTAATTCATATTACTAAATTCATTTAAAAACTATTTTAAAAACATGAAAAACTATTGTCACAAGATTTTCTTATTAAATAAATTGAAGCTCGTTACACTAATGTTATATTTTAATACATATAATATGATTTTTAACTTTCAGTACAAGATATCCTCTAAAGAATACTTACTTACATTCTATTAGATTTTAAATTCATTTAAATTTTTAAGATATTATTTGACCCTTGCTCAAATAAGTCAAATTTTGGAAGCTAAATAAGTCGTAAGTCGGTACCTGTTATCTAGGGTTGAAATCATACATATTAGTTTAGTACCGATAACAATCTAATTTTATGATAACTACGTTTAGGATTGGTTACAGTTACAGGTGAGAGAACTCCGCAGTGGCAGCGGTCAATATCGCATGAAATTTCACATGCGCATTTAATAACGTTATCTCGTTCTGAAGTCCATCATAAACTGACTGCCGCACCTTAGGGAATGCACCAAACGAGTAATCTCATTGGTCAACGGCATAGGCACTGAATATAAGGTCTTTTACAAAGATGTATTAAATATCTAGATGGAACATCGAATCCGCGAAAAGTGTCAAAAAGTTGTGGCCAACAGTTGGCCACAACTTTTATATCATTACGCACAGATTACGCACACATAGACAATAAATGAACGCGAAAAACATCGCCTACACGCAGACATGCTTGATAATATTGCCTTGTTTTTTTTGCTTTCATTGTAGGGCGACGCTCAATCTAGATATTTAAAACATCATTGGTCTTTTATTAAGGTCGTCACCCTTTAGGTAGGTACAGATTAATCTTCGCCTACGCTATTTACCTGTCTGTCTGATTAGAAATAAGCAAACTCCTGCAGCTACTTTTAATAAGTTAGGACCTAATGTGTTTCTCCTACAAGGAATCTGTAAATAAATTATTTCCCGACCCATTTTTCTGTGATTCTTCCTGTACCTATTTGAAGTTTCACAAAGCCTCCTCCAAAACAAATAATAATAAAAATCTGTATATTTGTTTAGTAAAGAATCATACAAGACATTAATTTAGTAAGTAACTAAGTTTTTATTGAGTAACTTGCGTCACTTATCAATACTACGATAATTGTTTAACAGTGACTTATTTTAAGAATGTGTATTGAACGAATTTTCTAAAAATAATGAATAATAATTTTTCAATTTTCAATTTTTTTTAAAACAATAAAACAAAACAGATGTGCCGACTCCATCACTGTCGGCCAGCCAATCAGCGCAGCGCCGAGCGATGGCAGTTATTTAAATTCTAAATTCGAATGAAACTTTGAATGGAATGAAGTAGATAATTTTAAACGAAATAGCTCCATTATAATAGAGTGACTGGAATCATTTTATGCTATCAAAGGGGGGGGGGTATTTCGTCCGAAATGAGATAGTTAAAATGAATTTACTGAAGATTAGAAATGTTGTGGTATAAGGTTTGAGGTCAATGAGGATTTAAAAAGTGAAATTATTTTGATATCATCATTAAAAACCCTTCACCGCTTATTTCGGTTAGCAACACGTGTCTGCAATGATACCGAACTATGTCGAACCACGATGACTCCGTCGCCTAGTTGGTACTTGTGATGCGAAAGATCTTGGTTTCTATTCCTGACCGAGGCAGATATTTACGAAAAAAATATTTTTTTATTCTCGAGTTGTAGGTGTTAGATGTCTTATTTGTGGTCCATGCCATACGTGACACAGAAAATATTAACACAAGAGTGTATATTACGTAAACACTTTAACTCGGTACTATGAGTGGACATAAGCAAAACAGCATCAAACAGACTTCGCGGCATCATTGAGCAGTATTAATCCTACTTCCTACTAATATTATAAATGCGAAAGTTTGTAAGGATGTATGTGAGTGAGTGTGTGTGTGGGTTTGTTACTCTTTCACGCAAAAACTACTGAACGGACTTTCATGAAACTTTGCAGTAATATAGCTTAGACATCGGAATAACATAATTTGTTAAAATTAATAGAGATTTTTTATGGGACTGGTTTCCCGAAGTGAAGCGAGGGCGTATTTACTAGTAGGTACTCATATAGTTATGTCATATGTTATGTAATAGTCATATAGTGATGGTTAATTCGGACTCTCCTATTATACCGCTAATGCCAGTCCAAACATTGGTTTAACCAATGAGCAATGATTGGTCGTAGTCCGTCAACAGGCTGTAATCCGGCGGGCTGCGCGCGGGTCACGGCTTCATCTTGCTACTATCATCGGGTGTATTGCTTTCATATAATTATTGTTATAAACTACTTATTTACATAGCGACACCGCCTTCGGTGATGCACGGTTGGTGTTTGAATTGTGTAACTAATTATAATTAGAGATATTATTCACCGCCCGCCAAGGTACTCAGTACCATTCCTACCGTCATAATAATTGTTTTTAAGAGCAATTGTGTTCCGGATAGGAAGGTGTGGAGCCGGTTCACTTTTTTAGAGCCGACCATCTCAGTCCTCAGGGGTAGCAATGCATCTGTGACCGAATTGGAACAAGACTCACACTAATCATTACTAACTGGACAATACTAATATTAACTAACAGGACTAACTATCACTAACAGTCCCTGTCCTCACACTTATTAATAAGTATATACTATTATTACTTATTATAACAAACTAACCAACTAACATTCTAACACCATCTACTAATTGGACTAACCACCCTAGTCCCTAAATTGGGTCTTTTTCTAAGTCGGTCACAATTGCCAGCGGAAGGATGGTGCTGCATGCTCGTTTGCTACCTTAATTCATTTAAAAAAAAGAATGTATTTTATTACTATGTTCTTTGCAATATTATAACATTTTAAATGAACGTGTTTTTTTATTTAATTTGCGTCAACCTATGAGCCACTCAAGCCACGGTTTGTTTTTACTTCAAAGTTTATTCGGTTCAACTAAGAAGGCCAAGGCCTATGCCCTAGAGTCTAGACCTAGACTCTAGAGCAAACTGTAGCGCGCAGCTCCAGTGTAAATAAGAAGAGGCTTCTGTCGATGTCAATCGACATCGACAGCTTTACTTGCCCTTCGAAGTAGGTACGGGAATGGTCAATATTTTTGTACCTACCTAGCTACATATTTCTGAGTTGTCCTTATTAATAACTAGAGAACCGTCGTAGGTAACAGTCGCGTAGATGCCGCTCCCGTAGGAATCTCGGCTAAACAGTAGCCTATGGCCTATTATAATGATATACTGGAACATCAGTTATAACATTTGCCTATGACTTAAGTGAATTACATGTAGTATTTGATAGTGTGATTCAGAACTTGCAAATGAATTTTACTAACGCCATCTATTAACAACATCTGGAACTAAATATCTAGCAACTAATAAAACATCGATCTTCCCATGGGAATGAGATGTTTTTCCGCGGTAAAAAGTAGCCTACGTCACTCTCCACCCTCCTAACTATCTCCACAAACATAAACCATACCATATAACCTAGGAAAGAAACTTAGGAAAGAGTCACAAACAAACAAACACACTTTCACATTTATAATATTAGTATGGATTTGACAAAATATTGTAAGTTTGAAGTGCTTGGAGCCAGTTACCCTTTTAAGAGGCGACCATCTCAGTTCTCAAAGGTAGACATAATATTATAACTATAATAACTATGTATATCTACGTCATACCGCACTGACATAATATTTATGTTCTAAGCATCAGTGTATGCTAAATGTATGATTACGGATCTATGTAATTATCAATTTCACGATGCCCGCTATTTTAATGGCATTGTGTTTACAAATTAATTACAATTTTAACCATCCTTATTCAAATATTTTCAACATATTATTCGACTGCACTTGATTAAGCAATTTCTATTTGATATTTCCATGAGATAAGACAATAAATAATTGCTAGTGTATTCATAGTCCGGCGGCGTAGTGTAATCCACAAGCCGTGCGTATAGAGGCACGCATGCCACTGCTAGCTGGCTTGTTCAGACGTGCGACACTACACTACACTACGACGCGACATGTCGCAATCCTTGTGGGCTTCAGACCTGCGACACGACGCGATAACGACCCGGTATATGTCGCAATGCGTATGGCCGAAATTTTGTATGAAAATTTACAGTTTTGGTCACTTTTGGGATGTTTTATGCTTAATTACAGTTGGAAAATGCGACATCTGATTCTCATAACAATTGTTATCACAACAAATATTATTCTTCTTACTATCATTTACGAGTCTTGATACTATCCTTTATTATAAAGAGAAAGAATATTTCTGTGGCACCACCGCCACTGAGTCAAAATGTCGCAGCGAGACTATTCAAACGAGCGACATTTAGTCGCGTCGTTACGACGCTGTAAACTGTGAACAGACAAGCTTATTGAGAACAGATTTTCCATTTTCGAGAGACATCTTCTAAATAAACAATGGGCTTTATGGATATTGGAAGCTTTCCGACTTTAGTTGTCAATTCGCACGAATTATAAGTACAGACTGTTTCGTGCAAAACAACACTTTTAAATGTTAATCAGTGAGATAGGTATAAACGGTTTTGAATTAAAACTTGATCGGCGGTTTGAATAGTTCCATTGTATAAAAACTGATAGTTGTACCTAATCTTTAGCACAGAATCATAATAATAACAAATACCTAACGAGCAGGTAAGTCACTTTATGGTGACTCGTCACCTTCGCGCATAAATATCAATAAATCATTGGATTTGTCGACCAATACAAAAAGAGGATAGAAAGAAAATACTGGCTCACAATCCTCAAACTGAACACTACAAGCCGGATGGCGGCTGACTCAAGCAAAGATAAGCTTGACCATCCACCGAGCAGAGATAACTTCTAAGCTCTTACAGCAACTTGGTTTGCTATCCTGAGTTGGGGTCCTAGACTACCCCAACTTATATACTTTTACAATCAACTTCTGCAACTGGACGGATTATCAATTAGTTAACCAATTCCTCGGTGCTAGAGTAAATTTACTCTTCATTAAATTGTGATAGAATCATGACCGGGAGTCTTCGTCCCCGTCCGCCATCCGCGCCTAATACCGAACGCAAACTAATTAAAATTTCGTTATCTGTTGTTATATACGTAGGATTAGTTTGGTAAAGTCGGCAAATCAGAAGGCAGGAACTCGTTAAAGGGTTGTGGGGTCCTGTTATACATGTATGGGTAGGGTCATAGGGCAATGACCATGACATTCTATTACTCTGTCTTTGTCATTTTATTTCCCACAGTTGGGTATGGGTGTCTTCTCACAATGAAAGGTACACGAAATGGTACCTATACCTACTATGCTCGTCGATTGTGGATTGGAAGCGTTAAAAGACCTTTGAAGACATAATATTATATGATGAACTCTGCAGCTGTGCAAGATTTCTTACCAACCCAATGTTTTTCATATTTAAAACAAAGTAATCATTTATTAATTTCTACAATGCATATTGTTATGTAAATTAGAAGAATTTAAATATTCGAACCCTGATTCCAGGGAGTCTTGAGACGACACACGATGCACATTGTAACTGCCTCAGACCAATAAACTATAGACGGCGCGCCGTGAACAAAATCGCGAAGCCGGCAAAAGTGTGCCTAAAACACTAATCAAAACCAATAGAATGCCCTTTGTTGACAGTTTGAAATAGAACAAATTTAAACTTTATTTTTTGGAACACAAAGCTTCATTCATTTTTTATTATTTAGAACACAAAAGTCGTTTTGGTGTAAGCGCCGCCGTGTGTATTACAAGGCGAGTCGTACTTTTTGCCTGCTTCACGCTTTGTTCACGGCACGCCGTCTATAGTTTATTGGTCTGAGGTAACTGCTTGTTTAAACTTAATCCTCACCAAGCTCGACACAGTCACAAGTCACACAGATTTTATTGTCAGTTGTTATTACGTTATTATTCGACTTGACTCGTCTAGAGAATTGAACTAGAATATTGTCCGTAGACTAAGCTAGTGCTTCGCTTCGTTGTTGTCTAAGCTAGTGCTGCAGCGAACAAACACAGTACCGAGTGGCTAAATTCACTTTCAATAGACCCTTAAGTTAACAAGTCCATTAACAAATTAAACTGCTGTAAAGAAAATTAACGTAACAGGCGAAGTTATCGTATTGCTTTTACGATTGCGAGATCAGAAGCGCCCAGTTTTGTAATGAAAGTGATTCAAATGTTGAACATTTCAACCCTAAGTTACAAGATTCCAACGAATTTCTACACGGAAAAACATTTTGCTTGTTTTTGAGATAATTTTGTCGACGTGACATAATACTTATGAAAAGAACGGGAAGTTTCTGTTTCAAATAATATGTACAAATTAAATGACATCGTAATTATTGCTATCCTCTGAAAAACTCACTGCCCATGTAACAAACGTTATTATCTATATTAACAACAAACATAATATGTATGAATTACACTACTACCTACTAGTTATTTACTACATTATGATATCTAAAAAATAAAAATTAATTACCTACTGATAAAAATCGTAGGGCAATCATAGCAATTCGTACTGTCCCTATCGATTATCGGCTTCATAAACTAACATGGACATATGAACATGTGAACGATCATTAACTTCTGCCCACCAGTGGGAAGTGCCCGCCGCCGTCCGTCCCTTGCGTGTTCACGGCTCAGTAAAGTTCGCAAGTTGAACGCGTCATTAACCGGGGGCACCGGGGCCATCGCTGAAAATATTCACCCCGCGACGGAGCGCCTCCGATAAATTACCGACAATCTACTGGAAGATATGTAACCTTTCAGTTTAACCGAGTTCACACAGTCGATTTGACCTTCAGAGATTACTTTGTTTCAGTGTAAACATGAAAGGGTTAAGATTTTCATATTCATATTTGTCTGTAGGAAAGTTTACTTGTTTTACATTATTTTAAGTAACTTTGTTTTTTTAATATTTAATATATTTATAAAGTTGACTTTGGTAATCTGTGATCAAAGTTCGATCGTAATTTTGTCAAAGGGGTAGTCCATTATAGACTTTATATCTATTACAATCATTCGAACTTTGATCACAGATTACCAAAGTCAACTTTATAAATATATTAAAAAACAAAGTTACTTAAAATAATGTAAAACAAGTAAACTGTATTAAAAATAGAGGATTACTTTTTTACATGGTAAAATTTTAGCTCAATTTTAAACTCAATTAAACTTTCACACGGTGTGGAAATATGCAATTAAGTATGTGTATTGTCTATTTAACGCGACTGACAAAACGCATTTAATGTGTTAAAAAGCGCGATAAAATGCTGCGAAATTCTTCTTAAATTGAAAAAAAATTTATAGCTTCTTGAGAAGGGTGTCAATTTAAAATCATATTACAGAATAGTTGTATATTATGTGGACCACGAATATTTGCAACTGATAAAGCAATTTTACGAGCTCACGTCACTCTAGCCAAATGTTTTTTGCAAACCACAATTATTTTATTATCAACATCACTAAAACAACTATCCCTCTGGTAGGCGTGGATACCTTTTAACTTAAACCGAGTTATTCCGGTCTGATTCCCTAAATTGATCCACGGGTATAATCTATAGTTATCCGCGATAGCCACGTGCAAATTAGGCGACTTAATTTTGGAGAAATGTTAGTTAGGCTGGTTTCCTACAATGCTTTTCTGCACTGAAGTGATAATTTTGTAATTTCTAATGTGTATTTGATCTAGAATATTTACTAATAAATATTGAAACTTCAATAATAAAAGAAAGGTGTAGAAAAGCTTTCAATACCTATCTCTTGGTCCTAATTTGTAATAAAAGGTAGGTATATATTCAGGACACATTACAGGGAAGTCCTTATCTGGTCGTTTATAACTCCTCGGGTACATAACAACATAAACTGGAGGTTTTACACCTAAGGTCGGCCTCGAGGGTCTGATATTTACTTACAACATTATCGTAAACTCGGGCCCACGTACGGGCATGCAAATAGGACAAACGTTGGGAGGCCTAGAGACGGACGTAAAATGTCCGTTGTTATGGAAGCTCCTTTGATGTTTTAAATATCTAGATGGAACATCGAATCCGCGAAAACGTGTCAAAAAATTGTGGCTAGCTGTTAGCCACAATTTTTATATCATTACGCACAGATTACGCACACATAGACAATAAATGAACGTGAAAAACATCGCCTGCACGCACACAAGCTTGATAATGTTGCCTTGTTTTTTTTGTTTTCATTGTAGGGCGACGCTCAATCTAGATATTTAAAACATCATTGGGAAGCTCATACGTGGCTGAGACGCAGCGAGGTTACATTACATGTCTACTACGTCTTTTACGTGAAGGTGGGCCTATCTCCAGCTATATGCATGTAAAATGGAACTTTATAACATCTAAACTCAAATCATTTCTTTCATAAAACTCGTGTTCGGTGCCGCGGTTGCCGTTCCGGACTGTCGTACAAAGGTTCCTGGGTTTGATTTCCAGCCAGGTGAAAATTTGAATGATGAGTTAAAACTCCTAGTGTGTTCTCGTCTTTTTGCGTACTTAATCCTAGTGTGTGCTATGAGTGTGTAGCGTTATTTATCATTATATTTTCATGAAGGTAATAATTATACAATTATTAGTTTCACACATTAAATCTCATGAAAAAGATTAGAGCATACTCGACCACGCTGCTCTAGTACGCGATTGGTGGATTGAGCGATCTACCAATCTAGTCGTAAACGTTAAATATTTTGCATCCACATCTCTGTTGAAGGGTAATTAAGCCGTATTTCCTGAAAAGCGGAGGAGAAACTATAGATAAATATCTAAATTATTACAGTACTCATGTCCATGTTGTCCAATCCTTTGTGTCGCCAAAGACATACACATATACACAACTCAAATAAGACGTCACGAACACGTGCTAGTTTGCAAACGCTTTGGCAAATATCGGCCCGCCGGGAATTAAACCCGGAAACCCTTGTTTGCCAAGGTTACAGCCGTAGGAACCGCCACGAGATCTCATGCTCCGATTTTCCCAAGTATCTACTGTTTGTATATGCAAGAAATGTTTGTATCCAGCTCTACATTTACCTACATTAACTGTTTCCGTCACAAGGTCGTCTAAATAACTTAATCATTATAGGCTTTGAATGGTGATACGAAATTATGAGGCCAATAATAATATTGGAGTACCTTAGGTCGAAATATGACTACCCTCCTTTGCATCGCGATAACATGTAAAAATTCCCTAGCCTACGTATTTGCGTTCATTTTCCGAAAGTGTAAATCTCCGTTGGCTTAAGAAAATCCTCAAAAGCCCACAGCCAAGTGTATCCAGGCGGCATTATGGCGGATATTTGGGAAACAACATAAATTTTGTTGCTAAATACGCTAAATCTATTCCTGCGGTCCATAAGTCCACATATCATAAGGGATCGCGGTGCCATCCCCGGTATGTTAATGCGGGGAAGATTGTGTTTTGTTTATGGCATGAAGATGCAAACAGGTATGAGGTCGTTACGTTGCGGTCTGATAGAGAAGAAAAGATATCCTGTCTTAAAGGATCAGAATTGAGAACTCTTTTTTTTCTTTTCAGTGTTTCGTAGCCGAGAACTTTGATCAGTTGTGTCTGAAGTTTGAATTAAAATAGACTTTGAAATAGATCGATAAATAATTGATAGAAATATGTTTATTATTGTCAGAGTTTCCTCTGTTACAGTGCCATTGAATCATCAAATACTTATAGGTAAAGCAGTTGCTACTTACAAGGCTTACAAAGACTGCCAAAAGTGCTCTCGTCTCCTATTTATGAATTTTTGTTATTCTCTGAAGTCCAAATACCCATTTAAGCGAAAGATCGCTCACTCATCACGAAATATCGGAAATCGCATAGAGCGAATATTTAGGTAAAGTAAATTTTACAACAGGAGTTTAAAGTAGACATTACGAAAATTGTGCTTGAGGAATAATGAAACACATGTTTTGACATTTTTGGTTTATAAACCCTCTAGGCGTGATAGTTTGTTTTATATTTAACTTTGTAGAAAAATTAACTGACTTTCTAAATCGATAAGTATAGACACCTCAAAAACTACCCGGCAGATGTAGCTCAAATATGGGACTAGGATATAAATACCAGCTTTTGAATAAAAAATAATTAACAGTATAGGTTAACTTTATAGTACCATGAAGTAATACACAAAAAATGCAGTCGAATTGAGAACCTCCTTTTTTGAAGTCGGTTAAAAATTAGTCAAAAATGCAAAGCGGGTTACAGCTAGCATTAGAGTGCTAGTAATAACGTACAGTTACATACTAACTACGTACCATAACGTAACAGACGTAACGACGTACGAGTAGAATAAAGTAAGTAAAACGTACGAGTAGAATAAAGTACAGCTCTACGTCTGAATGTTTTTCACCCATTCATTGGTAAGTAGTGTTCACTAAGCCTGGACACCGAACCCGGGACGATTGATTACTGTTCACAGGCCATTAAGCAGGCGGCGGGTCCATAAATTAACAGTATCTCAGGCTTCGAGGCTCCAAAAGAGCGGTCCCGACCACTAAACCCTACAACTTACAAAATTAAGTATTCTTAGATAACTTACGTTTGGAGCATTGAAAAGTGGTAACCGATATTTACAAAGGTATTGTATACGTAATATGATAAATTTGTAACTGATCGTCGTCTGTAGGTACATGAAAGATAATATGAAGAATCTATCATTGTGGGAATTTAATATGACAATCTTATCCAAAAATGGTTTTCAGATTTTTTTAGTGTTTTTTCGTGGTTTTGTACGCTCTAATCTCATAAGCCGCTTCATCGATTTTAATTTTTAATGTGGTTTTGACTGATGTCTTGTGGTAAGTTTTATTTAGATTTTAGTATTTGTTTGATTTCAATCAGTTTAAACGTAAAAATATTGTCAACTAGAGAACCGCCCGCGCTTCGCTTCGGGACCCGTAGGTAACACCCGCGTAGGTCCCGCTCCCGTAGGAATTTAGGCTAAAAAGTAGCCTACTACTCGCTCTCTTCACTCCACCCTGTCTGAGGTGTGTGGAGCCCTCGGGACAGTTAGTTCCCCTTTGGGGATGTCTCTCGCGGCCCGTTAAAACGGGCCAGTCCTTGGGTTGGGCCCTAAGGCCCTTGGTTGTCCATCTGTGGTTAACCAATAGGTCAAGTCCGGTGAGTGGTGACCTTTTTACAGGCCACAGAGTCTTAAACGGGATGGGGTTCATCTTCGCGCCGCCCAGGCGATCGAGCCCCTACCGGGTGAATCCCGCTGGTGGGAAGCCCAGCAGGAGCCGACGACTTACGAAGCCCCAGTATCAGTCAGTGCTAGGCCCGTCCCGCGCAACCAGCAAGTCGCGCGGGAAGGCCCAGCGGTCCGGTGGACGGGTGTGGAGCGGCGCCAGGTCCTGCAGATGCGGGAACCGCGACGCGTCGACACGCCCGAACATGTTGCGTGCCAATCGCTCGATGAAGTCGTCCAGGCTCTCGACTCGAAGGTCCCTCTGGATGACGGCGTTCCTGACGTACCTCGGCGCACCAGTCAGCCGGCGGAGCGCAATCGCCTGAACTGCGCGCATCCTCTTGCGCTGCGGTTCGCTGGCGAGCGCGTACCACGCCGTTGCCGCGTACGTGAGGCGGGGTCTGATGTAGGTCTTGTAGACCCCGAGCTTCAGTCCGAGAGGGAGGCTCGAGGAGAGCACTGGTTTCTGCCATAGCACTTCTGGAATTCGCGACGGCTTTCGTAACCTGTGGCTTCATCGAGAGTCTTCCGTCGATTTTGCCCAAGTATTTGGGCTGTGGGGCCCATTGGATATCTTGTCCATGAAGCTCCAGAGTAGGGTCCCGCCTGTTGAGGTATCCTCCTATGTTCACAGCCGGCGTCTTCCCGACATTCACCGACAGTCTCCACGCGGCGAGCCATTCGGGGAGGGCATCAAGCGCACGCTGCATCTTGACAATGGCGTGGGTTCTATTCAGCGACGTGGTGATGTACGCCACGTCATCGGCCTACAGGGCAAGCGACGCCCCCCCTGCCGCCGGGATGTCGTCGGTGTAGCAGGCGTAGCAGACCGGGGACAGGCAACTCCCTTGCGGGACGACGGCTGCGATCGGACGCTCGGTGGATTCGGCGTCTTCAACCACTACTCTGAAGCTTCTATTTTCGAGGAAACTGGAGATCATCTTAACGGCACTCCGGGGCGCCGACGGCTGCGAGATCTTGTAGAGAAAGCCGTCGTGCCAAACACGGTCGCACGCCTTTTCCATGTCGAGGAATACTGCACACACGCGTTCTCTCTTATTCAGAGCCGCGGTAACGGTGTGCAACACACTCGACAGTGTAGCCGTGCTGTTCAGCGGCATCAAAAAGTAGCCTTCCACTTCTGTTGGCAGCTAGGCTATTCCACCCCGGATGCTTGCAGTTCCAGTCGCCCGCGCCCACCACCGGTGTCGGCGAGTCCAGCAACTTGCGGACATCAGCCAACAGGATAGTGCCAGCGGGCGGGCGGTACACTGAACACAGCCGGAGCGGGGAGTTCTCGAGGCAGAGCTAAAGTAGCCTATTACATTTGCCTATGACTTAAGTAAATTACATGTAGTATTTGATAGCGTAATTCAGAACTTGCAAATGAATTTTGTTAACGCCATCTATTGGCAACTCCGAAAATAAATATCTAGTAACTAACAAAACATCGATCTTTCCATGGGAATGGGATGTTTTTCCGCGGTAAAAAGTAGCCTACGTCACTCTCCACCCTCCTAACTATCCCCACACACATAAACCTTACCATATAATAGCTTTGTTGCGACGTGAAAGCGTCACAAACAAACAAACAAACAAACAAACAAACACACTTTCACATTTATAATATTAGTAAGGATTTAAAACATGAACAAATTTCGACTTTTGGTACTAACGGACAGGTTTCCCAAAGCGAAGCAAGGGCGGGCTTACTCGAAGCTTCGTTATAAATATTAAGCTCAGTTGTCGAAATTGCTTATTGCATGTAAAATTTGAGGTGGTGACTTTAATTTTCTGTCCAAGGTATGACTGTGTGTTCTATTCTTTGTGTGTTGTTTATGACAACTGCGACATAGGACCTAGTGAGACTATTCTAACACAGAGACAGACACTAAGTTTATACACGAAGACGAGAACACACAATCATACCTTGAACAAAAAATTCAATTCACCACCTTCATACGACCATATACATAGGTAAGTGTTGTGTTATTTATTATTTATTTATTAAAAATTGCACCAACAAAGTATACACTATACATAATTATTAACACATGCATAAAAACAATAAAAGTGCTACTTTAATTATAGGCGCAAATAGCATGGTGAAGGTCCTTTGGCGCGTACATAGAAAGTAAAATATAGATAAGTATAAGTACAATAAATTAATAAATATGATTAACTACAATTATATTAAATGAATAAATTAAAATTAACAAAGCATTAAATTACAATGGTTATCACAAATTTATATTTCATTACTAATTACCATTAAAAATTATATTAACGTTATTAATATTTATGTAAGTACATAAACTGTGAAGACATAATAAGAGATTAAGATATTTGTTTCTTAAACGGTGGAGTGAACGCTCCATCCTCCGATACCCATTCTATCCCCGTACGTACAACATTCGAGCTCAGAGTGATATATGCGGCTCGGATCGTCTGTAAGATTGTTTAACGGCGTCTGTCTTATTGGATCACCAACCCCGAGTTATTCTTTCGATAAACACGTCGGGCTTCAACCAATATTGAATATCTAGTGGGCGGTATCTAAGATATCGCTCTGTTGGTCTGTTGCGTTGGAGCGTTTCTCAAAGTGAGGGTATGTAGCCTGTAGGGTTTCGGCAAGGTAGACGGTAACGCTGGGACAGTGGAGCGAGAGTAGCACACTGTCCCGGCACCAAAGCGGTAGGCGTCGACACCGTGTGGTTTTAGTGGGTTCGAGTCCCACATACCTACCTGTCCGGCTTCCCGTGGCCGGATACACGAGACGAGGGTCTTTCCACACGTTAAAAAAAAGGTAGACGGTAGGACTCACGAAATATTAATGAAAGTCGAGTATCACTTGGTAAGATAAACCATTTGATATAACTGGTGAGTATCGCTGTATTTAATATTATTTAAATATTTATCAGCATTTAATTAAATAGGCGTGAATTTGGTGAATGGCCAAGTTGATGTATAAATATGTACATCTACAATACGTCAGCTTAACTCTTGATATGATCAGCAGTCAATAAACTTGTGTTCTGACTGGGAACTTGAGAGTCAGTTCTTATTTTTTATACTAATAGCCGACAAAAGAGCAGACCACCATCCACCTCCAGCTACCTGGTTAGCCTGGCCCCCGGCACCCACTGGTTAAGTCACCTCGTGGAAGGTAGCCAGTAGTCACCGTCATGCATGGATATCAGCTACTTCAAGGGCATCACTAAGAAGAGGAAAGAAATAAAGAAAAAATCGGCCAAGTGCGAGTTGGACTCGCGCACAAAGGTACCATTATGTATAAAAACGCCAAAAAAATCTGGTCTGTTGTATGAAAGCCTCACTCAAATATTTACAGTAGAACCAAAGTTAGAATGCGCATAGCATTCTTCGCCATTGTTCGGGATCGGTCGTATTTCCGAAGCGTTGTCAGATGATATCTATATAGAGTGGAAAGTACATTTACTTCGTGCATAATTTAATATATATTTTTTTTTGTGGTAAAAGAGATAAATTAATATTGATTTATCAGTAACGAGATTTCACGCATGACCCACATAGGAAAGCGACGACGACGATTTAACGATGGAAAAAAGAAGGTTTAAATGAAAAGAAGATTTAGGTATAAGTATTAGGAAAAAAAAGTTTTATTTAATCAGAATCGTATAACAGAACATAGGTTAACATTTAATCAGAATCAGGGAGATTCTCTATTCCTGACATCATAGAGTCATCGGAATTTTCATCAAGGTCTCCAATTTCACTTATATCACTGCTATCTCCTGTGTAAATAATCATTTCATCTGAATAACTATCGATTCTTGACTCATATTTCCTATACTCATCTTCGCATTTAAGGGCATGATCACGAACTTTTTTCCATTCTTCCGAACCTATATTGTTGATTTTTTCTAAAATAGCTTCTTTAACTGACGTAACGTTCATTGCAATATTTTTTTTGGCAACGTGTTGTTTTATTTGCGCCCAAATGTTTTCGATGGGGTTGAAATCTGGATGATATGGTGGCAATCGTACAATTTTATGCCCATGCTCCTCCATTATACGGTCAATGGCAAATTCTGTGTATTGTTCTTTGTGTCTTTTTATAATTTCGTACAATTCAGGTTTGAGTTTATTTGGGTCATGAGGAACATTGTGTTGTTGTAACCACGCAATCATTTGTGGTTTGGGTGTATTTGAGTTTGGTGGTTTTACAGACAGCTTATTATGATATGGGGCGTTATCAATTACCAACACACTATTAGGAGGCAAGTTGGGAATCAACTGATTGCGTAGCCAAGTTTGATAACGTTCGGCGTTTATTTCTTTATGATAGTCACCTTCTGAGTCGACACATTTATGTAACATTAAAGCCCCTGAGACGAAGCCTTTTTCATTGCCTGCATGTACAATAATAATTCGCTCTCCTTTAGAAATGGGTTGTTTAATACCTTTTTTGCTGCTGTCTTGCCAAGTTTTACCTTTAGTATGCGATGTATGCACGTATGACTCGTCCATAAATACTATGTTTCTACCAGCATTTCTCAGCTGTTGTATTTCTCGGAGATATTTGATCCTTTTTAAACGTATATCTGGCTTTTCCATAAGTAACCGTCGGTTGGTATCAGTTTTCAGAAACCTAAACCCCATGTCTTTCAAGATGAGCCTTAAAGTCTCTACACAGCCTTTGAAATTAATAGCTTCGATTAACTTTTTTAAAATAACCGTCATGGTCGTTTTTGAATACATTAGCTTCATTTAAGAAATAAAGGTACACATTAAATACCATTTGCCGTGCTTGTGAGTTAAGCGGCTTCCCACGTTTAAATTTATCCATTCTGGAAGGATTCGATCTGAAAGAAGATGAAATGGGCGGAGTTGTAACATTCTATCAAATTTATGTAAGCTTTTTATGTGTTTTATTTTTTATGTGTATTCTATTTGAATTTTATTAAAATGACGAGTTAAAAATATATTATATGTACCCTGTATGTATGTATGTTTAAACTTACCTCTGAAAACAAAACCAAGGAGGGTGTGTAATATCAGCTCTATATATTCTCTATATATGTGACAACTGACTGACGTTCAACTCACCGGCGGTGCCCGTCGACCGCCGCCGACTGTTCGAACTTGTTATCGATTGATATTGACTCCTATTTCTATCGCACAAGATGCTAAATGCAAGAGCATTGGTTAGGGCTCTTACGATTCAATAATTCGGTTGTTTCCGGAAACGCGACCACTGGCGAAGATTTGTACGCGCATTATAACTTTGGTTCTACTGTACTTTAGTTTTTTGTAGCCACAAGCAACGCCATCTCTTGGACCGAAAGGGAACTAATTTATCGCTGAAGCGTCGAAGCCATATTTCGACTTAAATATTTATTTTATTCAGTGTTTTAGTATTTGTTGTTGTAGCGGCAACAGAAATACATCATCTGTGAAAATTTCAACTGTGTAACTATGACGGTTAATGAGATACAGCCTGGTGACAGACGGACGGACGGACGGACGGACGGACGGACGGACGGACAGCGAAGTCTCAGTAATAGGGTCCCGTTTTACCCTTTGGGTACGGAACCCTAAAAAAACTAACTCTAAAAATCTCAGCTCAAACATGGCCGGTAGCATGGCGGCTTTTTATTATTTTATTTATTTGTTTTTTAAATTTTCGTGTGCTTTTTTACCTATCTATATTTTTAAAATTGGATCAATAAAATTAAATAAAAATAAATAAGGATCCCCTTTTATCATTATGTTATCATTAATAGTTATGTTATATTTTCTTTAAGGTCCTTTTTCAAAAGCTTCGCTGAATTCATTGTAAAAATTGCACTTGTATGCCACGTATGAATATATGCAGTTGAGAAGCGCTGCCAAATTGAGTCAACATTTATTTAATTCTCAAAGTCAGTAAACAGAATCATTGCAGTCGTCAGAAGAAGACATGGCGATTTTAACTTCTGTTTACACCGAGATATTTTTAACTGTAAAACAGCTTACGCCGTCCTTTGTGGAGATAATCTTCCCACAAATATTTTAAACGTAGAAAACCTTAGAGGGTTAAAGTAAAATTATTTTCAGTGAACCTATAAACCCTTTTGCTCGTCGGTAAACGACGTACCGTGTTCCGGCTGGGAGCTCTGGAGCTAGTATCTCCTTTCTTTCTTTCCTTCCTGGTTTCTTGACCGGCAATGTATTGGTTGTTATCGGTACTTGTTGTCAAAGTACATGGACAACGGAGATCATAGCCATTAGATGGAACGCTGCCAGCCAACTACTTGTTTTCTAGCTATTAACTTAGAATGGGTGGTTGGAATGGCTTTTAACTTAAGAACTAAGTCTATGGTATGTTGTATGCACAGTACATGCCTATATACAATTTTAACTAAAGACTAATTTAACGAAAAGCGATAGATTTTTTTCTTTGTGTTCTGCGTATATCCTTTAGTGGGTACTAATTGGAGTGCATTATGACAACTACACTTTTTGTACCAAACCCAAAGAATAATGGGAAAAAAACGAACTTACGCTAAACTTATACAATTCCAAAACTTAAAATAAAGTCAAAATGAAAGTTGGACACAATTTTGAGAAGGACGAATTTAACCGGAAAAGGATCCAGCTGAGTATGATACTAGCTGCTGTCATATTTCGTGATAACACCATTGGTCAAGCAGCAAGTGTAACTAATTATAAAATGTTTGTTATCTGTGGCTCCCTTAAGAGAAAACCCATTTTATGGCCTTAAATATCCAGTTTAAAAGGATTTCTAACAGCAATGAGACAGTTATTGGCTGCGGTGATGCGTGTGATAACAGTCGAGTGTTTACAATGGCGGGCGCGATCGGAATACCGAGCACAAAAATGGCCGACACGCGCACAAAACAAAGCCGAAAAACTTTTCAAAAGATAAATAAAAATCGCAATTTCCAACACTTTCAATAGACAGTGATAAAAATAGAGTAAACCCCGTGAAAACGATTCATGGAGCCACACAAAAGTTGTACGTGACAGAAGGAACTTTTGTCACTTTTATACGAGTGTTAATTTTTCGGTGCGTTCCAATCCGAGTTACCAAGCCGATGTTTAACGCGCGAAAATTGCGCACATTATCGACACCGAGTCGTAGGGTTACTGTGAAAGCGTTTTTGACGTTCACACACTCTTATTTCATTGGTTGCATAAATAAATAAGGTACTTATTACAGACACACACAACCCCTATCAACTGGGCGAGGTCCATCAGTTCAACTGATTAGTCCAACCGTAAACCCATGTTGCACTTATCATAATAAATTTGAGTTTAAACATTGCAAAATGTAAAAATGAATAACTTGCAATCTAGCGAAGCGAAAGTGTTTACTTTGAGAAAAAATCTAATGGCTAGAGATTTATTAGTTTTCTATCGCCCGTGTTAAAGTTAGGTAAATTTTTGTTTCATCGGATATTAATTTGCTCTTATTCATGTAAGTATTGTAAATTCAAAAATATATCACAATTTGTAATCGCTTCGTCTCCAGCATAAACGTCATGAAATGTCCTCGTAAAAGAAAATAAGCGAAAACTGAATGCTTATTTATAAGCGTTGTACCTACACCGGTCGACAAAAATAAATTAATATTCTAGTTCAAGAGCAGAACCAGATGCAGAACCGTGGTAAAAGTCGACGACTCATAGAATATAAAATATATTATTATATATCTCCACTTCATTTAGTGACCTTTTCAGCGTAAACGTATAACTTTATGCTGTAATAATATTTCAGATAATTATAGTAGTTTGCTGGAAACTAAAATATAAATAGCACGTGAAATTTAATTGCCAAACCTTTGTCCACAAAATGCCATGCCTTACTCAAGTATGGAAGATTTCTAAGAGGAGTTACATATTACTTACCAGACTCAGAAACTGCCATTATCATCGCCAGCCTTGGTGAATAGGTAACAAATTTTGAATAAGCATCAAATTCCTATCAATAATTAAAAAGTGATTTGATTAGCGCAATCCATCATAGATGGATGGAAAGTTTGTACCGTAAAGACCCTTTACCTAATATTAATAGCTCGAGGCGCCCAACTTAGGCCGATGTTTGACACCAGATTAATTTAGGCCAACACATAGTTGATTGAAGTTCGATCATGCTGAATTAAGTAACGTTACGTGGTAATTACATAACTTAATCCCAGTACACTTAAGGACGCGAGCAGTCTTCTATACATAAAACTATAATTAATCGACTTTGTACATGAGAGATTTTGACAAAAACTTATCCCATAGCAGGGAGTTACAGGATTTTTATATAGGATCCACTAGGAGGACTTATACAGGATCTTCGGATTTGTTCTCGCATCTCAGAATATGCCGAAATTTGGCAAGAAGTAATTTGAGACTCTGGAAAGGACAATTATTTTAATTATGTTTGTATTGTAAACTAACATAACATTTGGCAAATGGTTGGACGAAGACCAGTCATTAGGACATAAGAAGCGACATTTTATTCCCTCTCACAGGCGAAGCCGCAGGATATAACTATGAAAATCATCCAAATTCGAATTCGTTTAGTTAGGTGTTGCCTCCAAAAACGGTTGTAAATTAAATGTGGAATAATGCATAAGGGCGCATTCAAGTAGAACGCTGGTTACCGGCGCCGATCTGCCAGCGCTTATCCGTACTGGTCCGTTGACATAACCTCGGTCGTGTGACAGGTCGGAACTTGTCGGCACTTATCGGCGCTTATCGGCGCTGGTTCGGCACAAAGTATAGAGACTAACTGTGCCGAGACCTGCGCGGATAAGCGCTGGCAGATCGGCGCCGGTAACCAGCGTTCTACTTGAATGCGCCCTAAGATCTGACAATTGCAAATCACTGACCTCCAAGCGACCTGCGCTCTCAACCGCTCGCAATACTTAGCGGGCCGCCATCCGAGTTCCCGCGGTACCACTGAATCCGTAATGGAATTAGTTTTTAGTTCGGGAGCAGATTAATGAGTACGTGAACTCAGAGGGAAGTTTTGAGTACGATAACGAACGATACGGGTCACAGGTACTCTCGCTGAACTCATTCTGTTCTCAAGGATTACTCCACAAAGATTGTGTGTTATCTAGTTTTGGAACTTAATTTATTAAGAGCTTAACGTGGTTTTATTAATCTGTTAGTGGCAGTTGGTATTCGTTTGTCCTCTCACTAAGGAGACCTAGAGCAGGTCCTAAAATTGAATCTATGCAAACAACGAATTCCGTGACAAAATGACCAGTGTCCTATGTGACCTACAGTGCACGCTAGAACAAATACAATCACAACATTTGACTAGCAGCTGTCGCCATATTACTCTGTTGATCATAATATCATAAAACAACATAAAGATATAGTTTTTAGTTATCACCACGTGGTACACGCGAAAAATAACGATAAGTTGAAAAAAGCAGAAGTCGGTATTGGAAATCGACCGTTAGGTTATTTAAATCATAAAACATATCAAACTTTGGTTTTAAACCTGTACGAGTTCATCCTTATTACTGAGGAGGCTTGGAGCACACTCCATCACGCTGTTCCATAGCAAAGTAGTGAAGGAAACTTATCAAGCAACAAATAACAATCCCGTGTAACTGGGCGATGTACTACAAAATAGAACAATGAAAGAAAATCTCGAGTAGTCTCAAAGAAAGGCAGCCTTGTGTTCCTTTCTTGCGTAATTACACACTATGAGAGTAATTTCCGCAGAACTGTTGTTTTCAATATAAAAAGGAATTTTCTGTGATGCATATTAGGGCCAATTTACATTGATACAGTAGGTGGCGCCAGCATCACTGGATTCCGGTGCTGCACTGGCACTGGATCGTGATTACTGGCGCGTAGTGTTTATAAGGGACCAGTGCTAACGGCAAGGCCTGCACGGCGTGCGTGGGGCGGTCACTAGATGCTGGACTGGATTGTAACATGTTTACACTGAAGTGATGCTGGCGCCAGCTACTGTATCAATGTAATTCAGCCTTTATTATTTACTTTTGAAGTGTTAGGGAACTGTCAGCATCAAATGCAAACAACTAGGGTCTTCGTATTGCTTCTTTATTTATTTGTGATATAAAAGTCTGATATAAAACCCTGTCTCTGCGTTTATGAGCACGGTCTCGATACAGGGGGCTTCAAACTTACTTAAGATCTCTATCATTAACGATATCTCATAATTTTCCCAACAATCCGAAATGTCTAGTAAGTACTTACGTTAAGTTACAATCTTAATAGAGAATCAAGTTTTAAATAGTTAGTACAATTTATATCTACTATATCGTGCCAGCCCTACGCGTCACGAAAGCTTCAAACAATTTGAAGCAGAAACAACTTCAGAAATGCGATTAAATAGGTAGTATTCGACCATCAAACTATTTACACCGAAATATTAACATACTTATTAAACATTTCATCGTCAATTTTAGAATGAAGTGGCTTGTTGGGTGTTGAAGTTTTTGGCAAAGGGAGACCTCTGGCCAGGCGAGACGACATGCGTGGGCAGTGGGGACATGGGCGGGCGGGCCCCGGTTGCCTCAATGGTCACTGATTGGTATTTAAAGCGGTGTAGAAATCTTCAGGCCTCGTAACGTCATGTGTGATGTGTGTCCGACTTCGCTACAAAGTTATCAGATGCCTAACGACTTGTTTTAGCTGGAGGCCGAATATACATGAATATACATGAATGCCGATGACTAATCCCGCCAGTACACTCGTTTGCTCACTTGTACGTTACATATGAATGAATGAGTGAATGAATGAATGAATGAAATGTTTATTTACACTTTTGGATAGTCAAATTACCCCATCAATTCAAATTCGTAATTATTAGTGCTTAAAAGTTGTAGACATCGATTTGAATTTTTAAATGGCCATAGGCTACGGATCAGTGCCTCCTGATAAATAGTCCATCCGTCTTATTCCCAGCTAGCACGGTTACTTTACGAGTACTTTATCACTTGCCAATGTCCCTCGCTATAAGCGTTTTATTGCCACTCGAACAGATAGATTTTTATTTCGTTCTGAGGTCAAAAACATCTGTGTTCTGTGGCGCTATTGTTATCCTACGTTTAGGGTTCAATCTCAAATAAGACCTGAAATCCTCTTTCAAATTCAATTTACTTGCACCACTAGCAGCGAGTAGAGATTCCGATCGGATAAGTAATTTTTTTACAATTTGTAACATACCAAAACATAAAATCCCTGTTCTTTGGAGAACACTAAAAGATTATGCAAAGAACATACCTTGTACAGAGGTCCCGGAAAATAGTATATGGAACAGAGAGACAGTAATAGTGTTGTGTAGTAAGAAGGTTTACATAAAATAACTTAAAGAAAACAAAAAAATCGAAAGAAATATTGTGTTATAAGATACAGTTTAGCCAATTTGCACTTTAGCCAAAGGCTGATGAGAAGGTAGTCAGTTCATTTCACGTCGGAGTCATCATTGATGCAAATGGAAATCTCCCGCCAGTGTAAGTATGATGCCTGAAAAGAGGCTGTGCTTTGATTGTTCATGTTATGAACTTGTATAATGCGAGCGGTGTAGATCGATCGGGTGATTCAGTTTTTGTGATATCACCACATGACCTGTGTCAACCATTTATTGGTTTATTCAGCTCGTCTTTAGCTTCTCTCTTGGCGGGGTACAAGTGGTTTATCAAGAACAATTCCCTCTAATTCTTGTTCTGTCACGTCTGCCAGTGAGCAAAGCGTTCGGATTTCTACAAAACAATCAATTGAATCCAACCTTTGTAACTTTTAAATTTCAGTCGTTTGTTAAATAACAACACAATTAAATTAGCAGTTGTAATAATACCACTGTTTTTTGGTAAACGAACCGTGTAATACGAGTTTGACCTTCAAGTATCGTTTGTATCGGTGGTCAAATTTACCATAGTCACTTTGAACATAGTATTTCTCTGTACTCGTTTATATACGTACATACATAGCCTTTAAAAATTTATAGCGAATTTTTTTGCAGTAAGTTACTTGTGTTTTTGCATGTCAAGATTAATTTTAAAGTAATTCAATTGCATTTAAATATTTATTGAATAAACAGTACAATATTTATGGATCATTTGATATTTGGTAAGTGTGTAGTGGGTGCTATTTTTGCATAATTTACAGGGAACCAAATACAAACTGACAAAGTTTCAGGGTCTAATGCAAATCCTAATGACAATTTTCCCAATGATGTCTGTTCTCAAATATCGTCTGTCTGTTCCGAAACAGTTTTGTTGTGTAAAAGGCTTTGCTACAAGCGGTCATCTTGTACATAAAGATGTAAATGAAATTAGCGAATCAGGGCGCGGCAACAGCGGTCGCTCAAAGAAATTCTTTCATTAGTAAAACACAAAAGAACACGGCCAAGGAGGCTGTATTTCTCCCACAAATTGCCAATAAATTTTTATTATAGCCACTGTTATTTGAGGTACAGAGGTTTTCCGGATAAATAGGCTTGTTTTATTATGGACGAGAGATTATGATTTGTGGTGTCCGCGGGTCGGGGAACAATACGTGGATCTGGCTATTACCTATCGATGTTTGTATCGAATCGGTTGTCTCCAAGATATACGAGTAACTATGTTTTTTTTATGGAAGGAAGGGGCTACTACTGCGTTTGTTTTTTATACAGTGTTAATGATGACTCCGAGAGACTTCTTCCTGCGAGTTTATAATGAGACTTGTTTGTTTGTTTTTTCTTTTCTTTCTTAGTCAAGCATCGGAGATTGCTTTAGTGTTATTGATTTGGTGTATGTAGGTTATTTGAAACAGTGTTTCGCTTTCGAAAAGCTTTTTTACAGTCGGAAGGGTCGACGTAAAAATGACATAAAAAATTATTAAAACTAAATGAAACCGTAAATAATAAAACATTTTACGATACAATTTATTTTGTGTGAAATTTTTTGCGTCGGGTTCAGCGCGTTATTTAAATATCCTTTGTCAATATGTGACTTTCGATCTATTTCAGATGAAAGCTGACACAAAACTAAGCGGAAGTTGGCAAATTTATTTAATTTTTGATTTGCCGGTTTATGCTATTGTTTGTGGAACGTTTCACCAACAAAGGCAAACAAATTTGACCGTTTACAAGCCCCAGCGGGTTTAAATCGACCAACTTTTGTTATTTTTAAATAATGGTTGTATAACTAAGTATGAATTCAAAAAAAATTGTGCTCGTCATAATTTGCGTTTTTACTCCAAGATCACTCACGGTAGGGATTTTATTGAAGCGGTTACATGGGGTTAAACGACAAACAAATACAAAAAGAACTGTCAGCATTAAAAGAACTAGTCAAATTTATCAGGTAGGTAACACAAAAAAAATTACAGTGGAATTGGGAACGTCCTCTTTTTTGAAGTTAGTTGAAAATAAACTTCATTTCATTTAAGGCTACTGGAAGTTTCTCAACCTTAAGGATTTTTTTGTTACATCTAAACTATAATTAAAACATAAATCTCCTTATGCACACACACACACACACACACGCACACGCACACACACACACACACATTATAACATGCAAGAGTGGTTTAGCATAATTAGGTATTATAGCCATAATTAGGTATTATAGCGGGTAACCGGGGTCAGCCAACTCCCGCATTTCATCCCAGGGAGAAGGGTGTGGCTGAAAAACAGCGCTGCACGGGATCATCATGGTCCCATGTCAGGGTAAGCTGAGCCACCTCCTTTTGCCCATTTTAGTACATAAGTTTTTCATTATAATTGTTAGTTTATATCCTTTATGTAATTCTTCTCCATGTATGTACCTATGTGGCAATAAATGAAGTTTATTATTATTATTATTAAGTCAAATAATGTTTTTGTTATGGAAGATTGGAGTCTACATTACTAATTCAAGGATTGTTCTAAGTACCTATAGGTATATCTACAAACGAATGTATGAGCCATTTAATAGTAAGTAGTCACCGTCGCCCATGGACGTTATTAGAACCAAACTTAAGATATAAGGAATTACTGGTTCAAGTTATTTGGCAGCTAATTGAAACAAGTGGGCAGTAGAGACACACGGACTTCACTATTTTTATTAAGCTACTGACACACGTGCTCATTACTAGCACGAAAGTATGCCACTAATGAGCATTTGCTAATGAGTAGCATGTTGTGCGTAGCTAGTAATGACCGCACTTATTTCGAGCATGCTCAAAAATCAACAGCTGGTAACTTATCAAAGCCTGCTATCTGAGGCATGGATGGAAGGGGGCGTGCTTCTAGGGCATCACGATTTAATGGATAAGAGATATGATCTGGCAGATGTTTGTTCAAAACTGGGAGGTTATGCCTGAACAATGTGTACAGACGCAAAGTTGGCATGATTTTGTGCTAGTACCGAATGAGCAATTTAAACCTGTGTGGCAGTAGCTTAAGAATAAAATTTTCATAAGTAGAACGCTGTATGTATTAAACCTTTTGTCTGAAGAAGTTTCCTTTTCCAGGTAATTTTAACCCATCCAATATTCAGCGCGTTAAAATACATAAATTTCGCACCGAGCGCGGACGCTATTACAATGTATAAAGAAGGCGAAAGTTCAAAAGCTAAGAATAATAAATCACCAAGTAGTTGTTGTGAACTACAATGAAAGCGTTGATCGAAGCAGAGTGGAATCCAATTTGCAATTATTTCCAATTTGCTACTCCGAGACTGTCGGCCATACTGAATGAGACTGTGACAATGACTCGTTGACAATAAATTACTGTGCCAAGAAAAACATTACAGCTGCTTAGTTTACAGCGTTTAACGTACCTTATTCAGTTAATAATTAATTAATCTACTTACTTCAAAAAAGTTAATTGAGTGTTCAATTTTGATAATTATTTTTTTATTCCCAAGATAGTGCTAGCTGAAGTAGCTTTACGTCTTGTGCAATTTAATCTCTACTTGTCGATAATGAAGTTTTTTTTTAGTTTTATTTTTTACCGCAGATATTTATGAAGTTAAAGGGCGAAAATGCTCATTGCGTGAAACACGTAAAAATTAAAAAAATCCTGAGGCAAAAAGAAAAAGATAAAAACATTCATATTCTGCGTTGCCACTGACCTGAGCAATGAGCACTATATCAGCGTGTTAGAGTATGCTGTAGGCCTCGCCAGTTCTGGGGAGAGGCCCGTGAATAGTAGTAGGCCATAATGGATTGAAGCCAATAACTCTATACTGATCCATGAAATTGATTTTAACTCTCACAATCCATATCTATCCTTCATCAATTTATAAGTAAAGATAACAGAAAATAAACATACGAACATCGTTAACCGCGATAAGAATTTTATAGTTAACGAGCTGTCAGAATACATATTAAACGTTTACATTGTACGTTTCTTCTACGCTATAACTTTGTAGTTAAAGTATCGGAGTAAAATACATTTGCATTTCTATTTGCGATTGTCTGCTGCAAAGGGGTTTAATGTGACAGTTGTCTCGAGTTGTCTGTTAGCTGCAAGTCATAAAACCGTCTCTTATCCCGATGAGATGGTCGATGGCTACTTTTTGCACGTTTTATGGCTACTTTCTTTCTTTGTGATTGATTTGATTGTGCCAACGGCATTGTTGTTTTGGGATTTTAACGTGATTCTGATATAGTATCTACTTAGGGTTCGTTACACGTACCATCACAATACGAGTTATAATAAATGTATTTTAAGTTTCTGCTGTCACAAATCTGCTCGTGAGGGTAAAATATTTTATATTCTAAGATTTAAACATAAATTATTTTATTTTAAATCAGGTTAAAATCAATTCAGGGTTGGCCGATGTCATAACTTCCCGCCCTTAACCAACTATTCCTTAACTTACCGTTCTTAACTCTACTCATAATAAACTAGTAAACCCGCCCTAGCTTCATTTCGTGGAACCAGCCCCTTAGAAGGCACACACACATCCTTACACACTTTCGCATTTATAATATTCGTAGGATATCATACAAGAACGACAGAGTTATGTTTGAGCAAAGTCTTAGGACCGCCAATACGCAGCTAATTTCTTATAATGAGGGTGTATCACAATATGCAATTGTAGACCTACCTACATATAAGTAATAAATCAGTCGTAAAAACAGCAAGCCTTGTTTCATTACAACTTAGTAGTGCAGAAACCAAAGAACTTTTCACGCAACCCTTGTGTTCCACGGAACTCACTCTAGGAGGCCGAAGGCTGTATAAAATGAGAGTTTATTGAGGACGCACCATCGCGAGTGAAACGCTGACTATGTTGCGAGCCCCATAACCCCATTGTCTCCTACAAACTAAAGCAACGAATGGGGGTTGGATTGGGGTTAATAGCGGATTTTCTATGATGCTGTATTGTTGACGGGATTTGTGACAATGTATTGTAGTTACAACAATATGACTAAAATAAGATTGGCTTTCATTCGAGTCAGATGGCAAGTTATTTTTAAGTACCTAAATAGTTTTTATCGGTCCTTGTTTAGCATTACGAACTTATTCACATAGATAGGTTTAAACCCTAGGTATTTACCTACACACACTTCTTCAAAAATTATGTTCGTATTAAAACCTCTTCACTCCTGATTTGAACACACAATCCTTACTAATATTATAAATGTGAAAGTGTGTTTGTTTGTTTGTTTGTTTGTTTGTTTGTTTGTGACGCTTTCACGTCGCATCATGGCTATTATATGGTATGGTTTATGTGTGTGGGGATAGTTAGGAGGGTGGAGAGTGACGTAGGCTACTTTTTACCGCGGTAAAACATCTCATTCCCATGGGAAGATCGATATTTTGTTAGTTGCTACATATTTATTTCCGGGGTTGTTAATAGATGGCGTTAGTAAAATTCATTTGCAAGTTCTGAATCACGCTATCAAATACTACATGTAATTTGCTTAAGTCATAGGCAAATATTATAGCTGTGGTTATAGGCTACTTTTAAGCTGAGATTCCTACGGGAGCGGGACCTACGCGGCTGTTACCTACGGGTCCCGAAGCGAAGCGCGGGCGGTTCCCTAGTATTAATATATCTTTCGCATTTAAATATTAATTAGTAATTACAATATTATATTACACTATTTTAACATTCCAGGCACTTATTTTACGATAATCTACTTCATAAATACGGCGCCTTACGATACGCGTACGTTCACACAACATTACCATGCGAGCGACAAAATGAAACCCAAATATTTATCAGCAACTCCGCCGGATATTGAGCGGCGTCATCCTTCACATACGAGTATAGCGGTACACACAGACAATGTATGTATCGAACCATTTTAATGGACATCGTTAATGGTAAGTATTAGGTATTATACTGAAATTACCTTTTTTATGGTAACCGCCAACGTATGAGTATTCTCGCTGCGTGGTGATAAAATATTTTAGCTTTATCATCGTCACAACCCATAATTGTTCCACTGCTGAGCACGGGCCTCTTGTCTGCATGAGAAGGTTAAGGCCATAGTCCACTACGCTGGCCAAATGCCGATTGGCGGAAAAAGTCATTTTTTTTTTTTTTTTTTTGACCTGAAGAAAAGGAATAGGTCGACCCTCCGGACACGGGGGAGGGAGGTGGTGAATGCTCATGCATACCAGAGCAGCCGGCTGCTCTGGCGTGAGGGACTCACGACAAGCATACGCTTGTATAACCTACGTGCCTTACCCCCTAAACACCACCTGAGGTTGGCTTTGGTCGCATGACCTCTAAGCCTTCATCGAAAGCGACCCCGATTGGAGAACCGGGGCGCAAGCGGTGCTCCCTAGGGAGCACCGCCGGAGACTACTATAGACTTATAGTTGGGGAGGGACTTGCGCTCCCATCAGGATGAGCGCTATCTGAGTTGCCTTTATCTTCTAACTGTTTCAGGGCCGCTAGAAGGCGGTCCAAGTCAGATGATAGTTTGTTAGGGGGGTCCGAGAGGACGCTCCTTGGTCTCCGGACTAGAAAGCGGGAAGGGGGAGGAGGGAGGTAATCCGCTGCCTCCTTGATCAGCTCGTTGGAGTGCTCTTCTGAAGATTTGAAGAATCTCTCAGAGAAGTTTTTAAGGACCTGTTGGATTGTTGGGAGCTCTAAGTCCCGATGTAGATCTGCATTCCTTTCGCACCAGAGTGCGTCAGTGGCTCTACGACAGAAAAGATTCTGGACGATTTGAATTCTATTTAGAACTTTAGGATCCGCATGTGCGAACACAGGGGCGGCATACAGCATAACCGGTCGAATGCAAACCTTATAGAGTGTTCGCTTGTTCCTGAGGGACATTTTACTTGCCCTTCCCAACATACCGTTGAGTCGGCTCATGTAAAAACGAGCTCTACCAGTCACCCTCCTAATATGGGACCTAAAGGTGAGTCGGTAGTCAAGGGTTACTCCCAAGTATTTGGTTTCGGGCCTCCATGGAACAGGGGTGCCCGATAATCGGATGCAGGGGTCATCCAGACCTCTTTTGCGCTTGTGGAAAAAGCGTACCGCGGTACTTTTGTCCGGGTTCACCTCAATGCGCCATTTCTTGAACCATTGCCCTAGCTCGTTTACCGAGTTTTGGACTTTGGTAAGTACTGATGACATTCTTTGACCCTTATAGTAGAGGGCAGTATCGTCAGCGAAGAGGGAGAGCTGTACTCCATTTTTGGGAATAGGAATATCGTTCGTATACGATATGAAGAGTAATGGTGCGAGCACTGAGCCCTGGGGGACTCCGGCCACTAGGGGGCGCGGAGAGGAGAGGGTACCTTCGTGTCGAAACCGGAAGGTTCTGTCCTGTAAGTAGGAAGCCACTATGCGGACAATCCGATCTGGAAGGCCAATAAGGTGGAGCTTATAAATAAGTCCTTCATGCCAGACTTTATCAAATGCCTTGGCGACGTCGAAAAAGACGGCGACCGTCTTTTCGCGTCGTGGATAAAAACCGCTTAGAATGTATTCCACAATGCGGTGGACTTGTTGGGGACAAGAGTGTTTGGCCCGGAAGCCGAATTGATGGGGTATAACCTGAGGCGGCCCGTCCGATGGAAAGAGGTGTTCCCTCATACGAGAGAGTATGACTCTTTCGAGTACTTTGCCCATTGCCTTGAGGAGACTGATGGGACGATGATTTGAAGGAATGTTGAGGGGTTTCCCAGGCTTCGGGATCCCTATGACAATTGCTTCTTTCCAATTTGATGGAAAGTAGCTGTACTCAAAGCAGGCATTGAATAAAAGGACTAGAAAGGAGATGACCTGCTCTGGAAAATATTTGAGCGCTAGGTTTGAAATACCATCGGCTCCTGGTGCTTTGCGAGGCTTCAAGCCACTGATGATGGTCTTGACCTCGTCATCGGTTACTCGGATGGGATCAGCAGTGATAGGGAGTGAGTTCCTACGATGGACCTCATCCTCCACCGCAGAGACATGAGAGGGGTTGCAAGGCTGAGTACTTGGAGTACATTGCGCAGCTATGCTGTCAGCGAAGCATTCAGCTTTTTCCTCATCCTCGAATGCAATACTGCCATCGGGACGAGTGATGGGTGGAGTGGTGGGTTGAGCGTCTAATTTAAGGGCTTTCGCCACTTTATAGAACGCCGTATGTGAAGGTGTTATATCAGATATGAGGGAGTCCCAGTTGGAGTTCCTCAGGTCGGAGAGACGGGCTCTAACCTTATGTTGGAGAGAGTTGGCTTGCCTTCTGTACTGAGGGGTGGGGTATTTTGCAGCTCTCCTAAGGGCTGCGTTTTTCCTTTGAATTAAATTCCTGACATCTCGCGGCAGTTTACGGTACGGGACCTCCACTACTCGCTCGTTGTCATGGAGAGCGGACTGCACCGACTTGGTGAGGACGTTGACCATACTGTCTATTTCTGTCGTGCTAACGAAGTAGTCGGCAGATATAGCATATGGTGAATTGGGGGCATCAAACTCATGCTTGAGAGATTTCCTATAGCCTTCCCAGTTGGTGAAGGTTTTGGAGAAGGTGCGTGGATTAGGGGTTAGGGACCAAAGTTCCAGGGAGACTGGGCGATGATCAGATCCCAAATCGTCCAGAGTATCTATTTTCCTCATATTAAGGGCTACTCCCTTCACAAGGGCAAAATCTAAGATGTCAGGGGAATTTTCCACCCTATCTGGATAGTACGTAAAGTTAAGGGGCGAGATGACATCTATGTCTAACGCCCTGGTTATTTTCCGTAGTCTGATGCCGTTAGTATTGTTAGTGCGGCACTTCCAGTCGGTGTGTTTAGAATTGAAATCTCCAAAAAGTATTACTGAATTACCAAGCGACAGGAGGGACTCTATATCGCTTTGAAGAATTCTTTTACATGGGTTGTAAACTGAGGCTATGATCAGGGACGGATGTCCTGTCAAGCCCAGTCTACATACTGTGGCCTCCAAATTAGTGAGTGCGGGAGTTGCTATCGGGGAGCAATGCAAGGACTTTTTGTAGTAGATGGCAGTGCCGCCGCCTTTGCGGCCGTCAGCTCTGTCATCCCTCACAAGAGAGTATTTAGGAATCGCTATACCCCTTTTAATATGGGGTTGGAGATGGGATTCTTGAATTAGTAATAGGTCTACATCCATATTACGAACAAACTGTTTAATCTCTGGGATATTATTTTTCAAGCCACGCGTATTAAGGGAGACAAGCTTAACACCCCCAGGCCTCACTCGACCGGCTGACAGGGGAAGAGAACTAGGCGTCTGAGTCATTAAGATAGACGCTTAATAAGATCCTTGTGATCAGCAAGGATCAGGGCGCGCTCAATACCTGAGCTCGCCCTTCTATATTTGGAAGCGAAGAGTGTGACTTCGTCCATATTGATAGACTGGATGGCTTCTGCAACCAACCTTATATCGTCATCAGAGGATCGCTCGCCCCTCCTAGTCTGGGGGGGGCGGGAGAGAGAGGGCCCGTTCTGATTAGGAGCGGGGCGTGGTGGATCGCGCGGCGCTTGGACTGGCGCCAGCCCAGAAGGGTTTATCCCCCATGGGTTTGCACGCGTGTGAGCGGGTGGCCCGTGAGAGGGCCTCTGTGTCCGCAGTTGCGGGAAGTGGGAGTCCGTCATGGGAGGCGGCGCTCGTGTACCACCTCTTGGCTGCTGCTTAACAACCTTCGGCGGGGGTGGACGGGGGGCGCGCGGGCAGCCACGATAATTTGCGGGATGACCCGTCTGAAGACAATTACAACACGCCGGGGGTGTTTCTGGGTCTTTATTGCACTCTCTGGTGCTGTGGGGAAGAAGGCACTTAACGCACCTTGGCTTAGCTGCGCAGTTTGCCGAGGCGTGGCCATACAACTGGCAGCGGTGGCACTGCCCAGGATAGCCCTTTTTATGAGGGGGCTCAACCCGGATGTTAGAAAGCCCGCAGATTGTGCGAGTCTTTTTAAAGATGTCCCGCGCGCCTGGGATGTTGGTCAATATGACCAGAGCGAGGGGGTGCTGAGCTCCGGTTCGGGTGTGCATCTTGTGCACAGCCTCGACCGGGAAACCCTGGGACTTCAAGTCCTCGTGTATAAGTTTATTGTCGAGCTCAAACGGTATATTCCGTAATACTGCTTTGACTTTGCGCTCTTCGGGGAGGGCGTGGGTGAAATAAGGGTAGCCCCTTTGGACAAAAAGTTTTGTCAGGGCACGGAATTGGTCGGTGTCGGACGTCTCAATTTCGATGGCTTTACCAGTATTGGTTGCCTTTGTAAAGAATATTTTTTCATATGACAAAAGGTCTGACACCTCTGTCCATTTGGCTTTATCGAGAAGCGAGACCTTAGGCGGTTTTTTGCATGTCGCCGGAACCGGGTTGCACCGAGAAGCCGGTTTGCGCATCCTCGGGGGGTCCGCGGGAGGGGGAGGGCTGTCCAGGGACATCAGAGGGGGGGGAGACATGGGAGACTCGGGCTCTGAGCGGGCCAAGGAGGAGGCTCTGCTTTGCGGGGTGGAGGCCTTCTTGGCCTTGAGTGCCTTGCGCGACTTGCGCCGAACAGTTTGGAAACCATCTTCGTCAGCGGACCGGAAGTCAGTCACCGTCGCGTCTGAGTCGGATTGGGATTCGGTGGGTCGTTTGCGAGACCCGAAAGAGTTAACAGATGCGGAGTCCATTAACTCCTCATCGTCTGAGTTATGCCGTGAGGCGGCAGGGGTGGCGCGGGCGGGGGCGCGAGCGGGGGCACGTGCGGGGGCACGAGCGGGGGCACGAGCGGGGGCGCGAGCGGGGTCGCGGGCGGGGGCGCGGGCTGAGGCGCGCTCGGGGGAGGCTTGCCGTGAGACGACAAGTGGAGCGGGGGGTTGGGCGGAGACTGAAAGTTCCACCGTAGGATTGTCAAGGCTTACCTTGATCAAGTCGGTGAGAGACTCGGAGCTGGCATCAGGCCGAGCTCTCTTGAGGCACTCCAGGATCGACGGCCAATATTTAGCCGGAACCGGAAGTAGTACCTGCGATGGATCCATCATGGATGAATCCATCGCGGGAGGAATGGACGCGGGAGCGACGGATATCCCTATTGGATTATTCCGTCAACCTTCACCCTTGGGAGAGTCCCAGTGCACTGGGATCCGGTCTGCCGGTTTCCCTCAAACCAGGAGGTTTGAGGAGCGCACCGGGTCAACGCTGATCGGCTTCGTTGGCACCGTAAGGTATCCACCGATCCAAACTAACTTTACTATTAAAATAGTAAAAAAAGAGAAATAATATTTTACGTAATAAATTACGCAAAATATTATTTATAAGGAAAAGATTAAAGAGATAGTAAAAGGAATCTACTATACTACGTAAACTAATAAGAATACTAGTACGAAGAAGAACGAAACGGAATAATAGTAACTACTGCGTAGGTACTAAGAACGTAATAATACTCTCACCACGGATGAGCGAGCGGTATGTCCCGAGGGAAAGAGAGGTCAGACTAGGACGCGAGCGTCCTGTCGTGACCAATCGAACTTTGGAACTGACCGGAAAAAGTCATGAAGCACTAAAATATTTGAAGCGTTGCAGGTAAAATTGACAGATTCTAATTCATATATAATCAACGCAAATAAAATGTAAAAAACGTTGGAATAGAATTGTGAATGTTGTAACAGCTCTCGGTGTGGTCGGAATTAAAACAAGAACGATCCTGACTGAACCGAATCGAACTATGAATTTTTTATTCAGGTTTTGCATTTTAAAAACTGCAAGTTTTACTTTTATATTCATTAGAAATAGTGGCCGAGCCCCGAATAGAGCAAAGTCATGTTAATTTGAGGTCGGCTGTAAACAATAATATTGTATTGTTATGACTGACGACTGCAACAATTGTGACATGACTGAATGTATGTATTTGTCTATGGTTTTGTACGCGATAATCTCGATAGTGACTAAACTGATTCGGATGTGGTTTTCATTGATGTATTAAGTTTCACTTACCATCAAAATCTTGCTTTATTTTACTCTGTTAATAAATGAAAAAAAATATATGTGTCAGTTAAAAATCACGAGTTCCAGTATATACGTAGAGATTTCCTGAATCCAAGCGACGGCGAGTTTAATAGTAAGCGATATGTCTTTAGACCGACTCCATTTTCCGTATCATAAATATTTCTGAAGTTATGAACAATTTAAGCAGTTCCAAATCTCGGGCGCAATCCGTTTAAAGTTTAGTTTCTATGAAGTTCTAAGCGTTTGTTTGTTGTTTCCTCGAATCCCGCTACGACGTCTGTTTACCATAAGTTTGACTTCCAATGAGCTCGGGAATTACGACTGGCGTATGGGGAATTCTTATGTAAATCACTAATAAACGAGCTAGCTGATGGTATGGTTACCACCATAAGAATGTCAGTAACTAATCAATCCGCAATAGAGAAACGTGGTGGGCTGGGGTATGCTCTAGCCAGAGGTTCTCAAATTTATTTCAACAATCGCCCACTTTAAAAGTCACTTATTTTTTGCGTCTCCGAATTTTTAGTACTTTATCAAAGCTTAAAATACCTAAAGAAACTAGATTAACGCGGTGAAGCCAAAGAGCTAAAGGCGTTAAAGGCACTGCCGACTGCGCCACGACAACAACATAACTATTTGTCTAAAATGAACAGCTATAACTCAACGTCAGAATTGACATTGATCTGATAAATACAAATTGTCAGAAGACATGACATATTGTACCCAATTCCGCAATAAGTGTTGATTCTGATTCTAATTCCGTTAGCTATAAGTACCTAATTAAAATATATTTGGTGTTTGCATTTTTTTTCGACAAACAGAAAAATTTTAAAAAATTAAAATCTCACATGGATTATGAACGATTTTGGGAACGAACATTTAAATAAGTTAATAAATAAAACAATGATATATGTTGGTCGTGGAAGTAAAAAAGCTGCGTATTTCCTGTCATATTATTAAGATGAATATTGCCAAAAATTGATCAGGTATTATGTAAAGACCTTAATCCCTGGTGGGCGCGGTACCAATTATTTTTCCGGGATTTTCTTCACTTAGCGGCGGAGGCGTGATTTTTAATCCGGACTAAATTGATAGGCAAGAAAAATATTTGCTTCCCTTAGGAGTCCAATAATTCGAAAATCCAACAAACGAATACAAGTTTACCTACATAGTTACAGGAAAATTAATGTTTCATTACTATTAATATAATATTTTACATTATTCTTTTGTTACGTATATAATAATCATAAAAATCATTTGCACTTACGAGTATGTCTAACCTTGTTTCGAGAACAAACTTAAATTAATTCTGATTATAAATAACTAAGCTGAAAGTTTCAAAATCTTTAAATTATTATTTCTGCCGCCCGTCGCCATCAGAAACACTGAGGCTTCACCGATGAGCGGAAGGCAGTAAACAGATAATGTAAAATTTTTAATTAATTTTGTGTCGCTATCTGTATTTTACATGGCTGACCCGTGTGCTTATTCATTGAAAATTCCCTAGGGTCACGGCGGCAGTGTCTATGTCAAGTCCTGAGCAAAAGCAAAAATATAACTCACTATTTTTTTAAACAATGATGTTATTTTTAATAAACAATTGTCCGCACGTTGTTTGGTGCCATATAAATAAAAAAATGAATTTTGACATGACCCAAATATTACCTGACTTACCTTACCTAAACTACGGTTTAAAAAAATAATCAATATGATGAAAATTTATTTTAGAAACATTGAAAAGTTTGAGCGTGAGATATTTTACAAAAACATAGGTATTCCGCTCTACATATCCATTCGTTTAAATGATTAAAATCGACAAATTTCAACGCACATAAAAGTTTGTCTCCAAAACTCCGTCTCGTAAAAACGTTTTAATGCACTCGCAATTTGGCATCGCACGTGAAATTCAAATGTTTCAAAATCGAGCGGCGCTCGGCCATGTTCTGGCAACTGGTGCCATCGCTTTGTATTAACTTAGCCTTTTGGGTTTTATTGTATGAGTTTGAATACAAATAAAAGGGTTTTGATGTTTTATGTGCTATGTAAATAATGTTTGGTGATAAAAGTTCTTTATTGTCGCTGTAGTTCCGATCTCGGCCGGGGCAGCGACACAAAGCTACAGTAGTCGTAAATGCGGTGTCGCCTAAGGCAGTCTTACTTTCACCATTATATTCGCAGATATTTAAACACCTATCTCTAGAATACCATAGGCTTCTTCCTCAAACACAGGCAGCTTACTAAGCAATCGACCAGGTTAAGAAACAGGGTTTCGGGGGATACGTGAATGAATGAAATGAAGTTTATTCGACATAGGTTTTTTATAAACACTTTTGGAAGATCAAACTACGCCATGGAATCTATAACGAAAAGCTTGGTTTCGAGTATTAGGGTGCGGTTCCACTGAGGCGGAGCGGAGCGGAGCTGGGCGCAATTCACCAATCACATGGCTTGAAATCCACATCTTTGTGCCTCGCGTGGTTTTCAAGCCATGCGATTAGTGAATCGCGCACAGCTCCGCTCCGCTCCGCCTCAGTGGAACCGCACCCTTATCGTAAGAAAGCGGTCGTCAAGTCACGACAGAGGCCTTCAAGCGCTATATTAACATCTGATACTTGGGTTGGTCAATAACTTCGTCACTCCAACTATTCGCACAGGAACGGCGTGGTTGAGTAGGTATGATCCGGGTCGTTTAGTGATGAACAAAAACGTGTGCTCAGTAGAGGGCGACTAATAGCTTGAAGCTAGGCGTCTCGTCTATACGTACGAGTCAGATTGATAGGTCAGTAAACACGGTTTACCCCTTACCATCGTGTCGTTAAAACCAAATTTTGTCTCACACAATCTTAAATCTAGAGTATTGTAGTATCAACAAAGTCCCCAAATACGAGGTACAAAATTACCTACTTAAACTTACTAGATGTTATTGACAATCTTTGGCAATGGGAAAAGTTTACCGCAAACTCGTTGGACCGTATAGGTAACGTTTAAACTCTATAACTAACCCACCGATAATCTCTTTGCTGTCAAATTGGCTTAAGTTCCAAGTTTTGAGGTCACACAAACAGTGCTTACAGTAATAATATGTGAATTCGATAAATTCAAGTGTCTGAAACTGCGCTTTGCTTCGGGAGAGAAGTTTCTCCATTGAGAACGCTAGTTAGAATCCCGCGGGATCGATGCAAACTAATTGATTTGAAGCTTTAGTTTGGTTCATTCAGTTAGAAGTGAGATGGAAGTTTAATATCATTATTTGTACAAGAAATTTGCATCTAGATATTATTAGCTAATGGAGTAACTGCAGTGTTGTGGAAGGATTTTGTTGGAGTTATTGTTTACATTACAGTTAAACTTTAACTACGGACATGCGGCTTAACGAACCCTTCGCAGTGAAAGTTAATGAAAGTTTTGAACAAAAGTTGACATAATAAAAACAGTTCCATTTTTCTAAGCGTACTTTAACTAAATATCTAAGTACCTAAGTCTCTCTTTTTTACACTGAAAATGAAAAAGTAGGTAAGCAGTTCCCAGTCCGGGTTTTTTTATCTGAAGCCAATCCTAGGAGGAGCATCCAAATTACACTGAAATTTATGAATTTCTGGGCAGATGTGTGTATTCTGTGTGTTTGGTTCATCATTGAAGAGGCGTCTCGTCGCCTGACCGTACTAGTCGTAAATTAAACTATTTTGTATCTGTCAAACGACTACTTGATCTGAGATTGACAAGAATGAGACAGCAGACAGCACTCTGAAAATCCATTCACTTAGGATGTTAAAAATAAATAGATTTTTATACGCAGGTTCTCTGACAAAACAATTTGTAAATTGCTTTAGGTACTATTAAATTCTGATAACTTAATAACACACAAAAGAGGATTTTGGAAGCTTTTTTATTACCTACTTTCTTCCTATCACATTCTGACGGAAGAAAATACCTATCATATATGATATTATTTAACAATACGAAACAAATCATAGATGAGAGACTTCTTGGTAGCGTGGAGAAAGTAAAATTATATTATTGGTTTTTAAAATGCATATAATTAAACTGAACTAGTGCGGTACGTCGTAAGCTAACACTGGTTAACAATAAATAAGAACCAATTATCAATCTTCCATGATGTTGCCGCGCCTATTTGTTCCTGCCGTGCAATGTTTTTAACTCCAACTTTACGCGATCTACCTACGGTTTATTACTGCATATTAATATTTCGATCCACCGCCGGATTTCTACTACGCGTACCCCTATTATGAGTTTGTTGTAGTAAACGCAAAAAACGTTACTATTGATGCTATCGTGAAAACGCTGCTTTAATAGTAAATGCGCATAACTCTATTAAATACAGTACTTGCGGTCATGTTTTACTTACAATTTGGTATTACGAGTCACAAATTTGACAGATGCTATAGTAAATTACGTTACCCGTAGTAGTTACGGCACTCACGCTATTTTCTAAGGTGAAAAGTCACTATCGAAATTAAATGTCATTAAATATTGCTGTATATTTAAACAAAATCATGGCTAGGCACTATTTTGCTTGGCAAATGATTCACGCAACCGAACGCAGAGATGAAAATAATGAAATTTTGAACTTGCGAGATATTAGCAAAATATTTAGCAACCTTTGATGTTTTAAATGTCTAGATTGAGCGTCGCCCTACAATGAAAACAAAAAAAAACAAGGCAACATTATCAAGCATGTGTGCGTGCAGACGATGTTTTACCCGTTCGTCTATTGTCTATGTGTGCGTAATGTGTGCGTAATGATATTGTTAGGAGAAGAGTGACGTATTTCCTGTCAGTATGAAGCTATGAAGTCTATAATATGGGTCCCCGAGACGATCAAGCGCACTGGACAAGTCTCACGTGATTGACGGTTTCACTTGACGAGGGACTTGACACATATTGAAGGTGCCATCAAGTCCCGTCAAGTGCGTGTGACTTAGTCGCATGCAGCCCTGTGCCCATGAAAGTTGTGGTCGCAAAAACAAAAATGGTTTCTAACGCAGATATGGCATTCCTTGCTATAACTCTAGCGGTATCTATTAAGGAAAAAAAAACAAGAAAGAGGCGATGGGGTATTTTTATTTTTTTATAGGTTTATTTTTGTCAGCATACTCCTTACTTTTAATTTTCCAAAGTACAGGATAATCCCTGTAAAGGGATATTAGCAATAGCACAAAATCGCGCTCGGTAATTATGTCAGCGCTTGTTGCCAAGGCCACGTCTCGGTAGTTTTCGTCATCCGCCATGTCCGCCATCTTCGAAGTTTCGACTGCTAATGAAAAAAGCTTGTCAAGTCCTGTCAAGTCGCATCAAGCGTAGGTGCATCAAGCGGCGTCAATCAAAATTTCTGTCAATTCTGGTCAAGCCGTAGATCGCTTGAAGGAATGCGTCAAGTCAACGCCGTAAATGATCAATATTCGCTTCAATCACGTAGACTTGTCAAGCGCACTTGATCGTCTCGGGGACCCAATAAGCGTTGGCGAGCTCAGTCTGCGGGCAATTCACGTCGAGTTCACTTGGCAAGGGGAACCACTGCTCGTTTGAATGGTTAAACTAAATATCCTGTCATTTAAATTTGCGTGTAATTAATTGTTAAATGTGATTTTTATTTTGCGTTCACTTCTAGTTGCTAAAAATATAAAAATTGTGGCTAACAGTTAGCCACAATTTTTTGACACGTTTTCGCGGATTCGATGTCCCATCTAGATATTTAAAACATCAAAGTTAGCAACACTTTGACACCACAGTTTGACACTGAATGCGACTGACGCAGAACTCTAATGTAATTAAATTGAAAAGGTACCAAACCGCCATTAATTCCACTCTTCTTTCACATTTCCTAATTTAGTCGGGTTATAGAGCATCCATAGACTTGTTTTTTTAATTTCTCAAATGTTGGCTCGCTGGCCAGGGTCTCGTTCTATCCTTGTTGACATCATATTAAAAGAATGAGAGAGGTATTACTCATGGATGCCAACATAACGTAACGGAAACTGTACCGTCTCACGTCTTTACGATACCCGCTGTAGTTTCATTTCCAAAACTCATAATAGCTCATAATGTAACTACAGTATTATCGTAACCGCTAGAGGCGCTGTACGGATTCTCATACAAATTCTAAACGTTAACTGCAATAGTAACAGTTTTGACGTTTACTACAACAACTCATAATAGGGGTACTGTACTTTCTAACTGTGAATTAAAACGTGTCTTCCCAAAAAAGGTCTTATTATTTGCGACAGCAATCAGTTAATTTACGAAAGAATTAACACATTATACCTACCATATACCACGTGGCAGCATCCAAGAAAGATAGAAGAGAACAGAAGAGATTGACTCTTAATATTATTTTTGTTCAGGATGTTTTGAACTTAGGTACTTGGTCAGCTGAGGAGATAAGTCACATACAGAAGGCTAGATGCCAGACTTGCACAGGAGCAAAAAGCTGGCATTTGTATGGGATGTAAAGAAAACGATTTCCGTATTGGATGCAACCGCACTGTTACTTCAAATTTGGATAGATACGAAATAACAAAAACTTTAGTTAAACATGAAAACATTTTTAATAGTTCACTACTAACAACTATCTTCACATAAAAGTTATCTTTTAAAACTAAAAAAAAACAGTAAATAAAAACGCTGCGATAAACAGCTTGGAAATTTCTCACCGGTTTTTAGATCCGCCCTTTTGATATCCGATGAAGCAGTTTCATTATTCAAGCGACTCTAAGCGCTGCTCTCTAAGATCACAATTTTTACAGACTAGATAAATTCATTCAAGGCTGAGTAAAGATTCACTAGTCCCATTATGCTGTCCTGACACTATTCGTTCATGTTCTATTTTGCATGTTTTTGGTTTTAGAAGTTCCAATCGGACTCTTTGAAAAAAACAATGGCACCTTTTCGGCGTTTCATTCCGTGATGTTGTCCCACGGACGATGAATAATTAATTGACACCGATTCTTCCCAGTGTAATAGGGCGTGTGTACCATTCGATTTCGATTCGTGTACATTTCGATTTAGCAAACAAGCAAAACACCATTTTATGGTACGACCTAGGTGATCAGTGGACTAAAGGCATCACCGATGCGTTGTTGGTCAAAATAGAATGAAGAGCAAAGAAAAATTCTGGGTTTCAGGACCTGTGGGGCTGACCTAAGTTAGCAACGGATCATCAAGTCAAGTACTTGCATATTGTTTTAATTATTGGATAGCCAGCAGATATTACACGACCAAAAATAAAAATGATAGTTCACTTCAGACGATCGCGAGTCGCTCAGTCGCCTAGTCGGTTTAAGTGGCAAGTCAAAAGCAATTCTTTGGAGAGGAACAAAGGGTAACGTGCTAGACATTACGAGAACAAAGACAGCTAGAATCACCGTCAGATGGGAATTCCTATTAGCGGCCACAATAAGACAGCTCCGCACCGCAACGCTGGAACCCTCGCGCAATGAACGTTAGATTCCCAGATTAAAGATTTCTTTTACTTGCTTCAAGTGCAGTGAAGAATTTAAGGAAAAATCTTTGAGTTCAAACGCAAATAACCATGCGGGTATTCTGTCAATGCATTTATGAACGTAATTTTTAATGTTTCGTTCTCATAGTGATTGTGTGATCAATTCATGAGACTACAATGCAAGTACCAGCTTTCAAATAAAAAGAGAATCATCATAATTTAAATACTCAGTGAAAAGTTATTAGGAAAAAACCAAAGTACACACTACAAAACATCCTTACACATTATTCAAGTTAATTCAAAACTACACGTCAGATATCGCTCAAATTTATATGGGACCATACCAAAAGCACCATTTTTCAAGGAAATAAAGAGTTATCAAAATCGGATTACCCAACACGAAGTTATGGGGTCACAAACTTACCAACAAAGATAAAAAAAATAAAAAAAGATCGGTGAATTTTTTTTTTACTTTTCTATTTGTGCATTTTGAAATACATTCCAACAGTTTTTATGAAGATTCATTCATAGTTCCTGGATTCCGAGGTTTAAAGCTTACGGCATTCCACTAAGGAATGAAAATAGTCATGACAACAAAATAACAAAAAGATAAAAAAAAACTAAAGCACTTAAGATTCGGACGTCAGAGGCCGCCCGATTCTTGGATTGTTCGCCACTCCACCAATCCACATGGAGTATGCTTAAGGCCCAAGGACTTTTAAAGATTCTTGACTAAGCCTCTTCAATATTGAAAGGGTTGAGGGCAAGATTATTTTCATCTTTATTTCTACGAAATCCCTACACAGTTGTGTGCTAACGCAATTTGTGTTACTTACACAAATGCAAATATATTATGTAAGAGTATAAAAAGTTGAAAAAAAATCCAGTGATTTTGTAATTATAAGTTAAGGGAAAAATTTGACAATAATTTGTTTGTGACAAGATCCTAACCATCGCGTTATCCTGAATCCTGCTGAGGCAACTTGTTAACAAGAGACAGCTGTACCAACGTAATTCCTTCTAGTCTCGTCTCACTTATGGAAATTTAACAAAACGGGGTATTAAAGGACTCTTTTAAAATACATGAAAATAACATTGAAGTGTCCGCCTGTCTGTCCGATTTTTAATAGGCATTTTTGCACGAATTAAACTTGGCCCAATGGTTCGACGTTCAAACCCTTGGGATATCATTGTGCATTCAAAATTGTATGTACAAACACTAAAACTTCAAGAAAAATATTCCCGACTTATCCTTTTCCTGTACGGAATATGTACTCGTACATGTAGACATTGATATGTGAAAAAATAAATAGGTACTTTAAGGGTCAGCTCACACCGAGACGCGACGCGACGCAACGATACTGGAAGAGGCCAGTGATATCGAGCTGCGCCGCGCGTCTCAATGCCGCGAGGTGCATCGTAAAAGTAGGCAATATTGCACGCCGCGCGTACCGACGATGCACGGCTGCGTAGCGATGCACCGCGCTACGCCGCGAAGCGTCACGAGACGCAGCGCTGCATAAAGCAACGTACCTATTCTGAAGTGTCACAATGAAATGTGTATCTTTTCGTGTAGAAAATAAAGTTCTATTTTGAGCCGCTCTTTGAAAGACTGCGCGCAGCGTCGCGTCGCGTCTCGTCTCGGTGTGATTTGACCCTCTGTCGGCTACCTTTTCACGCATAATCCGCATGAACAGATTTAGGCGTTTGGTATGAAGATAGTTTCTGACCCGGAAAGGACATAGAAGTTCTTATCCCGTTAAGCATTCTTTAGGGATGTGAAGGAGAGTGAAGATTTATACTGGGAACAAATATTTTCGGTATTAATTAGATCGTGATAAAATTTGGCACAATAGAATATGGCTTTAACAAGTAGTTATACGATACTTTATTCTGGATAATAAGTTCCTTTGGGACAATTTTAAAAATTCATTGTTTCCCGGCACTAAGTACGATGCCATAAAGAAGTTTTTTAACGTAATAAAAGTAAGGTGACTCGATCGCTGTTTCGCATAGAATGTAACAAGATTTGTTGAGAGGTATTTATGCCCAATTTAACACTTAATAATAATGACAATTCAAAATACGTCAACTGTATGTAGTTAACAGAACTGAAACGATATATTCAAGCAAAGCCTCAATTATGCTGAATTACGGAATAATAGCGTTACGTCATACGAACGAGTTTGTCGCACGCGATGCACGGACGAGTGGCTAACAGTGCCTTAGTACCTGTCATCGCGCCGGCCTGCGCACGCGCATGTTCCAATTTTGAATTTGAAGTGCATTCTATTTTCAAGGGTTTTAGTTTTTTAAACAATGACCGCGTCACCGCCTTATGACACGTAAGTTTTTTTTAGTTTTTTTTTGTAACCAGTTCTTATTAGAATACACTCAAGTGAACTTGAAATACGTACGCTCTATTGTGATGTGTTATGCAAAGGCTTGCAATGTTTGCATCTTGTATTGTGAAGGTTTGTAGTTGTAGCGTCTCTGGTGAAAAGTACCTATGTTACTAAAATATTTTGCTCCCTTTAGCTACAATTACTTTAGAAACTTATATGTGAACATATTATGTAGGAAGTTAATTACTACTAGTAGTTTTTCTTTAACGTTCAGGCTAATGTTTTTGTGATTTTTATAGTGAATATACTTACATATAGCCGTCAATCAGCTGACGCACCGACAGCTGATGGTAAGTGGTCACTATAGCCCATTGAAATCACAACTCACGACATCCATAATGATAGTTGACCAATTTTTCAATTTTTAGCCTTCTCCCCCCCCCCCCCTCCCTGCGTGACCACTAATAGTATTGCCAAGACCCCCCCCCCCCCGTCCTACCCTCGGGTGTTCACGTGGTATTATAAAATACGGTTTTAAATCATGTTGTGCAAGCAGAAAGTTAAAAAAAAATTATACTCGATAACTCGAAAAGCGTAAAGTAAGTAAGTAAAATTTTTCATTTACTATTTTGTTGTCGCTATTTTTGTATTAGATATTTTTACCTATGCAGTTCAAGTTTTTAAGTTATTTGTAAGTAGGTAAGTTTATATTTAACACTGAGTACGTACACTACGCCGGTAATTCCACGGGTAATTAAGTCGGTGGGTTGTTACGATTTACGATGGACTACAATTACATGCAGTAGTCATTTTATGAAGTAGATCAATGATTATCTTTTTATCATCTGACTTGGTCTGCGTTTTGAACATAAGTACGGTAGGTTACTGCGTCTTGTCTTACATCTATGCTTACATAATATCGTCGGTACAAAAGTCAACTCGCCAATCTGCAAATGTCAAAATGTTCAGGAATGTAGGATTTTAATAAAAAACCGGCCAAATGCGAGTCGGACTCGCGTACGGAGGGTTCCGTACCATTATGTATAAAAACGCCAAAAAAATCTGGTCTGTTTTATAAAAGCCTCACTTAAATATTTTAATTGTTTTATTGTAGCCACATATTACGCCCAACGCCATCTCTTGGACCGAATGGTAACTAAACTTACGTCGAATGTATGGGCACCCACTTAAATATTTATTTTATTCTGTTATTTAGTATTTGTTGTTGTAGCGGCAACAGAAATACATAATCTGTGAAAATTTCAACTGTGTAACTATTACGGTTCATGAGATACAGCCTGGTGACGGACGGACGGACGGACGGACGGACGGACGGACGGACGGACGGACGGACAGCGAAGTCTCAGTAATAGGGTCCCGTTTTACCCTTTGGGTACGGAACCCTAAAAAGTATGTATCGTTGTAATTCAGGGATTTCTTAAAATCAATTCAAGTAAATGAATTTGTATACTATTGCCACAGATACAATATTTTGCCACAATATGGGTTGTGTAAAAAATATTGATGTATTTATGTCAAAACTGACAAAATTACACTTTGGCTAGTCGACTTTTGTACCGACGATATAGTAATTAGTAATCATTGTCTTATATAAAAAAATTGGGCCTTTAAATAAAACAGTCGTGATCAAGTCACCGTTTAAAAACCAAAAAGTTGATCATATTTAGTCCGTCAATTTAGAAGTTGCTTTACCACAGATAGGCATATACATACATACCTACACATCCTACCTACAGAGATATACAAAGGTGTTTAGATTATTGGATACCTATTATGTAATCTTTTTTCGTTAGGGTTTAAAACATTTAACGCTACCCCAAGCTAAGTACAATACGTATGTAAAAACCGTATCCAAATGAATATTGCTGTTTCTGACACTAACACTAAGGGTCAGCTCACACCGAGACGCGACGCGACGCAACGATACTGGAAGAGGCCAGTGATTTCGCGCTGCGCCGCGCGTCGCCGCGAGACGCATCTCAATGGCGCGAGGTGCATCGTAAAAGTAGGCAATCTTGCACGCCGCGCGTACCGACGATGCACGGCTGCGTAGCGATGCACCGCGCTGCACCGCGCTGCGCCGCGAGGTGTCACTAGACGCAGCGCTGCATGAAGCAACGTATTCTGAATTGTCACAATGAAATGTGTATCTTTTCGTGTAGAAAATAAAGTTCTATTTTGAGCCGTTCTTTGAAAGACTGCGCGCAGCGTCGCGTCGCGTCTCGTCTCGGTGTGATTTGACCCTAACGGGAACAATTGTCCTAAAATGTAAAAATCAGTAAATCGTCGTTTACCCTGAAATATTCCTAAAATATCATCCCTGTTCAAACAAACCCTAACATTTACAAACATAATTAGATATTCGAAATCCACGTAAAACTTGAACTACCCACATGACTAGCGGTCGTGTACAATACCCTTTGTGCATCTGCAATATCGCTCCACTTGGAGATCTTAGCGGTCTGTGTACAAAGGATTTGAGTCGTGGTCTGCATTATATTGAATTATTAAATATCACACATAACAGATCTTTTTACTTTGTGTAGTCCTTTGAACAGTAAATGGTCTGCGTGCTCTTTTAAAGACCGTGTCAAAAATGTTTAATAATTATATTATTTTATTACTTCTCCTATAATGAAATGTAAAAGTGATTTAAATGAAATTTAAAGTGGCCAATTACTTAACGGTGGCTGGCCAATAGAACCTCAGTTACCCCTAGTTACATTCGCATTTATAATATCATAGTAAGGATGATAGGGCTTGAGATAAGTCAGTGTTATTTTTAAGCGTTAGATATTTTGTCACGCGTGGTGGAAAAAACCTTAAAGCAAATAAGTAATTAATTCATTATTGGGTTGAGGACTTGTTGTCATGTTTGTACATCTGTATCGGCTGTTTCGTCATACCTCAATAGGTACAATTAACAAAGTGCTCGGATACAGACAAATCTTTGAAGATTTCTCATTTGAAATTGAAACAAATTTGAAAACATCTAAATACTAACCTCAATAGTATATTTAAACATAAACTTGTAACATAAATATTAGAACAGACGCAGGAAAATGTTGTGAAAAGCTAACTTAGAGCGACGGAACCGCAATGTACGGTTCCTACTACCTACTGTTTTATTACATTTTGCTAACCTACCCTAAGCAAATTAGTATTATTTTAATATGCGCACAATTTGAACATGTTTCGTAAATTACTTTTCCTAAAGAATCTGATCAAATCTTCATTTGGAGTACTTAATCATCTAGTTTGTAAAAACTCCACGCCATAAGAATGCGTTTGACATGAGTGGTGTGTTTTGAGGTAACACAGTCCGGTTTTAGTCAATTCTAATGGAATTTTTCCCACGTTTTCCCGATCCCGCAGGAATTCTAACATAGCAAGTACCTCATATGTTGCTTCACAACGTCCGCGTCCTCTAGCTTCCAGTGAAAATCCCATAAAATCGGTTCATTCGTACCGGCAGAAAGGCAGAGACAAAAATGTTAAATTTTTTTTTGTGTTTTAGTATAGCGTTTTTATGTACATTTTAACACATCTACTAACGAACTATAGCCAACAGATTTACAGGGCTATGTACCTGCTCAATTTAAATTATTTTATAACTACGTACAAAGCTGAAATCATTGCCATGAACAGCTAGAAAAGAGTGACGGTACTTCAGAATTTCTCATTAGGTGCCGCAAAATTACCGAGTGATTGCGTCACAAAGCCTTTATTACACTATAGGAGTCAAGAGCTTACCGGGACTGACTTTTATCCGCTGTAAAATGAATTCAAAAGTAATAGGTAGACAACGGTGAATTCTGGCTGTAAAGCGACGTAATATTGAAAAATAAGTGGTAATCACTTCTCAACTCCGCATAGCTCAATTTGGAGACATTATAGATAAGTGTTTGGCCAAGAGAAATGAGCCAACAAAAAAAAAGTATTTACGTACCTAAATCTTAAGCCCCCATGCCCCAGCCGTAACAACAAGTGTACGGTGTGACACAAGCAAAAGGGTGCTAGTTTCTCGGAGAAATAATATACCAGCAACTAATAGTTGATAATGATTCTTTGCCGTTATTTCCAAACAAATAAAAATGGTTTACAAAGTGAGATACAATTTTGTCCATTCATTTTGTATAACAAAATCTTCAGACAATGCTCTGACTTTATGAAAAATAAAAAATGATATAGTGGGGAGGCTATTCTGTAAATTTAATGTTGTAATTACTGCAAAATTGTCGTAAAGATGGCGTAATGAGTATTACGCCGGTGCTCTAATCGAGTTATGTTCTTTTAGGACGTTACTTAATTTTGTTAATCTATTTTTGGCTTTTGTTTCTTGAGGATTTTGTGGTTTTTATACAGCCTCGTAATTGTTATTGCCGCCGTTTGAGACTTAACGTTGAGGATTACAAAGAACTAGCGGCCGCCGCGCCGGCGCGCGCTCCGATAAACCTCTGCCTATAAGTACACGCCCAGTAACCTTGGAACCTTAATTAAGTATTATTTTATTATTGCTTGAAAAATGTCGTAAAAGTCTTAATAGTTCATTTTTAGTTAATGAAGTGACTTCAAAAGATTTTTTTTATTTTTTTTTAATTGACGGATTTCTTTGAGTTTTGCGAACTCTCCAGCATGCAGGTTACCTCACTCCTTCACCGTTAACCAAAAGTCATAAATGATAATATTGGATCCCGGCTTCGAGCTTCCGACTCATAATGTACTTATTGTGTGTAATTACATAATATGTTGTTACGCATGCTTCGATACGAAATACTTCAAGATGTTTATAATTTCATTATTTAAAACCCACTCATTATTTCGTACTGCTACAACAATATTCCTTGTTATATCACGGGCAATATAAACATGCAAATGAGAGATTCAAACAAACAATTCAATAATGCAATTCAATTATTTAAATTAAATGTACTAAAATTATTCCCGTCACATGTTTTCTGCGAAGCAATGTAAGTAAGTACTTGCGGTTACTCATATAGGTCCACACCACAACTTTTATGCATAGCTTACAGCCACAAACCTAAACTAATAAACTACATTATAATAAATACAAACACTGGCTTGTAAACATAATGAAATAAAGCTTTGAAAGAGAAGTTATGACTGTTTAATATGAATAAATGAAAACACAGTCACGTAGTGAAACAAGCTAACTGAACGGTTCGCTTTTTAAATAACAATGGCGTATCTCAAAACAAAAGACAATAACGTTTAAAGTTTATAAACAACGTGGTAAAGAACGCGCATACCTGCATTACCTGCCAGAGAACAAATCATTGTGCAGTGCTTTGTCTTCCAGTGTATGCATATTTGGGTGCAATCATGTCACAATGGTGTTTTGTAGTCCACTTACGGTCCTTTTTGAATCCTTTTATCCGATTTCATAAAACATAATTTTAACAAAACAAAACACCGACATGTCCACGAGACATTCAACAAAGATGAAATACACGAGTTGGTATTTATGGTTAGTGAATTGAGAGTTTATCTCGATTTACGTGGAAATTCATCATCAGATCCTGATTCGGTGGCAATGGGCCCGGCTTGGAAGTACGTACCTTTAGGCGGCCCCTAGACCTACAATAACATTGTACAATACTTTTATTGTACAATAAGATTGAAAGGCGCTCTGAATCCAAACGAGCAATTATATTGCACAATAATACGAACTGCACAATGTTTTCGTGTTCAGTCGGAGAATAGTATTGATCCCGTGTGCACCGTGTGCTGAAAAATATTGTGCAATACTGACCCTACACGATGCAATGGAAAAATATGGTGCAATAAAAATTAAACTCGCTCAAACTTTCGAACAATAATTGCGCAATCCTCAATATTAACCCTAAACGGTCAATTATATTGCACAATTTGCAATATTGTACAATATAATTGACCGTCTAGGGGCCGCCTTAAATGAGAAACAAATAATTAAAAAAGGTTATACAAATAACGAAGAAATCACTGGACATTCATAAAAAATCTCAAAAACAGCATAACCAATTTGGGTGCCGTTTACATAAACAATAGATTTATTGTAATCGGGTAATAAATAAAAAAGTTATGTCACTTTAAATAATGTCGCCTAACAATTTCCGAATGTTACTAAGAGCCATGTTTGCCGAAGCGAAGCGAGGGCGGGTTTTGCATTCGAGAATATTAGTCTTCCGGGACGCAATTACGCGGCGCCGCTGAAACGCCGTAGCTACCAGGATAATATGACAGGTGACAGCTCTGGCTCAAACCTGCGGCGCCGCCGCCGAGACGACAGCACGCAACTGGTTTTAATTGACGGGAAGGTGATCGAAGAAATATCTACCGACCGACTTACAACGAAACTTTTACTTAGGTACAATTTTTAACGCGACTACGTGACTACTATTAACAACTAGGTACTAACAAGAACTATCCCTAACAGTCCCCCAGTCCTAATATGCACTCATCTACTAATAACCGTCATCTTGTTGTGTGTTGGTCACGGATGTCATGGGCCGGAATGGAAGGGTGGTGCTGCATTATTCGCTTAACTTACCTGCATCGATGTTTCCATCTGCATTATGATGTGAAAGTCATAATAGAGGCTTTTATAAGTTTGTGCGTGAATCATCTCAGACTTTATCGACACTTCTTCACGAGAGTGTCTTTTACTTGAGCTGTTAACTTACATTAGTTATAGCATTTTCATCAATAAATTGTAACGGAGATTGTCTTAACAATGTCAGTTTTGCTTAGTCTGTTTGGTGCAATCAATTTATGCTTAATAGCTTAAAACGTATTTAGGTAGCATTCAAAGCCGTCGGAATATGTATGGAATTAATCCGCATAAGCATTGATGAAGTTATTCAATATTGGAAATGCTGAAATTGATACTAATATCCTACTTCCTACTAATCCTACTAATATTATAAATGCGAAAGTTTGTAAGGATGTGTGTGTGTGTGTGTGTGTGTGTGTGTGTGTGTGTGTTTGTTGCTCTTTCACGCAAAAACTACTGAACGGATTTTCATGAAACTTTGCAGTAATATAGCTTAGACATCGGAATAACATAATTTGTTAAAATTTATAGAGATTTTTGAAGGGACTGGTTTCCCGAAGCGAAGCGAGGGCGGATTTACTAGTAGTATAATAATTTAATAATTGAATATAAAGTGAATTTATAGACGGTAATGAAGCGGAGACTCAATTCAATAGTGTCGGGGTTCCGAGGAAAGTAATACAATTCAAACACTTTTTACACAATTTCATTCCAATAAACTTGTTGGAACGGAGATAATACGATTACCTCATTCATGAATAGGGCGTTTATTTTCTATTTTTGAATGGACAAAGGTTTTATTGAAAAATTATTCATAATCAGTCTGGGTTTACTATGATTCATGCAAGTGGGTCTAAATATGGGTGTATTATAACATAACATACAAATATTTGAATACTCGTTAACGCAAAATGATGAGTACCTATTCACGATGGTTAGAGTTTAAACTCGTTATAATTAAAATTTGTTTATGTTTACATATTGGGTTTATGTTTATATGTTAAATATGTTTATATGTGTCAAAATATAATAGTAAACTTTCTGAGTTTTCTTGCAATAACAAGTACTTATTCGTATTTTATGACAAACTAGCTGCTGCCCGCGGCTTCGCCCGCGTGGAATTCATTTATATCGGGAAACGGGATTTTTCATACAAACTTTCATCCCCTATTTCAAGCCTTTAGGGGTTGATTTTTGAAAGAAAAAGTAGCCTATGTGTGACTCTGGGTCTTCAACTATTTTAATTCCGAATTTCATCCAAATCGGACCGGTGATTTAGCCGTGAAAACGTCACAGACAGACAGACAGACTTTCGCATTTATAATATTAGTATGGATATAAATTATATGTAGGTATGTTACGGATATTTTTTCTAAGCTTGTTGGGTGAAGTGTTGAATGTGTGTATGTGCAAGTTTATTAAAAAGTTAAATATAATAGATACGCATTGCACAACATGTGATCCAATTATCACGCTGTTGTAATTTGTAACGATTATAAAAAATTACTTAATCGCATTTCGTTAGACACGATCAACTACAATACTCGACTGTTATTGTTATGTAACCACTCTGTCTGAGCAAGAGAATTCCGGAGTAGTTAGTGGAATACATTTACAGTTTTTCTTTAAGATTTACGTGTTTTTTAACCGACTTTAAAAAAGGAAAAGGTTCTCATTCGACTGTATTTTTTATGTGTTACCGCATTACTTTATAGACGTACTGTGTTGATTGATATTGACATTTCTTTTACATTTGAAAGCTGGTGATTCTCGCCTCATCATCATCATCTCAACCCATCATGGCCCACTATTGAGCACGGGTCTCTTCTCAGAATGAGAAGGTTAAGGCCATAGTCCACCATGTTGGCCAAGTGCGGATTGGCGGACTTCACACACCTTTGAGTTTTGCGAACTCTCCGGCATGCAGGTTTCCTCACAATGTTTTCCTTCACCGTTTGCAGCAAGCTAGCAAGTGACATTTAAATGCTTAAAACGCTCATAACTCCGAAAGCCTGAGGTGCGTGCTCTGGGATTTGAACCCGGACCCTCCGATTAGAAGGTTGAAATTCTCGCCTAGTCCCATATAAATAATTAATCGCTGTTGAAATTATTATGGCCGCCTTTTATTCTTATCCGTTGTACGATATAATAGCCTTATTAAATAAATAAAAACCATGTTTATAGAGACAAATATTCTGGAGGTTTTATACTTATACTATAAAAATATAATCTATGAATAATCATGTGAACTTTATCATGTTCATTTTAGCGCACCTGTTTATTTCATTGTTTGCTGCTAGCAATTACGAGCTACAATATTTTTACCGGACTGGTCACCAGCAGCTTGTTCTAGACCGTGGATGCTTGTTTTTACATCCAGTGCTTCTAGATTATGATTAATGTGACTGTATAAGATCAAAAAGAACCGTGGACACAAATAAATATAATGTCAACAAATACGACGGAATCAATCGGAAGAAGCCAGAATGCTATACAAATTGTTTAATTTAGTTGTTAAGCGTAGACTGTAAGGTAGTTATGTTCCAATGAGGGTGCATGATCATAATTGATGAAACCCTCCATAATAAATAAAGATAAAAAAAATATTCATTGTTTAGGTTGAGTTTGTTAGCTAATTAATACGAAAACTAGCTAACAAACGCAACTAAACTAATACCTCCCTAAAGCTAATACGTTTTTTCATCAATGTGACAATTCTTTTGCTAATACATATAGGTAACGTTTTCATATCTCCGTTTTACAGATAACTAATCGGTGAAATATTTATAACATTTCAAATGCTTGGGTAACTCACAAATCACTATTTTGATTAAGAGCCATAATTCAACTTAGTTACATGGTTACGCTATGATAGGTATTATTTTAAACGAAATTTATTTCAAATAGAAACAGTTTGTGTAGGGGACCGAAACTTTCAATAAAGCTCTTTGTCGCAAACCGCTCAGCGTTCGCACAAAAGCTCTAAAACTTTTCGCCGGAACTGCGGAAGTCACTAACTACTGTGACAATGGCAGGTTAAATTCACTTTTTAAATGTTTGTTTGTGCTGAACGCGTTTTGTTTGTTGCTGGTCTTCTGCGTTATTCTTCTGTGCGTGGACTGAAAAGAACGCGTCAATAAATCCCCGTACAACAACGGAGTGTGACGAGTCCTTTTTTATCGATTTTGAAATGTTGAAATCCTAACCTCGATAGTCTCGATACTACTAAAAATATACCTTTGTGAAAGTAAAATGCCTGTGTTACAGACAAGAGTTTGTAAGGAATTTTTCGATATAGCTTTTTACATTAAAAAATCGAGAGAGAAAAGTAGATAGGTACCCGTTGATGCCACATAAATTCCTATCAAATATAAAAAGAATTATCCAGTGTTATAAGGTAAAAATTATATAAAGTCGAATTAGGAATCTCCTCCTGCTTTGGAATTCTGGTAATGAGTGTAGTCTCATATAAATTTTAGCGACACCTGACGGATAGTTTTTTAATGATCTCTTCTTCTTCGAAGTGGTTTATTTTTTGTGTAAAGTAGATAGGTAGTTTTTTTTAGGGTTCCGTACCCAAAGGGTAAAACGGGACCCTATTACTGAGACTTCGCTGTCCGTCCGTCCGTCCGTCCGTCCGTCTGTCACCAGGCTGTATCTCATGAACCGTAATAGTTACACAGTTGAAATTTTCACAGATGATGTATTTCTGTTGCCGCTACAACAACAAATACTAAAACACTGAATAAAATAAATATTTAAGTCGAAATATGGCTTCGACGCTTCAGCGATAAATTAGTTACCTTTCGGTCCAAGAGATGGCGTTGCTTGTGGCTACAAAAAAACAAAGTAAATATTTAAGTTAGGCTTTCATACAACAGACCAGATTTTTTTTGGCGTTTTTATACATAATGGTACGGAACCCTTCGTGCGCGAGTCCAACTCGCACTTGGCCGATTTTTTTTAAAGTGATCTCTACTTATCAAATGAGAAATTGGTTATTTATTTCTTAAAAATTAAATTATCTTGTTCCAGTGTGTCGACCACGTCCCGGTCGGAGCCGATGTTCACGAAGTGCTGCTGCTGCATCCCGCTTCGGGTCGGCTGCTTCATCCTGGGATACTTGAACTTGGTGCGTATGCTATACCTGAGTCGACGAGAATATGGCATTGTCACTCCACGCTGATATCAACTTTATTACGTCTACTTAAGGTTCAATTTAGCTTGGAAGTAAAATTTACTTACGACATTTTAAATTCGCGGTCTATCTGCATTGTACAGGGCGGAAAGCTGATGGTTGTGTGGAATGCAATTAAATTCCATATCGAACGCGAACGCTGTTGTCAACTTCTGTCAAGTTCATTTGGGGTAGCGCCACAAATTGTTAGCCGTGATTTATGAAACTGACATAACTTTTATTATTTATGAATTTTTATTATTTAACACTTTTCACGTTACTCGAGTGTAAATCGCACCGAAATTTGTTGAGCCTTTTTAGGTTATTAGCGCCCACATAGTCACAAACAAAGATATGAAAATTAAAAAAATAATAGTTTTGGTTTCTAATGCGTGATAAAGGCATCTCACAAAATAGTTTTTTTCATACGTACGGTAACAGGTACATACAAAAAATACAGACAACCGTCAATTAGAAATGTATTATGACGATTATATACTTTTCACCAGGTTCTTTAAAAATTCTTTTATTTGCGCTTTATAAATACGCTAAGTATACCTATACGCAGAAAGCGAATATAAAGTAAAGAATGATGTATGATTTCATCATGATGTTAGAGCGCCTTCATAGTGCAAAATGAACTGCAAGCGTGAATTTGGAATTCCTTCTGTTGAGTTATCGGAACCCGATTTTCGAGTTGGTGATAAATATCGATGTTTATTTTTATCGCTTCGACATTTATGTAACACATGATAGTTATAAGTAGATATCGGATTATCGAGGGAGGAGAGGTTCAAAACGGTATTATTTCAATAAAAGTAAACAGTAAAATGATAAGCTTGAGTTGAAGGACGACGGGGATGGCGCAAAATATATGCAATAATGTAATAAAAATGCATTAAATGCATTTGCATGTTTGTATATCCCATTTCAACTTTAAGAATACTTACCTAGTTTAAAAGCAGGCCTGCTTGCTTCTGGGCTTTTAACATAGCAAAATTATTATCCTCATGCAGTTACCTAAATGTCGTAGTTCAAAAATTTTACGTGATGTTTCTTTAATATCTTGGTTCAAAACTAAGTCATACAGTATTGGCTTGTTACGACGCTACGGTCTGGTTTGAGTTTTATATAATAATAATAGTAAAATACTGTAAAAAACTTAATAGGAATTAGCAAGAATACACCACAATACACCCGAAATACTAAGCAAATGGCAAAAAGTTATTCAAAACCATGCGATATTTTTCATCCGTTTATAGTCTTTGTGCGAGACTTAAAGCATTCACCTGAACCCGAAATACTCCAAGGATCGTAGCCTTGATGTGCTACGTCACAACTGTAACTTTCTATTGAAAAGAATTCAAGCCAAGTGGTGCCGTGGAAAATCTAAAATTGTCGGAGTAAAAATACGTCATGTGTAGGGCTGCCAACGAATTTATTAACATTTTATATCTAATATTTTAACCATTATATTTTATAACATACTATTATATTGGTAGGGACTTTAATACGCAGTTCATGTTATGTTAAATCTAAGATGATGATGTTGTTAATGACGATTGTGATTACAATTGTATTTGGTGCAGAGAAACAGCAAAAACAGCCTTATTGCCTTTTCTCGGGTAAGGCTCAGGAAAGCATTTCCACGCCTATGAATGTAATCAATGATTATATTATGATCACATTTTGCCAACCGCTGATTACATGCCACCCGCGACTTATTTATTAATATTATTAATTACGCGTTTATTATTATTGCTTATTATTCTTAGTTTTATACCCAGAAAAATAAGTACGATAAAGTCGGTATCGGCCATGAAAAAAAAATCTTAGAAGCCGTTGCCACAATTTATATTTAGCAACGATTGCGACAGCCCTAGGCAAACAGCTCGCGTAGGGAATTTCAGTCGCTTTTTTTCAAGCCTGATGTACAACGTATGTGGTTCATAAATCGCGGTTACTTTTTAAATTTTTTACAACAGCTTGTAGAATGACATCATACTCGAAAAGTTCCTTGTTTTGGCTCACTGCGGCGTGACGGTGCCACCGTCCGCCACCAGATACCGCCTGGAACGAAACTTTTTGCTTTACATTTTTTAATTCCACTTTGAAATTGCAAATTGAGGGTATTTTCGTTTTTGACGCAACTTTCAGAGATGTTGTGTTCTGGTGTTTTAGTGTGATGTTTTGGGGATCACTTTGTTCTGGGAACAATGCTCCGGTTTTTGCAATGAACAATGAAATGAATGAAGTGTACATTCCGCGTGAATCCCGATTTTTGTTACCTCCCATACGCTTGTTAACAACGATCCCACCTGATGGTAAGTGGCGATGAAGTCCAAGAAGAAGTTACCTCTTACATAACCATAACCTCTATCTTCAAGTGATTCCCGTTAAACTCTGTTCAGACGTTTCAGAGATCAGAAAACAGAAAGACAGACAGACAAAAATTTTAAAATCGTTTGTTTGCGATTTAATGTCGTGTAAATGACTATATATATTTAAAAACACATCACAGACAGACCCTTAAATTTTATTTATCTATGTATGGATAGATGCCACCCCAATAAGTGATGATACTCGTAATCACATACCGTCGAATCGCTCGGCTTTTCGTTTTTCAATTATTACGTACTAGAAAATCCGCCCTCGCTTCGCTTCGGGAAACCAGTCCCTTCAAAAATCTCTATAAATTTTAACAAATTATGTTATTCCGATGTCTAAGCTATATTACTGCAAAGTTTCATGAAAATCCGTTCAGTAGTTTTTGCGTGAAAGAGCAACAAACCCACACACACACTCACTCACTCACATACATCCTTACAAACTTTCGCATTTATAATATTAGTAGGATAGTAGGATATTAGTAGGAGTAAGAATAAATAACCTCTCCATCGATAGGTCATGCACCACAACACAACTGCTTATCGCGATATACTTATTATAGAAGATAAATAAATGCGTAAACGAATACATACACATAAATAGCACTTGTGCAAGATAAACAAGCCTTTAGCCACGTACCTGAACTCTGCTGCAGCTGGATCTGGATGCTGCGCGGTCTGCGCTGGTGCATGGCGGCCGACGATTCAAGCCGGGGCGCCGGCGCCGGTATGTCTGGCTCAAACTGAAGCGAGCTCGTGCGATCTATGTCTAGGTACACTTCACAAAACTACATATAACTTCACAATTCACAACATACACTACACAGAACACTAAAATTGTCTAGATTTACGCGGATTTCGAGTAACACAACTAAAATGGCATGCGATGCGTTGCGGTGCAATTTGCAAAAAATGAGAGTTACGCGGTTGCTCTCGACGCGTGCGGTAATCTAACTACTTCCGTATTATTTTTTAAATTCAAATATTGACCTTAGTCGAGCCCCCTGTCTTAACCAATCAGCGAGCGGCATGCTATGTCAATCCGTTCGGCGGCAAGGCAAAGGAAACCGCGACAGAATGCCTCTGCATTGTCGTCTAGCGGAGCGGGAATTTTGAACTTAGAATGCGAATAAGGCGACAGCAAATAATTGCGTTATTATAATTAATATTTCATTGAAGATTAAAGAGCGCTTTTTTGGCGCTTCTCCACTAATGTCAATACATAATTAATTGCATAGGGTTCTCAGCGCGATTATTGTTGAATAAAACGGGAAAATATATGTAGGTACTTTTTTAATTTTATATAGTCATTCATATCTTTGGTTTCACAAAAGGCGGGTTTAAAGGCAAAGCAATTTCTATAGGTAAGTACTACGTGTTCAATTAGGCAATAAAATTGTATTTACTCAATAAAACATAATAGTTTACACAATACTGTCAATATTTATATTGTGTAATAGTATTGTAAGTACTTATAACGACCGCGATCAAGTAGTTGCGCTAAAAACTAAAGTACAAGGAATTATGTATTAATTCTCATATTTTTTGATTCAATAAACTTTCTTTGTATTTTAAAGGATTTTAAAAAAAGGAGTAGGTTCTCAATTCGACAGATTTTTTATGTATGTTACCTCATAACTTTGCACTGGATGAATCGATTTAATTACTTCATTTTTTATTCGAAAGTAGGTGTTTGTCGCCTAGTCCCATATAAGAAGAACATTTGACGAGTAGTTTTTGAGAGATCTGAACTTATCGACTAAGAAGTTAATTATTATTTTGTAGTTATTATTTCTCCGTTATTCCACAGGTATTCAACACATTCCACACCCTAGCGCTCCTAACCCTGACGACGTACATCGGCATATCGACCCATGGGTTCGACCACTTTGACAAGCAGCCACACCAGTTCTCGGGCCAGGTGCCGGAGATCGAGTCCGTGGAGAAACCCTTCCTCAACCAGGTCGGGGTCCTGCTCATGGTGGTGCTGTGCGCCAATGTCGCGTGGCTGGTCATCAATGTCGCTTGTCTTGTCGGGCTGCATAAGGTGAGGAGTGAATTGGGTTTTATTAATTTAGGGTTTTATGTTCAAATGCTATTTTACACTTACCAATTATTATAAATTTTGTAGTAATAATAAGAATAGTAATAAAAAGTAAAGATATTAATATTATACAAGTTATTACTTAAAACATAAACTATGTTATAATCAGTTAGATTCTGATCAAGTTAGTTTTCGATCGCTCTATAATTATATCGTAAATTCAAAATAAAAAATTATAAGAGAAATCTCAAGATAAACGTAAACTTTACAACATCTTTGAAACCATTATGGCAAACTCTCGAAGGTGCATGTGTTCGCACGATGTTTTCCTTTACAGAACAAAGTGGTAATCAAGTTCTAATATGATTAGTGGAGCAGCGTAGTGCAGAAGCTCTTGACCTCCTCAATGGTGAGGGGAGATCTGTCAGTGATGGTTTGATGCCAGGCACATATTTATTACCAACTTCAAAAAAGGAGAAGCTTTTAAATTCGACTGTACTTATTTCTTTTTTATGTGCGTTTTTTATACAAAAGGTAGCACCAGTCCCACATAAAAGGGACATTTAAGAGGGGTAGTTTTTGAGTTTTCTTGTAAAAAGTTATTTATTATTTTTAGATTAATATGCATGCTCGATTGAAATTCAGAATCTGTCCGGAAGTCCAATTTCCAAACGCCTTATCCACCTCAGCATAATAACAACAACCTTTCTCCCCCAGCGGCACCCGGGTCCAATCCGCGTGTACGTGGGCTTCGCCACCGCCCGGCTGGTGCTGTCGCTGACCGGCTTCGTGTACCTGGCCACCACCGCCGGCGCCAACACGCAGACCCTCGTCACCCATAGCGCTGACCTTGGTAACGTTATGATCCTGGTTGTATACTTGACGAGGTATTTTATGATAAGTGGTTTTGTTACCACCCCGTTGTTGTGATGAGATAGTTTATGATAGTGGTTCTTACAGATTAGATGTTAATCTACTTTGCAACAATCCGCGAGCAAACTCGTATGTATGATGGTGTATACTTTCATGCAAGTAGCACCTCCCTCCCTCCCACATAGGAACATGCAACGAATAAAGAATGTATACACCAAGTACCAACATACACACCACCACCAACACGTGTTTCGCCCCAAAACCTTGTTTTGGGGCGAAACACGTATATACATTGTATATATTGTATATAACGTGTATACATTCTTTGTTCGTTGCATGTTCCTATGTGGGAGGGAGGGAGGTGCTACTTGCATGAAAGTATACACCATCATACATACGAGTTTGCTCGCGGATTGTTGCAAAGTAGATTAACATCTAATCTGTAATAATGGAGTTCCGCAAAGTAACGCCTGAATCGATTAACTATCTGATAGTGGTTCTGTTGGTTTGTGGTCGCTATCGTCGTTATTACAAGGAAATTACCAATATCGGTAAATAAGGAGCAGAGAAGAAACATAAAACTGTGTTCCCTGACACTAAAAGTAGCTTGGTAGTGACTCCAGCAAGAGATTGTTAATTAATTTGGCAGTCTCGAGGGAAGATTAATACGCTGCTCTAGGGCAGCTTTAGGAAGTGTTAATGGTCAATCCAAATATGTGATTTTTTTAGATGCCCGAATGCCTATAACATGACTTAATGACTGGTACTGAATGATCCCGCCTTCTTGTCTACGGATACATTCAAGATTTTTTCCAATAGCGGTCACCGAAAAAACCGTCAATCGATCACCTAGAATCCTCGCAAGATGCCAAGCTATGAGCATTTCGTTCAACATTCTTACCTAAATCAAAATTTGGCCTCAACCCGTAAGCTTCCATAGAAGAAAAATTGTACTTACATTCTGAAAACATAAGCCTCTGTAACAGAAGTGATTGCATTACGCCGCGCGACGTTCCCGGAACAGCCCGCGTTGCCAACTTATGACGTCTGTACATTTACTGAGATCTTCATGTAAACATGTCAAGGGGAATAGTTTATGGGACAGCCATGCCGGAGCTGTGGCCGTATGTATGATAGCTCCGACTGGAGAGGGCTGCCAAGCGCTTTCATAAATTATTTTATTGTTCTTAAGGAAAATGATAGGGTTTTTGATAGATTTTATAAGGAAAAATATTTATGAGTAATTAGAGGTAGCTGTGACAAATCAATAGCTATTTGTACGTAAATTAAGATTACCTAAATCAATTCATGATACTTAATTTTAATCTAAAAATACAAAAAATGTTTTTTTTTCATTTTGGTCTGATCATGTGTGCGTTTATTCCTGCTAATCTCAGAAATGTTCAAACCAATTAGGATACGTTTTTTAGAGTACTAAAGTAAGCTAATAGCATAGAATTAAGTTTCTTTTGAAATAAACAAAAACCTGCCCTTAAAATGCTCTCAATATTGTTTCGTGACGGCCGAGTCCCCGACTGTCGATGTCAGGATTTTCGAAAGCGTGATTCAGGCGTTGCCACGTGATATTATTTACTAAGTAATCATTTATTACCTCCAGGTCTAGCAGCCTACTTCATCCTGGTGTACTACATCTACGCGGCCCAGCTGGAGCGGGAACGCGCGGCGCTGGAACGGACTCCTGGCCCCGACGTCCATACCAACGACATCAGCTTCGTCTACCCCACCAAGATGGACAAGCAGATATTGGTGGCTTAGATATTCAAATTATTTACGTTTTGACAAGTTTAGTGTTCCTATTTTCTTTTCTTTTTCGTTTGTTCTCTGTCTCGACATTGAGTTAAACTTTTGGTATCGCGAGACAGTAGGATTTAATATGAGGTATCTCGTTCGTGTGTTTGTCAGCTATTTACTGAAATATACCTACACGTATTCACATTAATCGTAGTAAGTATATGTATGTGTGAAGCTGTTTATATGTGAGATTATTTTCACCCTACTGCGTCAAAAGGAGGGTAGTATGTTATGGCCAGTAACATTTATTAGAACACTTACCTGAATCGTCCCTCTTCATCACATCACTCCTCTCCTCAAAAGCACCTGCCTACTCCTCGCGTCACCAGCTCACCAAACCTCATCTCGCCACCACATTTCATCTCCCCGATTCCTGTTGATCCTGCCCTACTACTGTCATAATAGAGGTAAACTTTTATGCAGCCATTATGTAACAAGGTTTTACAGCCAAAAGATCAAAGCAGTTGAGCGAATTCAGTCTCATTATGTATAGTTAGTTTATAAATTCGGTAACTGTGTAGTTCGGGTGAGTTAAAAATTCACCGAACCATAAAGGTCGGAAGCATTGCAGCGGACTGCGAAAAGTTACTCTGAAACCTGGACTAAATAAAACATACTACACTTCATGTACTTAACCAACGGATTCGTCACCTGCACGTCACCTGCTATCTTCCATAATATATTTTATTCGCAAGATATAAGTTTATGTTACCTCTTCGTTATTTTTAAGCAAAACATGGGTCATGGTTTTGGTCTTATCATGACCACGGACGACAGTGAGTTTAACAAGTGACACTGTGACTTGTTAACTCTTGGATATTGCCTATTTTTAAGTCCTAATATTGTTTTCTGTTAAATATCACAGATGCTGAGAAACAATTCAATTCAATTCTACCGTTATGTTATTGTTATTAAATTAATATTAATTAATATAATATTGTCATAACGGTAATCTAATCAAGAGTTGTTATATACTTGTGAAATAATCACATAATGTTAATATAGTCTGAAAATAAACAAAATAAACTAATTATATACTTTAGTTCAAATGAATTGTGCTGTGGTCTGTAAGTTCGGTTTGTTATCCTATATGTAAATGGGCAGATAAGATCTTACCTACATATTATTATCTTTTGTAAGTATAATCTATAATATTGAATAATGTTACGTAATATTAATAAATAAATGATGTGTGCAATAAAGATCTGAACTCTGTCTAATATTTTATTTCTATGATCTGAAGTAAATTTTCATATTTTTTTGTACATACGAGTGAATTACGTTAACGACAGCCGGAGGACTTAAAAAAAACCAAAGTTTCTTAGAATTACTTTAATTAAATTACTGATTACAAATTAATATCTTAACTATTGATTCTACTGTCCAATGCTAGGTGCAGTGATGGAATAAATTAAAATAACAATTTAATAATTAATGAAAATTAAATCTGCTGATGCGGAGCATGCATTTATCGATATCTAGGTTGCGCGTGTATCGATGGGCAGCAGCGACGTCAGCGATCTCCCTCGTCGCTAGGCACGTAACACCTCCACCCCCAGAGCAGCAACTATTTGAGGACCTTTAACGAAAATGTTGCTGGTACTGATCCTTGAGATCTGGATGCCCTCGGCGCTGCATATATATGATTCTCTTTCCTCTCCGGTTCTTCATCAGAAGTGGTGACGTTAATTCTTGTCTTTCTTAGGTGATGTCGGGTGAAGATGATCAAGCCAAGAATAGTTGCACCGGCTATGATTATATAAAGAGGTATGGTTGTATGGTATACCGTCATATCTACGGGGTCCAGCTTCGTAGGGTTTTGGATGATTATTCTATCTTCCAGGTGTTGGAGACTTTTCAGATTTATGGTATTAAGAGTCAAGTGAGGAATCCTGTTGCTGTCTATTGGATTATAATCGTGAGACACTTCTGTGATCTTCAGTGGCTGGCCCTTAACCTCGTCGTTGGTGTTAACAATGGTAATGATATCCGTTCGTAGAGAGCATTCGTGAGGCACGGTAACCAGGTAACTTCCGTGCAGAGATACATATTCCTGACGACCGCATCGCAGTTCCACTTTTGTAGATTTCGGGAATACAAGGGTGTAATGGCGGTCATCCAACTGCTCCATGGCTTCCTTGGTGAAACTGATTTTTGTTGGGCTGCAAGACTCATCCAGGGACTGCCTGACGATGATGCTTTGGACGCAGTCTGGTTGTCCCCTGGGTTGATGATTGATAGTTTCTTCGCAGAGAAGGTAGCGACCAAACTTCGGGCATTCAGCCTCCATGTACATGAACGACTTTCCATCGGTTGCCAAGAAGGGATAAGGAGGTATGAAGGTTTGCTGTAGCTTGTTAGGGACAATTGAAAGACGATATAATTCATAGTTAATGGGAGATATTATGGGGAATTTAAAAATGATTACAATACGTTTACCAATGAAGTAACTACCGGGCTTAATTATGCTATAATAATCCCTCAGATCTGCATCTAGGATCTCGTTATTATTATAAATGTGTCTAAGTCTAACTATCATTTCCTGTAAATTATCTATACTTAACATACTATGGTGAGTGCTCGATGCACGAATAAACGCTAGGGTATTTTCTAATCTAATTAACTCTAAATATAAGTCATCAGTGTTTTCACTAATGATAGCTAAAAGCTGAGCGAACTTAGGAAACTTAACTTCAGAAAAATTATGCTTATCTAAAATTAGGTTTAATGTTTCATTTATCTTTTGTTGGTTCTCCACTACGCTAGTTAAGATTTGGGTATATTGAGATGTCCATGCTTTATTGAGACTAACGTGATTATTAAATTCAGATAATAACTTCCGTTCATTACTCTCGAGTATCTTAATGGCCCTATCATATCTTTCAGCATCAGAGTAGTCCAAATTACCAGTTATGCCCTTAATGAAAGATCCTAGTCCATCAACTAGGCCTCTTTTAACACGGTTAGGTTCTAAGCGGTTTAATTGGGAGGTTATTTTAGTAAGTTTGGAAGTAAGGTAGTCGATTTGAAGTTCAAATATAGAAAACGTAACATTGTCAAGTTTCTCTCTGAAATAGTCTAGTTGGTGATTAATAGAATGGAGTTGGTTCTCTAGGTCCGATAGTTCAATGTATTGTATAAAGGAATGATATTGGGTGATGAGTTTGGCTTGTCCAAGTTTAAACGGTAGAATTCCAGGTCCATCGTCAAGCTGCTCAAGTCGTATATCGACTGCCATAGCCAGGTGAGCTAATAGTAGTAGACGGAACCTGTAACAACGTTTTAAGCCTTAGGCATACGCTTAAGTCGGGACTTAGCTATGGGTCCTTTCTTTTTAGATGTATATATATGAATAGGCAGATCAGCAAGGACGGTGTCTTGTGTATAACGGGGTGCTAATTTCTGTCTGCTAGCTAAGGGATTTCTAATGAATACTTGCTGGTCAGGTTGGTATTCTACTTCAGGCTCACGGTTTTTATTTCTATTAGTCATTAAGTTAGTCCGATCAAGTGTGGTAGAGTCATTAATTAAATTATACACCGTCTTCATCTGGTCACGATGGGTAAGTATGTACTGCTGCATGAGGTGCTCAGTTAAGTCAACATCTAAGGGATCTCTGGGGTCAAAGTGTCCTCGTATTAAGTCATGGGGCCTACACTTAGTAAAACTATGCACGGCGCTGTTATATGCAAGTAGCGCATATGGCATTAAGTTAATTGTCGGTTCGCCCTTCTGTCGTAGTCGTAGTATGCGTAGATGTTCTAATAGCGTTGAATGGAACCTCTCTATGATACCGTTATCGTTAGGTGAATTTGCGAGGGTTCTATGATGGTTAATCTTATGAAGTCTAGTGAATTCAGCGAAGAGTTGGTTAGTGAATTCAGTTCCATTGTCAGTCACAATCGTTAATGGTAGTCCGTGGTGAGTACAGTAAGTTAATAGTCCTTGTAAAATACTAACTGCTGTACCATCACGTAAATGGTAAGCCTGACCGTATTTGGAGAAGGAGTCTACAAATGTCAAGTATTTCTCAGTCTGTGCAGTAAAAAGGTCCATGTGTACTATCTCTAAAGGTTTAGTGGCTGGTGGTACAATATTAAACTGTGGTCTAATAGGGTTTCGGTCGTATTTAGTCTGTCCACACACAGTGCATTCATTAATGTACTTAGTTATATCATCTCTCATCTTAGGCCAATAGTAACGGCGAGATAGAGCTAAGTAACACTCATTTATGCCTCTGTGGTTTGTCTTTCCGTCGTGATAATGTTTAATTATCTCTTGTTGTCGTAAGTACTCCTTGACATCCTCTAGCTCAGTTTTTGTTAAAACCAAGTTCATAGAGGAGTTCTTAAAATGTCTTTGCAAGATAGGAATGATCGAGTACATTCCTAATGGTGGAGTAATTTTAAGGGCTGTCTTAACTTTAGGGTTAACATACTCCTTAATGGCGTTAATTACATCTTGCTCTAAGGTGGACTCTGAAACTTGTATGTGTGTCCGTGTATGCGTATCAAAAAGTTTAGTTACTGTCGTACGTCGTTTAAGGTCACCTACAATAGTAAAACAAATCTGCCTGTGGAATTTATTCAACGGTTCGTCAGTAATGGGTATCTCAAGGATGGGGTCTTCGGCTGAGGTATGTATGGTAGCAGTAGAAGAACTTGGAGGTTCAGGTACGATCGAGAGGTCTATTCCACATTCTTGAAGAAGGGATTCGATCTCCTCGTTATTAACTTGGACTCGGGACAGGGCGTCTGCGTTAGTGTTATATTTGCCTTTCTTGTAGATAATAGTATAGTCATATTCGCTTAGTTTAAGTCGCCATCTGGTCAGCCTAGAGTTAGGTTCCTTAAGGTTCATAATCCATTGGAGGGGTTTATGGTCTGTTAGAATTTTGAATTTACGGCCAAATAAGTAGGGTCTGAAGTACTTGGTAGCCCACACAATGGCTAGAAGTTCCTTCTCTATGGTGCTATAGTTTAGTTCACTGTCATTTAACGTTCTAGAGGCATAGCAAATGGGTTTGTCGGATCCTATTGAACCTTGGGAAAGTACGGCTCCTATGGCTACGTTGGAGGCATCTGTGGTCAATATAAAGTCTTTGGTAAAGTCGGGGTACTGTAGTATGGGGTCGTTGGTAAGTAAAGTCTTGCAAGTCTCGAAACAGTTTATGTATTCAGAGTCTAGGGTAATCTTGTTAGTTTTCTTAAGACATCTAGTCATAGGTTTAGTCACACGAGCAAAGTCTGGTATAAACTTTCTGTAATAGCCTAACAGTCCTAGGAACTGTTTGATTTCCTTGGAGGTCTTAGGCAAGGGGTAATTTTGGATGGCTTTAATCTTGTCAGGGTTAGGCTTAATACCGTCACTGCTAATTACATGACCAAGATATGCGGTCTCTAACTTTAAAAACTCGGACTTATCCATCTGTATTTTAAAATTTGATTCTCGCAATCGACTAAATACCTTTTCAAGATTTATCATGTGCTCTTGGAGTGATGTACTGAACACGATGATATCGTCAAGATAAACTAGGCATATCTCGTTTTGAAGTCCTCGGAGTACATTATCCATGACTCGTTGGAACGTGGAGGGGGAGTTCTTTAAGCCCATAGGCATCCGAAGGAATTCAAAGTGCCCATGCTCTACATTAAATGCGGTTTTAGGGATGTCACTAGGATTCATCTCAACTTGGTAGAAACCTGATGCTAAGTCAAGGGTGGTAAAGTACTGGCATCTGCCAAGTTTGTCAAGTACGTCAGTTATGTTGGGTATGGGGTACTTGTCGTCGATGGTCTTGTCGTTTAGTTTCCTAAAGTCAACTACAAGTCTCCATTTCTGTCTGCCAGAAGCATCTGCCTTCTTAGGAACTACCCAGATAGGCGAGCTCCATGCCGAGTCTGACGGTCGTATGATACCCTGGTCTAGCATCTTCGATATCTGGTCCCTAACTTCTTGTCGGTGTACGAAGGGGTAGCGGTAACTCTTAGTGAAAACTGGAAGTTCGTCATGCGTTCTGATATGATGTTTAATTTTATTGGTGAAAGTTAATGGTTCACCTTCAATATAGAATACGTCGGCGTACCGTGCACATAAAGATTGTAAGTTAGCTCGTTCCTCCGCGTTTAAATGGTCGGTTCGAAGTCGGGCTAAGACATCGTTAACACGATTTGAATTGTGTTCGGTGTGAGTGCACTGAATATTAAACAATTCAATATGTACTGGGCGATCGAGGGTGAGTAATATGTCTTTGTCTGTCGGGTTTTTCATCTCTATGGTGCCAGTCCTGTCAGTCACTGTCGTAACACACTCCTGAATTATACAGTTACACAAAAATTGTTCCGGTACAAATACATCACCATCAGGATAGTGGATAGGGATGTTAACCAAGCTGGAAGAATTAGCAGGGATAACTTGGGATGAGCTAGGTTTTCTACACTGGTAACGCAATAGCGGTATACTAGCACGGTCAGTGAATAATATATTATGTTTTAGATCTATCTTACAGCTTTCCAATAAATCGAGACCTATTAAACCATCAAAGTAATTATGGAATTTATATATAAATAATTTCATTTTATTTGCCGTATTAAATTCTGTAAAACTAGGTATAGTAATAGAATATTCATGAATACTTGTATTACAAGAATTAGTTACCTCGAAGGGATCAAAGTTTTTTTCTATGTGAGAATAAAATTTATCAACTGCTTCCGGGCTTATAAAAGACTGGTTAGCACCGGTATCTATAAGAAACTTAAGTGGCGGGTTATAGATCTGTATGTAAGGTAATTCTTTTTTAGACTGTAAGTTTAATTCTATTTTGGTTCGTCGTTGGGATGTCTGTTGGGAAAATCCTGCTCTTTGTGACTGGTGGGAAGTTGTGGGGATTCTATAGCCTGGTGGGGAGACGGACTATGATGTTGAGGGTCACTCTCATACTGGAACTCGTACGGAACATGGTTATTGTACTGACATTCATAAGGATCATAGTCATAGTTATAGTTAGTGTATAAGTTTGTATAGTCGTATTGATAGTCATAGTTTGGTAAGTAATAGTCATAGTCGTTATCTTCGTAAGTCTGGTTGAAATTGAGTTCTTTAGTCTTAAAGTAGTTAGAAGGAGGGGGATTGCCTAATCTCTGCCAATCATGTCCATGAATTCTAGGTGGTAACGGCTTGGGGGCAAAGTGACTGACTCCACTCATTGGCTTAGGGCCTGAATGGTTAGCTGGTGGGTTTCTAGGTGGGATCCTGAAACCGCTATTATTATAATTAGGAGGCGGCATCCTAAACATCTGCTGCGTGCGAGTAGGCTGGTTAAACATACGCTGGGGTGCCTGGTGAGAGGGGAGATTGGGTCGCCATTGTTGAGGGGAGTAAACAGGTACAGGTCTTTGCCAGCTGGGTCCAGGTGAAGGTAAGTTAAACATTTTAGGCATAGAACTATTAACTAGGTACGGTACCTTTGGTGTCGGCTGCGTCAGAGTTGATGGACGTCGATCCGAACCCGATTCATTCCTATGCTGTAGGTACATTACATTCAACTCTTCCTGGACAAATTCCAGAGCCTTTTCTATAGTATCAGGTCTCATACACCGGATACGGGACCCGAGAGGTTCTTTCAAACCTCTGACATACGCCTGCATCGTTAACTTACGATAAAGGGTTCGCTTGGCTTCCACGGTTGTAGCCACGGACTCATGCAAGGAAACGTATGTCATGATGGTACTAAAAAGGTTCTGACATTTGTCATAGAACTCCTGTGGAGTATCATTACCCTGGGTGATTATGGACAAGTCATTATAGAGCGCTGTTTCATCTCTTTGATCCGCAAAATTATTTATTAAGGCATTTCTTATTCCTACCCAACTATCAGGTATTCCGTTAGAGTTTATAGTTCTAGCTGCGGCACCCGTGATTTTATTTAATATACCGTTTAAAAGACATAAGTTAGTTAGCTCATTAGTCGCGCCTTCCTTCATGTACTGTATAACTATTTGATCACAAATTTTAATAAATCTAGTCAGGACATTAGGATTCCCGTCAAATTCAGGAACTGGGCGGAGAGCCTTGTAAATGGTGTCTGGGTCCATTATTAAGTTACTTAAATTACTTTTTATATCTAAGTTACAAAGATTATATTCTTTATTTAAATCTAACGAGTTACTACAATTAACTAACCGCGATTCAGAGCTATTAGTTCCTCTAGTTAAAACTAAACAGTTAGAATTATTCGAATCTATACTGGATTCGCCTAAGTTTCTAAGAATATCTAATTCGCTATTCCTACGAATCTGCCTTGAGGAGACAGATCCTTCCCCGATTTTTCTTGGATGGAAAATTGTGGGTAATGGATAGGCAACACGATAAGAAAATGCAATTCAAAGCACTTACATGTATATGCCTTCTCTGGTCTTCTTCTTGCACTGATGGCTGAGTGCGTCCTGGGCTGCGTCACACGTAGATTCGGATACCTCGATGAAATACTTGATAGTATAAGCAGCTGGATGGTCCTCCTGAGTCCGATTCTGTGTCTTCTTGGGCCTAACCACTGCTTCGAAGTATCCTACCGACTGCGCCAATTACGTTAACGACAGCCGGAGGACTTAAAAAAAACCAAAGTTTCTTAGAATTACTTTAATTAAATTACTGATTACAAATTAATATCTTAACTATTGATTCTACTGTCCAATGCTAGGTGCAGTGATGGAATAAATTAAAATAACAATTTAATAATTAATGAAAATTAAATCTGCTGATGCGGAGCATGCATTTATCGATATCTAGGTTGCGCGTGTATCGATGGGCAGCAGCGACGTCAGCGATCTCCCTCGTCGCGGGTGTTTACCCGTGGTCCCGTTGGTTTGTCCCGTTGACGGGACCACGGGTAATTTTAATTCCCCGTAGTCCCGTTGCACTAGGGGTTACACTTTTATCGACTTTTTCAACTTCTGATATCGATATAATGTTTGAACCTCCTTAGAATAAAATAAAAATCCATGATAACGTCATATTGGAAACGTCAAAAGAGCATTCTTTTGACTATACTAGATAGAAAAAAAACAGTTATTTACAGTATATTTTATTCAATCTTAAGCAAATGAAATTAAAATTATTTTATATGATTTTGGTGATTAAAAACATTTTTCGACAGTCAAACTACGCCATCGCTTCAACAAAGCTCTACGGTAAGTGATGTTGGAAGAAGGAGGGGTAATAAACTCCCAAGGATTTTTTTACTCTACACACAGTTACATACTACACTTATTCCTACTTAAGGCTATAATATAATAAAGCCATGTCCAAGGTGTTGCAGACTGTTTCGCTCACATAGCCTCATCATTTTCCTTCCTCACTAACTATTCTCTAACACTTATACTTCCTTTATATGATAGCTGAAAACTGGATGTTTTAAAACATATCTACGTGCGTGTGTATGTGCGTGTGTGTGTGTGTGAGTGAGTGCCCGCGCGTGTGTATAAATTTAAGCATGACCACATCTGATTAAGATGTCTGTTAATCGCAAACGCACATACATGCACGCGCAAACAGGAACGCGACCAAAGTGGAGATGTATGATTGCATACCTTGCTTCCTCGTGGTCCCACTTCTAGGACATATTAACTTTGCACGAGGAAATTTTAATGAAATACAGATGAATTTTAATGAGGGACAGATATAGAGTAGACGTGGAAAAAGGACAAAGGATACTTTTTATCGATTAAATTATCCCATAAATATATTATAAAATTTTCTTGAAATGTTGATACCCTGATCTATCCTTTTTTTTAATTAAAATAAAAAAGGTTGGTGGCCAGCAGCGTCACTGAACCTTTCGATCTTTTCTCACAATGGAGAGCTTAATTTTCCCTGCATTCCCTACGGTTATTCAGACGTTGTTTCTCTCTCACGTGGACAAAGTTGCAGGCAGTAACTAGTAAATCTTAATGAGCCATTAATGTAATGTATGTGTACATGGGTTATGAATTCAACATTTTCAGTTTTGTTTCTTCTGTATTTTTTTCCGAACATGGAATTTAAGTGTATTTTCTTTAATTTTAGGTTTATTTTTTTCTCTTAACTTTCAAAACTTGTTCAGTTTTTTGAAGATTTTACCGGCTTTATTTTAGCGGTTAAGTAGGTTGATCTTATAATAGTGATGTCCAAATTCTAATGTAATTAAACAAAATAGGTCGGAATCTGATTGACGGTAAAATATGGTAATTAAAATAATCTATGTACCTTCTTTAAGGAATATCCATATATGTAATACCTATGTATGGCAGTTATTGTGTAGATATGTTTTAAAACATCCAGTTTTTCAGCTATCATATAAAGGAAGCATAAGTGTTAGAGAATAGTTAGTAAGGAAGGAAAATGATGAGGCTATGTGAGCGAAACAGTCTGCAACACCTTGGACATGGCTTTGTTATTATTATAGCCTTAAGTAGGAATAAGTGTAGTATGTAACTGTGTGTAGAGTAAAAAAATCCTTGGGAGTTTATTACCCCTCCTTCTTCCAACATCACTTACCGTAGAGCTTTGTTGAAGTGATGGCGTAGTTTGACTGTCGAAAAATGTTTTTAATCACCAAAATCATATAAAATAATTTTAATTTCATTTGCTTAAGATTGAATAAAATATACTGTAAATAACTGGTTTTTTTTTCTATCTAGTATAGTCAAAAGAATGCTCTTTTGACGTTTCCAATATGCCGTTATCATGGATTTTTATTTTATTCTAAGGAGGTTCAAACATTATATCGATATCAGAAGTTGAAAAGGTCGATAAAAGTGTAACCCCTAGTGCAACGGGACTACGGGGAATTAAAATTACCCGTGGTCCCGTCAACGGGACAAACCAACGGGACCACGGGTAAACACCCCTCGTCGCTAGGCACGTAACAAGTGTGTGAATGTATAATATATGTATACATTCACGACTTCTTGGAAAAAACCGTGTCTAATTTTGTGAGCATTCTTATGTAAAATATGTAATTAGAATATGCTTTGTTACAACGCCTACTAAAACCCGTCGACCAATGGCAAATATTTATCACCGACATAAAGTTAGCCTCGGCCGAACATCGAACCTGCGACCCGTCGTTTCTCAGGCAGATTCACTACGAACTACTGTACATTTACACATATAATTTCATTTTGTGCTTACGAATGTATTTCAAAAGAAATTATTGTGTATTCACTTGCTGCTTTGTGTAGTCTTGATATCCATCAAGTACTTAGGTATTTTGGGGAGGCCATACATGCGCCCGCTATTATTTGAGTTATTTTTAAAATGATAGATGTGCTGAAAAAATGTCTACCTATTTAAATAATATGCTGTTCAATAACAGTTAGGTATGTATAGGAGAAACTTAACATATTCAAAATGTGGACAGGTCTGTCTGGGATCACCTACCATCTACTGTTTTCGTAGAAGGTTCCATATCTAATGCCTGTATTTTTATGCAAGTCTAGCGATTAATTCATCACTTATTGTAAACCTTTTTCACTTTAATTTTATTTAAAAATTTTCAAGATGGTCTTAGTATATTCTCCAAGACAAAATTCCAAAAATGTTGACGTAATCCAAGGGAAAAGGCACACCCTCATTTATAGGCACGTCGTTTCATATAATGTGTTTCATATAATTTCTTATCTAATATCTTTAAACGAGCAATTCTTGTATATTTATTTATTTATTTATATGTATATAATCACGATCTCGGAAACGGCTGCAAAGATTTTCATGAAAGTTACAGATTAGGGGGTTTTCGGCTCAAGGAATCGATTTATCAAGGTCCCAGGTTCGAGAAAAGCTCGGTTCCCGAGATAAAGAGATTTTAAAAACATCATACTGACGCCATCTATGAAACATTAGGATAACTTCTATGAGGTACTGTTTGTAACGTGTTGAACTGACGCCATCTATGAAACATTAGGATAACTTCTATGAGGTACGGTTTGTTTGTTTCAGTAGTATGAAACTAGATGGCGCTCGAATATATTTTTGTTCGGCTAATACTAATATATTCATTCTTACGTTGAAGCGCTATTTTTGCGTTATACCTACCTATTTTCTGTTTGAATAAAATTAAAAATCAGTGCGATTATCTCGCTTGACCTCGCAGGACGCGTAGTGATAGTTTAACGTGCGTTTGTGATATTTACGAGAATATTTGTAAATAAATGTTAGTTTTGTTATTATCGATTTAATAATATATTTTAATAAAGTTTTAAATAAATAATGGTCAGATCGATGAAATTACTATTGTTGTAAATAGAATCAATAAAATTTTAAGTACGCCTAACAACTTGCTCATTAAACTAAAAGTATATTTATTTATGTTGTTTAATTATCATAAACATTCAATACATTTTATCGCAAATAAAAATTTCAGTCGGGGACTGCCTAAGCCTGCGAAAAGTACGAAGGAAAGTTCAATGAATTTATCTAATTAAGTATGTACCTATTTAAAATGCAATGGTGGTAGAGCCTAGAGTTCGCCCGGGGTAGTACCACCGCCCGCCAAGGTACTCAGTACCATTTCTACCGTCATAATAATTGTTTTTAAGAGCAATTGTGTTCCGGATAGGAAGGTGTGGAGCCGGTTTCACTTTTTTAGAGGCGACCATCTCAGTCCTCAGGGGTAGCAACGCATCTGTGACCGAATTGGAACAAGACTCATACTAATCATTACTAACTGGACAATTACTAATATTAACTAACAGGACTAACTATCACTAACAGTCCCTGTCCTCACACTTATTAACAAACTAACCAACTAATATTCTAACACCATCTACTAACTAGACTAACCACCCTAGTCCCTAAATTGGGTCTTGTTCTAAGTCGGTCACAATTGCCATGGGCGGCAGCGGAAGGGTGGTGCTGCATGCTCGTTTGCTACCTTAATTCCATAAAAAAAAAAAAAAAAATTAATTCGCTCACACAGTTAACTTCTATGAGGTACTGTTTGTAACGTGTTGAAATTTCAGTAGTATGAAACTAGATGGCGCTGTACAACTTTGTGAAACACGCTGTTGAGATCCTTTGGCCGTAACATAAGTAAAATGAATTTTGTGCTCAGTGAACAGTTGTATGATTTGACTCCTGAATAGATGGCGGAATTCCTCGTATTTCTTGCGATTCATACTAAATATAATTTTCAACCGAGCAAAGCTCGGTCAACCAGGTACTAATTTCTTATTCTAGTTGATATTAAAGTCGGCTTTGTTTTTGCTAAATTTTAGTACATAAAACATTGGTTAGCCAACTCAGCCGCTAACAGTCGATAAATATGAGAGCTCTCCCTTGAGGCCACTCTGTCTAGGTATCGGAGCGGTAGGCAATAGGCATACTTTTAGAACAATTCAATTTTCCCAGCCTCTTGCCTGAATACGATAACAAATTGATCCACAATACAAAGCTATTTGGTAATAGATCTTTATCTTCTTCGTTACTATTTATTTTTATATGAATGTAGAAGTGTTGTTGCCAATTGAAGATCAAAATTAAAGAAAATAAAATTAATACTTACAAGTGTTTCAGTAAAAGGATGAATGAAATTGAATTAATTAAGAAATAATAAATAGTGCCGAGATCAGAAAAAGTAGGCACATTAAAATTACCGCCGCGCTGGAAATCGAACCTAGCTCCCTTGCAACCACTACCTACGTCATTTGAGTCGTTCAATTATATCGAGTCTATTTTATGTATTAGACAGTATAAGACAATTAGCATCGCTCCGTAAACTCGCGCCTATGAGTTCACTCACTCGAAAACATTGCTACTCATTTATTTCAGGCATTTTTAAAATTTCATTTTCGGGTTTCGGGCGACTTCAGAGTCGATAGAAGTAGATAATAATACTCTAAAACCCGTCAGATGTCGCTCTTTTTTCGTGACGAGACAATAACCAGCTTTCGAATTTAAAAACAATTATAAAAATCGGTTCACGCAGTAAAGACGACTTGCAAGAAAGGAAATCTTAAAGTCTACAATCAAGGAAATATATCGACAATAGAAGAAAGTTGTACTTAGAAAATTATTATTATTAGTATAATTATATAGAATTAACATGGGATTTTACGAGGAAATATAAATCCAATAACTAACATTAAATTTTTGTTCGTGTAGTTGAATAGAATCCGAGGAATAAGATCACTTGCAGCGTATGGAAGTTCTCGCATTCAGATCTCAACGAGCCAGCAGCAAACCGGAACGTCTTTATACCATCACCAAACGACTAGTGTATGATAAAAGAAAATAGGTAATACAAGAGCCATAAAACGTTGAACAGTGAATAAAGGTTTATTTCATACAAAACTCAGTTTAAGCTTTTATCTCAAGAATTTACGGCACAACTTTATTTTACGCGGTAAGAGATTTATGAAAGTTGTTTTCATTGTATGCAAATCTTATGTTATGATCGGCAACATAAAAATAAGATGAAGTGTGTGTTAGTAGGGAGTTTTTTCATCTCTATGTGCGCACTGATTGTTAATAAACATGTTTTTATGGAGGGGGAAGCTCAAATAAGTATCTATCTTCAAGATTATAAGGTTTGATACAGAAGAGTCGTTAATATGGTCTCGTGGCAACATTCGCAACGTCACATGGGTACGTCACAATGAGCTTGAATCGCGCTATCTTAATTTTTTACACATTTTTTGACAATGATCGGATACCGCAATCGGCATTGATTGGCTGTAGACAAGGGAATCAATAGAAGCGATAGGCGAGTAATACAATAGTAATTAAGTTGTGTCGACATCGCGCACACGTCACATGGTGACGTCACCGAAGCCTGAAACGCGCTATCGAAGATTTCTACATCGCTGGCATATATACCACGCCTCGAGTACATTCACTTGGGGCCTCGGCCGCCCCCCAGGCATGTCGTCTCGCCTGGCGGGAGATCTCCCTTTGCCAAACTGGTGACCTTCGGACATGAACACGTCCCTTCAAGAACCGTTAGCCATTCAGGCTTCCCCTCCCACTTCACCTCACCGCTCACACCCGACGGACAACTGCAGCGCGTCCCCTCGACTCACAACCAAGCTCGCCGGGTTCATCGCCGCGTGTGTCGACGCTTCCTGATCTCGGCCGGCTGCCCTGACGACGACTCCACGGACGGCTGGAGTGCACCACTCGCCCTCCGCATCAGTCGTCTCACCCTCCCATCCCGACTCACCGCGGATAGAGGGTATCTTCAGGGCGCAAAAACTAAGGGTGTCACCAACGTCGAAGAGCACGCTGCAACATCGGTGTATCGACCTCCGGTCTGAGCAGGGGGGTGATGTGGCGACATCGCGCACACGTCACATGGTGACGTCACCGAAGCCTGAAACGCGCTATCGAAGATTTCTACATCGCTGGCATATATACCACGCCTCGAGTACATTCACTTGGGGCCTCGGCCGCCCCCCAGGCCCCAGGCATGTCGTCTCGCCTGGCGGGAGATCTCCCTTTGCCAAAAAGTTGAGATTCAATTCTTAATTCACTTGGTTAATTCGCTTAGAAATATAAAAGCATGTTCTTTATTTCGTACATACCCATAATTATTGTAGTAGCTATATAAAAATACACACGACTTTCTTGTTATTACATCGACAATAAGTACTAGGAGTTTTTCACGAGATATATCTGCGATGCTATTGTATATTCGAATAAGTTTTTGTAGTTACCTCGAGGCTCGAGCCCTGGGTACAGTGCCAGCCAGCTCCCACCATCCATCAACGTCACGGTGACAGATTAACTCGTGAGTTGGGAAGTTGCGATCTTTGCTACCTTGTGTATTGCTCTGGGCCTCTGCTGGATCTATTTGGATGTTACGATACTACAACGATAATTAGAATTCTTATGTATTCGGCATATAGATATAGAAGAATTGGTCATTAATATTATTTTACCACAACTACATGCAAATCTGAGATAACTTGTGTCGTGTTAAATCTATAGTTAGGCAGCGAGGTAGACTACGGAGTGTATGACTCACAGTGTGGAAGACTCGAGCCCACCCGGGTAACAATTTTATTGTAGGTACGTAGTTTCCGAAGAACGTTCCAACCGTGTGATGTATATTTACTAGCTCACAAAATTCTAAATCTATACCTACTGTCACCTTACTGATCATTTATTTATTGTTAATTAGAAGGAGTTACGGATTGTAGTAATTTTTATTGTTATAAATTAAATATTATTTATTTAGTACTGAATTCATTAAAAATGTTGACATGCCAATTACACTATCATCCATCAGCCTTTCGCGGTCCACTGGTGTAAGGCCTCCAATTATACTAATCAAATACTTAATACCTACGCAACACGATAATAAAATTAACAAAAATATCGACTAAACAATTAAAATGCTTGTTTGTAACATTGAACAATAAAGAAAACAGAAAAAATTAGTTAGTAACTTAATACTCCTACTGTTATGTTGTATCGATAGTATTGATGCTCCATCGCGGTCGATTTGATTTTTTAGTAATACCTACGGTTATTAGTTGTACTGAAAAATGCACCTATTTATCTATTTTGGGAATAAATCCGTAGGTAACGGGTCGAATATTAAAACTAATATATTCGGCTTTCTTATACATCTACTTTATTGTATGTATGCTGAACCAAAACTTAGTCAATTCTGGCAGTCAAAACATCTTTTGGCTTAGGTATTAAAATAATGAATTTTAATCTCGTTCCTCGAAATAAAGCCGCACGATTTGTGTCGGCTGCAGGAACTATTTGCTACGAAAGTTAAATCAGTTTTGTTGCTGCCTTGCAGTCTTAACCGGATTCACCGCTTCTTCAACCGCCTTATTCACACTGGGATTCACCCTCTCATTCACCCGCTACTAGTCTGTGGGCCAGTCTTTTGCAAACGCGGGATAATTAAGTAAGTTTTGTGGACAAGTTAAGGAATATGCGTATAAACTTTCTGGGAATAGATTTAAATCATTGTGAGGCTTACTCTAAATTATGCTACAACAGTAAATTATACATTTTAGTTAATCAATTTAAATGTGGTTTTCACTGATGTGTTGAAGCTCGCGGTTAAATTGAGTGCGTATATTAATAAAGTTAAAATAGAATAGAATAATGTTTATTTCTAGCCACATACACACACGAAGTAATAAAGTAAAATAAACCATTTAAATTTAATTTCAATGGTTTTAGAAAATGTAAGATAAAACGACAACCGGTGTGACACAATGGTTAACATATATTATGTGGATTACCATTCTCAAGGTCCTGAGTTAGATTAGGTACCAGCGAAGTCGAAGAATGATGAGTTTCACTCTTAGTTCTTGATTTCGCTCAGTTTACGTCTCTGTAGGTACCTACCTATGTAAGCAATACCCACGGAATCCTAACGTGGAGATATATGAGTCATCATCATTCATCTCAACCCATCATGGCTCATTATTGAGCACGGGTCTCTTCTCAGAAGGTTAAGGCCATAGTCAACCACGCTGGTCAAGTGCGGATTGGCGGACTTCACACACCTTTGAGTTTTTATAAATGAATATGAGTGTGTTTTGTTATATGAGTGTGTAGTGTTATTAATTTATTCAAATGAATTTCAATGTGATATTAACAAATGTAACCTCATTAAGCTCAAGATTAACACGCGGCTGCGGTTGAATTACATGGTTGATAGCGGGATTATAAACAGTTAAATGAAGTACTTACATGAAACTGCGATCTGTTTACTATCTGTTTGTTGGAACAAATCGTTCAGCATAATTTATTCAATTGGCTGTTTGGAATAAATGGCTGTGAGGCGTCGAGTTTGTTTTTGTTGTTATTTATTTACCTCTGGGAATTGGACGTAACACTACAGTTTTGAAAACTTAGGGGCTATGGACTTAAAGAAAAATTTTCTAAGTAAAAATGGATCATAAGAAATTAAAGTAAAACTCATCATTGAATGTTCCGCCTCTAGGAATCGAAGCCAAGACATCAAACACAACACCATCATGGCAATCATAGTTCTATGTGGGTCAACAAAAAAAATTGGATTTTTCTATTTCACACATGAAACTGGTAAAGTATATTATTGATTTCATTTTCTTAGAGAGGAGGCAATAATTTGTACCTATAGGTAAGTACATATAATACTACGAGTAGAAGCATCCATGCAAAAGCCAAGCCAGCAGAAAGCGGTGAATCCACGTATTAAATAATCGATATATCGCTCACCGATCTCATGGCACACGAGCGGTTAAGTTACATTACTGAAAGATATCTTACACCCCAAATTGAGGAGTTACCAGTTTAAGGATGCACAACTATACAGTACGACTAATAACTTAGCTTGACTCCCGGGTTGGTCAGAGCATTCACAAAAATATAAAAAAATCTATTTAATAGCATCAGTACCTTCTGTTTACAAATATCGCTAATTTACATAATCAATACGTTTGTTGTGCTGAACTGAATTAAGCGGGCAACTGAATTACCAGTTTTACCACACGACCGCAGCACAGCAGGACAGGCAGATTTACCACATTACAAACCTGTCGAAATTATCATGGATGGTCAACTTAGTCATAGCATGGTAGTAATAAAAATAATTAACGGTACTTATTCATGGTTTACTCATAGCTCCCTGAGTTGTGAGTGCAATGGACAACCCACAAAGAAAGAGCTACCAAGGTCAGATTGATGGCAATTATAACCTTGGAATGAATTTAACAATTATCTATGCCCACTATAGAACAAGACTGAGTCTGCCTGCATAGCAAGGGGTTCCGTATTCATAATTTGGCCGATGCAAATATTTATGAGATGTGTACCTACAGTCATGTAGGTAGATACTATATTTGCATGTCAGTTTTTGTCTTGGGCGTAATATAATATGTCGACGAGGGCGTGAATTTGCGGTATACCTACCTATTTAAAAAATATCTGCGGTTGCGCTTTAAAATAGTTAGTATAAAATTTCAACAAATTCAATATATTTAAATTCAACTAATTAGATGTGTGTGCGGTTGAATTAATTTAATCAATCCACAATCTACATAGAAATGAATTTGTTTCAATCAATGAATGACCTAATGAATTGAATAAATTACAGCGAACGGGGAGGCAATATTGCAAAATGTTTTATACTCGTGTCTGGTGTGTGCAAACAACCTAATGTTTAATTAGTGGCATATTGATCTGCCCAGCCAATGTCTCTTAAAAAATAATTTCTGGCTGTGGTGAAATCAAACGAAAGGTTTTAATTCCAGCCCATACACCTGCATAATGCATGCATGTGCGTCTGTGTCCGCTGTGTGTCATTTAAAATTGCGTGTTAAAAGAGATTTCTTCGACTTTCATTCAAAAACTTGAAAAAAAATGGGCGTAACTCCAACCAATGCGTGACCGCTGATGACCAGAAGAAAATAGCGAAATCGCTGGATTCAGAAGACTCCGGACCGATCAGAGTGACGCCAATCAGGAGTGGCTGATCCGCCTGTAGTGGATTTTGAAAGGCAAATAGATATTTAGTTAGATATTAAAGATTATTGACACAGTAGAATAGCCACAGCAGATTACATAAATTAAGCTTGAACTAATTAGTGCGACCACCAAGAAGCACAAAATATAGCCAAATCAATGTACCTATGTTTCTTTTGATGATGACATTGCACTTCTAATACTGCGATAACAAAAATCGTCAAATATTTTTTTCTACTAGAGAACCGCCCGGGCTTCGCTTCTTCTTCGTAACAGGTGCGTAGCCTATAATTATTTATTTATTTATTTATTTATATATTTTGTAACACCTTACAATAAGGTATACAAGGGCAAAACTTAATGCCTAAGGGCATTCTCTGCCAGTCAGCCCTGGGTGGATGTGGAAAAGGCAGATGGCAGGTGTTAAAAATAACAATGAAATTTAAAATTAATTAAAGAAATCAAGAAACATATATAGCCAATACATATATAGCCAAACACAATGATGATCTGGAACATCAAATATAACGTTTGCCTATGGCTTAAGTAAATTATATGTAGTATTTGATAGCGTGATTCAGAACTTGAATTTTACTAACGCCATCTATTAACAACATCCGGCACTAAATATCTAACAAGTAACAAAACATCGATCTTCCCATGGGAATGAGATGTTTGTCCGCGGTAAAAAGTAGCCTACGTCACTCTTCACACCCCTAACTATCCCCAGACACATAAACCATACCATATAATAGCCAAGTTGCGACGTGAAAGCGCCACAAACAAACAAACAAACAAACACACTTTCACATTTATAATATTATATTAGTAAGGATAGTAAGGATTTGCATTTAATATTAGGAGCACTCGTACCAAACGATGACTCCGCTGGCGCTGCAGCCTGCAGTATCCTTACATAATATAGACCCGTCGTCCGTCCGAACGTGTTGAAGAGCCATTTGGCAGCATTTCCTTGCCTTTAATTATGTGGTTCCTTTTATCATCACTTTTTACTTTTATTTACTCCAGCTTGTGCAGGTGCTGTCTAGTGATAAAACTACCGTAGTCTGTCGAATGAAAGCATAAAAATGTGAAACACAAATTACTTTTAACTTAAGTTTGAATCCGATATATTTCACACGGGTAATCTAAGTAGGTACTATCTACATTAACTGACGGACGAACCAAATAATAGAACTGAAATGCACAGTAATTCAGCTTACTACAACAGAATTTGTATTAGGAATTTGCTGTGTAGGTACACATTGATGAGATAAGCGATGATGTCGCTTTATGATTATGACCATTTTAAATCAAGTTTAAAAAGTGAAAAGGTTTTCAATTAAGTAGACTGTATTTTTATGTGTTACCTCCAAATTTTCAACTGTGTGAACCGATTTAGAGGATTATTTTTATTTTCTAAAGTTGATACTAAACTTGTCGTGTGATTCCACTTAAATTTGAAAAGGATCTGACAAGTAGTTTTTGAGATATCCCTAATAATACTTACCTATTTAATTGATTTCGTTGTTCAAACGAATTTGAAGAAGCGCCAATGCTTTATCTTTCTTTTTGAATGAAATATTAATACAGATTAAATTGTTAACATTTGCATTCGCCGTGTTCGCATTCGAAGTTCAAAATTGTCGCTCCGCTAGACGACAGCGCAGACGCCGGCGCCGGCTGTCGCGGTTTCCTTTGCCTTGCCGCCGCGCCGCACGCCCGCTGATTGGTCAAGACGGAAGGCTCGCCTATAGTCAATCTTTGAAATTCAAAAATATTATGGAGTTAGTTCTATGACCGCAGGTCCTATTTATCGCACGTGTCGAGAGCAATCGCGTACCTACTACCTAGCTCAGCTAGCTCTCTTTTTTTGCAAATCGCACCGCAGCGAGTCGCATGGTCGCATGCAATTTTTGTTGTGATACTCAAAATCCGCGTTGATGTAGACAAATTCAGTGTTCTGTGTATAGTGTAGTATGTTGTGTACAAAGATGTATTAAATATCGTGTAGTTCTGTGAAGTGTACCTAGGCATTGGATCGCACGAGCTCGCAGCGCTTCAGTTTTGGGCTAGACTTACCGGCGCCGGCGCGGCGCCCGGCCTGGACTCGCGCCGCCATCGTAGACCGCGCAGCATCCAGCTGTAGAACAGTTCAGGTACGTGGCTGAAGGCTTATTTACTTCCTGCACTAGTGGTGTCTTTGTCTAGCGAATTCGTTTCCACAATTTATTTAGCCTCTATATACCTACCGCTATTAGGCGGTGTGTTGATCTATTAATTTTCGGGTTCATAACCTACGGATGGAGATTCTTTTTACGCGCCTTCCCAGAATTGACGCGGAGAAATTACAAGCTTAATTTTATTGAACTGTGAGCGTATGTAGGTTACATTTTAGGCATTTTTTTGCAGGTAAAATTGTTAGCAGGGAATGGAAATTCTCCATTCCCGGAAAACTCTGATAATAATTGAGCTGCTGCAAGCTTCTCGTAGTATTCATGGAGGGGTTATCGAGTTTCTGATAATAAAATTAAATGTGTAATATCTCCCGTTAACCACGCTTGTTGAGTGTTAATTCTACGATTGTGTTAGAGTGATTCTGATTTTATATGACGTAACTATGTGACTTTGTAGCTGTCGCCACAGACGTGACGATAAAACCTTGAATTTATAATTTATTTTAAGAAATAAATCTCATATAAATTTGTTAGTATATCTTATCCTATGTTAGTATTACATTACAATACAATAATGTATGTTTATATTGTCTTAGAAAATCTTTATTATTAACTGATTAATGTAAAGATAATTATAATTATGTCCTCGCCACATAATGGATTTCGATAGTGCATTAATGGATGTTTACCTACATATAACAGAGGAGACCTGGGGTACCTATATACTCGTATTATAATATCCATCATACTCTAGCGCGGATTGAAGAAGAAGGAATTAGTAGCTAACCCAAGTATCGGACGTTTTTACGTCACCTGATAACATACAATACAACAGGATTTAAAGGTAAACTGGACTTTCGGCTTGCCGTGCCTCCTAAAGCACGTTAAAACTCAAAGCCTTTTAGCCTTTATCTCGTTACTCGCTGTGTGACCGTGGGGTAAAGCGGGGCTCAGTACAAATCGCGGCGACGCTAACTATCTGGCGAGCGATACAAATGGTAATCGGGCACACGAACGTTTACAATTATTCGGCTTTGTTAACTGTTTAGCTTGAGCGGATTAACGACATCGCCTCAGATTATAGAACCAAGACATCGCTATTTAATTATTGTTAGCGTTTAGTGGTTGCTGCTACTTTTGGTACATACTTAGTGATTATTTCTATGTGGAATTAAAATTATTCTCGTCACGTTTTATTGGAATCCTTCAAAATGTTCACTTACAACTTGAATTTAATTCAAATTAATATTAACCTATTAGTGCGGTCTAAAATGACCCTAAAATGACTCTAGCCTCTTCACGACACATTGTAATAGGCGATGGTATATATATGAAGCCCGGCTGGCATTTCAGCGTCCTCTACCTCTAATATTTTATCACAGAAATATATTGAAACAAGCATAGCTTTCTCTGTTCTCTCAAAGCGAATGCAACTGCATTTTTTTTGTACTTTAAAAGCTCCACTTTGAAATTTGCTTTGACAAATTTACGCGTCAGATATTCCGCGGAGCGCGGCTGAGATATCTTCCACGTTTCCGCTCCAGTCATTTGATGCAACGTCTGATCTAGATAAAAAGGACAATTGCAGCTCGAGAAAAAGCGGCTTTTAGATCCAGTCTAGATTTTATCACAATTTTCTTTTCAGGAATTCAGCGAGCTAGAAGCGTGATATTAGCTTAAGTAAATTCAAAATTCAAATTCAAATCTTTATTTCTTCGAAGTAGGTTTTTACAAACTCATTTCGAAAGTCAAGTTACGCCATCGCTTCAACAAATCCCTACGATGAGTGGTCTTGGGAGAAGAAGCGGCAAGAAACTCCCAAGGAGTCTCTTTTTTCTCTTTCACCACTCACAGTACAGGTAGCACTTACTACTAATTATGGCTAAACACAAAAAAAAACTAATTCTAGTCTAAGTGGAACTGGTCGCGGCATTATCACACCCAGGCACCCTTATCATTAACATATTCATCTATAGTATAATATCCTTTACTAACAAGTTGTGATTTTACACGTCGCTTAAACATTTCAATAGGTAAATTACGTATCATTTTGGGTATCTTATTGTAAAATTTAACACCAAGCCCCACAAAAGATCGCTGCACCTTACGCAGACGAAATGAAGACGTAACCAAATTGTGTCTCTTTCTCGTTAGATGATTATGCGTATCACTGTTGACTTTATATATGCCTAAATTTTCTCTTACGTATAACAAGTTACTATAAATATACTGTGAGGCTACAGTTAATATGCCAATTTCTTTAAACTTTTCCCGCAGAGAAACGCGCGTTTTCAACCTATAAATAGCCCTAACTGCTCGTTTTTGCAGTACAAATATGGAGTCTATGTCAGCTGCTTTGCCCCACATTACAATGCCGTAAGACAAAAGACTATGAAAATAGGCAAAATAGACAAGTCTAGCAGTTTCCACGTCAGTAAACTGTCTTATCTTTCTAATTGCATATACCGCTCTACTTAGTTTAGCTGATAGTGCTGATATATGAGAGCCCCACTGAAGCTTAAAGTCCAAAGTGACCCCCAGGAAAACTGTGGACTGTTCCATTATTAAATTTTCATTATTTAATTTAAGAGTTTTCTCAATTTTTTGGACATTTGGGAGGATAAATTCTACACATTTTGTTTTTTTAGTATTTAAAAGTAAGTTATTTGTAGTAAACCAATGAGATAAGCGTGACAGAGCACTGTTTACGTCGTCAAAGTTTGTCTTATTTCTATTTGTCTTAAATATAAGTGATGTGTCATCAGCAAACAGTACGATGTCCGCATGGTTTTTAATGTAATATGGCAAATCATTTATGTATACAAGAAAAAGGAAGGGACCTAGAATTGAGCCTTGAGGAACACCCAGAATACACTTTGATCCCGTCGATTTGACATCATTAATGCTAACACATTGAGTCCTATCCTTTAAGTAAGATGCGATCAAGTTAAGCGAAGTATTCTTGATGCCATAGTGATTAAGCTTAATTAATAGGATTTCATGCTCTACACAATCAAACGCTTTAGATAAATCACAAAAGACACCTATAGCGTTTTGAGAAGTCTCCCAGGCTTCAAAGATGTGTTTCAGAAGCCTGGTACCTGCCTCAGTAGTACTACGGCCCTTAGTGAAACCATATTGTTCTGGGTGAAGTATGTTATGGGCGTTAAAATGGTTGAGCATTTGATTTAATAAAATCTTTTCAAAGACCTTACTAAGAGTTGGCAAAATAGACACAGGTCTGTAATTATTCAGTTCTGTTTTATTACCAGATTTAAAAATGGGTATGATTTTGCTAAATTTCATTAGATCTGGAAATACGCCCACATCCACACAATTGTTAAAGATAGTAGCTAAATAGGGGGCTATAATTTGTATTATTTCATTTACAATTTTAACCGACATCCCCCATAAGTCAACTGTATTTTTCATGTTCAAAGATCGAAAAGTTTTAATTATTTCAAATGTTGTTGTATATTTAAATTCAAACAAAATACTACATTCACCAACAGATTCCTTTAATAAAGACTGTGCCGCTGTCGGTGAAGAAGCAAGGGAATGAGTAAGCGCAATCGGAATATTTTTAAAGAAGGATTCAAATGCATTTGCTACGCTTATATCTGAGGTGATTTTATTGTTATCAACTAGAAGTTCAAATTTACTATCGCGGGGCTTATTTCTACCAGTCTCACTATTGATAATACCCCAGGTGGTTTGTATTTTGTTATTTGATTTTAATATTTTATCCTTAATATACATTGACTTTGCCTGAATGCACACAGCTTTAAAAGTTTTTGAATAAAGTTTAACATGCTGGAGGAACGCCGGAGACTTATTAAATTGTTTTTCTTCGTATAATTCATATAATCTATTCCTACTTTTAAAAATACCTACTGTGGCCCAATCACTAAACTTAAATTTTTTATTGGAATCTATGTATTTATATTTAAATATTTTCTCGAATTCGGAGTTTATAGTATTAAATAAAGTTTTAAATTGACTATCGGGATCAGGCTGTTCCAGAGTTTTAGGCTCTACAATTTTGGATGAGACACCAGCTTTAAATAGTTTAATTTTATTTTGCGTTATAGGCCTATATTTTATTAATTGTTTTTTTGACATAAAACCGCTAGTTAACGATATACACTGACCGCAATGATCCGAACTAAGTTTATTAATTAATTCCTTGTGTAAAATTTCACAATTACAATATATATTATCAATACAAGTAGCTGATGTTCCCGATATCCTAGTTGGTTCTGTAAATAACGGATTTAAATTGAAACATCTAAACAAGTCTATCAGCCTAGTAGTCCTTTGAGTATTTAATAAGATATCCACATTGAAGTCTCCACATACAATTAATTTCTTTTTTGATACACACAAACGACCAAGTACATCTTCCAGTGTATCTTCAAAAATGTTTATATCACCAGAGGGGGGCCGATATACACACATAACAATAAACCGCTCCAGCTCCACGCAGGCCATCTCTATAATGCGTTCAATAGAAAGACTGACGATATCTGTCCTATCCTTACATGATACATCATTGTGAACTAATATTAACGAACCACCATGAATAGCAGTCTTTCTGTAGAATGCACTTGACAATTTGTAGTTTACATAATTTTGATAACACTGAGCATTTGATAGCCAATGCTCAGTTAAACATAAAACATGAATATTAAAATGTCGAATAAATAATTCAATTTCAATTTCTTTGCCAGATAAGCCCTGTATATTCTGGTGTACAATGTTCATATTAAAGGGTCTTTCTGTTGTCTTTACATTTAGTTTAAATTAAGATTATCTGTACTTGAATTAGTACTTATGTCAACAGTATCAATATTACAATTAGTGGTACTAATACCACAATCAAAAAATGGGTCAATAGACTTTGTTACACGACAGGTAACAGTATCATTAATATTATATGCTAGCAAAGTAGCTACATGTTTTTTATATTTCAGTGGCAGATACATAGTATCCCCTGTCAATCTAAAAGATTTAATAAATTTATTTATGTCAAAATAAAATATGGCATCACTATGATGAATTGTCAAATTATATAATAATAAGTTCAATCTATATATGTGCTCATTTTGTTTTTTGCTTAGACAATTAGAATATGGAAAAGCACATATCACAAACTTGCATCTAGTACTGCTGTGTAAATAAACTAATTTTTGTATACATTTTACAATTTGTTGCCTTTTTATGTTCAAACTGTCACCAATCATTAAAATCACATTTGTATTGAAATTCAGATCTTTAGGATCTATTTGATTAATTAAATAATCAAAGGAGGCTCCCGGTGAGCACCTGTTCATGACAGAATGGGATATATAAGGAGTCATAATAGACCCAAAGTCTTTCCCCAATTTATCGGAAATTATTATAGTATTTTTATTTTTATTTAACTGACCCAATGGGGAGGCAGATGAAATAGTCTCCAGTACGACACTGTCACCCTGTAAGTTTGCCAAAGATGTACTGATTGAACTAATTGAACTAATTTTGTCCTGTGACGGCTGGTACTTATTAGTTAATGACTCAAACCTATCCATGTTATTGTTGCACATCTCTAGCAGGCTATCAAATGCAGAGATATGCTCCTTGATTTGATCCTGGGCAATCATATAAAGTTTTGTAATATCCTGCAAGGACTTCTCCAAGCTCTCAATTTTGTTTTGTAAGACTTGGGATTCAGCGTCATATTGGGAACTATTCTGCTCTAATTTTAGTTGTAATTCTTTAAGATCATTACTTAAATATTGACATTTTTTCTTTGATTGACTTAATTTTTGAGTACAATTTTTAGTTTTAATCATCTTTCTAGTTTTATTTATAAATTTATTTAATTTAATATATTTCTTTAATTTTCTATTACTACCAAACTTTATTTTACTTTTTAAGGTCTCATCACCAGTGAGATCAATAATTGATGAGTTTATATTATTATGAGAATCAGACTCAACTAGCTCATTGAAAAGACTCTGAGTCGCACTCCAGTTTTGAGTTTCCCGCAGTTGTTCCAGTTGGCAAACAGTCTTATTGGCATTATTCAAACTGACTTCTAACTCATTAATGCGACTCAAAGCCCTCTCATGCTCATTACTACATTGGTGGAAGGAGTCAACAATGTCTTGAAGCTGGTCTCTTTGGTTTATGCATTCCATATACTTGGTATGGAGCTCCGTTAGTTGTTGTTTGTACTCCGAGTTGGACTGGATGATTTTAGTTATCTCAGCTTCACTTTCATCACGTTCTTGCAGTAGTTGAGAGTTCAGGTCTTTAGAGATTTTCAGTTCCTGAAGAGTCAGTTTGAGTTTTGATTCCATATCTTTTAAAGTGGCTTGACGGGTCATCATCTTGGTCATTTAATTGTAACAATATGCTGCAAAAATAAAGCAATATGAGAGGCCTATACAAATTAATAGTTTAATTATTTATTTAATGTACCCAGTTAATATATGGACAAAGTTAGACACTTTTTATTATTATGTAGGTACTATGAATGTTCCAACAATGCAGCTAGTATACTTTTATGGCTAAAAATACTTATTTTTATCAAATAGCTTAATCTATTGTGTAGTGTAAAAGAGTAATGTGTCTGGGCCAAAGAAAAGTATTTGTCGTCAAGTTTTACTTCCACAAATAGTCAAGTAAAACGAGACAAATAAATGGGCCGGTGTGTAATTTGACGTGTCTCAAGCTTTTGAGATTATGTAAAGTATGATAGTGTTTGTAAATACTTAATGGAATATTAATAAAGCAAGTAAATAATACTCCCCAGGTTTAATTTCGTTGCGAATTCAAATATCGAAGATGACAGTTAAGGCCGGCGCGACTAGGCGCAGAACTTCTGTGATTTTAATACGTGTTCACGTCGTTGAATTCCTTATGTTACATATAACTCCAATACAACACTTCTTAATCAACAATAATTACAAGTTTATAGCGAAATTTAACATGTAAAAATTAAATAAATTGCAATTTTAACACAGCAGTCTAGTACAAGACGTTTAGCTGGCAGTGTTGCCAGATCAAAAAAGTAATCCCTCTAGTCACACACTTTTATTTTTGACGCTCAGCGTATGAGGATAGTGTCTGGTAATTAAGTTGCTGCACATTAATCACATGGATTGACGTACATTTTGCAAGAGCCAGTGATTTTAGTAACGGCAGATTGTAATCATAATCAAATAATATGTATACCGAAAACTAAGAAAAAGACGTAGAATAAGCAACGTCGTTTCTATCGTGTTTTCTGCTCCATTTTTAACAAATCTTCGCAACGCAAGACTAAAAAGCGTACAAAAATAAACCCAGTGTTTGGCGTAGAATCACAAACTCGCTCGGTTCTATGCAAACAAGTCCCTAATGAGTATTGCTGGAACGGAATGAATTACAACACCGTACATCATTTATATTCCACGTTTTTCCCCAAACATTACCGAAGCCGGAGATGCTGCACATGTGCTCGGAGCTCGGACACTGTAAATAAACATATTTCTTACAGACCAACACATCACCGACGTGCAGTGTCAACATCGTTAACGCTCGAATGTAAATGGTTTATACACCGTACGTATTTAGTTATAATGTAACGCTGCAGTTTTTTATAATTAATACTTAAAGTTTATAATAGCAATTAATGTTTAAATAGGTTTAAATGATGCTTAATAGTAATGGTTAACGTGGCGGATAACCTTTCAAAGGGTCCTGGGTTCAATTGCCAGTGAAATGAAAATGACGATGAGCTTGATTTCTGTTCTTAGTCTGGGTGTGTGTCCTTGGCGTTTGTGTTACCCACGGTATAGGGAGTTCAGAGAAGGGAATAAATACTTAATAGTAGGTAGGAGTCTGTATGGAAGTACATAGATCGGTAAGTATTATTTTAAATATACTTTACTAAGTTCACTGTTGATAAAAAAGCAAATATATTTGAAAGTAAACGGAAATTTATCCGTTGGTTGCTTGGGTTTTTCCACTTTCTAGTTAGATTTTAAGGTGTCAGGCGTCAAACGGAACATATAAAAAGTAAGTACGCGAAGGATAGCGTTCAGTTTTCTCCGAGCAGCATACGAGAAAATATATATAAAGAAGCGTTTTAGCGTTCAGTGCAAGAAATATTAACCGAGACATGTTGTAAGGTGCATAAGCAATAAATCTTACCTTATCTTATATCTTCTGATATCTATACTAATATTATAAAGCTGAAGAGTTTGTTTGTTTGAACGCGCTAATCTCAGGAACTACTGGTTCGATTTGAAAAAAATTTTTTGTGTTGAATAGACCATTTATCGAGGAAGGCTTTAGGCTATATAACATCACGTTATTAGCCATAGGAGCGGAGCAACAAGTCTCCCGAAGCGAAGCGAGGGCATCTACTAGTATATAATAAAACTGTAACTAATCGCTGTTTGTGCACGCTAATCTCAAAAACGGCTGAACGAATTTTTACGGGATATTATTTTTATATTATTATTATAAATGGGGCTTTGACTGAGAGATAGAGGAAAATGTGGAGCAATATATAGGCTTTTTATCCCGCGGGATCGGGATTCACGCAGGAAAATCTCCTATGCACTGCTATGCACGAACTAAGTATTGCGGGTATTTACTAATTACAATTATATAATTACCGTAGGATTCCCTGGGTCGTGGGTGTCAAGGACCACACAAGTTCATCACACAACCCAGAGCTGGAGAACGGACATTTATCTGCTAAATAAATATGTTCCCCGGAATCAAACCCAGGACCCTTCGCTTAGCGTAGAGTCTTTACATACTGTCGGCTGTTTACATAAAAATATTAAACACCCGGAAGGATGCCGTTTAGCATACACTGAATTTCAATGGCCTATTTTACATTTGTCGTTCGCAAAACATCTGGATATCCGCGATGGTGTATATCCCTCTTAATAATAAAAATTACGATGGCCCATAAACGTTCGAGATATGTGCAATGAAACGAGTCGTCGAGGGAAATCAGGAAAATGGGAACGTGTACATTTAGAGAATACGAGGTATGGCGACTCTTGGACATTCTCATTGGAAAAATATATCAAATCGATGATCAGTTACTTAATTTTATAAATTAACCCTACAACACTTCGATGTAGCAGGTATATTTAGATATATTTATCATGTTTACTCGTTTAGAATATCTGGGCTTAAATAAAGCATTTATTCATATCAGACCATATTTGATTAATAATAATAATAATAATAATAATAATAATAATCTTTATTTAATTCCTTATATTCAGTACAAGTAGTATCTTATACTAAGCTTATTCTATATTACCAATTTCTCTTACGTGATGTAGCAGCTAATGTCTATGCTAGGATAAATCCTGTGTTATAGCCATTAGCGCCCCACCCTCGGAAGTAATAAACTTATAGATACAATAAATAAGCTATTTAGTACATCCTATTGACTAATACTCGTAAAGTTTGTGTGTTCGCGTGTGTGTGTGGGTGTGTGTGAGTGTGAGTGTGTGTGTGTGTGTGTGTGTGTGTGTGTGTGTGTGTGTGTGTGTATGCGTGCGTGTGTGTGCATGTGTGTGACCTGTGTGGCCCTACGATAATAAAATCTTGGGATCAGTTAACCTTAACTGCAACACAGGTCTGATAGTTAGTAGATTATATTTTAAAGTAAATTTTCAGTTTCATCATATGTATGATTTGATAACCATTCGGTGATCAATTTTTTACATTTATTTTTGATAGATAGTTTTGATAGATAGTTTTGATTATATAGATCTTATTCGTAAAGAGTTCACCCGAGGTAGTATCATCGCCGACTACGATATCTAGTATCATTTCTACAGAGTATACGTGTATAAACGTTTTGACATAAATTTTGTTTCTGTTCAAAAGGTGTGGATTTAGTTGAACTTGTTAGTGGTGACCATCATAGTCAAAGGTAAACAAAAACCTGTATCCGAAATCAACATTATGTTCGAAATTCGAAAAATCCGAAATTATGTTGTATAATGTATGGATTTAAAGCTGTAAATGTAACTTAATAAATAAATAAAATAACAGACTTTTAAAAGCGATTACAAACAAGATCAACTATCACTAACAATTTCTGTCCTAACCTACTAACGAATTGATCGATTCGTATTGTAAACTAGCTGTTGTCTGGGACTTCGTTCATACGTAGTACGTCATACGTAGTATGTGCTACGTAGTCGTTTTTCCCACGTGAATCCCGATCCCGCGGAAGCTCCGGGATAAAATATGTTGCTCCACAGGCTCCTCTATCAGTGAAACTATAAAACCGTTCACCCGTTTCTGGGATTGGCGTTTGTGCAAACAGCGGTAAGTTACAGTTATAATAATGTAATGTAATTGTAATGTAATTGTAATGTAATTGTAATGTAATTGTAATATAATTGTAATGTACTTGTGATGTAATTGTAATGTAATAAATAAAAAAAATATTATAGTTAGGTAGAACATTGAGACGGCCTCAGAAAGAAAAATAAGTCCGTTAGTTCACCGTCTCTCCGAGCGAAACACGTTAAAGTCAGTTCGTTAGTTAGAAATCCGACCATAATACTGTTAGAAAGGGGCTTTATTAAGACTTTTGCTTCGTTTGTTTCACTATAAATGTTTGTTTCGAATCTCCTACAGACTTTTTAAGCTTTTCTCGAAATGTCATAGCGCTGCGAAAATAGATCGAGGATAGTTGATAGTAATTATTGTATTGTAGATAAATATAATTATTTATCTTGCTTGGATATCAGTTCTATGACAAGCAAGGCAAGTTGAATTATCCACCTCTTTAATTGAGGTAGTATGAAGATGATCCATGCTGGTTTGCTTCTACAGTTCTACCTTAAATCCATAAAAAAGTTATTCGCAGTATTTCTGCTACTACTCAGTACTGCTCATTTTTAGCATGAAATAGTTTATTACAAAATTATACGAAAATTACCCTCTAAGATACGATTGCCTGATTAGGGACGATGTCCCGGCATGAAAAATTTCCACTGCGACAAAAATGTAAATAGGTACGATTTAAGGCCCTTAAACATTCTGATGAAATAGATCGCCAGGGGAAATCAGCACCAGAATGGTTAATACAAATGGAATACTTTTGGAGAAATTAACAAATGCCAATCCGTCCTGAGATGCTTGTATTTTAGCGGAATCATTTTGAAATAATTTATTTTAAGCATTTATTATAGCAGTGATTTGAAGGGTGGATTTCAAAAGCGTTAGGTCCGGGGCCAGAATTAGAAATTAATTGGTCACTTGTTTCGTGGAGGTATACGATGCAAGGTATCTTGAATGCCCCCTGGATGTTCTCTTATAACATCTACCATGCTGCTTCAGTGTGGATGAGAAAAATGTTGTTTTATAGTATTACTTATGGTGTAATACTGTAAGTAATAAGTAATACTGTAAGTTATATAATTATATTAATTATATAATTATATTAATTCATTATATTAATAATTATATTAATTAGTTGTAAGTTAAATAATTATATTAATTCATTTGTTTATGTCAATTCTTTATGTCAATGTTGGTGGGTAGTCGTAAATAAGCTATCAATATTGACACTCAAATGTCAGTCGCCGAAAAGTCGCGGTGTGAGCTCCATACGATTGCGACGTTCGTGATCGTCATGGCAGAATTATTTCTACCATTAATTGGCAATGAATTCCTCCTCTTGGGCTTTTCTCCATATTGCAAATATTGTAATCAAAATTCCATAAAAATCCAATTAAGCACAAACCGTCAAGCTGTTTCCGCAAAACTATTTTATGTAAACCGTTAACATTTATTACACAGATTCAATATGTGCCATGTGGTATTCATCAGCCGAACATTCATTTACACGCAAGTCACATCCAGCAATGCGTGGACTCAAAACACCCTTATTATTTGACGCAAAATTATGCCGTTACTGCTGTCATCGTAGAATTCTTGTCAAATTAAATACACAGTTTTAATGGAAGCGGTTCCATTAAATTTTTAGTTCAAGCCGACCTGATAGCTGGTAAGAGCCTAGTTTACCCGAGGAAGTACCACCGCCCGCCAAGGTACAATATACTTTGTACTATTTCTACTGTAAATTGTGTTCCGGATAGAAAGGTGTAGGTAGTACTCGTTACAATTTCTTAGAGGCGACCATATCAAGGGTAGCAACGCATCTGTGACCGAATTAGGCTCAATTTACATTGCCGCGGAATGGAATGGAATCGAATTTTTGCAACGAAATTCTACATAGCATAATGAACTTTATATCAATTGTGTAAGGTACAAACTAAAGACGAGTCGAAAAAGAGGGAATTCTCGAGAATGCGCGGGGATTCCCCGGAAGACGCGCGACCTCTTTTTCGGCTCGTCTTTAGTTTGTACCTTACACAATTGATATAAAGTTCATTATGTTATGTAGAATTTCGTTGCAAAAATTCGCTTCCATTCCATTCCGCGGCAATGTAAATTGAGCCTTAGAAGAAGACTCGTCTTCAGACATCTTCTGGGTCTGTAACAACTGTAACAGACCCAGAACAGAAGGTGTCATGGGTGGCAGTGAAAGGGTGGATACGGCCTGTTCATTTGCTACCTTGATTCCATAAAAAATCATCCCCTGCATTTGGTGCACCCTGGTGAACAGCAGCCGCGGTTACGGCGCCCAGTCGCTCTGGACTCTGTGCCATCCAGTTTAATCTCAAAGATATACGTATCTTGGTGGCAAGTCTAAGTTTTCGAGCGATTATCGCCAAAACCTCGTCTGTTATTTCTCCAAACTGCCGAAGCTTGCGTCTACACTCTGCGCGTACCTACTGTGCTAACGCCAGTTACTAGTGCAACACTATTTTCCTCGTACCAACTGTTGAATGTTAATATTACGTAAAACATTAACAAACTCATCCAAAGCTTGTAACAAATTCATATATTCCGTCACGCAGTGCAGTGGCGTTGTGTATTTTGCTCCGAATAGAACAATTTGCGTTGTTTACCCTCGATCTATATACAGCTTGTTAGTTCGCACGTGTCACGCCCGTAGTTTTTATAATCGAATCAAATCGGGAGGCGTCCGATATAGAACGCGCACTCGAGACGTCGCTGCGTCGCGCCGGTAATACCAGATTAAGTATAAGTTGTTGCCCGTAGTGTGGCTGCCCGGATGTTTTCAACCGAATTTCCAACCCCATATTTTCATCTTCGTTATCATCTCAACTCATAATATCCCATTATTGAGCACGGCTCTCTTCAGAAGATGTGAAGGTTTACGTCACATAGTCCACCACGCAGGCCAAGTGCGGATTGATAGACTTTTTGAGTTTTGTGTACTCTTTTGCGCATGCAGGTTTCCTCATATTTAAATGCTTGATACACACATAACTTCGAAAGTGAGAAGTGCGTTGTATTGACCTGTTGGTTGGTTGGTTGGTTTTATTGATCAAAGATTTGTTACTCCAACATAATTATATATTATGTTGATTTATCTGATAAGGATCGCATGTTGATCAGGCCGTTCATTGTGGGTGTTATTGTATTGTTAATTATGTTACTGAAGCAACAATGCAAAATTAGTTATTGTGTTTGGTAATTGTATGTTAATTACTTGATTATAACAATTATACTACGGCTGTGTAATTTGAAGCACGGGGTAATGAGCCATAATTACCTATACTGTTTCGGAAAGATCAAGAGAAGAAGAAAGAGAAGGAAGATGATGAGATATCAATATAAAATCATTTTGACAAAAATATTGATATCAATATCGGCAAGTAATAAAACGAAAATATTATCAAATATTGTCAAGTAGGTAAACACTGATTATACACGTGTAACTCAAAAACTTTTGCTTTACGACAAGCCCTAACTTTAGAATATAAAAATCGTCTTAATCGGTAAACCTAGTTTTCAAACTTAAGTACAACTAGGTTTATTTTACCTAATGGTTTATGACGTAACACGTAAAAAATACATAATGAAAACTTTGAATAAAGTTCATTTCAATAATTATTTTCACAATTATATAATTTATTTATCAAATTAAAATGAGTAGTAAATGAATTAAAATGGAACAGATAAACATCCATACATCCATACATCGTCAATCACTCATCCGCCATAGTCGGTCAAAAAGTCATCTTATACCAGTTTTTCAAAACAATAGATTTACCATACATTGAACGTATAAAAAAACAGTTATTTTTTGTTATTTCCACATTTCATTATTTTTGTGAGTAGGTATTCGTTGGCAATAACCGTCGAACCGTTACACGAACATTACCCGTTATCTTGGGAATAAGTGTTTTCCGTTCGGCACTGTTCAGCGTTGAGCGGTAATACCCACTCTTAAGTACTCGTATTTAAGCGGCGTTTGCTCATTCTGTCAAATATTTAAGCTGACATTCATGCTAATGTTCCGAATAAACATTTATACACGTTTAAACTGTAATGAGTAATACTTACAATCTTTGACGAGCCGAATGCCGCAATGGTAAACACGCCGGATCGCTGTTCTGAGAGTCCTGGGAACGATTCCCAAGAGACGGAAATTTAAATTATATTAAATGATAAGTTTAAATTTCCATTCTCCGTGTGGATGTGTGCCCTTACCTTGTGTGTTTTCCACGGCGCCCACCGACACAGGGAAGCCTCGTGTGGCGTTATGCTTGTGCAGCGTTTTTTATTTATTTATATGTTGCGTTGTAGGGTGACATCTGGTTGGCTAGCAATGATCTTCATGTTTGAGTTAGCTGCTAAAAGACTTGTCGTGATCTCGGATGGGCTACGAGATGGGGTAGTTCCCTTCTTTCTTTTTCATTTTCTTTGATGGTAATACATGGTGATACTAATGACTTTAAGCGACGATGTCCACTTGCCATCAGGAGTCTCCTATACTTATTTGAGGGGCTTTTGCAATACAAGTTTATATAGAAATATTTTCACTCGGTTACATAGATTATGGTATGGTCTCAATATGGTTGCAGACATTTTCTACTTTTAACTGCTGACACTTGATAGATAGATAATCATACGAGTAATGGCAAATGATCCATTACTCGTATGTACCTAGTTACCTACACACAATAACTATAGTTTAAAATCATTTAAAACGCATTGAATAAATACACAAAGATGCTTATCAGTTTTTATTCTCTCATAAAATTTTAAGCAACTGCTTCTCAAAAAGTTACTATTCCGTAATGTATTTAAAGTTACAAACAATCTAAAATGCCGGAAGTTACCAAGTAGTTTATGGCACAATATAACTTAACAAACAATATAACATACGATACATTTGCAACCACAAGTTATACCTATATAATAAAATTAGTGAACGATAAAAACGTTTCCTAGAAGAGAGGTCACTGTAACTTGTGTTGAAATAAATTACCAGGAAAGCCTGGAAAACAGCACAATAAACTACAATTAAATGGGAGTTGTATTGAATGATGCGTTGCAATTACGATGCCGTGTTTACAAATGTCCGTATTAATTTGTTAGTACAAATTAAATGAACCACAAATACTTCATTATTCAACAATTTGAACTTTTTTGCTCTTTTGTAAAATTAATGAAGAAATTCTAGAGTCGTGAACCTTTAGACACAAGGTGCTATTACATTATGCACAAGGTACTTTGCATTTTATTTTTTATTGAACTGATTGGATTGCTGAGATGAACGTTATTGTCGCACAGCAGTCGTTAGCATTAACCGTATATCGAATTTAGTCTTAATAATAAATACTGCAAAGATAACTATCATGTGAGATAACTATCAAAAAGATTGATAGCAAATGTAGATAGAAGCATTTCAGTACAACGTTACATAATTATTGTATTTTTACATTTGTCGTCGCCATAAGGGATCATTTACAACCGTTTTGACGTCACCGCTCTTCTATGAAACCGTAGCTCTTTGTTCTAACGCTGCCAAACATATATCAGTTAGTATTGTATTGTATTGAAAGAGAGCCATGACGCATGTTGAAAACTGAATCATCAATATCGTCGTTGTAACTCTTAACGATTCTAATCCTAGGTTCAGATCTCCATGTGGGGACCACTTAGGGGGCAAATTTTACGATTGACAATAAACTAAAACATATTAATTTCATTTTAGTTACAACACATTTTTGGCAGCGTTATCTAAATCGAAACTATTTTTTTTACCCGACTGCGTCAGAAGAAGGGTAATGTTTAATGTTTCAAATAAAGAGATCAAGCGAAGATTACTTCGCTTACTTCATGTTCAAACGTATGGTTTTTTAATCATAACTAAATTGTTGAGAAACAAAATGTACAATCCGACGACAGTCTTGTGATTTGTAACATAAATTAAAATAAATAATCTTTGTAATATAATAATATTTGCAAACACACACCATAAAGTTACGGTTGCGAAATTGATATGTCGTACTTTACAATAATTCATCCATAAGTATAAATTCCAGTCAACCTTTAAAACTCCAAATAACAGACTGCACTCAATTAAAATCTTATTAGTTATCTAATCATTAAAAATCCGTAGATAATAATAATTAACTCTGTATAAAATCTCCTTGCTAAAATGACAATGTAAATAACAAATACTAAATTGGAATAGTTTCAGCTTAAAACTAAAATAAATTAATGTTCAAATTACATATACGAAATGCAGAATCTAGGTCGAGAATTGAATCACAATCGATGAAATGTTTATAAGTACTGGTAAAACCTAATTATTTTAAAGAGCAGTAAATTCAGTTGAAAAAGTAGACAATGGCATGTTCATAGGAGTATCAGTACCTGTGCTATCTACGTTAGCACTTGGGAGAGACCAAGTGGAACTACCGGCCGCCGTCACTCGAGGACCCATGTTATCGTACGCCGACTTCAGAAAACAAGTTCTACTTCGACGCGGCAACGTCGACCCACCGCTCAATAAATCTGGATACTTCTCGTTATGGCCAGAAACTTGCACTGATATGAAAATGTTGCCATAAGGCGCTGGTATCGCAAACTCAGCGGGTGGCGGTGGAAACGAACACGGCGGACCTTCGATCGTGATTTGAACCGGCTCCATACACCGTTGAGTGTCTCCACTTCCCATCGACATGGACCTATCGAACATCTCGAGACCGTACGACGATCCTAAATCGACACTAGTTCTATCGCAGCTTACAGCTAAAGAAGTATCTAACAGTTTCTTCTCTTGGTCCGTGAAGCTTCTACTCGGTGGCACTCTCCGACGTTTGGTCTTCCAGCATACGCACGCAGCTACGAAGCCCGCACTGGTCATGGCGAGCATGGATCCTCCGATCCAGAAGAATGCCGAGTAGTCCGGCGCAACTCGAGCTGTGGCCGTCCTCGCCTTAGGCAGGAACAACGTCAGACGTGCACTGGCTTCACCTACAGAACTCTTTGCTATACACTTCCAATCCCCCGATAACTCACTTGTAACGTTTATTATTGTCACATTCACCCACTGCGCACTTTTGTTTATAAAATCGTCACTGTATTCGTCGAAGTGTTCTGTCTGATACTTATTAATAATTAACTCACTGTATTTACTAGTACCGTTGTGGACTTCCGTGTCGCGAAAATACCAAGAGACTAATGGATTCGGGTCACCCCGCACGAAACACCCAAAAGATATTTCGGCACCAGATTCTGTTCTGATGACGGTGGGAGCTGTAATGGCTGATGGTGGACAGACCATATCTTTCCCATTCAGGTGACGCCAAGATATGTGAAGATGCTTATCAGGTCCTCCGCAAACGACTTCTTCGTTACCCAAATTACTGTTCAAAAACCACGTGTGAAACTCTCTCAACCTACAATCGCAGTACCAGGGGTTGTCGGATAAAGTTAACGTCTTCAGAACGGGAAGATTAAATGTATCCTGATGGAGAAACGTTAGTAGGTTTTGATGAACATTAACTGTTTCCAGCGCTCGTAGGTTAATAAAGGCGAAAGGATGAACTTTCCGAAGCCGGCATCGCGAAAGTTGTAGCTTCTTCAAATGTTGCAGTGGAGGAAATTGTTCCGCGACTAATTCGTTCAAAGGGTTGTCGTTGAGAACTAAAAGCCGCAACCGGTCGTTTCCTTTGAACGTGTCAGGTGAGAGTTGCGTGAGTTCGTTCCTCGAGATGTCTAATTCTATTAAAATACGAAGTTCGCGGAATGCATTTGGGTGTAAGGACCTCAGGTTTGTGGAGCTGAGATTCAGACGTTGTAGGTTGAGGAGTTCTATGCTGGCGAAGGCGTCTTCTTCTAGGGTTCTTAGCGGGTTGTTGTGTAAGTCGAGGACTTGGATGTCTGAAGCGAGATGCGGAACTCGGATGAGACCAGCGGCGACGCATGTTGCGGTCTTCTTGCCGGAAGACCACTTGCAGTTGCATTCGGCGATGTGCGCGCAGTTCAGCCAGTCGCTCCCGGAGTGGTTCACGAAGAGAACGATGAACCAAAATCCGCACCATCGTGCTCGTCTGCCCATTTCATATCAAAATCTTCAGTCCACGACTACCTGGAACAAATTATTTATTTATTAATCCTTTGAAGACAGTCATATTTGAACAGAAACATTTGGGTATCTATCAGTCAAGGTGAAAATGGAAGAAATCCTTACTAATATTATAAATGTGAAAGTGTGTTTGTTTGTTTGTTTGTGACTCTTTCACGTCGCAACATGGCTATTATATGGTATGGTTTATGTGTGTGGGGATAGTTAGGAGGGTGGAGAGTGACGTAGGCTACTTTTTACCGCGGAAAAACATCTCATTCCCATGGGAAGATCGATGTTTTGTTAGTTGCTAGATATTTATTTCCGGAGTTGTTAATAGATGGCGTTAGTAAAATTCATTTGCAAGTTTTGAATCACGCTATCAAATACTACATGTAATTTACTTACGTCATAGGCAAATGTTACAGGCTACTTTTTAGCAGAGATTCCTACGGGAGCGGGACCTACGCGGCTGTTACCTACGGGTACCGAAGCGAAGCGCGGGCGGTTCTCTAGTTTATTATAAAAAGGTTTTTGCATCGTCGTATGTCACAATGAATGAATGAAGTAACTAAATAAGAAAAGTGAACGGATTTCTTATGCGTCACCTCATTATCGTCCTCACACACTAATAAGGCAAGAAGTTGTTTTGTAACTCCATGTCTATGAAAAGTAGTAACGAAATTATGAAAACACATTTTCTCTGAAACCTTTTTCTTGAGAGCCCTTCCGTAGACCCTTGTAGTGTAATAATTTCCTCCAGTGAGTAGGAGCCGACGTTGCCGCTACACGTACAAGTTTGTACGTATGTACAAGTATCTAGTATGGCAGGTCTAGGATCCCAGTTGGATAGCTTGCCATAATTGATGTAGACAGTAATTAATAGAGGCCACTTAACCGTGACGTATCTTTGACCTATTACATGTTTGCATATTAATATACTATCGTGTCACAGTGTAAGAAACTCTAGGGTCAGTAACCCGGAACCTAGGACTGACGAAGGTGGGTCATGAAAGGATACAATCTACTGTAATCACATCGATTTGCCCTGTCAAACGGTGATTGATTGCTAATTCACAGCTAAAATGAGTGAAATTTGATGAAGAATGATTGTTTATAGCAGTTCCATCGATAATTTAGAAAACCATTAAAATATGTTTTGATCGATATAAAAATGGATCGAACGCGACGAAACCTGTAATGAGTCTGCATAATTTATATCTACATTTATAGATTTTTCATTCACGCGAAACCCAAGAAATGTGATGTGATATAATGTGATTTTTTATATTATGGAGATACACAAAGTGGTTGTGAGTGACATGAGCTACTTTTTCGTAAAAAAACAAATTTTCATGAGAAACGCGTGCTAATCAAATAATCGCCGTGAATGGCCTTGCGGATGCAATTAGGAGCTGACGTGTGATTCTGAAAAGGTAATAAATCATTGCAAACATTAGAAGTAAGTTTCTTAAAGCGAAGCAAGTACGGGTACTACTACTACTATTACTACTAATATATAAAGTAGATATTATTATAAATTTAACATAAATGCTGGCAAAGTTTCAATTTTTCGATTTTTAATTTAAAAAAATTCCACATGTTGTATATTTCTCTCAGTACATAATACGCCGTCAGGCTTGATGAATTTAATTAAATAAAATTTCAGAGATATTAAAAAAGCCGAGACTTAAGAATATAAAAAGTGACGAAGACACGAGTTAGGAACAATTTCGCCGTGAGCGTACATCTCTGTGACATTTAATTTGTTGTTGAATTACTGCTTTACCTTGTCTTGTTGTTTGAAATTTTTTTGATAATAACAAGTGAAATTATCAATAAAAACGTTAAACAGACGGTTTTTCTTCAATTCATACAACAACATAAATAATCATAGTACATTCAACATAGTTTCCCGAATCGAAGCGAAGGCGTCTACTAGTTAAATAAATACTTAATTCATTTGATTTAAGTAAAAAAGTAATTTTAAAATAAATGATTAGTCCAGGATCCAGTCCTGAATAGTCTAAAGTCCGGGTGGTTGCTGTTCAGATAAAAAGATAAAACGTAGTCAGAACATCGTATTTTATTTTCGTTACATTTTCTCAAAGCGCTTACACAAGCAATTTGTTTACTAAGAGTTATTACAACTTCGTAACTTGCATTATTTTTAAAGTCGCCGTTAACATAATAAGTGCTGAGTACATCCAGTTAAGTAACTACTTGCAAAGTAACTGGTAAATGAGCTCTCTTCATAACTTGCTGGAAGCAACACCTTCTAATTAAGAAGTTTGAAATATTAGGATCTCGTAATACATTTATAGTTTCTGCTTGCTTGCAGTTTACCTTAAAATACTTATACATTAATTGACGCACACTTTATTTTAATACAATACAATACAATACAATACAAATATTCTTTATTGTGCACAAACATAGTTACAAAGCATTAGAGACATAGTAAAGTATGTTACACAAAAGGCGGTTTTATCGCTCAGCAATGATCTCTTCCAGACAACCTTTGGGTAGGAATTTTAGTTGTCTGAAAAATGTAGAATTCTCCAATTAAAACATTTTATTATAATACGACATTTATAATACTGAAAAATGGTGATCATGATTCATGCAACTGGTACGAAATATCGGCATACAACATTCATGTCTTGAAATAACAATAAAACGAGTTCAATCCACTATCAGTTTATTTTAAAATCACGTATCACACTAGCTTTCCCCCAAAGCTTCACTCAATAAGAATTTTTTCTTCTTAGGGTTAGAATTTCCAAATATCCTCTCTTAGTGCTCCCGTATCCTCCCAAAGGAACATGGAACCCAAATTTAAATTTCTTATGTTTAGTAGTTTTTTGAGCGTGTTTCGTTAGTCACTTAGTGAAGGAAGAGGTTTATATCTTCGTATATTGATGAGAAGATCAATTATATGAAACACTTTATAACAGCAGTGGTAGCCAACGACTTCATATTGATACCTATCATATTTTTAAAACTACTTTATATTATAAAACCACAAAATCTTCCAAATTAAACTGCTGTGTTTTTCCACGAATACCAAGAACCAACATCTCGGAGGTTAAGGAACTATGTAGTAAAAATTCCGTAAGAAAAACAACGTTTCAATTTTCAGCTCGTATTCATGCCAAGCGTGAACGTAACTAATTTTGCTAAACTGGCGCCAAGGACCCGTATACGGTCCCCCCCTGCCCCGCCCCTCACCCCTCACCCCCCCACCCCCTCCGTCTGCTGTTATCAACGCTCACTAATTACGAGCTCAGCTGCGAGGGTTTATTTTGCGATGTTCTTGTTTTCTACTCAAATCTTAACATGTCTTCGTAATCTCGAATTTTCATATCGTGTAAACTAGATTAGAGTTCAATTGTTCCAACGCTGTCCTAACAATGTACATATATCTAAATGAAATATGGTATCGTCGGTGGGATAGATGGTTTCCAACACTTTGGGGGTTTTAAAGGACTTTTATTTAGACATTTGTGTCTCTAAAATAGGGGATTTCAGTTTTATCACGTAACATGAAACGTAATACGAAAAACCCTTTTTATTGATCCCACTGATAAGGTGACCCCAGTAATTATATCTCTATCGAAGACGTTAAGCAAGTTGAACTTGAATTTTAAAAAACAATGTGTCTTTTCATAAATTACGTTGTAAGAAATAAATTCAATGTCTGCTGTTTGAAAGAAAGAAAGAAAGAAAGAAAGAAACATTTATTTCGTCTTAGATAAGCATGGTACAAGATTGTAAAAGTAAAAGTATCAACAATATACAATAACAATGTATTATTACACGACAAAACAAACAAAAGAAAAATAACATTCATATACATATGTGGGTACCATGTTACCCGACGAAAAAGGACTACCCTCAGCCTGTGCCATGGAACGGCTAGGAGCCACGGCTGCTGGTTTACAGTGCAGTCCCGTTCTTTTCGAGTAGTCACACATGTGGTGTCTATCTTATTAATATTACCTATATACTTAATCCTAGCATAAACATTGTTATAATTATTTTAAAAGCAAAACAATCCACCGTTGAAGTTAATTTACAACGTAAAAATTATCAATTTTATGTGTTAAAAAAATATATATGTAGATGGGATATGAGTTAATAAAGCGGGATGCCGATAATAATACAAAATACATACAGTAAACTAAAACATGATAAACAGGAGGAGAAACAATATTACAAACAGAGTGAAAAATATTTATATTGTAATAATAAGTTTCTAATATAATGTTTCTAAGACATTCATTGCAATTTAACACTTAACTTAACTTTTGAATAAGGTAAGATAGTAAGAATGCAATCACTAAGACCAGTTGAAAGTTTGACATATTTTCAACATACTAAGTTACATCCTGATTCTTTTATTTTTATTTCTTAACATATTGCCAGCTTTTGAATGAGTCATAAACTCACAAAGAAGTTTCGTGGAAGAGATTTCTCCTCCCTCCAGCAGTCAAACAATAAAAGTACAAGAACAGTTTGCTTATGAGGTTGTGAATCGAGGTTATGGAGTTAAGGAAGAGCATTTTTCGTCGCAGTTAGATATCACCGCTTTGATAGCTTAACTTTTTGTGAGTTTGTCTGCATATTGGCTCTTTCTTCGTCGTTAGGATTTCATTGCGGATATTTCTATTGATGTTATATTTTGACGAGCACTGAATATTTAAATGAATTCAATAAAATTAGTTCCTATCACAGAATATGGCTATAATCCAGTTTTGAACTTTAAAGGTTGTCCATGGTGTACCTACCTAGTTGTATGACACCCAAAATAAAGGAAAAATTAAAAGGGTTACTTTTTAGCTGGCACTTCATTTTTATCAATGCAGTGAAAAAATCCTAATTCATAACATCACAAAACATCACAAAAGACGTTTCAAATATAACTATAATATAATAAACAAATTAACTTAGAAGATCAAAAATAACAAAAAATATTTCACTGTGTCTGTATCAACTCTGAGACACTCAGTTGCAAATGTGGCAATAGTGCTCTAGTTACTAAAGTTTACTACCATGCAAGATGCGTCACGTAGTGATATAAATGTCAATACAATTTAAAGCACATTCAAGACGCGGAGCGCAGATGTAACTAATTTTACGAGGTCTGAAGAGGCGCAGATTAGTTCTTAGTTCCTACACGACATATCGGCATAGCATGCACATTGCTAGTTTAAGATGAGAAACAGATGGATCTCAAGTTCCGCACAATTCTTAGCTGATCGTCGCGTAGTATCAGTATTAAAACTTTTTTTTTTGAGTTAACTAAGGTAGGCTAGGTAAATTATAATTATAAGTTAACCATAGTTTAGCTGCAGTGATGCATGAAAAAGGTTCGAATTTAAAGGTAGCTTAACTGATCTTTATATAAAAACTGTGATGTGCAATGATATAAGCTAGATAATGAGATTTGGACAATGAAACATTAAGACGGTTATGCGCTACGATGATGATGATTACAAAATAAATCTTAATTCAGCTCTTTATTCCAGCATTCCTAGACCCGTCTAACACTGAACTGTGACCTGTGGCGTGCCAACCGACGCGTAATACGGGAGGGTTATTATTAATCTGTCCACCCTCTAAAATGTAATTAGTTTGCACGACGTACGACGTACGGTCAAATTTAGCTGAAACTGCATTAACTGAAGTTACGTAATAGAGGGAGTCGACTATGGACTTTAAGGTTTAACGCCATGGTTTATCTACCCCTGGGTATTTCACGCTTGCACTTTGGGTATTATAAAGGATATTCAAAATTGCACGCCGCCCAAATAGACTTCGTACGAGTGGGGAATCTGTTCGCTTGCCAGCTTTTCACGCTTAATCCACTGAACCGGTGCAGATGAAATTTTGTTTGGACATAGTTTGAGAAAGGACATCATCCTGGAAATCATCACTTAGCGGTGTGAAGAGGTTAGTGGATGTGATGTAAAATTCTTCATAATTATTGTTATTGGTTGCGATAAAAGGCATTCCATGGTTATTCCATGATTTGGACTGCGATATGGATACTTTAATCCCGATGATACGTATTCATGGGATCATTATGTAATACTGAGTGTAGAGTCCTAGGAAAGATTCCCTAGAAAAGATTGTCCTCGAACGACAATCAAATCATCAATGATAGCGCTATTCCAGGCAAACAAACCACACAAAATGTGAAATATAATTTATTTCAAAATAAAATACATGATTAAACATTGCTATGCAATGAATATAAATGGGCTTATGAAGGAATTCAAATAACTGACTCTAAAATAGTTCATGACATTTATAACCACAGTATTCAAAATAGATGGAATCATTGAACTCATTTAACATATTTTAATTAAAAGTAAAACGGATTGCGGTGTCAGTTAAAAATACCAATCGTTCGTTCATATTATGTAATACTTCGTATTGGGAAAGTTAATCCTAACTCTGCAATAATTTTCATTTGCCTTAGTTTATTCTGAGGTTTTGCAGATTTCGACACGCGAAGCCGTCAATTTCGTTTGTTATCATTAAACAGCATTCGTTAAGCCATATCGGAGGCTACTCGAGTTAACCAGTAACTCAGCCACCAATCGCGATGAAAGCAGCGTGGTAAAATATGCTGTAAGCCTCATCAATGATGAGGAAACATGCATAGTAATAAGTCATAATGCTTTAAAGCTAAGCCAGATAATATTCATCGGCAGTAACGGACTAATCGCGTCAACAATGAGCAGTCATAAGCGTCAATAAGCGCCATACAATTCCGAACGCGGTAATGACATTCCGGTAGCTGGAGTCGTCACAGTCGGAACGCGTCATAAATTTCACATAGTTTACGGAGCACTCGACTAGCAGATGCCACATAATATCATTAGAGCTGAAATTAATGGCTCGGCCTATCCAATTAGCGCCACCTCGTCACTCGATATGGCTTATTTACGGGGCGAAGTGGAGCCGACTAGTGTAGTGATTCGATTATGTTCGCGGTGAATTTCCGTGGCCGCAGCTCTCAAATTATTGTTTGTTTGTTCTATGTCATGATGATTGTGGTTGAAGAATGATCTGTACAGGTAAAATTCTGATGGCTGTATATACGTAGAGGGTATGTGAGATAAACTATTACAGGGCGTATTTAACTTACTAAAACCCGAAATAATGATTTTTATAATTTTTGTGTATTTGTCTGTAATTTTGAACGCAATAATAAGAAACTAATATATTTTAGTAAACTTCATTTCATATTTAGTTTGTTTTGTTTTCATCGGTTTATAATGTGGAACATCGATCATTTTGTATACTTAATGAATGTTGTCATCCTATAATGATATTAGTCGAGACTGAGATTAAGCTGCTTTCATAGATTAATTATGTTTATTACACTATTCCTTGGATGTATAATATTATGTATACGAGATAATATACCTATCGTAGATACTTAAGCATGTTGTGTTCACTATATTTAGACTGAACATTTAGTTGGTGAACCAAAACACAATAAAGAAAATTAAAAATTACAGTAAATATATAATGCGTAACAATATCTGAAAGTGGGTATCAAGGGAGATGTTTACCGAAGCGAAGCGAGGGCGGGTTACTAGTTATAAATAATAGCGTTTAGTGTTACACTTTCACCCCGCACTAGCATTCCCTCTGTGGCAGGTACAATGTACCACATAAATAACACAAAATTAACAGAGGACAAACATTAATGGCTCGGCATGTATGTCACGTATATCTGTCCCGGCGGAGAATCGAAGCCGCGACCACTCGCGTCGTATGTAGGGCCTCTATCAACTAGCCTATATGGGATATGGGAGTTGTTGTAGTGGGTTCGTTTCTATTCGTCAAACTAGCTGTTCGTCAAGTCCCAGATATGTCAAATTGACTGTAAGAAATCCGGAAAACCAAAAATATTTAGTATTATTATTCTTAGTTGGGTTTTATCTGTATTAATTACATAAATAGTTTTAAGCTTTCCACCATAATTTAGGATCTCAGCTGTCCAAAAGTAAAATTAATTTTGAATTGGAAATTGGAGAAATCAAAGTGCTGCTGTAAAAAAAAGTTTTTTATTTATTTGAATAATTTCATTTACATTGTTGATACGAAGATCGGCCGCCAATTTCATGGATGATTTTTACGGGCCCGGTAAAAACGAAACTGTATATAATTACATCATTAATAGCAATTATAAATTGATAACACGTCATTACCGTCCCGAAAAATGAACGGATTTTATGAGGCTCATTATTTAAGTTAATTATGCTGATAAAGAGCTGCATTTTATTATTGAATTACGAACAGAGCTGCCTTATAAACCTATATTGAGAAATATTTATGGTAATGAGCGTAAATGAGCTTTAAAATTTTGCTGTTTAAGATTCATTACGGTAATTAAAAAAAAATTATGAGTACTGTAAAGCCTCCGGTTTAGCCGGAATGGATTTTTTTTTAAATTAAGTCTCGAACATAGTTTCATTTTAGATAGGTATGGTAAATTCCATTTTAAGTTCTCATCTTCTATTCATATTAAATATAGTACTTCACCGCCAAACCTTACCTTTAAATGTTTAGAAATTTTATTCATCTTTTTGCTTTCAAAAACAACCCGGTGATCTGGCAAAAGTTCTTTTGTAACACAGACGTTGTATCAAACTTATTCTACCAGTAGTATGAAATGCAATGCTCTTATTGGTTATTGGGTATATTTCGATTGTTTAGCTAATCTTAACATAGCGCTACTTACCGGTTCCTATTTTAAATCTAAACCAGTCAAATACCCCACAAGCTAAATATTACCCGCATCTAAATAGTTGCACACGTTTATGAAGAGTTCAGTGACATACACGGGCCGCAGAATAATAGAATTATATCGGTTTACTAGAGTGCAGTTTAAGGAGATCGCATCAGCATGCAATGGCTTCTAAACTGAAGTCTTTATTTATTCATGGGGTATTATTGCTGAAAAATTGAAGAACATAGTGTCTGTCGGCAGTGAATCGTCAGCTGTCACCGCGAGACTATGCTTGCGGTCCATCACTTGCGATTTGCAATGGACATCACTCCCAGCCATGGCCACTGTCGCACAAGTGATATTGTATTGGTTTACTGGAAATTCACTGGACGACGTAAGCTGTGCAGCGATTACTATGCCGGTGTGCCACACTGGCCAATATGCAAACTTCACACACCTTTGAGTTTTGCGAATTCTCCGGCACGCAGGTCTGCTCATGATATTTTCCTTCACCGCTATAGCATAACATAACATAACTCGGTGTAGGAAGTCGAATCCTTAAGCACTAGGCTATCACAAAAAATATAACACTACTAAATACTTTGTCATGTACAGAAAAATATTGGAAATATTGAATGAATATAAGTTACGCAACGAGAATTTATAAGAGAATGCTTATTAGTAACGACAATTCTAATGAAGTAAAAAATTTATGAGTAATGTAATGGTAAATTACCATAATATCCGCCATAATTTGGACAGTTAAAATTGCATCATATATCGGACAAAGTGGCGGGCAACAGCTAGTAATAAACATGTCAACCGAATCATTACCATCGTCTTGTATACAACAATGGTGTATTTACAATTCCGTTTACGACCATAATTTTGGGTTTAAGTCTAAACACAGTATTTGTAACAGCTCGAAATTTGGTCCGGCGCCAACTCGCGTAGTTAAGCGTGCAGTAAGGGACACACTAACTAAATTGTGCAGTCGTCGATTTTAGGTACACTGGCGAGCAATGAAACTGTAAACGTCATTTTTAATTATTGCAGAGTCCAAGTGAAGGGTCTAGGGATCGATGCCCTATTAGGAAAAATATTTATGGGACAAATAAATTATTGTTTTCAGATCGTCTCGAAACATCTTTAACATGCACATGTTTGTGGCCACATCGTAGATTTGCTCACATCATGAAATGATCGACTATATCATGAAATGGTCGCATTTCATGAAATGGTCAACTGTCTATTGGCCACATCATGATGTAGTTTGAGCAGATCAATGATAAGAAATCGTTTCTCGATATGGGCAACTAAACGCGCGGCTTTTTCATGAAATGGTCAAGATTATTTGTTCATATCGTAAAGTAGTTACATTAATTACCGGTAGAGGCACTGCAAGCGCATGAATTTCATGAAGTGAGCAAATCTACGATGTGGCCACGACATACATATTAGTTACAAAGATACCAATTAACCTAGATGTATTACACAGAGCATTCAAGATGCTTATTGAGGGTTATTTCTATACGAAAAGAAAACCAAACTGTCTTTGTTTTACCAAAAACAAAGTATTCTTTGCCAGATGGAAATATTTCCCGCAGTCTATAACATCCCGGCTCCATTACATCATCGTTCGAGGCAGAACGGCAAGATTTTCCCCGTTCATCGGAGGATATTTTGTGACATTTTCCTGGTATTCCCTTAATCAGACGAGTATGCCGATAAAAGCCCGTCATTCTTGTTTACGAGGCTCGTTAAGTTGTAGAAACTTCTCCTTGATGTCCTTTGATCAGCTTATAGAATATGTCGCTAACGTCCTAATTCTATAGAATATTTTGATTTAAATTATAATTTGAACAGATTTAGTCATAATTAGAGATATCTACTATAATCCTGATGAGGTTATTATTCTTTATAGTTTGTGTTTTTTTCTGATTAGCTCACTACTGGTAGAAGTCCCAAACCAACTTTTTAATTTCATTTGCAATTTCCAATTTACGTAAAATAGTTTAGGTATATTCAATTAAGAATTACAATTCTTTTCGAACTGGAAAAATTGTTAATTTAAGGTACACATCTAATAATCTAAGTAGGTATTCTATAATTTATTCATATCACGCAAATATCAAACTTAATGTTTTCAAACAGACATCGAACTATAACAGTTTTATTATAGGTATAGATTCGTGTATAGGGTACTCCACTGTTTTATGCGTAATATGATAGTTAGAAGTTTTAATTCCTTATAATATTTTATTTTATTTCCACTATCTCGGAACGGCTATCAGATTGCTATGTAAGAACGTGTTAGTAATTATACCTCGTAGCAGTAGGTAACTTAATTTAAACATTTTTCGCTATAATTTCTTAAAGTGCTTTGTAATATGTTATCCCACAAAATACTTGAGGCAATTTATTTGCTCGCCAGTGCACTGGCCGCACGCGTTGCCAATACTATAAGAGTTATAGGATAATTTATTGTGTGTTCTATGAACTCTATTCTGTACAAATATAATATCGCTACTTGACTGTATGAGGGGAATTTTAAACTAGGAATTGGCGCAAGTACCGCTCTATACAACTGAAGCGATTGTATGAAAGGTAATGATTAATCTGCGTTTCTATATAATGTAATCACTAACAAAAACTTGTCAAATATAACTTACCGCGTCACTCACGTGTGCATAGGTAAATGTTTTGTTTGTTGTACGAATATTCGAATCTGTTGGACGCAATGAGAGGGTGCGCATTCGCGCTTTGATGCGCTACCAAAAACCGTCACAGATTTAACAGCCTCGTCATTTGCGAAGGTCGTGCTACACTTGTGGATTCGCCCAATCACGCGACTGTGTATGACCGGCCGTATGCTTTAGGATTAGAGATAGTCGAATGCCTGCTTTAATGTTATCGAGAATTCAGCTCCTCAGGAGACTAAATAAGGGATACGATATTCCGTGTGGAAATAAATTTAAACTACAGCTTCTCACATGTAAATTTTCAAAACCAAAGATAACACGATTTAATATACAGGACGGGCATCGTTAAAATATATTATTAGTATGTACTGCAAACTGTCGTGTCTAAAGAACTCAATTTAAATTTGTGTAGCACGAAGGAGCTCAATTTTTCATAAAAAGGTCGCCGTGAATTCCAACTTCTGAGGAATAAATGAAAGTTTATTACACGAACAATAAATGAAATGAAATTTAAATTCGTGTTGCTTAGGACATTTTCAGTTGATGGTAAAAATGTTATTAGAATCATTCATTAAGCAAGAACTAACACGTATATTTTACAAGTCGCTTTTGCGTGTAAAACTACGACCTTAATTCAATGCTTAGATGTTTTCTCTGTAAAATAAATAATCAGTCTTCTACTCATATTTGTCATAAGCCTTTCGTTAGAAGAATGCTTTTGATACGAATTTAAAACTTCAAAGGCATTTCTTTTGATTCTGATAGGAGCAGATATAAGAATTGAAGTTAAAAAAATCTTTGGTGAGACGAATAATGTTCTGCACAAATAGGTTATTTTAGTTTTTGATATATTTGTAGGTAACAAACTCAGCGCAATATCTTACCATTCTACTAATATTTGAAATTGAATTTTCATTTTAAAACTTCCTAAAGAAGTTAAAACTTTCAAAGTCTTTTCAGAGGCTTCATTCATTCCGAAATTGTATTTTCAAAGTTTACAAATTCAGAGATCAATTGCTTTCAGACAGAAAAACTAAGTTTTTGACAGTTTTAAATTAATGTAACTATTAATTTTAAATAATGATTACATTTTTTTCAGTATTCTATTCATTTTAAATAATGATTAAGTACATTTTTTTTCAGTATTCTAAGTGATGGTAGTCAGGTGCGTGGGCAACGTTTTTTAGCTTTTCCCTGCCTTGGAGAATGCAAAATATCGTTACTGGTTAAATGTACGTTTTGATTATATATAACATCTATCTTTTATCTAACAACCGCGTTTGCAACTTCTGCAAAAATTTGTATTTCGAAGGGATTATCTAAATTGACTATTTTATTTGATTTAAAAAATAAAACTGTATAATGTTATTCGAAGCTTACAAACTATCGATGAAAACCGCACTGAATTGGATTAAACCGCCTTTGAGATAAGTAAATACAGACAAACGGACAAACAGAAAAATTCATGCATAGATCTCTTACACTCATTATACTAACGAAACACATTCAAGAACTCAATATTTTCAGTTGGCAACTCCAGCTCTGATGAAAATACCCCATCGCCTGTATGAGTCGAATTCATTGCAGCCATTAGGGAATTGGCGCGCGAACTTCCCCTTTCCTCTTCATATTATTAATATATAGTTCGTGCTTTGAGAACCACTGACCCACTTTATCTTTTGTAACGAATTTACCAGTGTTGTCTTTTGTCATGAAACTTTACAGGTATTGGTCCCGGTATTCCATTGGGATAGTTTTGACAATAATATACGAATTATACTTAGTAATAATTATGCGCGAATTCATTACCTGGTTTGGTGGTGTATATTCGATTATATTAATCAAATAATTATTATAAATTTTATGGTTCTCTATTTTACTTTTCCTGTGTGGCTAATTACCCCAGTCTTGTTTAAATAAGACGCTAAAAAGATCGTCCTTTTCCGGCTGGGAGCATTTTATTTCTTAGTGATTTTTATTCGTAGACATATTGGTGTTAGAAAGTATCTATTCGTTTATTCTATTTACAAGAGTATTAACTTAAGATAATAGACGATAAACTTTGACGAAGAGATGACATAAAAACTTGTTTCGAATGCTCACATTTACCCCATATTAGGATTCCAGCTTTGGCACTAACGAATCGTCTATAAGGACCATAAGTATGAAATATTATTGACAGATAAACGTTTGTTCTCGAGTTGTAGATGTTAGTGATGACTTGTGTGTTGTCCCTGCTACACAGGGAATCCTTGTAACGAATTCTTGTAATGATTGTTTATACGGCTGAGGGATAATACACGATAGCCTTTATTTATTTGTCAAGTCTTTTTATGCCTCCATGTATTATTTTTGCTAATAAATGATATTATGATGTTACAGATAAGTCGTTTTATACGATTTTATTTTCTATTACGTTGTGTTCGGTCATATTTTCAATGAACGGAAGCAATTTATGCGAGACGTTTTGACAAGCCGGCATATTTATGATGTCTGCTCATAACCGTTTTAATTAAGTTCCCGGGTCGCTTCACAAGTCAGGTAAATGTATTTCTTGTAATAGATACTTACCTCCAGATATAATAGCATATTGTCTCTTTTGACGTAATAATATGATTTAAAATTTTATTGATGTATGTTTAAGAACAATAAACGATAAGTGTTAGTATAGTCAGTGTCAAGATATAAATTAATTTTCGATTTCTTCTAAAAAATCCCTTGTGACGCAATGGTCACAATGCCGTATCGCTGTTCGAAGTGTCTTGTGTTCGATGCAAAAACTCTAATGGTGAGTTTAAATTTCTGTTCTCGAACTAGGTAATTTGTTAATTTTATCACAATCTGATAAGAGTACGGAAAGTGAATTTTATGTCCCTTACTTGAAAAACAATTGATGTCACATACGAAGTACCCCTAATGATTACAGAGATAAAAACTTTCCTACGTTCTTTTTAGAAAGTTAAACTATCCCCATACTAAATTTTACATTAATAGGTTCTGCAGATAAATCGTGGACCCTTCCACAGAATCAAAACCACATTCATAATAGAATGTGGTATGAATGAGTATTACCTAAGTGTTACTAGGGACTCATCAATTGTTTGTTTATAATAGCATAGATATTACTTCATTTTATTGTAAGCGTCCTTTTTCTATCTCGTATTTCCGTAGTCAAAGTAAAAAGGGTCAACGCTCACTTATTCCGAGTACTCACTCATGACTTTTAGAATATTAAAAATAATTAAATCATACAATTTATAACGTGCCGCCGCTCCGACTCCGGTTATTAAGTTTTCCAGTTCCATTAAGCTTTACTGGTCGGTGGAAAATTGCAGTGAAATCTAATTAAGTCGACTGCCACCTTTGGTTGAGGCGCGATGCTCACGGGGAGCTAAAACTAAAACAAATATTGCTTTTAATTTAAATCACTGTAGTGTACACTGTACATTGTCAAACATAATATTCATAATAACATTATCATACCTGCCTTTGTTTCAGTTTAGGAAAAAATATACTAGTAGGTACGCATATTCGAAAAAATGTTTCCATGGGAATTTTTAAACTTACTCACCTGTAATTTTTAATCTGTAATTGCTTTTAAAGTATTAATAATAATGATTTGCTGTAATGGACTAATCTTATCTTCATTTAAAGTCTTTGATAGCCCAGTTTTTGAGGGTCACTGAGGGTTATCTAGATGGTATCTTTAGACATAATTTGCCATCTTTTGAAAATTTTGAGATACACAATTCCACAGTAATTAAGATTGTTATATCTCATAAAATTTCGATGATATAGAGCTTTGAAGAATTATCCATTTAAAAGACCAAATTATGTCTTCTCACCTTATAATTAAGGACCATTTTACGTTTGCAGACGTGTGTGTAGAAAATAGTCAATGTTTAACTAAAGACAACGGCGCCTACGTATGTGAGTAACGTGTTAATTTGAACGCCCCGTGTTTGCGGGTGCCCTTTTGTGTCTCTAATTAGCAAAGACTCTGTATATGTATATGTAACTACTGTGTGTTGATAATTTGAACGCGGAATAAAAACGGTAAACAAAAGTGTGCTATTTCTCTTTTGCAAAATCAGCTGTTGCGCTGTTGGTGTCAGTGTGAATGAAAATTCGAGGTTTTATAAAAATTTTTGGTCCATGTACACTTTTTAAATTTTATCAAGGCAAGCTTGGTTTGGTTTGAGTATAGATCAAAATATTTATTATTTTTATTTTTGTCCATCTTTGAAAAACTATCATTCAGGAAAACGACACTAGGAACACTAAACACTAAAACGTTTTTCTGCTGAAGAATGTTTTACTCCAGCCGGAAGTCGAACCGACTTAAACCAAGCCTGATCACCACAGAGGTTTCTTATTGTATTTTTTATCTTATGTTAAATAGTAACTTAGCCTTAAGGTAACGCGTGCTAACTTAGAAGAAAACTGTTCACTCTTGACGTGAAGACACCCACATTATTGATCGGAAACACAGACGCTGGCAATTTATTCTATTGTATACTTGTAACTTTGAATCTGCTGTACATTCCTGAAGCTTAGTGGATTAATTCAAAGCCTGTTTCTTTAGCAATGTGTTTTTTGTAAATTGCGTTGCTACAAAGGCTCAAATTATTATCAAAACTGTAACAAAAAGAACTCCCTCGACACAATTATCTATGCATTATGACACAGGGTCTGTTTCACTTAAGAACATCGCCCTTTGTCGAAGAGAGGCTCTGTCGCCGGATTAACTCTAAGTAGGGCGATGCAAAAAGTGTCGCTTTTCCATCAACTGACACGGCCTTCTAACTTTTTTCTAATTTCCGGCTCGCAGATTGTGTTCAGACTTTAAAAGGACTTTGTATAGAATTGAGGAATTGATTTGAGTTTATGGACCATTTAAATTATGTTCCGGCTGAGCTAATTTCGTTGAATCAGAGAGCTTCATTGAAAGGTTTCGATGTAAAGAGTAAAGAGGTATTTAGGAATGGAGAACAAAACATAAATCCTTTTTGATCATAATACTGTTGGTTTTCTGTGGAATTTGGTCATAGAAGGAATTTATAATGAGGTTCATAAAAAAGGAAATAAAGTTAAAGGTTTTGTTTTTCGTTATGCGTAATTGAAACGCATCGATTGAAAGTTAAGTTTTTGAACATAGTACTTATATCAATGGTACATCAACTATTTTGTAAAACTATATATCGAGCAAATATGTCGGAATTTTTTTATTAGTGCGGCAATTAAAATAAGCATTTTATTAAGTTTAAGTACCTCATATTTTACTCGTCATGTTTATATATTTGATAACTAGCTTTTGCCCGCGGCTTCGCCCGCGTGGAATTCGTTTATATCGCGAACCGGTTAAGTGGGGAAGAAGATACGTCATCAACGATCTTCCTGGGAAAATTCATCGAAATCGGTCAGGCGGTTTAGATTTTTCATACAAACTTTCATCCCTTATTTCAAGCATTTAGGGGTTGATTTTTGAAAAAAAAAAGTAGCCTATATGTGACTCTGGGTCTTCAACTATTTTCATTCCGAATTTCATCCAAATCGCACCGGTGGTTTAGCCGTGAAAACGTCACAGACAGACAGACTTTCGCATTTATAATATTAGTATGGATTATTATAGTGTGATTATTTTTGCTCTGATGTAAACGAAGGGTTTTTATTCACTTTTATATACGTATGTACTACACTTACTAGATTTTTATGCGTCGCAATATCCATAAAAACACAAATAACACTTGATAACATACAATTGTCTCTGCAAGAACACACACTTAGACCGAGAACAGTTTAATCTCCTCATTCAAATTCCTGATGAACTAGAAATCGAACCCAAGACCCTTTGAAGACACCACTGCGCCTAAACTCGTTTAAATACACAATTTACTTTTCTATTCAAATAATTTGCCAAGTGAATAGCGTCAAACAGCGACCATTCCGGAGTTTAGCGAGTCGATCGCAAAACGACACTTTAATTTGGCTTTGTGAAAACCCTTGGCTCGTCTCAAAGCTAATCCTTCGGAACGCCGCCGCCGCCGCGCCGCTTTATAACGAACAAAAGATTTAAGTGAAATGTCAACGAGAAAAAAGGCTTTATGAATTTCAAGTTGACAACTAGAGCAACGTCAACTATTGATACAAACGGTGAGGTAACATTTTAATTTCGACGCAGTGTGACGCAATGATTACCCGCATCGACGTTCGAAAACCCTAGGTTCGATTCCCAATGAGGCAAAAATTTTAATGCGGTGTTTAAATTTCTTTTTTCCGTTTGGGTTTCTGTTATCATTGGTATGTACGGTACACAAAATCCGATTTTGATATGACTTCGTAGCGTTATCTTGTAAAGTTATTTTTTTTTAACAACCAGCAAAATCTCTCATACTTGACGAGGAATCGAACACCGCCAATTAGTTTAGGTTAGGAGGCATAAATTATTAATTGTTAACGAAATAAAATTTCTATATACATACATCGATCCTGGTGGACAGATGCAGTGATGTAAAAAAATGACTAAAGTGTTGACGGGTCAATTCATCAGTTTTCCAATCAATCAATTAAAGGATGTTTCCGGTGTTGACAGTTTAAATATTTTTGTACAAAATAGTGGGTTACTGAAATAATAATAAATAATAATAATAATCGACGACCCGAATGGCGCAATGTTTAACATGCCGATCGCTGTTCCGAGGGTCCTGGGTTCGATTCCCAGCGAGGCGGAAATTTGAATGATGAATTTAAAATTTCCGTTCTCGGTCTGGGTGTGTGTCCTTGTCTTGTGTGTTGTCCAAGGCACCCACGACACAGGGAATCCTAGTGTGGGGCTTTGAGTGTGAAGCGTTATTTATTAAAATATTGGTTGCTTAAAATATTTTTAAAGCAATTACTTTGCTTTAAAAGGAAACTCTTAATCATTTAAGGGAAAAGCGGTTATTCTTTTTTTTATAAGTTTAGTTCCCCTACACGCAAAGGAAAGTAATGTGTTTGCCAGTCGTGAGTATCACTAAAGACATAACATTTATCAAAATTCAAGGCCGACTGCCAGACGCCATATTGTGAGAAAGAAAAAAGAAAGTCAAACGCTTATGCTAAGTTGGAGTGTCATTGAATAGGAATTTAAAAAGTAATCTTTAGATTTTTCATATAAATTAGGATTTATACCGATTTTAAGTTGTTTGCAACTACCGACGCCCCGAATGGCACAATGCTTAACACGCCGGATCGCTGTTCCAAAGTCCCGGATTCGATCCCAACGAGGCACTATAAATGATGAGTTTAAATTTCCATTCTCGGTCTGAGTGTGTCGTTGTCTTGTGTGATATCCACGGCACCCATGACACGGGGAATCCTAATGTGAGACTATGAGGGTGTAGCGTTATTTATTATTTATTTGAGTTATTTATTCTCACTTTACTATATAGTCAGGTTTTAAGTTTTACTATATCTGTTACGTTTAATGTACTTTTAGCCCAGCTACCTGCAATCCTAAACAATCGATCGAGTTCTGCAATAGTGGACGCGTTTGATATTAGTATGGATAAGTGACTGCTAGTGGCAAAAAATCTTGAACGTTTCTGTACTTCGGAAAGCACGTAAAACATTCGGTACTGAATGTTATCATGAGTAAGGCATCGTTCACACCAACGTATTGTCCGCCGCCGACTGTGCATACTGTCAGCCCCAATATGAACGTGTACTCAGATTGCGTATGATCGGTTCGGTGTCAACGAGAAGTTGAATATATATTATGGAAAAACAATAAAGTGCGTAACGTGCGCTCACAGTCAGCTACCAGCAACAGACCGACAATACGTTTGGTATGAACAATGCACACAATGCACACACACGCACGCACACACACACACACACACACGAAAGAGCAATTTGGAACACATGTATACACACGCAATATCAACCCTTAAAAAAAAAAAAAGCTAAGCTACAACCCACTAATGGCCCACTACTGAGCACGGGTCTCTCCTCATTACTGCTGAGGAGGCCTAGAGCATACTCCACCACGCTGCTCCTATGCGGATTGGTGGAGGGGTTAGTGGCCAACCCAGTGTCGGAAGTTTTCAAGCCGCCCGAAGGCCTCCGACATGGCTTAACGACTGCTATCAATCGATAACAACCGGGACCGACGGCTTTACGTGCCCTCCGAAGCACGGAAGCGCTCAAGAAATTTTTGCCACTAGCGGTCACCCATCCGACTACCGACCGCGCCCGCTGTTGCTTAACTTTGTCGATCGCTTAGGATCGACGCAAGCCGCCGGGCTATGAGCGCTTCAACCCTTCAATCCCTATCAACCCTTAGGTACAACCAAACTCTACAAAGCCGCCGAACAAAACAATACTATACAAATTAGTTTAAGTTTCTCATTCTAAGTGACTATGTATGTCTTATGAGAAATAAAGATTCTATAAACCGAATCCCTTAAAAGTAGATTATGTGAGACCTATGGTCCGCAGGTAGACCATTAATTGAACAAAAATAGCTATGTTGATCGTGACAAATGCACCCCACGAGTTGAAAACATTGTATGGTTTAGCTTTCATAAAAACATGGAGAGCATGCAATCTGGTCAATGTTAAAAGTAACACAGACATCGTTCTATAATTGTTTAATTGGCTTCTTGTTCTCTTTTTCAATGTTTGTTTCCTTTTACACGACCAATTATAGCAATTACTATCGTACATATTGTATGATATAAAATGTATTGCGAAAATGTTTTATTTTAACGTTTGTTATTGTTTTCCCGAGGTGTAATGAATATGTAGAATCTGAGAAGAACTCCTAAGGTAGTGTTCTATTTAAACAACTCAAATCTTGTTACTTCAAACCCTTTGAAGTTCCTTTGACGACCCTGTAGCCTAGTTGGTAGCGAACCTGCCTGCGACGCGAGGGGTCCCGGGTTCGATTCCTGGCCGGGGCAGATATTTATGTGGCAGATAAATATTTGTACTCGGGTCATGGGTGTAAAATTGTAATGTGTTATATGTGTAGTCCATGCCACCCGCGACATAGGTACCTAGTAACCTACTGCGTGGGTATGTGAGTGTGTTAGCGTAAAAAAAACCATCACCGACACGTAACCACCAAAAATGAGGTAAGAAAGAAAAATAAATTAGCCCTTATCATTTAACCTGTACAAGAGAAGTCGTTTTGCGGCCGACTCAAACAAGAGGGTATCAGTTAGCCTAGCTTTTAAAACCTCTCATGAGCCTACAGCTCAAGAGACCGGGAGCTGTAACCTGGTCAGCTGTTAAGCAAGGAGCATCCAGGGGTCAGGTCGGCTTGGAGTTGTGGCGACACCGCACACACGTCACACGGTGACGTCACCGAAGCCTGAATCGCGCTATCGAAGAATTGTCGATCGCCGGCATAAATAACACGCTTCGAGTACATTTACTCGGGGCTTCGGCCGCCCCCCAGGCATGTCGTCTCGCCGGGCGGGAGATCTCCCCTTGCCAAAGAGTCACAGTTAGAAGCCTCTTACATCCCAACTTTCTGCGTAAGGGAGAGGTCCTTTTATGAAACCCGATAAAGAAGGGCTCCATAAAATTGTTGCATAATTATAAGCCCGATAAAAAATAAACGTTTTTGTACCGTCGACGACAGTACCTATTTACGCGTAATTTTATTATTGAAATGATAAAACGACGCTTATGTTACAATATTGGAGGAATAATTCCAGTCTGAATTTTCCAGTAAATTTTCCACCGCGTTGTAGTGTCAGGAATTGTTGGTAACATCGCAGTGACATTTTGAATTTTCCATAATTTCTGTTTCATCGAAATTGATTTACATTGAATATCCTCATTTTCAAATCCTCCTACGTTAAATTCAGAATAAAATCTCTTGTTTTATTTAAGAAACTTACAGCTTACTTAACGAAAATTAGAATTCGCCGAAATATTGACAAACTAGTAAATCCGCCCTCGCTTCGCTTCGGGAAACCAGTCTCTTCAAAAATCTCTATAAATTTTAACAATTTATAGTTTATTAGTTTTTGCGTGAAAGAGCAACAAACACACACACACACACACATAGGTACATCTTTACAAACTTTCGCATTTATAATATTAGTAGGATTTATATAATGTTATACATAATTTCATTATAGGGCCTAAATTAAATTACCGTAAGATTAATTAATTATTCGACTTAATTCTCCCATCCTCCTTCCAATATTGGCGCTTTTGACTAATAGCAGGTATCCATCCTTACGTCGGCGTCGTCGCGTCGTATCCATAACACGCTTCGGTTCGTCGTTTATTGACCGTATCGAAAAAGAAGAAAAAAATTGTCGACACAGATTAACCGTAACCACCAACAACGCATCTTAACGAATACCATAAATACGATATAATTGACCATTATAAACAAACCATCGTATAAAATGGGGTAAGTTAACGCGATCCCGAATTAATATTAGCCTTCTGTAATCAACCCTGGTGTAGAAGACGGCTCTAACGACTAAATTGTAGGGGTCGATGATTTTGTCCCTGTGGCTCGGGACCAGAATACGAGCTTCGGTATCCCCTGCCTGTCGTAAGAGGCGACTAAAAGGGGGCTTTCGGGGTTGCGGGCGGCTAGAGTGGGAGCTCGAACCGCCCAATGGCAACCCCGGGAAGAACTGCTCTGTGTGTGGCCGCACAGAGCCGTTGAGATGGGTCCGTACGGGACATTGCGCTTGGAGGGCACCGGTCGTGTTCCTTTGGAGATCCCGAAGTCCTCCACAAGCGTCGAGGTAGGCCACCGGGGGGGTTTTAGTGGGTAAAAGTCCCACATAACCCTGTGTCGCTCCCACGGCACCGGGTACCTTTTGAAGGTTTCCCCCTCGATAAAAAAAAAAAAAAAAAAAAAAAAAAGGGGTCGATGATTTTAATTAAATTCAACTTTAGAAACGAACGGTTAAATTGTCCGGTCGAGAAACGGACGGCTATTTGTACAACTTGGGTCATGTAGCTGATAGCATTGACCTTTGGTCACAGAGAACACTTTGCTCCGCTAGTTGATGCGAAGAAGGTAATGTTTGACAGTCTATGTAAGGTAAATTTTATTATTATCTGCAGTGCTTTTTACAGACCAAATGCGTAGATCGGTTTATAAGCTTTTAACGTCAGTCGATTTGAGTAGAGAGAGCTTTTAAAACACTCCACATGACGATCGTCAGGCGCAATATTGCAAAAATGACATAAAGTTCAATCGATCATTCAATCGGTATTTGAAGATCATTTCTAGGTTTTACTTAACATCTTACAATGCAAAGGGAATTTTAGGTTACTTACACTTTAAAATTCTTTCTTTTTAATACGGAATTTATTGCATAATAAAATATTTTCGTACTTTGTACGAAAATTTATATATTATTAACTCTAATGTTATTTGATCATAATTTTCTGTTCAGGTCGGAAATGAAACTTTGGCCTGCCTAATACAAAGTGCAGTTTCCTCAAATAAATCAAATAATATCAGCGCTGCAAAGTTCTCTTTTGAATAAACAAATAAGTCTTTACCAAAGTTCTCGTTCTATAATGCTGTCCATTCGAAATGAATGTAATTTATTGTATTGTTGGGTTTGAATTCTAAATTCAAAATTAGTCATTGATTCATGGATTGATGTATGTTTTCCTTTGCGATTCTTGTTTTATTCTTACTCGATAATAAAGTCTTAAAAAGACGAGTGTATGGAATAGAGTTCCATCGTGGAATAAATGCATCATAAAAAGCATACCTACCTACAATATAAACGATGTATGTATACGTATGGACTTATTATAAGTTCAAACTTATTATAAGTTTGAAAGTTTTCGATCTGGAATTTGATCTAAATACATAATTAAGAGTTCGAAAAACTAAAAACACTTCTGTTTTAGGTTAACCGAAGTGTAGCGAAGCAATAATGTATTTAGTCACTGTGCCGTAACCGTTGTGTTGTTTACTTATCTGAAGCCAATTATGAGCGTGCTATTTGGCCGTGTTTGTTATATAAATAACGTTGGAATGCTATTGGTCCGTCTCTGTTTTTTTTAATCTGGTGAAAATTATACTGCAAGTTTTAATTGCACGCATATGTACAGGTCAAGCTAAATAAGCGTGTTAAAACGTAAATAAGCTTGTGGGAGCTAAGCTACAACCCACTAATGGCCCACTACTGAGCACGGGTCTCTCCTAATTACTGAGGAGGCCTAGAGCATACTCCACCACGCTGCTCCAATGCGGGTTGGTGGAGGGGTTAGTGGCCAACCCAGTGTCGAAAGTTTTCAAGCCGCCCGAAGGCCTCCGACATGGCTTAACGACTGCTATCTATCGATAACAACCGGGATCGACAGCTTTACGTGCCCTCCGAAGCACGGAAGCGCTCAAGATATTTTGCCACTAGCGTTCACCCATCCGACTACCGACCGCGCCCGCTGTTGCTTAACTTTGTCGATCGGTTAGGAATTTAGGATCAACGTAAGCCGTCGGGCTATGAGCGCTTGTTGGAGCTATTAATAGTAAGTCTACGGTTGGGTTAACCGCAGTCTTGATAATGTCTATAGAACAATATTGGTTCAAGTATATCTAACTGGCGAGGTAAGGGTTGACGAAATATTGCTGAGCCAAATTACTGATCTGCAGTAGGTACCTTATGTGCTGTATGCAGAGGACTTGAAATTTACTGATAAAATTAATCAAAAACCGGGAGTACAAAAGCCGACTTTAACATAGACAAATAGAGATAACTCTAAAACTACTCATTACATGTCGCTCAAATTCATATAGGACAATACGAAAAGCACTAGCTTTATAATAAAAAAGAATTGCCGAAGTTTATTACACATATAAAAATACAGTTGAACCAAGAATCCTTTTTTGAAGTCGGGTAATATAGGAGTGCATATGTGTTTGTGTATTTTGCAAATTAGAGGTGCAGAGATTTAAACCTAAGGTTGGGAGTTCAAAATTCAACAAGTTACAGAGTTCAAAATTCAATCCTCTCGACTGTCGCTGCTGCAAAAAATCAAGACTATTATCACCAAAGAAACTTTCCATCGCCGCCGTTACTCGCCGACTGTATGACCTCGACCTAACACTAGATTAACGCCAGTCAATCACGTTTCACTTGACCTCAGATTAGCCGCCGATCCGCTCACGACCGCACCGTATATATGTTCTGTCTAATGTCTCGACCTATGTATGTACTGCCCGGTGTTCGGTTCCACTAAATACTATTACCTATACTAATTGACGTTTAACTCCACATAACTATACATTGCTTGTAATTGATGTGGTATTAGTGTTGTAAAGGACTCGAGTCTTTTAGTCTTAATTCAATAGACTCGGCTCAATTTTATAGGACTTAGTAAACTAACAGAACTCGGAGTCTTGAGTCGAGCCGAGCTTCAGTCCTATCATGAAGACTCGAGCACCAAAATTGAACTCGACTCTTAAAAAGAACTCGAGTCTTAAAAAGAACTTGAGTCTTAAAAGAGCTTGAGTCTTAACAGAGCTCGAGTCTTCTTCAAACTGTTCTTCGAAATGCTGACCGTGATTTATTTAGAATTTATACCTATACTTATAATATATATATCTAAAGTTATTTTTCGACATCTCCTTTTGGTTACACATAGTTATATCTCACAAAAGTAACCTTTTATTGGCTGCTTTAAAAAGAAAGACTCCAAGCGGAAAAGAACTCGAGCACGACTCGCCACGTAAAAAGGACTCGAGCGCTAAAGAAGACTCGAGTCTCGAGTCTCGAGTTCAAGAGCTCATATAGACTTGAGTTCTCTAGTCTTAGAGTCTTACGGTTATGAGTCGAGTCGTGAAAACTGTCAGCCGAGTTCAAAATTTAGGACTCAAAGACTCGAGTTCTTTACAACTCTATGTGGTATGGAAGATATTTGAGCTCATGATTGCTCCAGGATTGGGCTATAGCTGATATTAAGATGTTCGGTTGATGGCTGCAACCCGATAAAATATCGTGACAAAACCTGCATACGAGGGACACAAAACTCAAGGGTGTATGAAGTCCGCCAATCCGCACTTGGCCAGCGTGGTGGACTATGGCCTTAACCTTCTCATACTGAGAAGAGACCCGTGTTCAAGAATCCTATCCTACTAGTCCTACTTCCTATCCTACTATCCTACTTCCTACTTCCTTCCTACTAATATTATAAATGCGAAAGTTTGTAAGGATGTATGTGAGTGAGTGTGTGTGTGTGTGGGTTTGTTGCTCTTTCACGCAAAAACTACTGAACAGATTTTCATGAAATTTTGCAGTAATATAGCTTAGACATCGGAATAACATAATTTGTTAAAATTTATAGAGATTTTTGAAGGGACTGGTTTCCCGAAGCGAAGCGAGGGCGGATTTACTAGTGAACCATAATGGCTTGAGATGAGAAGCCGATTAAATGTTTTCGTACCTACAATTATTACATTGTGTTATTTGGACTACATGAAATTAACAAAAGTCCAGTTTATTACAAAACTATAGTGGAAACCGTATCCAAATGAAGTAAACCGTTTCGTAATAGACACAGAACAAACAAGCCGCAATCATAAGGAAATAGTACAGACACCGACCAGACAGTTTTATTTTTAGTATTGATTTCAATTAACGCTATAGATGTATAGACTGATCGAATGATAATGCTACGTGAATGACCTGCGTAGCGGATTACCGTAGCGGCTACGGCGTAGAGCCGGCGTAGGTTAACTCAGCAAAGTGACTCCGTGGTAATGAGTTTAGCGGCCGGACGGTGCTACGAGTACCTAGCGATACTATAGCGTCGATATACAGCATGATCCGTTCACATTTATTCTGATAAAGAGTAAAAATAAATAATTTTTGATGAACATTTTGGTTCCATTAACCTCAGATATTAAAATTAAAATCGATCAAGTACCGGTTTACTTTAATTTGTTATGTTAATAACACCATGGAATATTTTTTAACATACCTAGTTAAATGACATGGAGTCCGTTTAGCATCTAGTTTTTTTTAACTTTTTTATTACTTGTTGTGATACCGACTATGGTAATCCTCATTGTCTTACAAAGTCAGATCTCTATTTCCGTTCTAGATATAGAGCTCTGGGACAGACAGCCAAACAGCGTAGGCATATTAATAGGATGCCCTATTCTTACTGGTTTTTCCAGACGTCATAGTTATGATGTACATGACTTAGTTATGATGAAGTCAATAAAAGACACTTTCTTGTTAGAATTAGCTGAAGAATGTACTTCAGATGTCACTCAACACTAGTGAGATATATTGACAGTGTCTACAAAAGGCCACTTTATTATCACTTAGTTTATGAAACACCCAAATGAAGGTGTTGATCTCAGTTATACTTTAGAGTATCATTGCGAGAGAATTCAAATTGTTGTAATTTATCTGACATTTATGTCAATCCATTGTAGGATAAGCATTATCTACGGACAGGGATATTATCATGAATTTTCGCACTTTATTTCTCCACCCTGTATATCGTTACGGATGGTGTATGGTGATATTGGTGGCTCTTACCATCAAGTGGCTTTTATTTGTCCATATTAACTGCAAGACGCATTGGTAAAGATATTGGAGTGATAGTCTTCAAGAAGCACTGAACTGACATTCTTATTTTATCGATTTTGACCACATGCCACAACAAATTACATTCAATGAATAAAGTCAACATGTATAACAAAAATACAAGTATTGCTTATTCATCACTAATTGATATGACTTTTATGACATTAAGCTTGTTCAGTTAAAATATCAAAATTATTATGACCTCGACTATGCCCGAAACAAATGAAAGTCAAAACACTAAAACAATAAAACAACTTAATCTTTGAATGACATGCGAAAAAGATTAAGAATTAAAATAAATTATTAAAAAGTACCTATCGATAAAATCAACCTGCATTGACGAATGAACATCCATTATGTAATTGAATTAAACATTACATGTAGCAATTACCAGCAAATTATTTATCAAAACATAACAACACAAGTTAATAAGCACTTCACAGAAGTCATTACGGGAAGTTAAATTTAATTGGAGCTTTTAGATATCGAAGCTTCTGAAAGGCAAATTAAAACATGATGCCAATTTATTTGCGCACCGTATAAAGGACGCTTTAAAATAATCGGCTCCAATATTTCAACTAGATACCCATCTTCAATTACAATAAACCTGTTTAATAATAAATATGCATTCCCTGCAACTTATTTTACAATACAATTTTTACAAAAAAATAAATTAAAACATACTTACTTTCACCTAAACCATATCACATAACTGTCACTGTCACACAAATAGTTATACACTTGTTATTGTATGAACAAAATACATCGCGGGCTGGTCGGACGACGGGTCGTACGACGGTCGTCGACGTGTGCTCCGGGCGCGCGCCGACACCAATCTGGTCGGCTTTCAGCATACCAGAACATACTACGGGCACACAGTAGAGACAAAGCCGTAAGCTAATTCGTAAGTAAGAGAATTCATTTCTCAAACACATCGGTTTCAATAACTTTTTTCTTCTAACCGTGGTAACTCACATGCGCGTCGAATTGTACGAATTATCATAGCTTTGACAGCTAAAACAACGAATATGTCAAAACTTCGCATCATCGTTTGCGAAGGTCCGGCCTACACATGTGGGTTCGCACAAACGATAAGGATAGTTAGGCCGCTCATTCGGATTACGTCACGTTAAATTAAGATTTTTAATATGTAAAGTATGATTTTGGTTGGCGAAGTTGTCAATTTTGTTATGAAGTAGTATAACCCAAGTGCCAGTGTGTGTTTAAGCTTGTGACTGAGTGTTAAGTGTATCTACAGTATTCTTTATGACTTGTAGACTTATCTTTCACCAAAGTGTGCTTTTAGAAAAATTTATTTGTGGCAACCCTGTTGGCTACATGGCTATGGCCCTCTCTCCGAATCAAAGTGTCCCAGGTTCGATTTCCGATATTTATATGGCAAATAAAAGATACTTATCGAGGCGTTAACAGCTACATTGAAAACTTACTAAAAGGAAAGACCTAATTTCTTTGAATAAATAATTACTAGTCAAAAATTGGATCAAAATTATAGACATATTAGGAACATAAATTATATCATTGTTAATTGGCAATCAAACCTGGGCTACTTGAAATAATATAATTATAATTATGTCGTAGCCAGATCTATTTCTGGCTATCTTATCAACGGAACATCACTATGCGTAATCCAATTATCCTACCGATTTCCCTGTGCTTGTGTTCGTCTCCCGTCGAACATTTTTGCTAATACCTCACGTAGAATTATGCTAATGTACATTATACATTTTACGTTTCGCATTTTGTTATTATACCGTGTAGCGAAATTTCATATTAACGTCGAGTACAGCGCGGGTACTATAATTTTGTTATAGCGTAACATTTCATTACAAAATCAAAGTCGTTCACTTTATAATTTAACGCACACCGAGTGTAATTTAACGCATCGTTGTAATCTTCTTGAATTTTATTAGTACGGTTTGTTGAACTACAATATTTTATGTAATGATCATACAAAATAAATATACTGAACTTATTACATTCGGTTTTTAAAAATGTTTGACCATTATTATGCTACATTATTTCTGAATAACATAGGCTATATTTATTACTGGAATAGATGAAGTTTCCATGCAAGTCGTAGTCTGTCACAAATTAATTATATTACACATAATAATTATTTATTTATTTCTTGGAAGTGAATATTGTAAAAAGCTTAAATTATTATTAATAATTATAATATTTTTTTCTATTAGAACTTCTTATTTCTATAAGAACGGATAATACATGTTCTAAAAACCAAACTTGTGTATATATTTTATAACTTACTCCATTACTTTTCCACCTGTCTGTACCACGTCGACCTTGCTATTTCTTTACGTTGAATACATCTGGTACTGTCAGTGACAAACTGCTTTCGCTGGTGTCAAAAAACATCGACTATTTTGAACGTAAAAGAAAATAGGTGTCTACAAATAGGTGATCGATTGCACGGGAATATTTCACGATATTTTCAATTCCTTGTTTGATACATTTGGTAATACTAGTAATCTGCCCTCGCTTCGTCTTCGTAATTTTTTTTGTTGTATTCGAGATACAAATCGAGGATGCTGTGTCACCCTCCAGAAAAAGACTCGAATTTGGACCAGAATGGTTATTCTAGTAATTGTTCTTACTCTACAACATTAGTAGATAATTAGATTAAGACAATTAAAGTAACTAAATAATTCAAGGTATCGTTTGAATATTACTCCTTTTTCTAAAGAATGTGGCTATCATACCACATTTTTTTAACAACACAAAGACAAACCGAGAGCTCTGCAGCATTATTATATCAGTCAAGATTTCAAGTGAATAGCTACCGTAGTTTTTAAGCAATATAATTTATAAAGTAAAAGTTCCAAGGCAGCATATTAATTGTTTTAAACAATCTGGCGAACGCCACTCGATCCGCGTAAATATTCGAAGTATTTCTTCTTTGTACACAGTTATGAAGAGTAAATTCCAAGTATCAAGTATCTACGTCAGCTGAACATTTTTATACTTGTACAAGTTTTACCCCCATTTATCCCTTTGGGTTCTTATTAGTTGTTGGTCTAGTGGTGTAAAATGAACGTTTCATCAAGTACAATGTTCAATAATTTTTATCTAAAGAAATATCTGAATATATCGTCATATCGAATATCTGTAATATTATAAGTATTCGAAATAGTTTGGAATGTTTTTTATTAAAAACTTACCATCAAAATTTTATTACATTCTGTCCCAAATGGTAAATTTCATATAAACTTTTAATATCGATAACAGTATTTACTCTGGAATTTGAAAGATGATCCAAAATTTATAAATAGCTCACCATTGGTCGTGTAGAGATCTTTAAAAGAGTGATTCAGCTTTGACATAACGTAACCATGTGACGTCACTACGTTACAAATAAAATGAAGTAGATATTGGAGCGAATGCAGAACGGACTCTGCGTAATGTAGCTACATACGCCGTCGCTGTTGTATTTTTAGTCGCAGCTCAAACTGAAACGTTACCGTAAACACCCTCCCGTTAACGATGTTAACAACTACTTTAAGTGTATACGTATACCCTCTGAGTGAACTTTAGGGCTGTCAAAAGATTAGATTATTAGTATGTTTAAGATGATTTGTAATTTTCTTTTGTTGCTGAAATCTTAAACAATTATAAAATTGTGACAAGGTAAATTTTGTACAATGGATACAAATATTTTTGGATTATTGTATATCATCGGTTATTATACGAAAGAATTAACAGTATTTAAGTAGGTACATTACACGGTACACGCATTTTTTCCTATTTCTCAAAATGAGAAATAAAATAAGTTATTAAAAAGATTCAACTATAAAAAGGAATTAAACTGTCTCACTCACTATGTAAGTGACTTAGACTTTCTTTTCTAATGTCTCCTTTTTAATTTTAATTAGTGTCGATTTCCACACAAAATTAAAAAAACAAATAAAATGATGTTTAATATCGACAACCCTAAGCAAAGCATTGAGAAACGCAGGTGCGGGCCAGTTCAAACACGAACTGCTTACGTAGGGAACGTTTGGTGAACTGCGCACTAAGTAACTACTTGTTTAACAGTTGGTTTAAACTTCAACTTCCAGTGTCAAGAGTTATTGTGGCTGTTATATTATGTAGATGTAGCTTACTTAACCTTTGACGAGATTCTATTGTTACAGTTCGGCCTACGTGATAAACAACAGTGGGCTATCTTCATACACATTGCATTTGACGACCCTGTAGCCTAGTTGGTAGCGACCCTGCCTGCGACGCGAGGGGTCCCGGGTTCGATTCCCGGCCGGGGCATCTCTTTATTGGGGCATTATTTATATATCAAATATTTATACTCGGTTCATGGGTGTAATTGTAATGTGTTATATGTGTAGTCCATGCCACCCGCGACACAGGTACCTAGTAACCTACTGCGGGGGTATGAGTGTATTAGCGTTTATTTATTTATGTTATTTTATTGCTATCGATGCATGACTGTGTGCACGTCATGTGTGGATGCATACATAGGTACTAAGAGTATCCTCCTCAGGGCTCAAACAAAAATGTTTGAGTATCTTCTGTACATGGACAAACCATTATATTTAAAAACGTTGCGGTTCAAATCCAGCACCTTTATTTGTCAAACATCATTTGGTTAATAGGAATTATTTTCACTAGGTTGGTGAAAGTAATACCAAAGTTATAAAAATTAAAAGATGCTGTTAAATCAGTCATCCTTATCCATACTAATCCGTACTAATATTATAAATGTGAAAGTGTGTTTGTTTGTGACGCTTTCACGTCGCAACATTGCTATTATATGGTATGGTTTATGTATGTGGGGATAGTTAGAAGGTTGTAGAGTGACGTAGGCTGCTTTTTACCGCGGAAAAACATCTCACTCCCATGGGAAGATCGATGTTTTGTTAGTTGCTAGATATTTAGTTCCGGAGTTGTTAATAGATGGCGTTAGTAAAATTCATTTGCAAGTTCTGAATCACGCTATGAAATACTACATGTAATTTACTTAAGTTATAGGTAAATATTACAGGCTACTGAGGCTACTTTTTAGCTACGATTCCTACGGGAGCGGGACCTACGCGGCTGTTACCGACGGGTCCCGAAGCGAAGCGCGGGCGGTTCCCTAGTAATAATTATATTTATATCATACTTGCTCAGTAACTAGGGATTACTATGGTGGAAAGTCTCCTTGTAAGTTGGTGTTTGCAATTCAAGGCAACATTACGTCGCACTATGCTTGAATTGTAATGTTCACATTACAGTTCAAGCTATGCAAAACTCCTTGGTAAACAATCTCTTTTCTTATAAAATGGTAAGAAAACTTTTTACTGAAAAAAAAAACACTGAACATGGCGGCATTTAATTTCCATACATTTCAAACTATGCAAAACTCCTTGGAACTCAGAGTCGTAAAAAAAATAGAAAACTATTTACGAAAAAAAAATGGAAATGGCGGCATTTCATTTGATCTGAAAGTTTGTGAAGTTTGTTCGTAAAGGGATTTAAGTTATTTACAACAATGTCAAGCACTTCATCAGCAGCAATATTACTATAATTAATTATAATAAGTAACCATTTTTTTCTATTTTTTTCTCTAAATTTGCTAATTATTCTAATTAAAATTTCATTTTGCATTACCAATGTTTTATTTACCTCACAAGAATGATATAAAGTAGAATGCTTACCTCGGTTGCAAGTAGCTATTACACCCTCGAACTATATTCACCCTCGCTCGCTGCGCTCGCTCGTGTGACTAAATATCTCGGGTGCACGCGATCCATTAGCGCCCTATGCGAGCTGCGCTCGCACTGGCGCCAAATTGGATCTTGTTCTGTAATAGCTTACTTACGTCCCTTGTGTAACAATCTACTATTACAGTAACAAAATATTTATTTTACCATGCCGAGTACAATTTCTTCTTTTCATCTTTTTCCACCTTCTGGCTTGGTCACTTTGAACAAGTCTCTTAGTTTCCTCTTCACCCATTTATTCATCCCTTTAATATAAAATTCAAAGAATTTAAGCGTTTTAAAGCTCGTCATTGTTTTCTTGAATGTTTGAATTCAATTTATTGTTTTTTTTGACTTTTTAATTTTCGTCAGAGTCTCGTTAAATATTCTGTGAGTTCTCGCCTGATCAAACAAATATTTTAAAGGTAGCTATGGTCCTTCATTAATCCCGTACTTAAGAGAATTTCCTTTCTAATCTTCTTACGTTTTTGTTTTATGATGAATAAGTTCCCACAGATATACTTAATCTCTCAGTTCTCTACAGCATCATAATCTGTAATATATCAACTTGAGAGATATTGCAGAGAATATTATAATTTAGAAATGTGTAATTTCCCTATTGTATTAGGCAAACCGTCATATCGCTATAGCCATATTTAGAAGGTACAAAGGTTTGGTCCAAAGTATTTAACCATTGCTCCCAGATTATTTCTGCATAAATAATGATACGTTAAAGTTCTAACCAGTAGGTAGGTAGCTAGCTAATTTGGTTTCAAATTTTGCATATAGGTATCACGGATAAAAAATACGTGTTAGAAATAAAGTATCACTTATTATATTCTCAAAGGTGTTATGAAGTGTGCCAATACACACTTGGTCAGCATGGTGAACCCACCCCTTACATTGTTGTAACGACCCGAGATCAGCATTGATATAGTTATAGAATGTGAATGATGATGAATTGAAGGTTATAAACCCGGAATACTGCCTAAAGAGTTACGAAGAATAAATGTATTTCAGTAAAAAAAATCTATAGCACTTGAGCGTTGTGAAAACTCTGCAGGATTTCAACATAATTTTCCTGCAATTCGCAATAACCTCGAAGCGGATACGCTGCGGCCCGGGAAATAACAATGGCTTGGTGTACATCGGGAAACTGTCGCGGAAAAATGTAAATTTTCGATAGTTCCCCACGCGAGCGCCTCTACTTCTCTTTTGGTTCGGTTTGCCGATCGCGTTCATAGATTGCCTTGTTATCAACACCGGATCGAGTCATCATCTAGTTTTTTGAGTTTGTTAAAGTTGAATTTTTTTATTAAAGAAATCCCCAAATCAAAGAAGAAGCAGCGAGTAACTCCGAAAGAAGTTTTTTCCTTCAATAGTTACAATTTGCACTTACTACTAAATACGGCTACTATATCAAACTCAAATTAATTATCTTTAAACAATCAAAATATGATCATCAAGTTCGTAAAATTTGTAAGTGCGGTATATGCTACTAGTTAAATTGAAATGTGTGTAGGATTCATAGGCCGTGTTTACGAGATACGAGCGTGATAGATGAATGGCTCAAAACAATGTTATAATATAAAGTTTTTAGTCATCGTAATCCTTATAACAGAACTATTAGGTGTATTAATACATTGCCCAAAGTCAAAATGTATTCAGCGCCATTTCTTTGTACTACTACGCCATTGTTTTTGACGTGACAACGTCTTATAAATTGGTTTGCCGGGAGGCACTTCAAGAAACTGCGTTAGTAAGCTCCGCTCACGTTCCTTGGTAACAGTGTACAGAAAATGGTACAGCGCCATCTCTGGTTAAGTAGAGTAACTAGTTTGTTACCTCACTTACTGTTGTGACTAATGGTTAATGGTCTAACGGTTAGCAGCGCTAGATGGCGGATGGTGTTACAATGTTTTAAATATAATTCTTTGTATACGTTTACCCCATGAAGATACGGGAACGCAGGGTCAACTTCACAAATAACCACAACTGCTTGCAAACCCAAAATAGCAGTTTATTATAAAACCAAAGAAGTCGACACATTGCCCTCTACAAATTTTTCTCTTATATAAACTCCACGTTACACTCGTTAGCGCGTTTCACAAATTGGTACAATGCCATCTTGTTTACAAGTGAGGAACTATTTAACAAAAATAAAACATTAAACTTAAATTGCTTCCGCCTTCACATGACGGTTAGACAGTATAAATAAATGTTTTAAATTGTTACTATTATTTCATCCTTCTTCCTACTATACGAATGAATATTCACATTAAAATTATTTTACCACTTAAAGTCGTTGTCACGTAAAACTTTCGCCCGTATACCGATGTTACAGGCAACCAATTTTTTTATATCATTGACAATTATCAAGAAAAATTATCAAAATTAAATAATGTTTTTACACTGCTGGTGTTCTTGGCTACATTTTACGTTACATAGTTTTCTTACGATTTGTTAGTAGGTACAGAGGATAACTTCTTTTTATTTTGTTCGTTTCTATTTCTGCAAACAAATTACCTGTATTGCCATTTGATCAACTTGTTCATATTTTCAATTTTTCTTATTCTTTACTAACAAGCGCACTATCGCCTGTTCTGAAACAGTTTATAATTAATAAAGTAAACAAAAATATTTTGGAATCAATTCATGTTTGTCCCAGTTCGGAACAACGGGCGTTTTGACGGCAACTAACCCATTTCAGTAGGATTTTACAGCAAAACGAGTCTAGATTCGAAGCTTTTAGGAAATAACAATAACGTAGTGCAAAGCGCAAACCCGTTTGAAGGTAGAAAGGAATTGTGCCATAATTTTTCCGCCGTGAAATACTTTTCCAGACAAAAATGGGTTAAAATCGCTTCGGGCTTGCATTCTGAACTTCTTTGCCGTTAGATTTTTCACGACACCGCCTTATTATGTTCACATACTTGTATGATTACGTAATCAAGAAGTTCAAGATTCCATTCCCCGTTTCAGCATTTACTTTGATCCCTCAGTCGTTCATGGTTATGACAATAACTTTCAAAATATGTACGACTATACGTATGTTAAGTTCATCATCTAAGTAATTGGTAACTTATTTGATTCGGTAAAGACAAACATCGGGCGTGTGTGAAGTCTACCAATATACACTTGAATCCATTTTACGTATTGACATAACGCGGCTTATCTCACGTATGTATTGACTAGTTCCGAACCGATTCCGAGGTTCGTCACCGGCGACGAGACGTCACAAGCGAGCTCTCGTAACGAACAATACATACGTGAGATAAGCCGCGTTATATACGTTAAATGTATTTTACTTTTATTGTCATGTGCATGTTCTACCTGCTGGATGTAAGCATGCCAAAGTCCAAATTAATATAACTTTATATTGCATATAGTCCACACATAAATACACCCCATAATAAACATACACACATAAATAAACATACGCACTTCACGGGATAAAGCCAGGTTCCACCAACACCACCTGGATACCTGGCGTTCGTCCACAGTTCGCTTTTCACGTCATTTTCTACCGCGTACGTGTAAACTGTGGAACGAACTTCATCCCTCAGTATTCCCACAGTGCTATGACATGGGGTCCTTCAAGAAGCGGGTCTATCGCTTCCTTCGAGGCCGGCAACGCGTTGGTGTCGCCCCTGGTGTTGCCAATGTCCATGGGCGACGGTGATCACTTACCATCAGGTTACCCGTCTGCTCGTTTGCCTGCTTAGGCTATATAAAAAAAAATCAGTTAGTGTCTTGAGACCCAGTTTCTTTCTTTCCTCTGACTTCTTTTTTGGATGACAACGCATTGACAATCATTGGTGTTACTGAGTTCAGGTGATTAGGTCCCCGACTGCTGCTTTGGGAGCTATTAGCGTTAAAAATATATTTTTCAACACAACTGATAAACTAGCTATAACTTCACATATTTTCCGCATCCACTACTTCGGCAGAACATAAAAGAGCAAGCATCCAAATTGAATTCGGAATTCCAGTTGCAGGACTATGTACGATATTGTCCCCTTCGGTACCCGCAGGTACAAAGGAAGGCCTTCGTATAAATGTTTCGCGAATCTGCTCAATTTGTAGACGTATCCAATAAACCCTTTGAATTGACCCAAAAATTCCAACTGTACCGAGTTTCGCCAAAGTTGAATAATCATGCTTCGGTTTTGTTATTTGTTGGGAATTTATCATTACAACCAACTTTTATGTTTACTGTAACTTGTTTATTGTAACTTGTTGATTGCTGTTCCGACAAAATTGGCCACGGTCTAATTTTAACGATACGCTTTAAAATTTACTAAGTATTTTATTGCAATCGATTAAGCTTTTCCAATTAAAACAAAAACATAGCAATTAGTATGATTTTTCATATTAATTGCTATATTTTAATTACTATTTCAGTTCAATGTACTTATGCAGAGATCTGCATAATAATATATAAAAATGATATTAATAAAGGATTACAGTTTAACATGGTGCCAAAATGTCTTCATAATTTTGAATTATGATCAGGTAAATCTACGGGAACGGAAAAGTTCTCACCAAGAATGCTTTTCTAGGTATTCTGGAAATGTAATCGGCATTCCTGTCCAATAGATGTTAATTTTGCCTATCTCTGTATTTATGTTACACAATAATGTGACGTCAAACCTACATGGGGCTATCAAAATTTTTATCGAATCTTGCATATTCATTAAACACAAGGTAATATTATGAACAATTGGACTTGCATGATCTAGTCTGGCCTAGCCGGACCATCTGATGTTGATCGCATTTAAGTAACCTCAGGGGCAGTCATGAGTTGATTAGGTGACCGCCATTAGGAATTTATTAGTAGCGCTTTCCATGCTTCGTAGGGCATGTGAAACCTGTGAAACCGATTATCCTGTCTGATGACGTCACGATATTAATCCTTCTACCCAGGGAAATGAGAAAACGCCAAAATGTGTCCCTAATGGTTTGTGCAAAACCATACTGTACAGAAAATATTATATTGTACAAAATTTATTTTCATTATTCATCTCAAATGTCGTCGAATGAATAACCAGGAATACATTAGGACGCATATATCACCTCCCACGCGATCTGGGGCGAAGTCACATGCGATAGAAGAACGCCGTATGCATTAAGACCCTTAATGTAGCTGGCTACCTTGTTATCTTAACATTAATCACAGCCGCGAATAAGCGCGATGAGCGAGCATTTAGGGTGCGGTTTTAACTGGAAGGAAATTAAATTCAAGCTGTTGTTTACAATTACGTACGTAATTTATGTATTAAAACTCGTAGCAAAAATCTCTTTGTAAGAAGATTATGCGGAAGATTGAAATTTGGTACAGCAATAGTTTATACACCGGAGTTAAGAGACATTTTTATATGTGATTGCATAAGAAATAAATTAAACTAATACCTATCTAGTGTAGCGGCGATAGCCTAGTGGTTAAGAATTCGGCCTCCTGTTCGGAACCCGGACCGGGTTCGAATCCCAGGGCATGCACCTCTGACTTATCGGAGTTAAAATGTGCATTTTAAGCATTTTTTTTCTTATAAGGTAGTGCTTGACAACGATCCCACCTGATGGTAAGTGGTGATGACGTCAGTGTTGAGCGCACTAACTTAGGTGAATGTCATTTAAATGTCACTTGCTACAAACGGTGAAGGAAAACATCGTGAGGAAATCTGCATGCCGGAGAGTTCGCAAAACTCAAAGGTGTGTGAAGTCCCGCCAATCCGCACTTGCCCAGCGTGGTGGACTATGGCCTTAACCTTCTCATTCTGAAAAGAGACCCGTGTTCAATAGTGGGCCATGATAGGTTGATATGAATAACTATCTAAAGAAACAAAACACCCGGCGTGGAACCACCGCCCGCCACGGTGCATGGTACGTACGTACCACTTCTAACTGGAAGAATATTTACTAACAACAAGTAACAGGAATAACCATTACTAACGGACCCATTGCCCATCCATACTTACTAACAAACTAATGTTTTTTTTGTATATTTCCACACATAAGCTAAGCTAAGCTACAACCCACTAATGGCCCACTATTGAGCACGGGTCTCTCCTCATTACTGAGGAGGCCTAGAGCATACTCCACCACGCTGCTCCAATGCGGGTTGGTGGAGGGGTTAGTGGCCAACCCAGTGTCGAAAGTTTTCAAGCCGCCCGTAGACCTCCGACATGGCTTAACGACTGCTATCAATCGATAACAACCGGGACCGACGGCTTTACGTGCCCTCTGAAGCACGGAAGCGCTCAAGATATTTTGCCACTCGCGGTCACCCGTCCGACTACCGACCGAGCCCGCTGTTGCTTAACTTTGTCGATCGCTTAGGATCGACGATTTTTCTGAAGTAGTCATGAGCAAGTCCACCCTCCCGTTCCCGCTTATCGTTGAATTTTGGGACACGTTGTATAAAACTGGCTCCACACGTTTCTATTCGTCACAAAATTGCTACTTATTAGAGTATTACTAGTACTTTTTAGTACGTCTTATTAACTAAAACACTTCTTGAACCACAATCCAACTGTATACTAAATTCATGCTATCTACAAAAAATTTCGCCGAATTTAAATGAAGGGTTGGTATTGAGGATTCTGTAAATAATAGTTCACTCAGAATTAAAATTGTAATCCCGGTTTTTCGTTAATAAAGTAATCGCTTTTAGGCGTCTACAAATTTGTTTTGGACACCGCCTATAGCTATAATATTGTAGCGTTAATTTATTGTGAAAGAATTTTGTTTTAAGAAGTTTTTCGTCAGTTTTATAGGTTGTTGTGGTATATTTTTCAAAAGACTACTAGGAAGTACATAATTAAAAGTTTGAAAAGTTTTGTTTAATTTTAGAAATTTTCGTAACCGAGAAAATGGATACTACAAGTAAATTCTGATTCTCTCATATTTTTTTAAAAATGGTATATGAAGAATTCGAACCTATGCCCTCTTTTGTGAGTGGTCGTGTTCATTGCTACTTTAATGTTAATTATATTTCAGGATTTAAAAAAGGCGTTAAATTAGTATGCTCCAGCGGCCGCATACAAACTTTTAATTTAAGATATTGTTTCGTTAATTTTCATCAGTAGCGCCTCCGAACTGAAAGTTTCTGATAAAAGCCTCTTTTCTTAATTAACTTCCTTAATGACATAAGTTCAAAGTGATTCCATTAAGGACCAGAGCTCATTGAGTGTTGTTTCGTTTTTAATTTAGAAATATTCGCGCCGCTTCGCATAATCATTTAGGGACCCTCAGACAATTTAACTTTTTATAAGCTCAAAAGGTTCCGTACTTTTTACTGTTGTGTTTTTGTGTTTTATAAACGGGTCGAAGGAAATATTTATGTCTAAAATGGTGTGAAATTTAGATGATATTTTACGAATAAGTACTTTTCTTCATCACGAAATTTAATAGCCGCTAGGCGAGCTAGGAGTTAACTAATGGTTAGTGGTGGTAGTAGTTAAATAATAAAAGATAGCTCAAATAATGTTAACAAGTAAAACGTTGGCAGTAACGGCTCAGTGTTCAATGGTTATCATCATTACGCATTACCTTAATTACCTAATGACAAAAATTCGTCCTGAAATCTAAACAACTCAAGTTAGTCTGGCTCTGGACCAACAAACAATGAAAATTGGTGGTCTCATTTTCGCTCCAGATCATTTACAAATAAACATTACAACTGTATTTAAGTTCGTGTAGCGGCGCTATGGTGGCAGTAGTTCGCTGCACTACTCTGGAATAATTAAATTTATAACAACGATATCTAGACGAATTATAGTGACAGTCTTTGATTATCTAATGTCTAGATTGAGACGCCTTACAATGAAAACAAAAAAAAACAAGGCAACTATATCAAGCATGTGCGTGCAAGCGATGTTTTACACATTCGTCTATTGTCTGTGTGCGTGATCACTGATATAATGATATAAAAATTGTGGCTAACAGTTAGCCACAATTTTTTACACGTTTGCACGGATTCGATGTTCCATCTAGATATTAGATCATCAAAGAGTGACAGTAGACACTGAGCTACAATTGTTATTAGAATTTCAAGCGAGAGTTGCTAACAAAGTTGAGTCGTTATTGCTTTACCCTTTTAATGACGTTATTGCGTCCACGTAAACTTTTTACCGTTCGGTTATTACGTGAACTGTGCTAAGTTGAATATTCCATTATTTTTGTAGTTACTGACAAAATTGTTAAAACAATCGCATCGATTGTGTCAACCCAAGTTTAATAATTTGTAAAAGCTCCAACGTGTCGTGTTGGAATAGTTTGATACGTTTGCTATACGAGATGTGAATATCTGAAGCTGTGAATACGAATATTTTCCTACTTTATAAGCTAAGCTACAACCCACGAATGGCCCACTACTGAGCACGGGTCTCTCCTCAATACTGAGGAGGCCTAGAGCATACTCCACCACGCTGCTCCAATGCGGGTTGGTGGAGGGGTTAGTGGCCAACCCAGTGTCGAAAGTTTTCAAGCCGCCTCAAGGCCTCTGACATGGCTTAACGACTGCTATCAATCGATAACAACCGGGACCGACGGCTTTACGTGCCCTCCGAAGCACGGAAGCGCTCAAGAAATTTTTGCCACTAGCGGTCACCCATCCGACTACCGACCGCGCCCGCTGTTGCTTAACTTTGTCGATCGGTTAGGATCGACGCAAGCCGCTGGGCTATGAGCGCTACTTTATAATATTATAGTAACTCAGTCAATAATTATTGATGTTCTCATACAAATATTTTAGAAACACGACTTTTAAAGAAGGGGTTCTTAAAAATAAAGTGAATGCCAAAAGTAGTAAAATTTACGCCAAATATAATCATTAAGAAAAACATAGATACGCGTCTTTTTTAAGCTTTTCCTAGATTTTCATAAAGTTTTACCATCAGACCCTAATTAGGTGGCAATGGAACCAAATAAAAATTCCGGCCCTTTTATAGAAAAATAAAAGTCTGTTCACAAATTATGGAGAAATCGCTGGACAGAATATAAAACAATGTATGTGTCGGTCACAAAGCCGGTGAAGTCGGTGAAAGTCGGTGAAAAAGTATTTATAGTTTATGTTGAAAACATTATTACATCGTTATATATGGTTTCCTTACCCTATATATCATTGTGATAAGTGACATTCACGCGGAAAAAATTGGAGGTAGCGCAGTCTGTATGAAACCGTTCAAAATAGATCATTTTCATATTTATAGTACACGTCAGACTATGAATAAGTCTTCGTATTCTTTCACAGTTAAAAAGGAGTAACTCCTATTAATGTTCACAGAAGTATCATCTTTATAAGTGCGGGATAAGGAAGTTTTTGGTATAAGTCGTTTGAGGTAGCTAGGGTGACCGATAATCGTTATTTATTTTCTCGCTTCATTCTGCTAACGAGTAAGGCTTCGTCACGCTATCGTATGAAGATAATTACTCCTGTATCAGCGGAGCCAGCCCTGCAGACCCAATTTTGATTTTAGAACATGAAAGGGAGAATACAAATAAAAAATGGTTTTGTATGACCTTAATCATAAAAATATACGAGCGAATAAATTCTAAATATGTTTCGTCGTTGTGGAAAACTCGGTTTGACGTGAATGGTACGGATGATAAATGATTTTTTTTTGTTTTATTTTACACTAGTAAATCCGCCCTCACTTCGCTTCGGGAAACCAGTCCCTTCAAAAATCTCTATAAATTTTAACAGATTATGTTATTCCGATGTCTAAGCTATATTACTGCAAAGTTTCATGAAAATCCGTTCAGTAGTTTTTGCGTGAAACTTTCGCATTTATAATATTAGTAGGATAGTAGGATAGTACTTAGGATAGTAGGATAGTAGGATTTCTGATAGTACCTAATATGGATTATTCGCAGAACCTAATTTAATCCAATTGATAATTTGTAGTGTTATCGGAGGTTTTAGGAATTTGTAAGTTAATTCGTGACCTAGAGAATTCGTGACTTAAATGTCTTAAACGTTTTGTCCAATTGGTAGAAGCGTTGCCCGCAATGAGAGGTGACATTTTCGATTCCCCGTCGAGGCAGATATTTAATTAACAGTTAATGTTTGTTTTGAGGTTTTTGTTGTTAAATATGTCTGATATATGTGCCTGCTCTCAATTTACGAATCACGCTTCGACAAAACTACTTAAAGTGATTTTGCAAGAAGCCTCGAAGCAGTAATTTTTCCTCCTTGCAATACACTGCAGACACTTGGTAATAGGTACCACTTACAGCGTAAATATCCAGTTGTAATGTAATATTCAAAAAGTATACAATTGTTTTTGAATAGAGAATATTGGATTGGATTAACAATTGAATCTCCACCTGAATGAACTCTTGTTGCTTTACCTTTGAACTTCAATTATGTTATAACTAGATTCTGATGCGAGCGTTCAGTGGAGATGCCAAACGTTAATCGAATTGTTATCTTATGTAAAGGTGATACAGTACAATTTAAAATAAAGTTAAGGTGTTGATGATAACTGTGAGGGTTTTTTCCTGACTTCATTTATTTCGAGTAGAAGTTGCTATAAAAGCTACGTTTCGAATAGGAATCGACTCGCGCGGTACTTTAAATGTAAACTGTTTAGACATGATTTAAATATAATTTTGTAGCTGTAAGTCGTAAGTAGGTATTATCCTAAGAACCAGAAAAAACTTTAAAAGTTTTTTGCTGTTTCTTTTTCCAAGACCACTGCAGTGTTTATAAGTAATATTGTGGTTTGAGAAAAAGTATTTGTAATATAGTTATCTAATATTTTTCATGAAAAGAATGTTTTAGGCTAAGTTTCAGCAGGCTTTACCACGCGTGCGTTACAGGAGCTTAAGAAGCCTCTCGATTCTTTCTTTCTTCTTCCTTCTTTCTTTACCGACAACTCACCAGCCTTTAGTGTTTCTTTAATGAGGGCTTTGGGGATTACGATGTCCATGGGCATCGGTGACCATTTCTCATCAGCTTGCTAGTTTTCATTGAATTAAGATGCAGCAAACAAGTAGGCTGCGACACCCTATTATCTCCTCCTATAACAACTGTGACAAGCCCAGAAATTTATTTAATAAGATTTTATTTAGCACATTTCAAAGAGCGCGATTTTCTGATACTTCGCAAACTCATAAATGGATATTTTTCAAAATATTCCCCAGAAACCGTAGAGTAGCTTCAATGTAGCAACGTAGTTAACGCAGCAGTCGATCAGGGAGCTGGCTGCAGCGAGCATTTAGCTGCAGCGCCGGTAATTAGGCCATACGGCACCTGCGGGAGCCCGTTCGGCAGGATGATGCAAGTCAACTGGCCGTTTTACCATCCTTTCATTTTAAAGAGGAGCGAGAGCGAGCTCTGGCGCAAATGCGTTTAGGTTTGTTTAATTTCTTTTTGGTCTCAGCAAACTAATGAGGAGACTGGCCACCTGATACACTGAGTGATCACATTGACAACATTAGGAGCATCACCAACACGTTGCCGATGAAGGAAGCGAGGAAATGGTGAATTCTTCAAAGATAGGAAGGTAAGAGAAGATTGGAAGTTATTTCCACGGTTTACATGTACAGTTTACACTTGGTAACGACGTGAAACCCGTATTGTGGACAAACGTTGGATATTCAGGTAATGTTGGTGAAACCTGGTTTTAACTTGCAATGAGCGGCAGGGGAAATAAATCGCAGGTGTTAGACTATACATGATACAGGGCATCGGAGTATTCCCCATTATACACAAGGAAGAACACACGGAAAGTGCACACGTCTCTCCACAACTCTAGTGATTCTAGCCTGTGTGAGAGGATGAGATTGACGAGAAGGATTAATGTTTATCCTGATACTGATCAATCTTAACTTTGATCCTCACGAATCCTTGATGATGTAAGGAGCTGAGGTTGATCCTAAACAATCCTCAAGGATGCATGTCAGACATCCCATAACCTACGAAGCACTACTATTTTACCAAGTCTTCCAACTTATATGCAGCAAAAATACATTCACTAAAGTTATTTCTACGTTCTCCTAAATGAATTACAAAAACACGCTTCGTGTCTCACCGTACCGCGCCGGCTCGTAAACGTGGCCTCACGCGGTGTCATCAGCCGCGTGTAAATTTAAAAATTCGCGTCGGGTACAAGTGGAACTTTGTCTTAATAAACGTTGAGTGGCGCACACCTGCGCCCCTAATGGCGTAACATAATAACAATTCCTAATAGCGAACTTTCAGCAGATTAACGCCGTTATTATATTTTTGACTAGTAAATCCGCCCTCGCTTCGCTTCGGGGAACCAGTCCCTTCAAAAATCTTTATAAATTTTAACAAATTATGTTATTCCGATGTCTAAGCTATATTACTGCAAAGTTTCATGAAAATCCGTTCAGTAGTTTTTGCGTGAAAGAGTAACAAACACACACACATACATCCTTACAAACTTTCGCATTTATAATATTAGTAGGATGTAAATGTGTTTTACGTAAAGCTTTGTCAATATCGTTGTAGATGTCTATATTGTAGTTTGTCGTACAATTGGTTGTGGTCATTGTTCTTTAAAATAGCGGATAGCTTGATGGCTCGTGTGGTGCAATAATGGGTCCGCCGTTCAAAGGATTCGCCAGCGAGGCGAAAATTTAAATGATGAGTTCAAATGTCCATTCTCGGTCCAGTAGTGTGTTCTTGCTTTTAGTGCTGTTAGTGGCACCCACTACATAGGGAAACCTAATGTCGGGCTATGAGTGTGTATCATTATTTATTTAGCGCCGAAGAATGTTTATCACCAAAATAAATATGGAGAGAGGTAACCAATGATGTAAATACGGCAATGTAATGTCGAATATTAAGTAGACCATTTCTAGGACAATAAATTTCCCATATCTCAAACTATCTCCATAATAAATTTTATTTGAATTGGCTAATCGGATAAAGCTGAGAACGGTTGTTAACAGATAGACAGATAGTTTATACTGCGTGACCTCAGTCCTGATGGTAAATATTAAGTTTCAAGCATCCTTAGAGGTCAAGCGTAAATTTCTTGATAAGACAATGAACTGGGTTCGAAATTATTGTTTGGTTAAACGATACTAAATATTTTTTAATTTTCGATTTGATTCGAAGACAAATGCACAAATCAAATTAGCACCATACGTGAAGCACTAGCTTTCGGACACAAAAAGAATTGTCAAAATCGTTTCACCCAGTGCGAAGTTATGAGGTAAAGGTAATACTCACAAAAAATAATGCGGTCGAATTGAAAACCTCCTCTTTTTTTGAAGTCGGTTAAAAAGTCACTAGCTTTTAACGCAAGTCATTTGGATGGAGAAAATTTGTGACAAATATGCTGTTGGTCACCCGCTATAGAAAATTAAATTGTATCTTGAGCTAAATGCGCGGAAAATTGTCCGTAAATGTTGGAATGTAAGTTTATTTTCCTGCTTCCATTAGGACACCTGCATAACGTCTTGTGCTGTCTGCGGATAAAGTGGAAAATAATGGCGGAGTAAACCGGTTTTGTTATAACGTCGTGCAGTACCGGTGGGAACAAGCCATCTATACTAATAACATAACCGACTGTGCGCTGTGCGTTCCCTGTCTGAATTGCAGCGAATAGAATTTGTAAAGGCATCCAGTAAAAGAGTAGACAATCCAGGTAAGTGATAAATGCTCAAATTGGAACGGAAAGTCGTTTATTTTGTGGGCATTTTTACATTTAATACTGTATTTTTGCTTCTACTAAAAAAAAAAAAAAACAGCGGCTGACACACAGATACAGAGACAGATCGAACTTATAACACCACTATTTTGCGTCGGGGGCTAAAAATAAAATGAAACAGCTCTAAATGAATACCAAAAACGTCGCGCTCGTAAAGAACTTCCACTGCGTACGTGTTTACACTAATACGAGCACTTTTTTCTCCATAATCATGTACCTACCTTACTGAATGATGCGTGAGTCGCTGAATATATTTTACATGTATATATGTATTTTATCTCGCATGTGCTTACCTCACGTTTTATTAATATGAATTTATTTACATAAACATATAAACAGACACATGGAATAAAATTGTCTTTATTCTACTAAATTATTTGAACATGACAGTAAATAGGTACGAGTAGATACATTTTATTTTCTTTCTTTATACACCTACATTATAAATTACTATTTTCAAATTTCAAAAAAATACGAGGATGAGACCGTGATATAAGTTCACATACAAATTAATTGTGTATGTATGTACTCTACCCCTAAATCTACCACCAATCTATTCTATTTTTATTGGCTGAAAGTGAGCACTCTTCACTTTTATCAATACTTTAATTTTATTTTGAAGAGTTTGTTGGATTGTTTGAACGAGCTAATCTCAGGAACTCATGCGACACTGAACATTTTATTAAATATTCGAAGATATTATTAAGATATTCTAAACAGCACCACTCTACGACCAATAGCAGCCGAGCATCATTGAAAAATGTTGCAAAACTGGGAAAATAATATTAAACGCTAGAACAAATTTTCCAAGGCGAAGCTAGGGCAAGTCAACAACTCAGGAGATGAATAATTCCACCTATTTTTTATACCTCTCAACAAATATTTAAGAAAAATGTCAGAACACGACTTATGCAGGAAGGGTACGAATTACACAGTCGATGAATATAATAATAATAATACTCTTTATTGTACACCAAAGCAACATGACACAAAAAATAAGATATTTGTACAAAAAAATTTTTGTATATAAATGATAAGGGCAAGGATGCTTGGAAATAGTCATCCACGACCCGTTTTGCTCCTGTTAGTAGGTATATAGAAAAACCTGTAGGTTATTGTTGTATGCGCTGTTTAAAAAGATGTGCTGAGAAGGATTTTTTCGCCAATTTTTCTTTCTTAAAGTAACTTTGCGAAATGGCGATCGAATGAGCCGTTAAGCCATGTCCGGAAACCTTCGGGCGGCTTAAAAATTTCCGATACTGGGTTGGCCACTAACCCCTCCACCGCACTGGAGCAGCGCGGTATGTTCTAGGCATCCTCAATAATGAGGAGAGACTTATGCTCAGTAGTGGGCCTTAATAGTTTGAAGCCATTCACCTCAGTTAAGATTTCAACGAATTAAACTTCGTAAAAGATTATTAGGACGATAATGGAGGCTATATTATAATTATAATGTAAACAGTTCGGATCCCACCGTCAATGTTTACTTAGGAAAGGGATTGCAATTTTTTGCACACTTTTGACTTTAATAAAGCCCTAGCCATATTTAAACAAGCGCGCAAATATACTCTTCGTATTACCTGTGGAATACAATCGGACTTTATAATAAATTCAATTTTCATTTGAAATATTTCTGAAGTATAACTTAAATAGGGCGTAATTTGTTTAATAAAGGACCAAAAAAGTTGTGATTTGGCAATGTACTACCTAAATAAACTACTAACTGGACTAACGTAGTCCTAATAATTTGAGTTTTGTTCTGGTTCACTTAATTCACGAATTTGTAACATAGCGTAATGAATTCTTCAACTATTAAATCCGTTTATTGGGTCAACGCTACAAGCGCTAACAACCCAAAAGAAAACAGAATAATTAAAACTATCCTTACTAATATTATAAATGTGGAAGTGTGTTTGTTTGTTTGTGACTCTTTCACGTCGCAACATGGCTATTATATGGTATGGTTTATGTGTGTGTGGATAGTTAGGAGGGTGGAGAGTGACGTAGGCTACTTTTTACCGCGGAAAAACATCTCATTCCCATGGGAAGATCGATGTTTTGTTAGTTGCTAGATATTTAGTTCCGGAGTTGTTAATAGATGGAGTTAGTAAAATTCATTTGCAAGTTTTGAATCACGCTATCAAATACTACATGTAATTTACTTAAGTCATAGGCAAATGTTATAGGCTACTTTTAAGCTGAGATTCCTATGGGAGCGGGACCTACGTGGCTGTTACCTACGGGTCCAGAAGCGAAGCGCGGGCGGTTCCCTAGTAAAATAATAAAACTGTAACTGATTGCCGTGATTCTGTAAATATAATATTGGCCATGTACAACATGACACTTTATATTTTAAAAATCATAATGTTACCTATATATACTCACGAGAATCCAAAACAATATATTTTCCCCTTTGTCTGTTTGTCTGTATGTTTGTACACGCTAATTTTAGATACGGCTTATCCGATTTGAATGCAGTTTCCAAAATTATATTATTGTGGTAGGCTTCACTTAACATTTACGGCCTTATTCTTATTTTTTTATTAATAAACGGGGCTTAAAGTTACTCCAGGATTAATTTTTTTGTCCCTGTCATGGGATTCTGTAATGGGAGTCAAAGTTCAGAAAAAGACTAGAACATTTAAACTCGGACTAAAGGAGATGTTTCAAATCCGGCCCACAATATGTACAGTACCTCGAAAAATCGAGAAAAATTCATGGAATTTGGGAAAAATAAAGATAAATTGCTTAAATGCATACTTTGCTGGTACAAATTTTGTATTTATAATTCATTTTTATCAATTTTCAACATGGCGTCTTGCCAAGTTGTCATTGATCATAGATCACGAACTGTCTACTGTCATTTTAAATGACAGAATTGTAGGTACATTATGTCAAACTTCTATCAAATTAACCAACATGACGTGTGATGACAGCTTACCGCCATGACAGACTTTTGTTTTTGTGTTGCAATTTTAAGTGTACATTATTGTGTTATACCACAAAACTAAAGCAATTTAAAGGAATTGGATGATTGAAAACTGTTTTAATTGTGTTTCTCCATTTTTGAGTATGGTGTACAAAGAGGTGGCCGGGGCTCCATACATTTTGAAACATCTCCTTTAAGCCGCGTTTATTAATAAGGTCGTAAGTGTTTTTATTTTTATTTAAATGGGTTAACAAATTATAAAGAAGTTATGTAGGTGAAGTTTAAACGAAATCCACGCGGGCGAAGCCGCGGGCGGAAGCTAGTAAGAAATATAATCCGTATTCACTGAAGCAATTAAATATTATGAACCGATATAGTTTACAAGAACTTAATCCTTAGCTTAAGATCAGTCATTAGACAGATTTGTGCAGAGGAGCCATCGTTAAGCGATAAATATTGTTCGCGAGAGATTTAATTAATCCTCTTTCGCTAATTAATTTTGTATCTAAGTGTTTTGGTTAAATAATCTCGTTGAGTCTCGATTCTCACTTGTTTGTGTAGAAACCGTACTTAATGCGTATTTACTTACAGGAAGGTTTCAGAAAGATAATAAAATTATAAGATTAAAGAAAGTAATATTTTGTTTTGTGTGGGTTGAGTTGAGATGGAAAATTGTACGTAAAGGAGCCGGTTATTAGACAAAAAAAATTTGAAGCATTATATACCTAAAGCCTAAAGCCAACTCGGATGCAGTCAAAAATTCTGCCGTAATATACACGAAATTAAGCTTATATTCCAATTCTTTTCTATGAGTTGAATTGAAGTCGTGTATAGACCTTTATACAGCTCGATACCTCATTCCACAGAACAGATAAACTGACCTATAATGCCTGAATACACACTGTATTAAACGGTGTCAATGAGTCATAGTTCGCTGGAATCACTGTTAATTTACGTTTTCGTACCGGATGGAATAGGTATAGAAAATGAGTATTGTAAGATTTTTGCGTGACGCAAATTTTAATAGAAGTGACTAAGCCCAGTTATAGATGCGCTCGTATCGGTAAATCAGATGCTAGCTGTCAGGTCAGGTAAGTCAGCTGTCAGGTGAGGTGTGTTAGATGTTCAAGTGTCAGAGTTCAAGTGTTCTACGACACTCACGCATATTTTATTCGTCGTATAATTACAAATTAGGAGTTTAATGACACGTACTTTGTGAATATTTTAGGTGAGTTTACTAATCAGTTAAACTAGTGGAAATCACCGAGTTCTACGGTGAGTACAAACTACAGAACTGTCACTGCTGCTTGCATACTTATACGCAGCTTGAGAGTCAGTACTTTCTTTCTTTCTTATTTCTTTTTTCTGTCTTTCTTGCATATATTATGGCTGACAACACATTAGTAGTCTGTTATTAACGCAACGGTAACTACCTACTTACCATCAGATGTCGCGTTGTTCGTTTGTCGAATATTTACCTAAAAATCATTAATAGGAAAGTTCACAATATTTTATGATAATAATAATAATAATAATCTTTTCAACACACTTGCTCGTAAAGTTGCTATTTTTTCTTTAGTCTTACGCCCGGACGGAATGCGGTTTATTACACACTAGTGCGTTTTACTTTTCATTACCGCACTAGTGTTTTTCTTATTCCACTTTTTTTTAATATCCGTAAAGAGGTTGTTACCAAAAGATTTGTTATTTTGTAAATAAATAAACTTGTTGTACTTAGTCAAAATCTGATAAGATAAGATTATACTTCATCTAATTATCTATTAAAGCATTTAAAAAATACAATATTTTAAATCATTAATTACCGTAAATTCTTATTAGAAATACATAATTATTTAGTTTAATATATTGTGGCTGAATGTTCGGTGTCTCTGGACTTAACCTGCGCGCGCATAGTTATTCAACCAAAGATACGGCGCGCGAAAAAATAAACCGCGCCATTTTGTGTTTTGTGCAAACATTTGTTCGTTTATAATTTGCTGATTTGTAACTGAAAAATGTCGATACCTAATTGTTTTTTTCCTCGCAAGTGTGTTGAAAAACGTCGTATGATACGCGTGTGCTTTGTTCATTACAGTCTTGGCTCTATTACAGCCCTCGCCTTGCGGCTCGGGCTCAATGAGGGTAACCGCGTGTGGATTCGTCGCTAGAGGCCGCTAGTGTAGAGGGTGGTCTGCCTGTCACTTCTCTCTTGTCTATTCACTGAATAGTATTCAGACAAGTGTCACTTGTCAATGTTTATGTATGGGCGGGCTTTGACAGTATGACCGCCGTCTGCAGTGGCGCCAACTGGTGAGCACAAAAACGGTTACCCTCATTCCGCCTCGACTGTAATGACCAACTTCGCGCACTTGTATCATAATGTACTATTATTTTATAGGACAGTTACATTCCACAATTTGTTAGTTGTAGTTCCTTAAAAAACTATATTTTATCCCCCCTTATAACTCGTATCTTCAATTGATACGTAAAAACAGAAAAATCGCCACAATAACAGCTGAAGACAAATTATAACGGGATTCCACTTTAATCAATCAACATTGTAGAAGAATTAAAACCAATATCTGATAAAAGAAAGAAAATTATCGCAACCGTTTGTTAATGTTTAATTGAAAGATGGCGCGCAGTTCAATCGATTATGACCTTTAGTTGCTGGACGTAGAGTCCGCTTGGTCATTGAGAAATGAAACGGATAAGTCGTCGATATTGTTTCACCGCACTTGACAGTTGCGATTGGAAAAGTTTAATAATTTCTTTGGTTCCGTGAAAGGGTTGCCAGTGTTGCCACGTTCTGACATTTAATGTGGAAACTATTGATAAACTTTAGCCGTCTTATTAATAAATGCGGCGTAAGTAAAGTTACTCCAGGTTTAATTTTTTTTGTCGCAGTCATGTGATTCTCTAAAATCAAAGGTTAGAAAAAGACAAAAAAATCCCTGGAGTAAGTTTAAGCCGCGTTCATTAATAAGGCAGTAAGTATGTGCTCAAATCTAGGCTAAGTGATTCTGTGTATACCTAATTGACTAATTCCAATTTCGTAACAACTACTCATTTACAGCTGAGTGGTTTGAACTTTGAAGTCCTTAAAAGGCCCTGTGTTTGAATCCTGCCCGCTCCACAAATTTAAATTGTGCGTAGTCGAATGTAATTATCACTTGTTTTGAGGATGGAAAGTATAGTGACAAAATCTGCCCCACGCTCCATAATTTTATCAAAGACTAGCTTCGGCCCGCAGGCTTCGCCCGCGTGGAATTCGTTTAAACTTCACCCCCCTATTTCACCCCCTTCGGGGTGGATTTCCAAAAATCCTCTCTTAGTGCTTCCCTACACTCCCCAAGGAACATACGTGCCAAATTTCAGCTTCTTCCGTTCAGTAGTTTTGGCTGTGCGTTGTCTATCAGTCAATCACCAGTAACGCAAGAGTTTCATATAGATAAAGAAAATCCGCTAATTCGCACTGCTTATGTGGACTGTGGCCTGTACCCTCATATGCTGAGAGAAGGCCTGTGTCAAAAAGTGGGATTGTAAAGGTTTTTCCATTTTTTTAATGAGAATCTTAGGAAGTGATGGCATCACCATAGCACATAAAGCTTTGTTTCGGGGATTAATTTCAGTAAGACAAAGCCTAGCGAAATACAGTGAAATGGAAAATACCTGCCCTCAAAAGGCAAAGGATTTGAAAGAACTCTACGAGCATTCCACATTTTAAAATCATGTGAATCTTGATGAGTGAGGTACACGTGCATTTTTTACCGACCTCAAAAAAGGAAGGTTCTCAATCTGTTTTTATATGTGTTACCTCATATAAGTGTTGTATTGGGTAAACCGACTTTGATATTTAGTTATTTAATCTAAAGCTGGACTGGTGCATGTCGTGTTATCCCATAATAGTAACACCTGGTAGTTTTTGAGTTATCTGTACATGTCAATGTTAAAAGCGGTTACTTTTTGCAAACAGTTGGTCAAGTATTAAAATATACCTACAGGCAGAGGTTTGAAGAACTGTAAGGTTATCCTCGTGCCGATGTAGAGATTCCAAGATACTTCAAATTAAGTAAAGACAAGTGCTGTTGACTTGAAAATTATGTCGAGTATCCTGCGCGGGAATTGCTTACCGGTACAATTTTGTTAATTTAACATAATGTGGCTCAAATTAATTATTTTAGAATGGGAGAAAAATGTGTTATTTTAACAAGAAATGTTGACCAACCAATCCCCTTTTGCTTGGTCTTGATTAAGATGAAAGTCTTGTCGAGTTTCTGAGTGGGGCTAGATAGCCAGTTTTTTTCTGGTCGATTGGATCTGTAATACAGAGCTTGATGCGAACAGTTCCCGGGGGGATTTTGCACACCAAGCTAAATAGCCCTTCTGCAAAACCAATCGTGAACCGTTTTAACGTATTAGCCGCATATTATTAGAAAAAGGGTACAAACTTGGATTTCTTAAAATAGACTTTTAGACTTTTTATAAAAAACCGTTTTCAACGTTAAAAAGTCATCATCTCAATCCATCATGGGCCACTATTGAGCACGGGTCTTCTCTATGAGTGAGAAGCATTAGCTTGAATTGAAATTAGATAACTATGTACTAAACCACTGGCCAGCCACGAACTAGAATGCGTTCGAGACCTGGAGTTGCTAACGATTAATCACTTGTGGCTGACGGCGGTCATCTCGTTAAATACATTAGTTAAATAATTATATTGCTAGCCTAACAAACCTGGGGTCAGTCTGACTATTTATAGAAGCGAAAGGTCACTGACTCGTCACGATATATCGAAAACGGCTTGACGTATGAAAATAAAAAGCTGTGAGGTACCTAGTTTATAGTTGGTACTTTAGTAAACATCTGCTAAGAACGGATTTGAAAATCAGTTACTTGACAAATATTTTCTAAGCATGATATAGGCTGCCGCGGGCTATACCTAGTATATTATAAAAGCTTCACTTAGATCTTGAACCTATAGTATTGAAACAGTTTGACAAATTTTATGCTAGTTTATCTATCCCCGCTTCGCTCGAAGTAAGTACCCCCAGTTACAAAATAATAGAATCCACTGAAAATTCGCATTTATGGATAGTAACTATCTACATTATACCTTTCTTAACAGGGATTAAAAAGGGAAGATCCTAGGGGATTACCTACTAATCATCATCATACAGTATAGGTATACATATAGATCAAAGCATGCCGTTTTTTAATTTCAAAACTTTAAATTTGAAATATTATTTCCAACAGCGAAATACTTTTAAGCTTAACAACCTCGGAGTTTATTAAACGCTTGATATTGAACTTTATGATGAAGTAAGAAAAGTCGATAATAGTTTATATTGTATTACTTTATAGTTTCATATCACAAGGGAGTGTATGTAACCTTATTGCAAAGAAAATAGGATTGAAATTCGTTTGAATGACGCTAACGTGAACCGTTGGTTTTGCGGCAAAGTGAAATATTTTGTAAAAGAGCCGCCGCGTGCCGCACTGTGTTTGAAATGATTTCCGCGTTTTATGTACGTTCGGAAAATTCATCTTTTTCTCATGATATTTTTTAACGTTACACACTAGATCCATATTGGGATTCCCTATGCTGTATACTATCCATACTAATATTATAAATGTGAAAGTGTGTTTGTTTGTTTGTGGCTCTTTCACGTCGCAACATGGCTATTATATGGTATGGTTTATGTGTGTGGGGATAGTAAGGAGGGTGGAGAGTGACGTAGGCTACTTTTTACCGCGGAAAAACATCTCATTCCCATGAGAAGATCGATGTTTTGTTAGTTGCTAGATATTTAGTTCTGGATGTTGTTAATAGGTGGCGTTAGCAAAATTGATTTGCAAGTTCTGAATCACGCTATCAAATACTACATGTAATTTAATTATGTCATAGGCAAATGTTATACCTGATGTTCCAGTATATCATAATAATAGGCTACTGTTTAGCCGAGATTCCCACGGGAGCGGGACCCACGCGACTGTTACCCACCTTCGGGTCCCGAAGCGAAGCGCGGGCGGTTCTCTAGTGCTGTATATGATATGTAACATACAAAGACAAGGGCTTAATATTTAGACAGAGAATAGAAATTAAACTCATCAAATTTACTCCTTGCTGGGAATCGATCCAGGACCAAATTGCAATCTGGCTTATTAACCAGTAGGTACGCCATGCAGTGTAGGTACTTAGATTTTAACTCAATATTTTTTGTTTAGAATTGAAGTCTGTAATACGTTTTGGGCTTCTTTCTCTGACATACTTACATATTTTTTATGATGGTTACGTTTTTCTAGAGGCGACCATCTCAGTTCTCAAGGCCAGCAACGTATCTGTGACTTAATAAGGACGAGACTCGTTGAGTCTTGTTACCTTAATTCCAAAAAAAGAGTCTCACACCAACACCAAAAACCTTACCATTACTTTGTTAACTAAGAAAGAAGAAAGGATCGCTAGCAAACGGCGGTAAATGCAAAAAATTTACTTTCATAAGTGGATATTCCTAATACCTACATGAGGTAAATGATTTGAGTATCATTTTGAAAGAAAGAAATACCAAAACAATTCGCTGTTTCCATGAATATGAAATTGTGCGTTAAATCGTATGAATAACACAGATCTCAATGGTTATTCCCTGTACCATAACTGATGATATTTTAAAAAATCATTATTACAGTATCACATCGTACATTTATTTTCATTAAAATTTCGTTCACAAAATGTCGTTCCATAATATTCATCTTCATTTTTTTGACGCGTACTTTATTAAAATTTACAAACGAGGTCTGCACGACACTTGTCTGCGGGAATGTATAAAATGAATTCTTGCCGAATATAGGTAAGTGAAAAAGGTTAAGTGTACAGTCACCGAACCGAGCGTGGAGTGTACGCGAGTGTACCAACGACCCTCGGTGAGCGTTATTTGCGCGGCTGTACCGCGTCGAGAATACTCGAGTATTAGATGGACGCGTCGCGGATGGCAAACGAATTGCAGAGTACATATTGTAGTACCGCTAGTGTTTTGGGTTCTGGGGCACTTGACTTGTTACGGTATTGGAAATTGTCTTGGCATTGTGTAGAGCACTTATATGCGGTGATGTTCCACCATGAAATATATGAAAACAATATTATTTTTAATAAAAATAATAACTTCAACATTAAGAAGTAGAGATTAATGGAAAACTATTCGTCACGCTCAAATTTAACTTTGAAATGGAACTAGATGACAAGTATCAGTTTTAGAATTTAAAAAATCAAAATAGGTCAATCCAGTTACGAGGCCATACACTAAACAAAATACAGACGAAAGGTCCTCCTTATTTTGGAAGTCGTTTAATTAGGGTACATTAGTCTATCTCGCTGGGAGACCCTATACCGATTCTTTCGCCGCTGATTCATAGACACTGGTGTTGTTTTTGGTTCACGCGGTTATTATTTATGTTTAATGATACAGTTACGGAACAATACATATAACAGGTATATTATTCAGATTTCACATCCGATCAACCGAAACTGAAAACAACCCTCCAATTTTTTATTTTACAGCGAGATATTGCACACGGCAAGAAAGAAAAACAAGAACACGAATGTACATTTACAGGGAAAATTAAACGTGCTTCCCCTCGATATTCCCCACTCCATACCAGTGGGAAATGTTGAGGGGAAACGGAACAACCTCTTTGAGTTTGACAAGCAATTATTATTGTGTCATGTGACAGGTGCGAGGTTATTTTAAACTCGAGTGAATTTCCCAACTACCTGTCATGGAAATGAAGTGCTGTAGAATATTGCATTTCATGAAAATATGCGTTGTATGGGGTGATTCCCACTAGTTACACTGGTAGTACAAGTACAAGTAGGTACTTGTACTACTCAGTTGAACTAGTGGGTAGGTACCCTAACTCAACGAGTCATCAAATGACAAAGTTGAGCCTCTGGGAATCAAAATGATGGTAAAACAGATCGAAGAAAGATCATTACTGCGGCAGGGCCGGGTCGAGGCCTCGTGCCCTCCTGTCAAATAATAATCCCACTCGAAACCGGACTGGCCCAAATTACAAGATTAATGATAAACGAAACGACAGAACGTTTAGAGATTACCGAACGGATTGCTGATTTTACAATTACCTATAATTAGTGAAGACTGCGGTAAACTTAATTCTTTCGGTAAAGTTATCGGTATTCCCATTTTTGTAGTTATCGTAGCTCCTTTTGGTCGTACTGTGATGGATATACCCTAAAGTCTTTCTCAATAAATGGACTATCCATCACAAAAAAATAAAACAATTTGCACCAGTAATTCTCAAGACAAGCATGTTCAAATAAACAAACGAAATTTTCAGTTTTGTAATATTAATAAAGTAGTAGTATACGAAGGTAACACTGTGTAATTAATTGTATCAAGCGTTGTTTTGCAGAGCTCCAGTACCAGCTAAAGATTAATCTTCTTTGCAACAATTCGATAACAAACACATTATATACCTACTTTCATGCAAATATCACTCCTTTCCCTTTCACACGGGAACGGAAATAGTACATTATGATACAAGTGCGCGAAGTTGGTCATTACAGTCGAGGCGGTATTGAGCCCGAGCCGCAAGGCGAGGGCTGTAATAGAGCCAAGACTGTAATGAACAAAGCACACGCGTATCATACGACGTTTTTCAACACACTTGCGAGGAAAAAAACAATTAGGTATCGACATTTTTCAGTCACAAATCAGCAAATTATAAACGAACAAATGTTTGCACAAAATGGCGCGGTTTATTTTTTCGCGCGCCGTATCTTTGGTTGAATAACTATGCGCGCGCAGGTTAAGTCCAGAGACACCGAACATTCAGCCACAATATATTAAACTAAATAATTATGTATTTCTAATAAGAATTTACGGTAATTAATGATTTAAAATATTGTATTTTTTAAATGCTTTAATAGATAATTAGATGAAGTATAATCTTATCTTATCAGATTTTGACTAAGTACAACAAGTTTATTTATTTACAAAATAACAAATCTTTTGGTAACAACCTCTTTACGGATATTAAAAAAAAAGTGGAATAAGAAAAACACTAGTGCGGCAATGAAAAGTAAAACGCACTAGTGTGTAATAAACCGCATTCCGGGCGTAAGACTAAAGAAAAAATAGTAACTTTACGAGCAAGTGTGTTGAAAATAAATAAAGAAAATACGTTTAGAAATTATGTCAGTAATGGTATTTATGTTGGCATATGTATATTGTTTTCTTTATTTCATTGCATTTATCTGTGTAGGAAGGAGGAAGAAAGTAGGACGCCATCAAAGCGTATTTGTTCGCAGATTGTTGCAAAGTCTTTCAAGTAAGTAGAATCTTTAGTTCACCCGTTCTTACATTTAAGACCTACTGTCACAGTTACTAGAACATAGTTAATAAGGATGGAGGCTATCGACGCTCCACAGTCACATTATCCCCTAGTAAATCACACTAGTATTTCAATAAAAGATGCTATTATGGTTCAAATAATAGAATCGATTCAGTGAAGCTCCCACGTGAGAACAACTCGATTTATCACGACTCTAACAGATCTATTTGAAGACGTGTGAGAATTAAACTTTGCGCGCAGTCAGCTGGGAGGAATTTATGAGCTCTTAAGAATGTGGGGAAATGGTGGGAAATATGCAAAGCAATCTATTACCGAGATAGGAAGTTTAATATCATTTTTCTCACATTGTATCCATTAAGTGAAACAATTTTCGAGTGGAAGGTTTTGGTTGAGGTCTTGTTACGAAACAATTTCAGAGTGATGGTTTTAAGTAAAGATTCTTCTTCTTCTTCTGGGTTTGCGATCCTTGACGATCCGACTTAGTTTCTGAAGCTTTTAATTTGCGTTTATAAGACAAGAGTGACTAGGGCTTTTTATGTTATAGCCAATTAGTACCAGGTGGGATCGATGTCAAGCGTTTGAATTATTTTGCAACACAATTTAAAATCTTGAGTGCCTGTTTTAATTTTAAATGGTTAAGGAAAAGGCAGATCGACAATGATAAAGAAATCTATAAATCGTTGTTATAGATTCCTTCTATTGCGCTACTAATACCTACGGTATACTTTTTAAGTATCTTTAGTGTACAATATTGACCTTTTTGACATCTAATAGATAAACAATAAAGTTCGCAGATGACTTACCAAATAATTTTCAGGCTCAGACCTTTGAAGTAACAAAATTTTAAACTTTGCCCGTTAAACGAAATAACTTAATTAAAGTGCTCTCTATAAATATTTGGAGGAGCAATGTTAAATTAAATTCTTAAAACTTCTTTATAAATAAAAATTGTAGTGTTGCTTAAACCTTCATCTCAATTAAGTGGAAAATGTTTGTCTGTGTTTTTTTTTTTTTTTTTTTTTTTTTTTTTTTAGCCTGAAGGGCTGACGAAAAAGCGGACGAGCCACCTGATGGTAAGTGGTCATCGTCGCCTATGGACACCTGCAACACCAGGTTTGGTCACGAGTCACGACGCTGTTGAGTATCTGGGATGGCTGAATTTTCGCCTTGCGCCCAATCTTAACCCTTTTTTTCATTCTAAGAACCTTATTCATTTAAAGCTACTTTTTACAAACCCATTGCTTCACTTCACTAACTTCACTAATGTAATTTTTCAAGAAATACGACACGAATATTAAACCTACATCCCCCTTATTATATTCCCACCCTTATGGATGTTAACGTCATAAATGGATGGCGATATTGGTGTAGGTATAGCGAAATCGCTCAGTGTAATTTTCACGAACGTCAAGAAGTCAATTAACTTATAGAGTGGAATTATCTAGACAGGCAGGCAGATAATTACGTCTGTAATAACATTAATAACTTAATAATATCGCTGCGTACAATATACCTTAGCCTTAATACTGTACGGACGGTAGGTACTAGGTACCATTAGTCTTAACTATTCTGCCTCGCTATTTATTCTGAAGCGAAGCAAGGGCGCCCGCGCGGCTCTCTAGTTCACAATATAATTTCATGAAGCTCGTTGAGTCTTTCATCAAATAGCATTTGCTGAATAAATTTAAGGCATCAAGGAGTAGATATTACTCATTTATTTTTAGAGTGGAAGGGCTTTAGTTAGAAATACTAATTATTATCTCGTAATTTTTAATTTAATTCTTTAGTTACTAGAGGCGTTTATTACACAACGTTTGCTGTTATTAAATTAGCCGTTGTTTGCTTAAACCTTTCCTTGGTCGTAAAGTACTCTGTCGTCCGTCTATCTATCATAAACTCTCGCTAGCTCATGCATGGTGATAGAGATAAAAAAGAGAGACCTAGAACAAAAGTTAAGACCACAGTAAATGGTGATCCGTCATGGTCAACCTTCGGACTATTCGAGCCGTCAAATTATTGTGAAACCTTGTTGTTGAAAAAACTTGTGAAACTTTCAACTGTCAACCTATCTTGGTTATACATACATCCTGCGATAAAAAAACCCACGGCGTTCTTTACTAAACAGTAACTTGCCCTATAAATGCACCACCTTTGTTGGCAACAAAAACGGGTAAAGGAGCAATCACTCAAGGAGCGTCGGACCGTAAGGTGACCGAACGGACGTGATAGAACAAAAGCTTATTAGTGAAAACAGTGCTCGACGTCTGAGTGACAGAGAAAGCAAGTTTCGAGCGATTAGGGCTTGTTTCCACTGGCTGCACGGTTTCTGTGTAATGTGCAAACCGTAATATCGTAGCATTACGATGCACTAGCTAATACTGTACTGTACAGTATTACGCATTCTGAGAAGAGACCTGTGCTCAATAGTGGGCCATGAAGGGTTGAGATGATGATGATGATTACGCTACACACTCATAGCACCACACTAGGATTCCCTGTGTCGTCGGTGCCATGGACAACACACAAGACAAGGACACACACCCAGACCGAGAACGGAAATTTAAACTGGGTAGGTATTTTTCATTATTATAATGTTCTTACGAAACTTCTATAAGACTACGATATATTTAAAAGTAGAATTGGATGTGGTAAAGTGGATTTATTGTGGCAACGCCGTTTTGATTCTCAATCATGGTGTCGAAAGAGACGGATCGAAGAGACAGACGGATGGAGTAACACATAACTAACCTTACAAAAATACTCCAGTTCAGGGCTTCCATACGAGAACAAGGTTGCCAAGCACAGAAAAGTTGTAACTTTAGTCTTATCCAAGTAACTTTTGGATTCAGTAACACCGGTTCGAGACTTACGTTACCGTGATGACGTGGTACAGTGGAAACCCGTGAGCTGACGCTGCAGAACGTGCGAGCAGCGAGCTACGTGCCGGGGAGTCCACTTCGCCACTCTTCACTCTTCACTCCACTGTCCTGTATGTGGTCGCATCACCCACTTCGTCTTACTGTGCTAATTAATAGGGGACTAGGTATATGAAGAGTTTATTAGTGGGTTACTTTTTAAAAATCGAAATTTGGTGCTAATTAATAGGGGAGTCTATATAAAGCGATTATTGGTGGGTTAATTTTTAAAATTGAAATTGGGTTTTACTTTGGACAAGTCAAACTATGTTATCACTTTAACATGTTTAACTTACTATGGCAGGGGTGAAGATTAGGTGGCAAGAAACTCCTGATTTTCTTCTGCTCTCAGTTAGAGAAATCGTGTACTGCCTAAGTTTATAACTTACTAGCTTTCGCCAGCGGCTTCGCCTGCGTGATATTCGTTTAAACATCACCCCTCTATTTCAACCACTTGGGAATGAATTTTGAAAAGTCCTCTCTTAGTGCTCCCCTACACTCTCCAAGGAACATACATACCAAATTTCAGTTTCTTCCGTTTAGTAGTTTCGGCTGTGCGTTGTCTGTCAGTCACTCAGTAACGCAAGAGTTTTATATTATATACCTATACTTAGATTAAACTCAAGTCTTCTTTAAAGTTGTGATCGACCTTGAAGTGCACGTTTGTCGCATTAAATTATATTTTGAAACCAACTTTGGAAGCCGCGTGTCAAACAGACTGAAAATTACAATTAGTTCAGTAAGTAGTTGTGAAGATTACTCTTCATACGAAAATTAATAACAATTTTAACATATCGAGAGAAATTTAAATATGTATTTGGCAAAATATATTGCGACGCAACTGCTGAAACATTAAATTTTTTATGAGTAAGAACCAAGACTAGAGGTCGCTGATGTATTTCCAGCAAGATAAAGGAAATATACTAACACGTTGCCGCATTAATCCAATGTGAATGGGAAGATTTTACACACCTTTCAGAAAATTATGGAGGACGCTCCCTTGAGCTGCTTTTCGCACGATGCTTTCCTTTGTAATTCATTTATAAAACGCAGTACGCACATCATTTATTCGAAATTAGATTTACGTACAGATTTCAACCCAACCCTACTCGTCCGAAAATCCAACATTCAATCTACCAATACCTATCTATCCATACCTATTAGCCTTATATAAAGAACACGGCATTTTCCCGCATAAAATCAATCAGAGATGAGAACGCCCATAATAAATACATTTCGGTTATGAAATCCATAAACCATCGTAAATTGGATGCAGATTGGCAGAACCAATAGTAATAAATCAGGACAATATCTGCATTTCCCACAAAGTGGTCCTTGCTGGTAGTAAAAACGTGGAAGTAAATGCGATAAAGGATTCTTCCTATTCTTCCTTTCTTCACAAAACCATTCGGTTTCAATTTATCTTGCTACTAGATTTACAAATGCGACCTCTAACTTGGTACAAAATGGGGCGAATACGGTTCTTCGAATATCAACCGAACTGGTATTGTGTCAGAGTTCATTTAAGTTCGGGCCGGGCTAATCTCCAGGCATTTACAAAGTTTGAGTGAAGATTATAAATTCGTCGGTTAGTTTCACTCAATCGCTCCAGCTTAACTACAAGGCGGCATTATTTAGCGACTTTAAAGTGGTTGTCGAGTTAACAATACTTCCAAAGCGCTTAAACCCTTTATATGTTATTGGTAACGAATAACAAGTAAAGCAAACTTAACATTGTGGCAGACAACGTAATTTACATAATTACAGTTAAGTAGCGCTTTTGGAGAGGCCTAGAATACTAGTACCAATCCTATGGCGATGTGAATGATGAAGTTCTAAAAGGCGAGAGGTCAGAGAGACGTCCGTCTCTGCTTGATGGTAGGACTGAAGCCTGGCTAGGAATGGATCCCTTGCTTGAGTCAGCCATCACAGAACTAACCTTAATGGACGTCTTAATGACACTACCTTCCGTCTTTCTTACTTGTTGTTTGATGTGATCTTTTAGTCTTACTGATGGTAATGTCATAATCATCGTTTACTGTTTACCATCCCATGGATTCTTTGGTTTTTTGGGCATCGTCATAAAAATAAACACTCTGCTGCAGAGAGGTCTTTGTAACATTCCAAAAGATAATGAAACAAAATTACATCTTACAGCTGGCTGAAATTGAATATAATATTCTTCGATAGTCGAATATCGGTACGGTATTGAAGATTCGACGAAGTTTCATTCCGAGACGTTGCGCAAGTTTCAAACTCAATCAGTATTCGATACTTTAGCGGTGTACGTTTTCTCCCCGATTAAATTAATATTATTAATAGAATTCCGTATAACTAATTAGTTATTTTTATACTTGAAGGATGAAGTGAAAAACAAGGTGCTTCCGAATTTGAAACTTAATGTAGAAAAAGTTTGTTATACTTAACAGTGAGTTTTCTGTTATAATGCTTTACTCGTAGCTCCACGTTAGGATTTCCTGTGCCATGAATCTGGCAATTATCTGGACTTAGGTACTGCTGGTTTAGTTAATAACAGTTATTAACGGCCAATGTTCTATAGGGTCATTAATACCTGATGAGCACAACGCGACGCAAATTTAAAATCTTAAAAGATAATTTAAATACTTATTCAATTCACTTGTGTTATTTTTGAGGGGAAGAAACGGCGAAAGAATCTCCTTAACACATCGTGAAATCAGTTTTAATGCCGTTCCCACTGGTACGAGTATAATGAGTATAATCAAAACAGACGTACCCTCTGAAGCCCGGAAATCCTCAAGAAGCTATTACCGCGTACCGTACACTCCGTACAGGCCATAATGAGGTGCAAATTGAATGAATACTTCACTTAAAAGAGCGAGTGTAATTTGACAGACGTCAATTGAAAATGGAAACATCAAAGCGGAATTAAGTAAGTAGTGGTGTCAGGGCCGGGAATTTTGTGAGAAAGGAATCCGTGCCGAATAAAGGTCAAGGTGTTTCTTCCCCTTATCACAGCGCAGGTAAGCGCGTGTTCCCATTGGTACGTCCTATACTTGAGTCCCCGAGAATATCGAATTGCCAATCAACGCTAAAACATTTTTTTTTACATTTTTAGATTTTCTTCTAGCAAACGAAAATTTCATTGCAATAGTAATAAGGATCCAATTGTTACGCTATTATATTAAGCACTTATCTACGTCTTAACGTCTCCCTTTATTTTTTTGTGAGGGCCTCAAATCTCCAAATCAGAGTCAATCTGCGCGAGACAGAGTTAACAATATTCTTGACATATAATCTAAGCAATAAATACTGACTGAACCTTGAATATCTTACTTCGCTTTTTGTTCTATTCTATAGTATTTTCATTTTTACGCTTGTTATGTCTCTATATTTTCAATTTACTCATAACAGCTGTACATTTTGTCAAATTATTGTATATGTTTACTTTTTGTAAGGGGTTACTTTTCGTTTCATGCATATCTTTTTCCTTTTTTCTCTTAAACTTTTTTCATCGCTTTCGATTGAAAAATAAGAAATACCGTAAGAATTATTTTTTTACATTTTTCAATGCATTTGTCATTTTATACTTTTTAGTTTCCAACTTTTTCACAACGATCTGAATGAGCCTTTACACCTCAGAATTTCTTATAGATGAATCTTTCAGATACTGCAGTATGATGAGAGTAGCAACCGAGAGCTTTTAAGCTCTCGAATGTTCTGACGAGCTTTTTACACCTTAAATGAAAGATAACACTTTTGAATGCAGCGGAGGAAATTCGCAAAGAATATTCTTGTGTTTTTGTTCGTGTTGAGTGCTATATTTATTTTCTTGGTGGATTTTTTCTTAAACAGAAACCGGGATCTCATTCTTATCAGGCAACATAACTGAGAGAGAGTAATGGTTGGATAAGAATACCGGATGTAATATGGAAAGAAAGAAAACCACCAATTCCACGTCTGTTATTGTTCTTGAGAGTTCTAATATGGCCGAAGATACATTAGATGAATAGACATTTGGCCAGCATTACATATTATGAAAAGAATAGAATACAGTGACTACTGACTAATCAGTTAACAAATTCACAAACATCTAAGTCGTTTCAAAACAAAATCAAAACTACCGTCAATTTTAGTAGGAAATGAAATCAGGAACTGCCTCGTAGTATTTGATAGCAAACCGTTTAGATTGGTTTGGATTCAAAGTAAATTGGAATTTGCATTGACATGAGTCCACGGCAATCCGTGGTGTCCAGCCGCTGTGACTTGAATACCAATGAGGGTGGACAGGGATAAATCGTTTTTAACTCGTTATCCATAACTTATCAAAGTCTGACGATGGAAAGAAATATTTGAGAATAACTGTTACTAGGAATATTTGCTTATGCAATAGATCCACAATAAAAGAAACAATACTTTATTTTAGATCCATCTAGAGTAGCAAAACAATACCAACTTTGATATCGAGAAGTCCAGTAATATAAGAAATTGTAATATGGTACCTACGTGCCTATAAAAGTTTAGGGTTTCTCTCGCATGCAATCATCAGATCCTAACTTGGTGGCAATTGGACAACTTTTGAAGTACGCTCTTTCAAATAGAAAATAAATAAGAATTGGTACACAAATTACATATAGCGGTGATAGCCTAGTGGTTAAGAGTTCGGCCTCCTATTCAGAGAGTCCTGGTTCGAACCCCAGGGCACGCACCTCTGACTTTACGCAGTTACACGTTTTAAGTAATTAAATGTCACTTGCTACAAACGGTGAAGGAAAACATCGTGAGGAATCCTGCATGCCGGAGAGTTCGCAAAAAACTCAAAGGTGTGTGAAGTCCGCCAATCCGCACTTGCCCAGCGTGGTGGACTAGGGCCTTAACCTTCTCAGTCTGAGAAGAGACCCGTTCTTAATATTGGGCCATGATGGGTTGAAACGAATGATGATTGATGACACAAATTACAAAAATCCCTGAAGATAAATAAAAAAGAAAACCTTCTCCTTGCCGTGTCGCATAAGCAGCAATTTCTCTAGGCCTTTCTATGGCCAAAGACTTTTATGATGGTTACGGGTTATCGTTACTGGACACTAGCAACACCAGAAGAGTCGCGCAGAGGAAAACCCCACATTTTTTGTCTGTTTGTTGATTTGTCAATAAGCCTCAGACGCATAGGCTAACTTGAGAATCGACTTCGAGTCTGAAGTAACATTTAGTTTCATTTAAATCGTTTTAAAATTAATAAGTTGTAGCTACCCTTACGTTCAAGGACATTAAGTCCGGCGGGTTTTGAGCACTACACTAATACTGATATTTTATAACTAAAACATTGCTTTCAAGGGGATACTTTCCATACTCAAATAATTACTTAATTACCTGTACTATTTCTTCACGCAATATAACATTCAATTATTGTTTGCTACAATAAATTTTAACTTTTCCTGCTGCTTCAAAACGTATTTGTACCGTTAAACTGTGTCGGCTGGTGTCAAAGAGAATGTCCGATGAAATAGTTAAGCTAGTTCGTTAAATTTAATGGGGCGTTACTTCAAACTGTTAGTCTACTAATATTGAGATAGTACTCAAAATATATTAACGGCTCTGGGTTGGTAGTGTTGGTAGCTGCAAAGCGAGGAGTCCCGCGTTTGATTATCGGGGTAGATATTTATATAACAAACAAAATGTTTGTTTTAGGATCATGACTTAGTGATTTGTTATTTTTTATACCAGCTGTGCACAGGAAACATAAATGCGGGGATATGAGTTTGGCTTGCTTTGATCCTAATTCAAATACATACAAGTTGCCTCAATTCCAGGAAATTTTCTCACAACGCTACAATCGTTATCGCTCTTTGGTATTCAGTATCCGTGAGTAATAAAATAATAAGATCAGTCCCACTACTGGGCAAGCGTCTTCTGTCACAATGTGAGAATAGAGGCAGGGTATAGTTGACCACATTGGCCAAGTTAAGATTATTATTAATTAGTGACTTTACACACCTTTAGATCGTTATGAAGAACATTCAGGTGTGGAGGTTTCCTAACATAATTTTTCTCACCGAAACAAGTAGTGATTCGAACCCAAACTCTCGGTTTGTATATCCAACGTTTAAACTCAGCGATCACTAAAATCAGTTACAATACACCAATAATGGTAAGTCTAAGAGCTCTTTACAGAAATATCCGACAATGAAATAAAAATAAAAGGGATAGCAAGTGAACCGTCCCTGAATGTAGACGGACAAGATCGAGCAAAAGAAATTAATACCGAGCGCTGTTCAGCGACCAATGATATTATAGGCCCGTGGAATGGGTTTTCACGCTTTGCGGCTTGTGCTGCCTTTGGACCGAGAGAAATATACACTACTGGACAGTAGATTATCAATGAATTCATCAAAAAATGATATATGTATTTATGAATGTTTTATTAATTCAATTCACAATACCAGAAGTGTACCCACTGTCCAATTTGGTCGCGTACTCTCAAGTCTATGCTTCCATAACACATTAATCTCATTTTTAAATGTTGTTTTTTTATTGATATGCAAATGTTCTTATCCTGTTCTTTCGGCGTTTTTAAAGGCTATAAAAATATTAGTTTTTATAGCCTTATAAAACGCGTGTATACGAGTAGGTAGGTACGAAATAACTAACTTTCCATGGAAATTTCAACCCTTATGAAATCTCAAAGGGGTGTATACAAAATTCGTTTATAGCTGACGTTTTCTTGTCATAAACAATCTCCGTGCTGAGTTTAAATTTCATAGCGCAAATAACCGAGATTTCGTGTTAAACCGTTGAAAGAGTACCTATTCCTTCGCTGTTATATCTACGAATAGACTCGTACAAGTAACGTTTACGATGCCAACGCTCCCTAGATTACGTTTCTGAACCGTGGTGTTTGTTCGCGTGAAACAAAGGTCGGTGACGGTCTATTGTACATCATGGAGTGTTAGAACCAATATTTGCCGTATCGATTGTGGGAAGAACGATTGGACCTTCCGGAGCTGCCAGTGTTGATTTCATTCTTCTACTTCCTCAACTGTATTTGTTTAACGTATCGATATTTACGAGATGTCATAGGTGTTGTTTGATTGAGATGTATTTTACTTTAGGTGCTATAATAATATAATCAATAAATATGTGTGAATATACATGAATGTACATATATAACCAATGCCTCGGTACAAGTCAAAATTATGTAAAAAATGAGCATTCGTTTCATCGAAGATGATAGGTAGAGTGTGCGCAGTGAGACCGAGCGGGACAAAAAATATTATAGGGATTTTTCAAGTAAAATACAATGTTTTCATTGAAGCTTAAAGGAAAAATGCATTTTAAATAAACATGTGTTTTTCTATAAAAATACATAAAAGCATCTCACTCAATCGCACGTACCTAATATCGAAAACCGCTTGACGTATAAAGACGGTAGCGAGGTAGTTTATAGTTATTGGACAATATCTTGCGAACGTATTCTGATATAGTATTCAATCCTTGTGGAGACGAAATAGGTGTTCAGAGTTTGTTTAAAATTGGCACGATTTTAATACAGACTTTGAAGATTGATCGTTGTTATTATTGCGGTTAGAAATAAAGAAAAATTTGTTTCAACTACTACTACACTGAAATTCCCCGAGTCGGTGGGCGCCATGGACATCACAAAAGACAAGGACACACACACCCAGACTGAGAACGGAAATTTAAATTCATCATTCGAATCTAGGACCCTCGGAAACGCGATCCGGCATGTTAACCATCCAATTTGGATTGTTTTTAAAGTCAGTCAAAAGTAAATACAACCGTGTAAAGCCGAAAACAGCTACGTATCCTGAAATAACACGACTTTAAAATTATACTTCTTTTACGCACGATCCCATTCCCGCACAGTAAGTACTTGGAAAACTTTAACTGTGTTCGAAATTTGCGCGCGCAGTAAACGAACGAATACAAATGCGAAGTGTTTATTGCGTGTATTTATGAATACGTTTAAATGCAGAGCGTTGGATGCGATCCAGAAATCATATTTTTGTTAAATCCTTAACTGTATCCTGGAAGAACCGTTTGCAAATTATAGTTGTTTCGTTTGTTAGGTATTTTAGTTTTGGTGTTGCCGTGAAGTAACATGTTAAATAGGTTTAAAATTTATAGAGTATTTGAGATTTTTATCGCTCATAGCTCCAACTTAGAAATTCCCGTGTAGTGTCATGGAAAAGATAGGTATCAATCACACCTAGACAAAGAAGAACATTGAAATGAAAAGAAAATCAAATTTCTTCTGCACTGAGAAATGACCCCAGGACCCATTGACTTCTGCCGTGGTACCAATTTAGGTCACTGATCTTATTAAAGATAAACGTCAAGAACATCTCAGCGAGATGCTCATTCAGTAGTTATGGTTTTATAACCCCATAAAAGGAACATAATGGACGGTATCCACTTAAATCCATTGCAAAACTCACTGATGTTTTTGCATTTTTTGTCCACTTGAATCCTTGATCTAGGATAATATTTTGCAAAGTGGATGTTTTAAAATTAACGTGTTTCTAAAACTCAATTTTAGAATAGATGATGCACCTCTTGTTGCCAGATTTCAAAAAAGCAGGAGGTGCTCAATTCGACTGTATTCTTTAATAATAATTTATGTTACCTACCATATCTTTACTGCGTGTATCGATTTTGATGATTCATAATTGTAAGCAGGAGTGTCCTTTGAATTCTGATTTCAGATAGTACGTTAAAAGTTCGACAGAAAACATAACGACAGAAATATCAACGCTAAAATATAAATACGAGTAAAAAATATCTACAAATCGTAAAACAACCCACAGTGTAACGTAACCACATTGTGTTACCAGCTTATCAAAACAAAACGTATACAAACCAGTGACAGTTTGTAAGTTATTGAATCAGACGGGGGTAGGAAGTAAATAAGCAAAATACGACTCATTCGGAAACAGCCCATGAAGCATTTCTTTCCAGCGAGTCTTGTATTACGTGTCACTTGTATGAACCTTCTTCAACTAACGCTCAGGATACACGATATGATACATTTTATTTCTTTGCCCGAAGAGTCCTAGATTCGATTTCCAGTGAGGCGGTGATTTGAATGATGATATTAAATTTCCGTTCTCAGTCTGGATGTGTATCCTTGTCTTGTGTGTTGTCCATGGCTCTCACAACATAGGGAATCCTGTGACAATGGAAGTCTATGAAAATATCCAGACGATAAAGACCTCTGAACCGTTTTTCGCAGTATTTATCTCGTTTCGTTGGCGTTGTTTTAGATATTTTCTTATTAAATTACCATCTAATTTGAAACAAGTCGTATCAAGAATATTTTGTTAAGTTTCAAGCACGTTATTGCCGTTGACTTGAAAAATATTGAGTGGCCGTGAGTCCTTAACATCAAGTGGACTTAAGTTGTTATAATAATGAATTAATAATTTAAAATACCAGCTTTTATTGGGCAAACTAAAAATATTGTTACTATGATGTTCACGGAGTTACTTTGTCTGGAACCAGCCTTGAGCGTAATATTATAATAGCCTGGCTTGTTGTGTAGGTCACGGTTATCATGGGCGACAGCGGAAAGATGGTGGTTTGCTGTTTTAGCTTCATGGAAGCAATGGAAATAGTGCAGGTTCCAGAATTTGCGCTAATAAAGACTTCCTGATTATTACTTTTTATTTTATATTTTATTTTATTAGTGGGGATTTGTGAACCTTTTCAAAAACTTTTCCTAAAATCCCCATCAAGGCATCAATGGGGAAAAGTGAACAAAAAGTTCACTAATCCCCATTGATGGGGACTTCCAATGGGGAATTGCGGAATAACCCAAAAAAACCAACATTACAAGTTTTAAATAAGTGAAGAAACCTATCGTGTGCACCGCCCCTCATAGTAAAATCAATACCTATAGTTTGGCAAGGATCCAGGACAATTCCTGGACGACATGTTTACCGGTCGAGTCCAATGTCCCGATCATTGTTTTTGTACTAAATTAGATGGGCACAGATGGGCAAAGCAAACAGGTTACTGGAGTTCCATAACTGGAGCCTTCACCCTGCCTGCTTGATGACACTTGAGAACAAAATACGAGATAACATAGGCTATATTTAATAGAAAAAATTAGAGATCCTACCTAAAAATATTATCAAGTGTAAAGAAATGACCATTATGATGTCTTTTATCGCATACTTACGCTACGTAAACTATTGATGATCGAAAAAAAAGTTATAAATAAATATCCAAGCGTGCAAAGTCGGGACAGGCTATTTTCTTTCTCTCTAAGTGAACTGTAAAGCACTAAATCCAAGTACTGTGCTGTTAACTGTTGGGCATAGTAACCGCTTTGGGAATAGTATCCGATCACGCTTAACATTATAATAAAGTAATTATTGTGCATCGTTGGTGTTAGTAACAGTTTATAAAATAGTGTTTGTCCTAAATCTTCTCTGTACAGACAGCAATCGTGTCATATTTATACGAGCAGGTATTATTATGTCAGGCAGTGGCATTTCGCTGTGTATATTGAAATGGATATGGTGGAAATGTATGTATATTAGTTGTTTTGAACGAAAACTTCGATAGATCCTGAAAGCCAAGTATAGCCTCATCAGTTCGTTCTCAAAGCACTCCTCGTTCAAAGGGTATTATAAATAAATAAATAAATAATTAAGCATAACGCAGATGCGAATACCAAAATGTTTTATGCAACTGACGTTCACATAGATATGTTCTGAAATACATAGGTAATGAAATATTGCAAATATAGATGTAGGTCCAGTTACAGAAATTCTGTTGAGAGAAATGAAAATGATTTTATTGTTTCTATTTTGTAACGTTTTCATTCAATAATAAAATATATGAGAGATATTTCTCTCAACACTAAATGAGAAATAATATGATCTACTACTATGTTTAATAAAAGCTGGCTGATTTTTTATTTCTAACCTATCCTAACCTAAAATTTAGTTCGGCTATGTTACTGTACGTTAAAACGCCACGTTAAAAGCAACACAACAGTTAGGTACCTACTTACATCATGCAATTTAAGTATTTTAAATCTTGTATAAATTAGTTCTTGATGTTAGTTTAGCATCATCGTGCGTGCTTCAAGCTCATTGGTGACCCCATGCTGGTTAAAACCAATCTACAAAGCCTCGAGCACAGACGTAGAGTAGCCAGCCTCTCTGTCTTCTATAGGGTACATTTTGGAGAGTGTGCGCAGGAATTGTTTGATATAATTCCCCCATCCCCGTTCCTCCATCGCACGACACGACGCACGGCCGGTATCCATCCATACGTTGTTACCATCCCGCCGGTCCGAACGTCGAGGTTCGCCTCGTCTTTCGTTATACGTACCGCGAAGGATTGGAACAACTTGCCTGCGTCAGTGTTTCCGCATACATATGACGTGGGAGTCTTCAAGAGGAGAGTGAATAGGCTTTATCCAAGTTAGTGCGCTCATCGCTATGGCTTCATCTCCACTTACCATCAGGTGGGATCGTTGTCAAGCACTATCTTATAAGAAATAAAAAAAAATATCGCAACTCATAATAGACTGTAGACACTACAGAGCACGATAATGTGTGACATGTCATAGTTCACAACGCTGCGGCAGATTTCTAACAACATTGAGAACATTAAGGGGAATTCTCAGAAGTGCAAGTTTCTTCCCTTTCTTTCCTCCACTTAAGGAACATTCAGTTAATTAGCTGTCACTACTTAAGCAATTATTAATGACTATATGACTGAATTAATCTTGAGTATTTAATAAGCAACTAATTAATAAACATTATAGTGACTTAATTAATAAATAACTCAAGTATTTAATATTCGGCTATGCCTACCGATCGCTGTACTTACTGAGTGAAGCAAAACTGGGTTATTTTATTAAACTGTAGTAATTAATAAATGACGAGAACGTCAGGTGTCCGGATAGCCGTAGTTAAGCTGTCCCCTAACAAAGTTGCAGGGAGAACGTGGAATGAATAATTTTATGAAATTATTAAATCTGCCCTAGATTATTGATGTCTGCTTTTATTTGAATAGTCAAGACTATTTGGTGGGCCATTTAATGGCAAATTGTCATTGTTGTCCATGTAAATCAGTTATACAAATACAACTTGCCAATTTTTATATATATATTACGTGTAGATACACGTAGAGTCGAGGTAGTAAAGTGTAAAATTGAGAATCCTGAAAGTAAATTATATTATGAAGTAAAAAGCCTGGATTGAAGCGAAACGTTAACTACTATTTAGTCATCGTATTTCGGTATTATGGGTAAAAGCTTAAAGTTAGCTCAAAGTGACACATAATAGGAAAATATTTTAAACCGCAGCCATCTTGCTTCATTTGCGTTTAAAATTCTCGGGCAAATATTTCCCATAAGCAAAACTGTCCCAAAATCCCCGTTAAGCCAGGTGTCCGCAACATTAAGGCGCGATTCATCTTCATAAGCGCGGGTTCCGTATTGAAATAAATCAACGCCAGGACCTTTTAATAAGACCCTGGATTAATTATTGCAATTTATCAAAATTAAATAGGTATTTTATTACAAACTTTAAAATTTCGATAATCTTCACATTACGAAACTATTGGATGATGCCAATAACCTTGTAAGCGAACATCGAATCCTCGAGGAAAGCAATACGTCTATTACCGAAATAGAACCAGCCTCTTACAAAAGACTACTGTTTTGGGTGGTCAAAATAGTCAGGTGCGACAACAAATAAGTGGAGTTGCATGCTCGTTTGCTTTCATAACACCATAAGCTTTTGTGACTAGTTACTTATTTCTTTAAAGGTTATTTTTATGAAATTCTTCCAGTCACGCTGATGGTTTAAGAAAAAAATTCAGCAACACAATCGAGAAGCAATAACTTTTGTCCTAATTAAAAATTCGTTATAACTCTCCGATATTTTTGAGCCAGGAAATTATTAAACTGTAGAGACATTTAACCTAAACGCTTCAGCTGACTAATCCAACTAATCTTTGTGCAAGCATCAGTGTTATAATGGGATATTAACGGCAATATTTTACGTTCAAATGTAAATGTTGAATGGATTGACAATAACGCGACTGACATCAGGAAATGAAAACTAGTCGGTACGGATTACATTGCGCTGTGACATATGGAAGAGACGGAAACTTATTTGATAAGTAACGGTTATAGGCTATTTGGCTACAACCCATTCATTGACTTCCAGCGAAGTGAACGTACTATGAAATCATGGCAGCTTCGACTGCCGTTGGAAGCCAATGGGTTCCATTGACTTCCAGCGAAGTGAACGTACTATGAAATCATGACAGCTTCGGCTGCCGTTGGAAGCCAATGGGTGGCCCACTTCTGAGCACGGGTCTCTCCTCATTATTGAGGAGGCCTAGAGCATACTCCACCACGCTGCTCCAGTGCGGATTGGCGGCACTTTTTACGAAGGTAACGAAATAACAGACAACACAAAAATGTGTTTAGCACCGTTTAAGTTTAGTTGCGAAGAAAGTTAATAATCATTTAAAATGCTTCAAATTAATATAAGGCACTTCTCACACAACGCTATTTACGAGATACGCGATTGCAACGCAATCCAAAATTTGTATGTATCTGACACTTTTCACTGACAGGAGACGCGTCTACGATGCGACTCCTGTCAGTCAAAAGTGTCAGATCCATAGTATTTTGGGATTGCGTTGAAGTCGCGTATCTAATGAATAGGGTAATGTGAGAAGTACCTAAGTTACTCTATGGCACAATGACATTACACATACATTACATTACATTGTCTTGACTTCTTTAAATTAATGGCTGTGGCGGGGGGGGGGGGGGGGGTGGAGTGAGGGAGGACTTATTGAGGAATCATTCTAGAATGGAGATGAGATGTACTTTCCAGCCTTAAAATATCGCTACCCTTGGATAACCCCTTGCGAATGAAAATTAAGGAGAAACGAAACTAAAAATATATTCTAAACTTTAAGTTCACTTTAAAAGCAGTACTTCTCTCAAGCCATGAATAGAGACAGCCATCGATAACGCCGAAGCCATTTTCAGATTCATGTACTTCTTTGTTTCAAGTAATCAGGAAATTGGTTCCAGATCTGGACTCGTTCAATTGTTCAATGGCATAAACATGAAGCGATTGTCGTAATGATAAATAATATTGTACAACGCATTCAACATATTGAAACATTTCAATTTGGAAATGAAAAGCAATATTCTATTTAGTTGGTATACATATGAAATTGGTTTTACCTATTTTACGCAACATTATGGTTTAGAGTGGACTATCATTATTATTTCAAGTAATTAGCCGACAAACCAGAAGACTAGAATTAAAGTAAATGGTCATTATTGCCCATCAATTTCTCGTTTATTCATTTGTCATTGTTGATGTTAGCTTTTTTTAACAATATAGTTATTGAAGCTTTGAAACAGTTCCAATATCCTGAGATGTGTCGGATTACTCGATGTTTTTGATAGCCGAAGCGAGTGATGATCTGGTGTTTCGGCTCAGTGGGTCAGAACCGATAAAGTGTTCGACGGCTACAGCCATTTATGGGTGTCCGGCTCTTTAGACGGCCGCACGTGTTGCAGTACAATATATTAAGTACTAGCTTTTGCCCACGGCTTTGCCCGCGTGGAATTCGTTTATATCGCGAACCAGGGAAGTGGGAAAGGAGGTACGTCATCAACTATCTTCCTGGGAAAATTCAGGTCAGGCTTAGATTTTTCATACAAACTTTCATACCTTATTTCAAGCCTTAAGGGGTTGATTTTTGAAAAAACAGTAGCCTATGTGTGACTCTGGATCTTCAACTATTTTCATTACGAATTTCATCCAAATCGGACTGGTGGTTTTAGCCGTGAAAACGTCACAGACAGACAGACAGACAGAATTTCGCATTTATAATATTAGTATGGATGTGCGTATACCGTTTGTCTGCACGTGGTAGCACTAGCAGGACTTTCACTTATACATATGAATAGAATTGAAGGGTCTATGTGTGATTTCAATATAGGTAAGTGTTTTTTTACATGATACTAAAAGACTATTGTTGCAGTTATTTCTCATATAGTGTCCTTTTGGGATACGAGTAGTAAGGGGTTGTAAAAATCTATTTCTCATTGCACCTACATTATATTATTAAGTTAATTTTATTTCAAATTAAATAGCGAATAATCGAGCAGAGCAGACCTGGTAACTGTTCACAATGGCGCAGAGGTTTCAGCAACACGGTCACAGACAGACGCCAAGATTACGGTTGGTGGCATAGACAAACAAATATGACATTTAAACCTCTTATCTGCCTCAAAAAAGTATCCCGGGATTTGAAGAGCTGCGGTCCTTTTCCATTCGGCAGGGTAAGCAGGGTAAGCCTCCAGCCACAGGGTGGGCATATTAAAGTGATGTGGTCGCACAGATTCCCTCGGCTATTTACGCATTCCGCCACGTCACGCCATTCACGTGTCACGTGACCGCAGGCCGCAGGGACGCGTCACGCGCCTTGCAACCGACCGTGACACGGTATGTCACGGATTTTATTATCTAACCGCGCACTATATTGTAAAAATTACTCTCGTGTGTACTACGGACAGTGTTGTTGTTATGCTATTTTCGGGTTCCGAGTATTCGAAGATAAAAGGAACCCTATTAATATGCTTTTCCACCAATCCGCATTGGAGCAGCGTGGTGGAGTATGCTCTAGGTCTCCTCAGTAGGTAATGAGGAGAGACCCGTGCTCAGTAGTGGGTCATTAATGGGTTGTAGCCATTAATATGCATCCACTGTCTATTTGTTTGTCACAGGGTTCTCCTCTTGAACAAAAACAGGTAGACATCTAAAATTTTCGCAGGATGCTTGTTATTGTGGCTTACAACAAAGTATAATAAAGACAGTAAATAAGTTACTAAGTACCTAAAAAGGGTCCTCAATTAAGTGACCTGATTCTGCGGTTTTTCTCAGCTGGCTTGCTATTGACCCAATAATTTGTGTAAAGGAGATGTTTCAAAATGTATGGAGCCCCGGCCACGACTTTGTACACCATACTCAAAAATGGAGAAACACAATTAAAACAGTTTTCAATCATCCAATTCCTTTAAATTGCTTTAGTTTGGTGGTACAACACAAAAATGTACACGTAAAATTGCAACACAAAAACTAAAATCCGTCATGGCGGTAAGCTGTCATCACATGTCACGTTGGTTGATTTGATTGAAGTTTGACATATGTACCTACATTTCTGTCATGTTGAGGTGACAGTAGACAGTTCGTGATCTATGATCAATGACAAATTGGCAAGACGCCATGTTGAAACGTGATAAAAGTGAATGATAAATACAATTTTTGTACCAGAAAAGTATGCATTTAAGCAGTTTATCTTTATTTTTCTCGAATTCCATGGATTTTTCTCGATTTTTCGAGGTACTGTACATATTGTGGGCCGGATTTGAAACATCTCCTTTCGTGCAATGCAAAGGAACCCTACAGCGTGGGTTCGAGTCTCACTTGACCAGATTTTATTAAGTGTGAGAAATCGATCAGTTTTATTAGGTGACATGAGTAAAACCAAAGATAAAAAAGCACTTTCTATTCAACGATATCGCATTATAATGTCTTTCGCTTGTGCCTAGGGTTTTCGAATAACTAGCTTAGTTAGAGATATGCTTGACTGAGAGACTGCTATGTTGGTGATAGATACTCAAACGGTATAACTGTTTCATTTTCATAGATCCTCTGAATTGTTATTCTGTTATTGTGAACTAGAAAATCCGCCTTCGCTTCGCTTCGGGAAACCAGACCCTTCAAAAATCTCTATAAATTTTAACAAATTATGTTATTCCGATGTCTAAGCTATATTACTGCAAAGTTTCATGAAAATCTGTTCAGTAGTTTTTGCGTGAAAGAGCAACAAACACACACACACACTCACAATACATCCTTACAAACTTTCGCATTTATAATATTAGTAGGATAACTGCTTTACATAACTGCTTCCTTCATTTGGAGATGGTCTAGAACTGCGCCAAAGTAACTATTAACTATTTTTACCTATTGTACATCAGCTGTTCAGTAAAATTTATTTCGTTTTTAATAGAAGTAGTGCTAGTAGGATATAAAATGTTACGATATTATATGAATCAGTCATAAATAAACACACCATAGAATATTTTGGACATTAAATTTATAAAACGACTTCCATAAATAAGTTTGTCAATTCAACTGTATTTTTTATTTTTATGTCATATAATTTAATGTGTGTAACAGAGATCGTGAGAAAACACGCAAAATACAGTCGAATTAAGAACATCTCTTTTTCTGAAATCGGTTAAAAACCCCTTTCAATAAGCCTATTTGAATATTTAAATTTTCCTAACATTGACTGCATTCTTTAATCCTCGATCGTTAAATACGGAATTATAGGAGATTTTAAAGTCGAAAGTGTTAAAAGATTAGCCTTACTTGTTACGTACAAGCCGATTTAGAAAAAGCAATTCTGTGTAGCTTGCAAATTGGAGCATTTTTAACTCGGCATTAGGTTTCATAGCTGTTCAGCTATTTTGTTTTTAATTGAGTTGCATACGCTGAAAAGCCGGTCTAATTGAAATTTAATGTAAAGCTCTCGTGGACCGGGCCGATGAAATATCTGTGTCTATCATTAACGTATCGAGGTTGTAGTATGTAGTTAGGATGGATGATGAGAGCGTTACTGGGAGTTTAGGAGGTATAGGTATAATAGATAGAAAGTTAATTCCCAGATTATATGGTAAAATATGACTCCTACTCATTAATGGGCAGCTACTCAGCATGGGTCTCCTCATGACTGAGGAGAGTCCAACTCGCAGATCCAGTGTAAATAGGTGGATGGGTTAGTGTTTGTTGATGTTTTTCTACCCGGAGGCTTCCAAAATGGCTAAAGGACTGATGTTTAGCGGCAAAAACCTGATTGAAAATGTGCTTTACTCCTAAATGCCCTGTAAAGCAATGCTTAAGAAATTTTGCCACTAATACCCTCTCATTAAACTACGGACTACCTTTGCTTTACGGTCGATTATTTTGAATCTACTCAAGCTTCCGGGCTGGTAGCCTTTCTTACACACATGACGTATTTTACATTATTTTTATGTACAACGTCCTAAATACAGTAGTAAAAGCATCTGTATCGTTACTTCTTAAGTTTTTTTTTCGTTTTTTGATATATTCTTTAACACAATCTTGTGATGTATTTTGTCTCTGAATAAAATTGTGTTTTAGAGAAAATGAGGGCAATTTTCTATTGATGTCGGATCGCAGGCTGTTCTTTGTCACAAAGTAATAATGCTTTTATTATGTGAATAAACCTATCATGTTTTTATCTTAATCATCAAGGATATCTAACTCATTTGTGTGACTGCGTAACAATTCCTTGCGTATTTAATATTCAGTAAGAACGTTAGTTGGTCATTTAGTTATAATATTTGAGGATGAGGGCGTGGAATGTTTATGATAATAAGTTTCACAACACCTTTTGCTAAGTGGACCATCTAGTCCCGATTTGAGTCTTGTTTTAGGATGATCATAGTTTTCACGGGTGGCAGTGAAAGCATGGTGTTGTGTGGCGACATCGCACGCGCGTCATACGGTGATGTTACCGAAGCCTGAATCACGCGATCGAAGATTTCTACACCGCTCGCATATATACGAAAGCTCTGACATTGATAGTCGAGGCCCGGCCGCCCCCAAGGCATGTCGTTTCGCCTGGCAAGAGAGGCCCTTTGACAAAGTTGCTTCTTTGTTTGCTATCTTAATTCTCTAAGGAATAATTTACCTAACGAAAAATCTTGTCCAGAACCCTTCAAAAAGCAATCTAGCAGACGTACCTAAGTACATTATTGAACCATACAATATCATTTTCATACTAAAATTTTGTTTTATTTTTCTGTTATTTATAAGAAATTCCATTCTAGGCACTGTTTAAACAAAACTGGAAAAGGTGCCAATTCAATTCACAGTATTTAGAGTTATCCGCTAACGACAAATGAATCGCTAGTCACCAGAATCCAACTTTGACATGACAATCTCGTTACAAAACATTTTAGAGCGAAACAAAACTCGCCTCCAACATTTATTTGGAACATCGGAACGGAACAATTATGCGCAGAAAATAACTGGAAATAATTGGAACGGAAAAGCTAGTTAAAAACTAATTTATGTAGCCGCATTGGTCACATACGGCTTAGTGAGGTTTTATTTTTGATCAAGTCAGAACTTTACTACCTGTGACTATTGATTACGGAGATCATTTGAATGATGAGTTTAGATTTTTATTCATGGCACCCACGACACAGTGAATCCTGAAGTGGGGCTAAGAGTATGTAGTCTTATTTATTAGTATTATATAATACAATACGCATGAGGGCGATGTTGGGTATGCCACGACACTCAGGCCTCGGCTATGTTTGCGAGCGCCCGTTTATAGTAAACCCAACTTATCTCCGAAACGAAGAGAGGCGCTGTCGGACGCATTGGACCAATCATCGAGAGATAGTAACTGACAGATGAATGACCACAACGTACTTATGAATGACTTTTTAACATGGCGGCATTAGTTCGAATTTTTGCCATTTCAGAGATAAGTTGGGCGCATTACAGACTACTTCTACGCGATCGTAGGCAAATGTGCCGCATCAATGATGAATAGGTTTGGGAGCAGCACCAACGCTGTCCTCGGTACATTGGTCCTCGGTACATTGTCCTCGGTACATTGTACTCGGTACATTGCGTACGGTTGTCTCTGTTGCTGGAACAGTGCACTCACCGCCGTTCGCTAAGTTCACTTAGTTATAAAGGTACCTAGCTAAGGTTTTTTTTTTGTTTAGTTTTAGCTTCAAAGTTTTACTGATTCAAGAACTAACATAGGTTTAACTTAAATTGTGATACTAACATTAGTCTATGTCTGGGATAAATTACATAATTATTATTATCATTATGTGTCAAAAAATGCTCTTAAACATCAAGCTAGCATTTTAATGTATATAGCCGTTTTTAATAGCAAAGTGCAGTTGCGTCGAAAATAGAACCTTCTCCTTTAAAATCGGTTGAAATTGATTAGCGCAGAAGAGCAGCCTGCAACTGGGCTTAATAAGAAGACTTACTCAAATTGATACGTACGAGAGAAGCGAGCTCAATCGATAGAGGCGCAGGTTAAACAGAGCTGGCGCTTATGTTACGGCCGCAAAGATGTATTAAATATCTAGATGGAACATCGAATCCGTGAAAACGTGTCAAAAAGTTGTGGCTAACTGTTGGCCACAACTTTTATATCATTACGCACACATAGACAATAAATCAATGTGAAAAACATCGCCTGCACGCACACATGCTTGATAATGTTGCCTTGTTTTTTTTGTTTTCATGGTAGGGCGACGCTCAATCTAGATATTTAAAACATCATTGTACGGCCGTGATAAATCAAGATACATTGCAGGTAAAGTTTTCAACTAAGCAGCAAGCGTAACTCACGGCATAGAGGCGCGATATCCTCTGAATTATGACTCTCTCCTATTACTGAGGTGTTCTACTGTGGACGGCAAGCTATGCTAGGGTGTTTAAAATTTTAAAACTTTAAATTAATATTAAAGTATAAAATGAGAATAGAGTTATAGTGCCATGGACAACACACACGACATTAAAATTACCACCTCACTGAGAATCGAACACAGGACCCTTGGAATCTCCGGTCTGGCATGGTAACCATTGCGTCATATGGGGTCAATGTGATACAAAAAAAATCATCCCTAGTTAGGGAAATTAACATTATACCTACCTAAATGCGCAAGTAACACTGTCTGTGTGACTGTTTGCTTATCCCGTATTAACCTCGAAATCGTTTTAATGAGATTTGATAAAAATATATCTACAGATGACTTTGGAATAGAACATGGGACATTTTTTATCCCGCAAATTATCTTTTCCGGGATCAAAAGGGCAGAGAGATATTATAATATTTTCATAAAATCACTAGAAGGCATGTGGCCGGATTCGATCAGCTGGATGCTACTCTAAGCATTTAATTTTGCTCAACTACTCACATCACAGCGATTAAAATGTTTTTCATTTAGTGTTTCAAAAGCTTGTTTTAGTGTCGCAAACTATTATTTGTTGTCTTACAGCTGAAAGCGGTGCAAGAGCCTAAAACTTGGATCTGTGCCATACTATATTGATTGCCACTTCGGGAATTTTCAAACGTGATATATTCTGCGTGGCAATTCCTAAAGTGGGAAAAATAGAGAACTAAGCGCTGGAAATGAATGAGAAGACCTGCAAGACGTATTGTTTCTATTCTTTTTTAAGTTTTAAATTTAAGTTTTAATTTCGCTAACGCAATCCTTCCTGATAATATTTAGAATTTTGCAGTGTATTTATTTTCTCTGTGCAAAAGTTGTCTCTCATTTCAAATACGACTTAAACAAATAACATGCGATTATCTCTGAAGTATTAGGTAATGTAGAGGACTTTTTTTATGTTTATTGACTTTAAACGATTCTCAAAAAATTATATGGCAACTCTGCATATTACGACACACAATGACGCCACGAATCCTGAATCACAGTATCAAAGTTTTTTATACTGCTCGCACTAGTTCCGACCGACACCAGTTGGAGCACGGCCGATGCTCCAGCACGGTAGGAAGATCTAAAGTCCCTCAAAGTCAATTTAAAGAAATCATCTAAAAATATAAATTAAAAAAAAACATGTTTCACGTAGCGCCGCGAAGAAATGACTAGTATTTTGTATAATGTGTGAACCGAACCCAGGTTAAATAAGACCTAACTCCCAACGTCGCTGACCTAGGAAAGATAGATATAATTTGTCTATCATTAAAGTTGGATGAATTTTTGTAAACGGTTTAATAAAATAAAATGTTTTTGAATGTAAGATATTAAGTACTACATAGGTGGGTACGAGTATGTTACTCAAGTCGACCGTCTACCACGACCATTTTTAATTGATTAGTTAGTAAATTGGCAAACTAGTCTTACTTGTCATACGTGTACTTATTCTCATTAGCTTATTAGCCTAGAAAGGTAGCACAAGAAGCCAAAGTTACTAACTTCCTAACACTAGTGTATATCTAGCTTGAGTAACTACTCATGTACCTGTTATTATTGACTTCGCAAACTTTGGTAAAAAAGACGTCGCTTATGCCACAAACTTCTCATTAAATTAAAGATAATTTGATAAACTAATTTGCTAGTCAACATTATAATATTCAGTTTGCTGAAATTAATTACATCTTCCGTAAACAGTTTTGAATGTAATGACGATGTCGAACCTAAATGACAAATAAAAAAAATAAAGTGGCTATATCGATAAAAATAAAAGTGGATATACAGGTGGCTTACCACCCTTAGGCCTAGAGCTCACCCGGGGAAGTACCACCGCCCGCCACGGTACTTAGTACCATTCCTACCGTGTAATAATTGTTTTAAGAACAATTTTGTTCCGGATAAGAAGGTGTTGAGCCGGTTACACGTTTTTTAGAGGCGACCATCTCAGTCCTCAGCGGTAGAAACGCATCTGTGACCGAATCAGAACGAGACTCATACTAACAATAACTAACTGGACTTTTACTAACATTAACTAACAGGACTAATTATCACTAACAGTCCCTGTCCTCACACTTATTAACAAACTAACCAACTAATATTCTAACACCATCTACTATCTGGACTAACCATCCTAGTCCCTTTTAGTTTAGTTCTACGTCGATCACAGTTGTTATGTGCGGCAGCGGAACGGTGGTGCTGTATGCTCGTTTGCTTTCTTAATTCCATAAAAAAATCGAACCAAAAACCGTTGACGTGAAATTTGTCGATTTCGTAGCCTACTTAGTTGGCAGTCAGCAAATTGAGGGGATCCCGGGTTTGATTCCAGACAGATATTTATGTGACAGTTAAATGTTTTTCTAAGGTCCAGAGTGTTGTTGATGTTGTTTTGGATTGTCGTTGCCACTCGTGATACAGGGAATCCTAGGAAGTGGTAGCAGTTACAAAAAATTAAAGACTATTAAAATACCTATCGATCATAATATAATCGAAAAATTCTTGATGTTAGCATATCTCTATACCTATCTACCGCATACGTACACACAAAATTCTTTAGAGACTAAAGAGAAACAGATGTGGTAAATCCGAATTCTTTCCCTAATAATTCGGCTACAACTTTTAAAAAAGGATACAAAACCTTAATAAACCAGAGCAATGTCCGTTTCACTTTGCCAAAACAGAACAGAAGGGAACAGTGTTACAGCTGTGCTGCGAAAAATAGTCGGCGTGGAACACCAAGCGTTTAACAAAGGCAGGTTTGAGTACAAAGCTGAGCCAGAGCCGGTGGAGTCAAGACGCCATTGTTGAACGACAAAACAAAAACCTGGGATTCTCGTCAGCTACGAACAATTGGGATTTGAAAGAGAATTGTTCATAAGCTGTACAAAGCTCTCTGCTTAGGGAATATTCAATTTTAGTATCGATGATTAAGTAAGTACGTGATATGAAATAAAAAGAAAAATTTGAAAGTTTTCAAAAAACCCACGATAGTTAAAATGTAATTAAAAAGGGATAACGTTTAAAAAACCTGACTTAAAAATGTAATAAGTATCTAGAGTTAAAATTCAAATTCAAATTTATTTAATTGCAAGATAAGGTTACAAAAGTTTTTATAATTATAGTAACAGTATGGTGTCTCTTTTATCTTAACCCTTAAGGGGAAAGCCAAAGAAAATCCATCGAAGTACGAAGTAGACTTTTTTTGTAATTTTATACAAAAGCATTATGCTAAATTAGATAGGACCACAGACGCGCAAATTAATGTATCGTGGCGTGTCGCAAACTTAAACTGGTATCGAGACGATCTGGTCCATTCGTGTCCACTGTAGCGTAAAAGAACAAGTATTTTATATTCTTCGACAAATAAATGGAGATTTGGAATAAACTAACAACCGTTCGCGACTCCACTCGAGTGGAATTGGAAATACAGATGTAAGGGTATTAAAGAGAAAAAATATCATTGTACATCGTATCTGTTCCCTTTCTCGGAATCCGAAATATCCCGTTATAATGATCCTAATTACTGTCGAGTTTGATTTTCAAAGCGAAAATATAAATCCGCTTTATTCGTATCCGGAAGAAAATATACTTTTAATTAATAAAGTCTTCCTAATTGCCCAGTCACAAAGTACATAATTAACGATTTATTGAATCTTTAATTATGTAATATTGTCTATAAATAAGGTATCTTGATCTTATTTATAGACTATAATTATAAATATAATACGGGTAAAGAAGACGGAGGCAAGTTATATACGAATAGTTTGTGGTATCAGAAGTGTTACCTATCATTACATCAAAGCACTGCTTGGTTATTTATCTTATGCTGAACAATAAAGGAGATTTTGACGGGAAATCCCTCATAGGGCAATATGAAACAAACATCCCTCTGGTACAAACGACGCGCTTTGCTTCGTCTCTTGCATGTGTACCGCAAAGGACTAAAATAACTTGATTTCGTTGGTATTCTAGTTAAATTATAACTGGCATGGTTCTGAAGTAGTTGAATAACATCATCCATGATATCGACCTATCTATCAGCCTTTTATTAGTTATAATCACTAAAGAGATACGAGTAACAATAGCTGTAGAACAAAAACAACGAAAAAAAAAATTATAATGTTGTCTCATGATAATAAATTTATCAGAAATTATATAGGGCTACAATAACTTGACCTCGTTGTTATTCCTTACTGCTAAAGACTGCTTGTACGGTTAAAATCATTAGTAGTTATTAGGAGAACAGTTATAGCAGAATAGTTTTGTGCCGCTTCTTCTTGGAAGGAATGAAAGGGTAGCTCCGAAGCAAAGCTTAGATCGACTGAATTCAAAATGTTTGTAAAAACCAAAGGAATGTAGCACAATGAAGGTCCACCCGTAGTAAAATTCCCTGGAATAGTGGACAAAAGTGAAACCTGCCAAGCCTACAAACTTTTATATAGGTAATCTTGTATATAAAAATCTTGCGTTACTGAGTGACTGACTGACAGACAACGCACAGCCGAAACTACTGAACGGAAGAAGCTGAAATTTTGCATGTATATTCCTTGGGGAGTGTAGGGGAGCACTAAAAGAGGATTTTTGAAAATTCCACCCCGAACGGGGTGAGATAGGGGGGTGAAGTTTAAACGGATTCCACGCGGGCGAAGCCTGCGGGCGGAAGTTAGTGTGCAATAAGAAAAAATATTCCAAAACATTACATTTCATTCCTCTTAATCAATTTACTCTGTTTTCTTTTCGGAAACTTGTTTTTCGAGACTGCACCTAATGTCCGTCGTAATGAATGTGACAAAAGCCAGACACCAAGCGGCGTAGCTACTTACACAAAGAATACATTTTGTTTCTTTGTCCCATAAAACTCCGACAGAAGTCGTCGAAGCGCTTCCGCCCGAACAATCGTGGGAAGTAAATAATTCAGCTTATTTAACTGTTTCGAAGTAAAATGGCCCCATTAAGGGTCATCGGGACGTGTTGTGTGAACGAATTGGAATGCATTATTTCAGTGCTGCATTGTGCAAGTCTCCCGGATTTTACCTGCAAATAAATGTGTTCAATTAACTTACTATTTAGATATACGGGTATGTTGTAAAATTACCATTCAGATGCTTATTTTAAATCGAATGGGAACTTACGATTTAAATTTTGGCAACAAATATTTCGGCTTCATTTTCTTTCCTGGGTTGTGTATAAGGCCCTTTGTTGTGTATAGATGCTGGAATATAACCCACGCTCTTTTATGTTAACCAGGTACCTACTGATTTTCAGGACCATCATTGTGTCCAAATTCACCATTAATGCACTTGGCCTACCTGATATTCGTTCATAGTTTCGTTTGCACATAATTTCCTTCCACGTACGTGTGTGAATAAATGTTAAACAAACTTCCTACCTACGTGTCGGCGTCTTTCGTGCTATGATATTAAAGGGTCCTTATAAAAGCGGATACATAGCTTCCTTTTTGACCGTGAACTCCTAGTGTTGCCAATGTCAGGTGACGGTGATCACTTACCATCTAGTGATCCGTCGGCTCAATTGCCTGTTTAACCCATAAAAACATTATCTGACTTGTAGAGATTGCTTTAAGAATTTAGAACAAACAAACAATCACGGGATTCGTCAATCACATAATAGTTTATTAATATGTGGGAGTGAAATTATGAAAATTTAACTGAATATAATTATATCAGATTTAAAACTAGATAATTATGATTTATAATAATGTTAATTCAAACATGGAATAGCGCTCAATAAAAGCACAAATAGTTGCTAAGTAGTTTCACGGTAATTTTGTATGAAATGCGTCCAATTACGTTCATAATATATAGACCGGCGCAGCGCTTACGTCAATATTCAATTCATAGCCATTATGCGCCAATAACATCTAGGCATATGGAGATAACGATCGTATTACCTAAACTAGGTCTAGATTACTGAATATAATAAATGATATAAATATGTATTGTTGTATTGAAGGTAGACTGGACATCTTCCTAGAGGTATGTAGGACCAATTTATATTCTCCTGTTTTAAAAAGTTGAAAAAAGTTAATAGTGAAATCTAAAGCTGGAGGTGTCGATATACATATATCTGGACAACCTTTGAAAAGTAATGAAAGCTGAGAGTCATGATTTTTTAACAGACTTAAATCCCCTTCGAAGGGGATTTGTGGAATAAGCCCAAAAAAGGAGGAGGTTATATTAATTCGATTTTATTTTTATGTCATAACCCTTTGCTTGGTGTATCAATTTCAATGATTCTTTTTATATTCAATAGGTGGTTCTTGATATTGTGTAATTTCATTTTTTGACTTCGAACTGACGAGTAATTTTTGAGTTATCCCTAATATTACGTATGTAACTAACTGTGACTACGTTAATGATGTGCTCATTGTATTAATTATTCTCAATGTTGAAGTTGAATGTTTTTTGGTAAGATTATTTATTTTTGTTAATATCCGTTACTTGACTATGAAACTATAACTATTATGTAACACACTAACACACTAAAACTCCTGCACCAGTACCAATGTCTCCGACCCACAAAAATTTATCTGCCAACCCAGGATTCTTTGACAAGGCCACTACAAACCATGCAGGGTCCGGTATGTTGTAAAATTCAAAAGTAACAATTTAATCTGCGGTCCACCTTTATTACAGCAAAATATGCGGAAACCCCGCTGTAATATCAAAAGGAATCTAGTATGTTCACCATTTGACCCCACAAGTATGCGGGGGTATGACATCCCTCTTGCATGGTCCTGCGATATTGTGAACTAGCATTTTAGAGGTTAACTTCACGCAGCTTCGAGTTCGCTCACCTAACACCAACTTAACTGATGATGATGATGAAGGAAGTTTGTTAAAAACATTCCAAATCTGACTCGACTCCGATTCAAGTCATAGGATGCACTGAAATATGAGCTTTCTTTTTGCCACTTACATATGGTGGAATTAAGCTGCTTTTCCACCAGAGATGTGCTATGCAGCTATGCTGCGAGGATGTAATAGCTAAGCTGTGAAACATTGTGACCGTTTCCACCGATACTAAGCTATGTAGCGGTGCGAGTAAGATGTGCTATGAAGATGCGCCGCCGCAAAGTAGCTGCGGGAGGAAGATGCACAGCTCGAGCTATGCGATGTATCGATAGTAGTGAAGCGGCGCAGCGCGGGGAGGGGAGAGGCACCATACATAGCCATCTATAGCACACATCCACTGCACGCATTCTTCCATATAATAAAACATATCTTGGTTGAATTCGTTTCCACCAGTGCTAAGCTATGTGCATCAATTAATATGATTGGTGGATATCAAACGCATCCACAGAAACGTAGCATAGCACATCTCTGGTGGAAAAGCACCCTTACGATCGGTTTCGGTTTTGCCCGTATAAAATGCCTTAATCGCGCGTGGATCAAATCTTTTGTGTAAATATGCGAAATTCAATCGTAAGCAAAACGCGGTTAGAAACCGCGGCGGTTTAGCCGTAATGCGGCCTCGGCCTTATAATCTATTAGTTGAATTAAAGTAGAGTCGGAAATTTTTGGATGTAATGTGCGCACACCCTTACTTTGATGAAATTAGAAAAATGTAATGAAGAAATATCTGATTCTTCCTTTTCTTTCGTTTGTGTTTCATTATTTCCTGCATTTAACGAAGTAAACATGTTTTACTGCATTTGTATAGTTACTCTATGTTATCATATTGTTTAATTATTTTAATTTCTCCTTTTCACTTTTCTTGGCTTGAATAAATCGCGATTCTGCAGCACTACCATAAAAAAACCGATTGCATTATCTTCTTGCATGGTGTACAACAAAATCTATTATAATGTAATTTTGTAAAACAGGTCAGTAATATATTATGAGTACTTGCTTCTCCCAATTTGCCCAGTCCTACATTCAATAATGTTTTGTAAACATATCAGTGCCAAACGAGTTCACCCACAAAGGGTTTGAACAATTCAAATTATTATGTTACCATTATTCAAAAGCCAGCGAGCACCATCCAATTTCACGATTTTCAAACTTCTATCGAGTCCTTTCATTCAGTTTGGGATCATGTGCGAGCCTGAATACGTCTGGTTTGTATTATTTGTTGTATTCGCCGGATTACATATAAAAGTTTATATGAGATCCCGTTCTTGTTCATAGGCGTTTGAAAACCGTTTGAAAATCGATCTTGCAAATAAACTAGTTTTTCCTTTGTATACGCAGTCGTTCCCTGCGTGCCTGCCTATTGCTTAATGGAGATATAACCTTGTGATAGAAAAACAGACGGACCAAAAATAGTGCGCTAATAATTAACAGTTTTTTCATCACACCTATTCGAAAAAGACGACTTGGTTCGGACTTACGGGGTTCCAAAGTTGCTTTTTTCTATTCAGCGGGCGGGAATGAATTTTCATACAACTTTTCCTGCCGGCTAGATCTTTTCCGTCCTATTTTGAATTTAGAACATTTTAGTATTTTGCGCTAAAGAAATCGAACGCAAATATTGTTTGAATAAAGAATGTTTGGTACGACGTACGACGCGAGGGCCCCGCCAGCTGAATAATAAAAAAAGAAATCAAATTAAGATTTCGTTTTCAAATTAAAATTAAGTTTTCGTGCATTTTTACGTATTATTTTCTATTATATATATATTGTTACGTGTCAGGAGTAAAGGGTTCGAGAAAATGCCAAAATGTACCACAAAGACTTTATTGAACTCGTAGAAACACAATTACACACTGTACACAGTACACACCACAACACTATACACGTAGGTACTCGTAAACACAATCGTCGAACACTGTATCGCTCGTAGAAATCACTTCACTTCGCACTGGTATCGCTCGTAGGTATCGCTGTTATCTTCCTGGTTCCGCTTCCGAAACTAGAATGTCCGCGGTTGAACGATCGCCCCTTTTTATACCGCACTCACGCACCATTCACGACAATCGAGAATATTCCCGCGAAGTCCGGACCCGCGTCGAAATAAAGTTCGAGAACGTTCCTTGCAACCGACTTTCGCCCGTATGACTATTGCCGTAATGGTCGAAGCGTCGTGCGTCCTTTTGAGAGAGCCGCGCTCCTATTGTTTCTATTGTTGCGCGACATGTTTATGGCCCCTATTGTTTATTGTTTTCGGCGTAGCGAAGTCGATACGCCAGGGCTGTCACATTGCCCCCCTCTTAGTCATGCTCGTCCCGAGCATTATTCGATCCATGAAATGGTGCCAATCTGTCCACGTGCACGATCTTCGGCTTTCTTCTGTCCCCCTGTCTGATTCGGTAGGTCACGTCATTAATCCTCGTGACAACTGTGTAAGGGCCTTCCCATCGTGCTTGTAGCTTCGGAGACTTCCCTTTCTTCCGCAGTGGATTATGCAACCATACGGAATCTCCCTCCTTGAAACCATGTTTCCGGGCATCGCGATCGTACCGGGTTTTCATTTTTTCGCTTGTCTTCAAACACTGCTCCCTCACAAAATCATGTGTCTCGTCCAATTGGGTCCGTAAGTCCGAGATGTATTCAACGGTTGATTTCGGGGCATCTGGCGGTGTACCGGTCAGCAAATCCAACGGCAGACGCATTTCTCTTCCGAAGTTAATTTTAGCGGGTGTAAATCCCGTAGACTCGTGTATGGCAGAGCGATATGACATCAGGAACAGAGGAATGTACCGATCCCAGTCCCGCTGATGTTCCTCGACGACCTTGGCCAAGTGATTTTCCAACGTTTGGTTGAATCTCTCCACCATGCCGTCAGATTGAGGATGCGCCGGTGTGGTACGTGTCTTATTTATTCCCAAAAGATCACACATCTCCTGGAATAACGTCGACTCGAAGTTCCTGCCTTGGTCGCTGTGTAACTCCAATGGTACACCAAAGCGGCATACTACCTCCTCGACAAGTTTCTTGGCCACGGTCTTCGCCTCTTGGTTCGGAGTTGCAAACGCTTCCGGCCATTTGCTGAAGTAGTCTTGAACCACGATGATGAATCTATTCCCGTCTTCAGACTGAGGGAATGGGCCAGCAACGTCTATGGCGATTCTTTCCCAAGGGGCTCCGACGTTGTACAGCTGTAGTTTCCCTTTGGATCTAGTGCGGGGTCCTTTCACTGAAGCGCACACTGTACACTTTCTGCACCAATCTTCAACGTCCTCTCGACATCGCACCCAATAAAAGCGTTCTCGTATCTTCACGAGGGTCTTCTTGATGCCGAGGTGCCCCCCAGAAGCGCCATCATGTACCAGCTTCAGCAAATCAGCCACTTTACTTCTAGGGATAACCATTTGCAGGGTTCGTTCCCTTCCGTTGAGTGACTCCCAGATCCGGTAAAGCACGCCATTCTCTAATATAAGGCTGTCCCATTGAGCCCAGTATGCCTTAGTCGTCGCGCTTGATGCTGACACATCACTCCACAGGGGCCTCTGTCCTTTGGCTTTCCATTCCATGATCAGGCTGAGGTCTTTGTCTTCCTTCTGAGCTTGGCTTACTTGTTCCGTTCCCCAAGACTCGTCTAGGTCCTGCATCCTTATCACCCTGACCTCTTCCTTAGCCTCATGCTTGATGCAATGTCGACATTCGTCGGAACATGGGCGTCGTGACAGGGCGTCGGCATTCGAATGAGCTCTTCCGTTACGATGCTCTATTACGAAGTTGAACTCTTGAAGCTGTTCGATCCACCTCGCAACCTGGCCTTCTGGGTTCTTAAATTGCAGAAGCCATCTCAGAGCGGCGTGGTCCGTCCTTATTGTGAACTCGCGTCCCAGCAAATACTTGTTGAAGTGCTGAAGGGTCTTCACCACAGCCAGTAATTCTCGCCGAGTCACACAATAATTCCTTTCCGGTTTCGAAAGGGTCTTGCTAAAGTACGCAATGACCACCTGCTGGCCGTCCTGGTCTTGGGATAATACTCCTCCGATGCCAGTATTGCTAGCGTCCGTGTCCACTATGAATCTCCCTTCCCTTCTGGGATAGCCAAGAATCGGAGCCGAGCACAGACGTTCCTTTAAGCGAACAAACGCATCTTCGCAATCGGAATCCCAACTGAAGATTCTCTTGTCCTCCGTGAGACGGTGTAATGGCTTGGCTATCTCTGAGAAGTTCTTCACAAACCGACGGTAATAGGCACATAACCCCAAGAACGCTCTTACATCGGTCTTGTTCTTTGGTGTCGGCCATTCTTGAATAGCTCTTATCTTGTCTGGATCAGTTCGAACACCTTCGTCCGATATGATGTGTCCCAAAAATGATACTTCCTTCTTGAAGAAGTCACATTTCTTCGGATTGAGCTTTAGGTTGGACTCACGGAATCGTCTGAATACCTTCTCCAGATTTCGCTTGTGTTCCACGAAGTTTCGTCCCATGACTATGACGTCATCGAGGTATACCAGACAAGCGTTCCCCAAAAGTCCCACCAACACTCGCTCCATGAGACGCTCAAAAGTGGCAGGAGCGTTACATAATCCAAAAGGCATTACGCGAAACTGCCACAAGCCGTTTCCGGTTCCGGTGGTAAAGGCGGTCTTCTCTTTGTCTTCTGGCCGGACTTCTACTTGCCAGTAACCACTTTTCAGGTCGACCGTCGAAAACCACTTCATGCCACCAAGCATATCCAACGTGTCGTCAATCCGGGGCAGAGGGTAGCTGTCCTTCTTGGTAACGGTGTTAAGCATCCTGTAGTCAACACAGAATCTAGTACTGCCATCCTTCTTCTTCACGAGTACCACAGGTGAACACCAAGGGCTAGTTGACGGCTCGATCACCTTGCTGCGCACCATGTCCTCGATCATTTCCGCAACTTCGTGCTCCTTTGCCAATGGTACTCGTCTCGGTCTTTGCTTGATCGGTGAAGTATTGCCGGTATCTATTGGGTGAGTGACAAGATTTGTTCTTCCAAGGTCGCTATCTCCTCTGGTAAAGATGTCCTTGTAGTCCATCAACAACTTTGCTGCCTGAGTATATTCTTCAGAGCTCAAATTCCTCCTGGTCTCCTCCAGCAAAGATGTCATGTGATCCGTTGATCCAGGTTTGTCCGAGTATTCTTGGACCTTCCTCAAGCTGTCCACGGCTTCACATCGGCCGATAACCGTATTCTTCGCGAGATGTATCGGCGTGCTACTAAGATTGATGATCTTTAACTTAGCGTCACGTTTGGTCATGAGCAGTGTCCTTGCCGTGATCCAACTGGGGTGATCTCCATAGTCTTCCACTACGACACATCGATCCATCTGTATCTTTTCGGGAAACCTAACCTTGACCAAGGTTTCCGATCTCGGTGCTAGCTTCACTGTCCTCAAACAGTACACTGCTCCTGAACATGAACCGTCCAAGAAGACTTCTTGATCCTTGAAGCTTAACACTCCTCTGGCTATATCAACTATACAGTGATGTGTCCGTAGAAAGTCCAGTCCGATAATGCAGTCGTCAGTTATATTTGCTACTAAAACAGACTGCGTGTAAATGTCACTTCCGAGTTTCAGTCTTGCTTCCGTAACTCCTAGGATGGTCACTGGCTGGCCTGTCGCTGTCTGCAGATTGCATGATGGTCGTCCATTTTCCCACATGATAGTCCTCTTGAGTAGTTCCGGTCGAACGATGGACTTCGATGCTCCTGTGTCAATCGTAAATCGACAAGGTATGCCATTTATCTCACCAGTAGCTACCAGGCTGTTCCCGTCACAAGCTTGTGACACTATAACAGTAGGGGCTCGACGAAGTCCAGCCGCTGCCCGTCCCGTGGCGCTGACGTCTTTTAATTTTAGCAGCTCCTGGGTGTCAACTTGGGTAGCCGTTGACATCGATTTCGGTGTTTTTCGAGTCCGGCAGTTGAGCCTAATATGTCCTCGTTCACCGCATCCGTAGCATATAGGCCCGGTACGAGGTTGAATTGCTGCTACGACTTCGCGCACCTTGCAACCTTTATAGTCGCTTCGTACCGCTTCTACTTCAAGGGCATGCGCTAAAGCTGCTTCCAAGGTTGCGTGATGACCCAAGCGCACCGTTGCTCTCACTTCGGGATCCCGTATACCGCTGACAAACGCCTCTAATACTTTGTCTTCTACTGGTGTGGAACTCGAAGCATAGGCTCGACGTACAAGGCGCTCGATCTCCGTAGCCCATTGCTGCAGTCCTTCGCTCGACTTCTGTACTCGGTCTTTAAGCTGAGCGCGGTACACGTGCTCGAGGTGCTTTTCCCCGTATCGAACTTCCAAGGCCTTAAATAACGACTCCAAGGTGCGTCGCTCGGCGGGCAGGTTCTCAAGCACCAGCAGTGCCTCTCCTCGTAGAGCTAGGGTGAGTGCCGCCAACGAGTGCTCGTCCTCCCAGCCGTTCCCATTAGCTACTACTTCGAACTGGTGCTTAAACGCCGTCCACGAGGTCGTGCCGTCGAAAGTTGGGACCTTAAATTTCGGGGCCCCAGGGCCGGAACTGGTTGCTGCCGTGCCCAAAACCCTTATTTTCTGCAGCTTATTGTCCAAATCTCCGAGCCTAGTTTCATAGGAGTTCATTGACGCACTGAGGCTGTTGATTGACGCGTCGTGGCTTTTGAGGGCTTGGTCGTGCTCGGATGTACGCGCTTTTACCAATTCCAGGTCCTCCTTCACGACGTTCAAATCTCCCTGGAAACCATCCAGCTTTGCGTCGATTGTCCCTAGGCCCGCCTCCATGGTTTTGCGCTGGCTTTTCAGTTTACTTTCCAGGCTCTCCATTGCTTCGCGCTGGCTCCGCTGTATGGCTTCGCGCTGGCTCTCCATGACTTCGCGCTGGCTCTCCAATCTACTTTCCAGGCTCTTCATGGCTTCGCGCTGGCTCTCCATTGCTTCGCGCTGGCTCCGTTGCATGGCTTCCATCGCCTCGCGCTGGCTCCGCTGTATGGCTTCTAATAAAGAGGCCATATCGAATGCACTCGGTGTCGGTACTGATGCAGCTGATGTAGTCGAAGGTCCAGCGGTGGTCTCCGTTACCGTGCGGTCACGACCCGGCGACTCCATCCGCGCGGCATCCAATGCCGTCTGCCGTCGCGTACGAATCCCTTCTTCACTTTGCGGTACTACAGGCATTCCGCTTCTGTCACCAATTGTTACGTGTCAGGAGTAAAGGGTTCGAGAAAATGCCAAAATGTACCACAAAGACTTTATTGAACTCGTAGAAACACAATTACACACTGTACACAGTACACACCACAACACTATACATGTAGGTACTCGTAAACACAATCGTCGAACACTGTATCGCTCGTAGAAATCACTTCACTTCGCACTGGTATCGCTCGTAGGTATCGCTGGTATCTTCCTGGTTCCGCTTCCGAAACTAGAATGTCCGCGGTTGAACGATCGCCCCTTTTTATACCACTCACGCACCATTCACGACAATCGAGAATATTCCCGCGAAGTCCGGACCCGCGTCGAAATAAAGTTCGAGAACGTTCCTTGCAACCGACTTTCGCCCGTATGACTATTGCCGTAATGGTCGAAGCGTCGTGCGTCCTTTTGAGAGAGCCGCGCTCCTATTGTTTCTATTGTTGCGCGACATGTTTATGGCCCCTATTGTTTATTGTTTTCGGCGTAGCGAAGTCGATACGCCAGGGCTGTCACAATATATTATTTTCTCATAGTGGGTGATGAAAAGTAGAGTGTATCACTCGGGTGCAAGTATATCTTTGGCTCGGGCGACGTACTTTGAATCCCTCGCTATGCTCGGGATTCTACTCTAGAATCCCTCACTTCGCTCTGGATTCAAAAAACGCCCTCGCCGAAAAAATATTACTTTGCACCCTTGTCATACAATCTACTATTAACGCATTATGGCATATTTCCTTTTTGACGCAAGAAAATAACAGGCTACCCACTTTTATATTTTAGTGACGTGTCAGTTAAAACTGATTGCAGTAGTTACATGCACGCCACGCGTAGTCCAAAGTACCTTTCCGGCTTGAGTCCAGTACTGTAAAATAAAGTTTTCACAAGTTGTCACCCCTGCGACAACGCTACGTTGACGCATTCCCATTTGCGTAACCCATATAACATATGAGGACAAGTTAATGACACGCAAAATGGGAATTTTCAAGCGGAAATTACAATGGACTTCTCCATTCGAAATCGGAGATCAAATGTGAGATAGAAAGGATTAATGACGTTTTTATCGTCCTATCCTACTTTTTATAAAAGTCTCCTTTTTTCAAATGTCAATAGTCGTCATTATTTGGAAAAGTATTAACGACGAATCAATCAAGGTTTTGGAGATTTTATTAAGGAACTGGCGAATGTACGAGGTTTGGTTTGCAACCCTATTTAGCACCCTTAGCACAGAGTACCTATCCCTTAGAGACATTAGGTTATTATTATGTATTACAAAATGCGCTCTTAGGTGATTACCTTAAATCAGAAACAATTTTTGTGCTCAAAATATTTAGTACCTAATCGAGTACTTTAGAAGTACTAAACGGAAAAATAAGAGTGCAGTGTGTAGAGCAACCTGGCCTGGACCCGCTGGTTATCATTGAAGATCTTGGAGCAACCAGCAGTGGCAGTGTGGAGGTACGTGGCTAGTCGCTTATTTCTTTCCTGCACAGTGCTTTTGTCTAGCGAATTCACAATTTATCGGCCGCGATCAGCCAGTAAGCCTTGGTCAAGTTAGGTTTACACGATCAGGACCGGTTACACTTTTTTAGAGGCGATCATCTCATTCCTCAGGGGTAGCAACGCATCTGTGACCGAATTAGAACGGGACTCATTGAGTCTAGTTCTAGGTCGGTCACAGTTGTCATGGGCGGCAGCGGAAGGTGGTGCTGCATGCTCGTTTGCTATCTTAATTCCATTAAAAAAAATCATGCAGTGGAGCGAGAGTAGCACACTGTCCCGGCACCAAAGCGGTAGCGACACCGTGTGGTTGCCGGATAGGCGAGACGAGGGTCTTTCCACACGTTAAAAAAAGGTTTACAGGATCATAGCCCATCAATAGAGAGATTATTTACATTCCTCCCCAGAGTGACAGGCATTTTGCATACAAACCTTTTAAAATTTGAGCTGCAAATGGATAAAAGTTCAAATTGATATGTTTTGACATTGCTTTATAGCAGAATTTTTGTAACTGAATATTCTATTGTAAACAGCCGACCTAGACGTAGGTTTTAATATCTCATAGACATTTTTAACCAACCTACATTGAGAATTAATATTGAAAAACTGCGTACTATTTTTGCTCAATACCGTAGGAAAATTTCGATTTCACGATGACAATATTTTTGTGAATATTTCAAGTATTATTAACACCATGACAATAATTAAAATTTGAGACATCAACAGAATGCCATATTTTGGAAAAGGAAATATTGGCTTTTTATTTTGTTGAGCCATTTCAGTACTTATACGAGTATTAAAATGTATGTAAAACTTATTTATGATTATGTACAACATAACTAATTAGCAATTAATTACGTAGTCGTATTTTAACTTTTGTACTGTATTGAATGGCATACATTTATCGTTTCTGTACCATCTTTATCCATGTATCGAATGTCGTTATAACTATTGACCATAAAACGACTATTGGACAATAAAAATATACGAGGAGGCATTCAGCCAACGCTGTATCGGAAGGAATAAACCGACCGTTACATACTTATACTATTATTTTTGTAGTAGTGGTATGGGAATCTTTTCTTAAGTATGTCGAAGGGGTATAAAGTAAAATACCAACTGAGGTTTCGTTTTTACAGTAGTATGTCATGTTTCTACAACCTGGAAAAACCGTAATAATTCATTATAATAACAAGGCAGTGAACAGAGCAAAACACAAAGAACAATAGAATAATTTTCCAATGAAAATGTATTTATTTTCACTATGTTGCTCTTATTTTACTAATATATAATTTTAATTAATTCCATGAAGGGATTATAATGAATTATTGTAATTTATGAATAATTCGAATAACTCTAATTTTGCATAATTTTTAATAGTATAATAAGAGCTCGCTTTCTTTTGATATAACCAAATAGTAAAAATGTAAGAAAACAAAGTACCTACACGTGTCATTAAATACTTATTAGTTTAAAATAAGTACCTATATCTACGATAAAAAGACCAAAGGTCTAGACATAACCCGACGGTTAGTAACGATGGGGTCCATCAATCGTACTGTCATTTGGTTCAGTTTACCGCCAACCGGTCACCAAGCTGCCCGCGTCGTGACCGCATGCGGAAATATATTACACAATCAATAATGGGCTAATCCAATTGTCAATTACATTGTCGCCAGCAATAGACCGGAGGCTAAGTATTGGAATGGAATAATTTCCTCGATTATTATCGAAACCAACTCTTCTTATTCATAACTGTCTCAACACTGAGTTTGAGTTCTCTTAATTTAAGTAACACGTAATAGTTCACCACCCTGGTCAAGTATTGGATTAGGATTGGAAGACGTTACACACTTATAGAAGCATTTGGAAACTCTCAGTTGTGCAGGTTCCTTTACTCTATTTTTCTTTAGGCAAAAAAGGGATAAAAAAATATTTACGTTTTTTCTACATTAGCTGGATTTATAGCCGTAGAAGTATGTGCACGTATTTGTCAATCATATAAACTCTCACGGTATTTCCGGAGTCAATCAGCCGGCTCGAATGGCTCTTGTAGCGATCAAAAAGGCCCGCGGAGACTTAGATCTGATTACTTGTTGAAGTTTGGTCCAAATCAATTGGGTAATTTCGAAGTTCTTCTATTTGTTCTCCTTTTTATTGAAACCGTTCAAGACATGATGTTTGAAGTAGATTTAGAATACAACCTATTCTGCTCGTAGCATATATGAATACTGAACAGGTCTCGCATCTCGAAGCGAAGTGCGAGCGGTCAATAGTTACATAACTGCACAGCCATTGTGTTGAATTCAATTGATCTTATGCACTTAGTTAAATTTATCGTTACGTATTGATTCAATGGATGTGTCGTCATAGATGGCCGATATTACAATATCTGTTTTGGGCTTCGGTATTGTTTGTATGTCTATGGATTGTGCTATATTGTTCGGAAACACTTGTGACCTCCGGTCGTTATGGTCCGAACAATAGGATAGTTTGTCATCGATTCTATTCTCCAAACTAACGCTTAAAATCGCATTGTAATAATCTAATGTAAACTGTCCGCCAGGTGGCTGTTGGACTCTTTAGGACACGGGGGTCTAGATTTGAATCCCGTACGAACTTCCAATTATCAAAAATCATGTGGAAATTTGTTATCACTTACTTTGCTGAAAGAAAGCTTAGAAAGAAACTGAAAGAGCAGAGAAGAAAATGTACTGATCCTTTTTTATCTTTATTTGTGAAAATAATCAATTAACGAGTCATAGTTGCATCGCCCAGGGACATCAATTATTACTTTAAAGATATCATCTACGTGTTACCAGCTAAGAAAGAAGGCAAAAAATAATAATACTCTCAAGGCCTCATCGGGAACAAGGCGAGACGTGGCGATAAATTTACAACTCGACAACTGTCACTTAGTTACAGTTATTTTATTAAAAAATCTTTCTTTTTTCTTCCAAAAATTAATTTCCCTTTCTGATGGATTATTTTAGAACAAATTGCTTTTTTCACGCCTAGTTGTAAAAAACAGTGATTTTCCAAACAAAATTCAATTTTAGTTAAAACTAACGCTGTAAAAAGTTATACGAGCAAGCCTGGCTTACAAAGGAGTGGATTACGTAGACAGCCGTCAAGACCATACAAGGGTTACCAAATCTGCTCTGAGACTGAGCAATGAGGGTGAGGCTTGAACATGATTGACATTTTAACCAAAATGTAAACGAAAAAAACATGTTTAAAACGAATTTCGACCCAGAAATAGCAATAGCGCTGGTAGCTGAGTATGATCGTATACATGGGATAATGTTTCTATCCATCTCGTCTGCTTTTCTTTGGGAAATATTTTGCAAATAACCAAGGTTTGAACTGTGAGTTCTCAAAGCGAAAGGCCCAGGTTAAAACTCGCATTCAATTTACAAAAAAATGTGACCCAGTAAAATTTATGAGATAACACAAAATAAAAAAATAAAAATTGAAGACAAATTGAGACTTGACTCCTCTAGACTCCTCTACCATTTAAACCATTTTGAACTGGGTTCAATGTGATTATGAGCGAACTGGCGTTAATAAAATGGTTGGGTAAAACTTCAGTTGAATGTTTAGGTTCTTAACATAACCAAGATCGCCGCAAGGAATCACTCTTCTCAGTAAAGAGGACTGACGGCTGTAAAAGCAAGATAAAACAACAGACTCGCGTCTCAACTAAATCACACAGTACGAGTTATTACCGCCGAGATTTGCGGCCCCAAAACTTTATGTGACAGGAATAGCCTATTTGTCTACAAGGAAAACATCTTAGTCTGCTCACTTGTAGTTTTAGATAACTACAGGAAATATATGGCGCGTGCGGGATCCAAAAAGCGAAAATTTAAGGACGGATTGTACATCTGTTTTCCACTCTAAATACTACTACGAACTCTCAATAAATGTTCTACCCCATTCTTATTACATACCAAATTCTTAGCTATAGTCTTGGAGAAAACGACAATTTATAGTTAAAATTTTAATTTCTTATTCGTTCTAAAAACTGTCGATTGAATACTAAATAAGGTAACCTTGTCTTTATGGGCTTATTTTACACATTTTTTCAGTGTTCTTTCGAATTTGGAGTTGGTCTTTTTAGTGTTGTTAATTTTAAGTTTTACAATATTTTTAATAGTCCTAAAATCTAAAATTTTGTATACAATCGAATAAGACCATTTGCAAACTTATGAAGAGACAGAATTTTAAATGAAATATGCATAAAACATAAAAATGTGTTGACAGGCAGGTGGTACCTAAGTCGCCATACGACTTATCGCGTCCCGGCCGAGGGCTTGAGGTTTTCTGTCTATCTTGGTCGGCAACGCATTGGTGATGCCGTTATCCATGGGCGACAGGGATTTCTCAACGTCAGATGGCGTATCAACTGTTGTAAAAGCTATTAAAACGAAATGCGTTGTTAATAAAATTATCTCCGTATCCGAGATTAAGCACAAATCTATTTCACAGTTAAAATTTCTACGCTACACGTTATCCGTCAGGCCTACTAACGTCCATCAAGTTACAAATAAACCATAATATGCACGAGAAACAATAGCCATATCTAGCCCATTCAGTTGCCGTAAAACCGAAAAATTACAGCAGCAAAATTCCGCCTCTAAAATTTGCATCCGAGGCAAATTAATTTTGAACAGGTTTAATTTGTTGCAGCAAAATAAACGCATATGAATAGGCCGCAATTCACTTAAAATTTCACTCCATTTTGGAGTGTATTATGCTTTCATTGCTCGTAAATGCAACTTCGCGAAACTAAGAGTTGAATGTAATGCGCGGCATTTCAACGGACGCTACGAGTACTTATAAACGAAGCAGAGTCAAGAGGCTACGCTTACAGGATCTAGGTTCAAGTACTTCACTCATCTCTGATTTGTGGGCATATTTTATGTGGATTTAGCTGTAACAAGTCGTGGAGCTGGGAGACAGGTTCCAGGGTGAAAGCAGCCGATGTTAGCTAAACATACAAGTATATTTGACACCAAAGGTTCCCTCACCAAATGACAAAATGACAGGAGATAGAGTGGAATCTGCATTAAAGTTGTCTCTCCAGCACTCCGACTGAAACATGTCACAGGCACGTGGTAGGTAAAATTCTCTATCACCTCTTGCCCATACTATTTATTCCATACTAATATCATAACTACCACAGTTACGCTTTCAAGGCTAAGCCAATTGGATTAAATTTGGGAATTAAAAATAGTTAAAAAGCCAGTGAATTACACACGCACTAGTTTTTTTTGAATCAACACCTAAAGGGTTCAAATATGGCATGAAAGTTTGTGTGATAAATCTAACCGCTTAACCAATATCAATGAATTTTCTCAGGGACGCAATTTTAAACATAGGCTACTTTTTTTCATAAACCAATCGCTAAGGGGCTGAATCAGGGGAAATATTTAATTTTCCGTAGTGAAGCGAAGACGTTCACCAGTTTATATTATAAGCGTACATTTTCTCTATAGAAAAATATGCATATCTAAAGGTACGGCCACCAAACCTGTGTTTATGGATTTTTAATCACCACTTCAAGAGGGACTGCAATCGAAAATTTACACTAAATTATTTGAAAACCGTAATTAAAGCAACTTAAAGCCTTATATTATTGTTTAAAACACTTAACAAGTCTATACATAGATTATCTGAATCGTTGAATGGGTGCAACTGAATTTAGAGGGCCCCGTACCGGTTAGAATGATGGCTATTACATTAAAAGCTTGTGTACGATAGTGGACTCAAAAGGCTTTATAGACAGACAAGTCAGCCAATTATTGGATACATACCCTTGCAGGAATTCCCCTTTCATTTTGTGTAATTTCTCAACTTTAGCCCTTTGAGTCTAGGGTTATTCATCGTAGTTCTAAACGGGAAATACGCTACACTCCAGAATTACCTTTCTGCGTAAGTATTTTACACAAACATAAATAGTGATTCACTAAAACTTTTCATATAACTTTCTGCTACAGTACTGATAAATAGCTTTTATGCTTTTATAGGCAAAGCTTCTTTGAGAGTTAAGGAGAAAAATTTTGGTAAATGGAGCATATCTCTGTGTGTAAAAATATATCAAAATCTTCCTTTCTTTAGGGGTTTTGAGGGGTGTTATGAGTTTAATAACATCCAAAACTTCTTCATTACCATCCTGTATCCAATGACCGTCTCTTCATAACAATAAGTTGCAGGAACCACGCCCATAGACCAACTTTTAATGATACCTTATTATGTGCAGGGGACACATTAAAAAGTTTACAAAACCGTCATGCTTCAGGATACAGAAACGTGGGGATTCATCGATTTAGATGTACGGAAGTTACACGTGTGTCTAAGGATTGTGCATTTCTAAGGATTGTGCACTTTGAATTTTTATTTTCCATTGTTTTAACTAGAAATTGCTCACAGACCGATGAAACGCCCGCATGTAAGTCGAAAAATGACAAGGAAAACCCAAGAGTCATCGTGATAAAATCTAAATAATGTTATATACAGAGCTCAAACTACCTTCGGATCTGTAATCTGAATCATTTCAGCGGAATAAGCATTAAAGTTAGATAAACAGATAGACAGAGCAACATTTAAATTGTAACCCTGACACTACAACCAGAGGCGACCACTGCTTATTAATAACATTAAGATAATTATCTCAACGATGTCCTCGGGTAACGATTGTATGGCTATCTTTGTCATCAATATACAGCTGATATCACAGGCTATTTACGGGCGATCGTTGAGATTGCGATGTCCTACATGTCCTACTATCTGCTGTGAAGAGCCGATGATTTATTAAAGTCGATAAATCGGCCTCAAGATGACGTCTGTCAATAACGGCTGTTCTCAACGTCCTACATGTCCATAATTCTCAAATCGATAACCAAGACTAAATGGAATTAGAAGCAAACGATTATTCAGCACTGCCTTCCACAAAAGTACAAGACCGGGATTATTAGTGATAGTTAGTCTTGTTAGTTGTTGTATCAATCCAGTTCGTAATTGTTAGTAAGAATCTGGTTCTAAATTCTTGCGGACGAAAGCATCGAGCCATATAAACGAAGTGGTAATTGATGAAACGAAGTGATAATTTGATAACGAAGTGTTGGTTAAACTAATTTAAATTATTTTTTTCTTTCATCATCAACTCACTGTAAGCACCAATAGTTAGACCCCTTGCACTGTTAAACGCATACATTTTTCGTTTCCAAAGTATCCTAAAATACCTTACATAACCAGTAACCACGCCAAGTCCCCCAACAGATGTATAAAGGTCACAGAACAATCTAATCATACCGCGGTACATAATTGACGAACGAAACCGACCAAGAAACCTTTGTTGCCTGTGTGCAAAACGAAAAATTAACTTCAAATCTAATTGGGTATGGAACGACGTCCCAGAAGCAAGCATCGAAGGTAATAAGCCAAGATTTACAAAGCCGATTCGAACCGGAACACAATATGGGACGCGGCGGCGGTTAACAAATTTCCTATTGAATTTAATAAATTGGTAAGAACATTGTTAACCTTTCCCTTTGAGAATATTGCTGTACAGCGAACATTATCCCGTAGGTAACTTGATCTAGATTCATTAACCATGTCTGAAAAGAACGTAATTAGGTTGGGCGGTGTTTGAGTTGTTATAAGATTTGTGTGCCAAGTTGATCGAGTAATTTTGTTCGTTTTAAAATGAATATGCATATTTTATTTAATCGTGGCGAGTTTTATGAAATTTAGGGAATTAAGATTGCAAACCAGCTTGAAACACGACCATTATACTACCGCCCATAATTACTACGACAAACTTAAAGTAAGACACAAATCGAGACTAGGATGGTTAGACCAGTTAGCAGATGGTGTCAGAACTCAGAACAATAGTTGGTTAGATTAGCTCACTGATTGTTAGTCCTTGAGTTGTTGTTAGTTATAGTCCACTTACTAGTCAATTGAAGCTGTAAGATCTGTTTGTTTGTTTAAACAGGCAAATCTAAAGATCTACAGATTCGAACTGAATATTCTTTATATTTTTTATAGTCCATTTATCGAGGGCTGTGGGCTAAATAATACCACACTATATTATGACCACCACTCTATGTGTGACCTATAGGTGCGGTGCGGATCATCAATAAAAAATATTGTAAAAAGTATTACCGGATCCATACCACTGATTGTGTAGCCTGATGGTAAGTGACAGCAAGGCATCAAATCATGATCGATACGTTGCCGGCCAAGAAAAAATTAAAAATAAAGAGATAAAATTTAAAAGAAAGAGAAAGAAATAAATTAGAAAGAGCTAAAGGTAAAGCTTTAAAGCTATCTGCTGAAAGCAAGCGATTTGTAATCAACCAGTTAGGTTTTAGCCTAACAACACTGATTTACTGGATTATTGTATTTAATATCGTAGAAAAACTCAATACGACCAATTACATATAATGACTGTCAACAATAAGTGATATTCTGTCTACAAACCTAAAAAAATAACATGACATGAAGAACAGAAACGCTGTTACACTTTTGCATTATCCAAGAATGCTATATCCGTGTAAATTGGTTACGTGTCTGCCACAAGTCGCGCGTGACGGGGAAGGGTACATGCGTTTTATTGTTACGGGAAACGTTTTAGGGTGTAATTAAAAGAGGGCATTAAGTAGCTGAAGGAATGTTGTCTTTCAAAATATTCGTCAAAAGTTATTAAGGATGAAAAAGTAAAGTAGGGTTTGCTTAATTAAGAAGTGCAAACAATTTCTTTCATGAACAATAAAAGGTAAGGGAATGTAAAATGTTTGAACGGTGTTAAGTTGTTAACATTAAGTCATATAAGCCGATGATAAATGATGATCCGAAGGAATCGTTAATACAGCGAATATTATGTAGGAATTATTGTTAACGTAGCAACATATAATGTTTCTTGAATTCCGAACTGAAGCGTAAACTCATTTGTAAACATTAATAAAAGAAAAAACTGTAGGTTTTGACAATTACATACATAATAAAGAAGATGCTACAAGAAGAATAATTATATTTCATGACCATTTTTGTTTTATTTCCCTTATTTTATAACGAAGATAATTTACTAATTCATGAAACTAGAAATGACTTAATATAGGCCTCAAGCTACTTCTCAAAACTAAATTGGCTTTGCTCAACATAATTGAGATGCCATATTAATTTCCTTATGAACCTATTTACGTAAAGGTCAACTATCTCAACGATATCAAGAACATGACATTACTTTTAACTAAAGTATCAGGTAGGTACAAGAGTATAAATATCCATACTTACAACAGAAGCAGAATGAGGGTCGCCGTTTTGTGCTCACCAGTTGGCGCCACCGACGAGGTGAGGTCTTGCTGTCAAAGCCCGCCCATACATAAACAGTGACAAATGACATTCAGACAAGCGAAAAGTGACAGACAGACCTCACTTTTCACTAGCGCCTCTAGCGGAAAATTCACACGCGGTTACCCTCATTAGATAGCGACGCAGAGATTTTGACAATGAGAGAGCAATTGACACCGAAGCATGTTCTGATGTTAAAACAAAAGACGAGAATTGCGGATGTAAAAATTAACTGGCGTATTTAAATATCGAAGCGAAAAACGAAAGCAGAGATTTAAGTTACAGTTTTATAGTAAGGTACAACGGTATACCGATGTAAATCGATTACGTGTGTGTCTTAAGTCGCGCGTGCCGCGGGTACGGATCTTCCCGGTCGGCGGATTTACATGTGTTTTAATGTTAAGGGAAACGGTCCCGTATAATGTCTCCTGGAAGCCATTTCGTACGTACCCTAAAATACCTCGTTACTAAATATGGGTCGTTATGAAACGGTTTTAAAACACCGCTCCGGGCTGTGGCTTCAAGGGCAAAAACTTTGAAAATATGTATATCATCTTTGAGTTTCATGGCCTGATTTATTAGCTTTGAATCTTGGGATTTAAGATAAAAAGGTTGTTGGGTATTTAGAAAACAAAATATTAAGGTTGATATTCAGCTCTGTTCCACTTTCATTGTCCTCAATCGAATCACGTCTGAACGAAATGCAAATATTTTCAGAAAATGCCTAAATCTAGGCATTTTCTTCTATTTTCACCGCTATTATAATATTAAGAAAATAAAAGACTGTTGTGTGTCACTAGAAAACTTACATTTACTAAGAACACCTGTGTGCTGTCAGCAGAAATTACATACCTACTCATGAATCAATGTCTTTGTCATCCTTAGATGGCTATGGCTGATGATTATGACAAAGACATTTAGCTTCATTTATTAGATATTTAGATTCGGTCATCCTTCATAAGAAACAAATTTCACGTAGGTACCTTGAACATATCTCCAATAATTTCTTTGGAAATTTCGAGACATTAAAGAGGTATGATGTAAAATATTTTCATGAACTATGTCTGGTTTTTGAGGTTCCATCAAAAAATAACAAAAATGTTTCATATTGTGTGTTATTTATGGCATCCACGACACAGGGAATCCTACTGACTGTGGGGCTATGAGTATGTATTTTTTTTATAATAGTAACTCACGAGATGGTCTTTTGTTACCTGGACTAAATAAAAACATCTGTTTAACACTACGTTCTGAGGTGATTTCTAAAACATTCACATAATATTTGTGGCGGGATAATTCGGTAAGCCAAGCATGTCGTGGAGTGAGATTGCTTCCACGTGGATACACGCATGTTTTAATGTAACGGGTAACACGTAAAGGCGTAATGATCTTTTTGGATGACAGTTGCCGAGCGATGATATTACTGAATATGGAACGCTTACATTGCGGGTTATAAGGAGGCTAACGCAAGTGAGAAAAATCTGTGTAACAAAAAAGTACGTAATCCTTCCAGCTCTAAGGGTTTATCTGGCTTGATATGTCAGTCAATCGCTGACGTATAAACTAAGCCTAATCCCTTGGAGCTAATACTTGAAATTTTGACACAAAACTCCTTTACGTAAACTAATTTTAAATTATGTATTAACGTTTTATAGTCGTTTGTATTGTGAATTTCGGATTACAGTTCTCCGTTCCAAAAGGTATGTAGGAAGGTTCCGCGCGTTTTTGAGAATCTGAATAACAATATTTTATTTCGATATCCAGTAAAAACTGAAATTTATGTTAGGTTTCCATTAGTCTTCAAAGTTATTGAAGTAAAATAAATATCATTATAAACAACATTTTGTAATTAAGCCTTTTATTTCAATGCATAACGCATGCAAAAAACCTAAGTAAATAGTTCAAAGTCACGTCATTATAATACGTAACAATGTTGAAAGAATCTCGGTACATTATGAATCTGAATATAAATTATGGATTTTACTTAAAAAGGTACTACGTAGGTACTTATGTATTGTCTATTTCAAAAGTGGATAGTATAGAAATTGCTGATTTTTTTTTTCTTTGGCCATTTATTAATAAACTCAACACAATTTTATTGGGAATGCTTGCTAAACTGTAGTTCCGGTGCATATTTATATATGCAAACGGTGATTTCATTTCCAAGTAAGCAAGGGCTGAGGTTTTGACTGTTGACCTGAAACAATGAGAACGCGTTTAGTTATAGCTTATTGGGTTATGTATACTAGTGGATCATAGACCAGGGTCATGTCATAAAATAATAGACGCTCGCGCTCTGCTTCGGGAAATATGTTGCTTCGCTTCTATCAGCCGTAGCGTGATGCTACGGCTGATAGAAGCCTAAAGCTTTCCTTGATAAATTGACTATCCAACACAAAAACAACTAACGAACTAACTATGCTTGTGTAATGAACGCTTGTGGCAAGAGATAGTGACTACCATAAGTAGTAGTTCTCCTTTGAATGATGATTTTAAACCCTTCTCGGTCTGGGTGTGTCGTAGTGCAGCTGCATCTGCGGTCTCTTTTTAAATTTCTTGTCTGCTTTCGTGCTTCGGACAGCACATTATATCATCGATCCTGTTTTTTCGAAGCATCATGGACGCAGGAAGAATCACACATCACGTAAAGACCACACTTTGATTAGATTTGGAAGACGGTCACTTACCATTATATGGATCGTCTGTTCTTTTGTCCCTAATATAAAATAATCTAAAAATTGGTAAAACTTAATCATGATTAGTGATTAGTTAATTTAGTAAATCGTCGATGTAACAAGTTTACCTCCTTATCACAATTTTCGGAAACATTCTTCATGTGTTGCAGTTTCTTCGTATTCCGGAACACGAGTGGCATGACAGCAGTCATGAAGCCCATCTTGGAGTACTTGTTGTCGCTGACCACTCCAATCTGTTTAGTAATAGCCAAATAAAATGGTTTTACTCTCAGAAAACTGAAAAACTATATTCATACTACTTAAAGTAATATACGAAAAGGTATAGGAATCCGCCTACGCTGCACTTTGTTAAACGGGTTTACAAAGACTCATTTATTTCAGTCAATTTTATTTTCATAAACGTGAAAATTTAAATGATTTTAAATGATTTTATTCTAATAAATTGTGATTGGGACAAGTTTTATTGTATGAAAAAAGACTATTTCATTTATTTCAATAGCTGCAAAAACACTGTCAAGACCTTATTTATTATTAAGTAAACTCCGTAAAAATAAATACACTTGCATACCTGGATTTGTAGTTCGTAAACGTATTTTTTAGATCTATTTTATTTTATTTTTTTCAATAAAAGGAGGAGGTTCTCAGTTCATATTGATAGGTAATTCTATTTTTGTCAAAATGTAGTGCTTCACTGATCTTCTGATCCCATTTTAAAGAGTGACATCGGTATATTTATCGATTTTGAAATTTTGAAGTTTATTTTTTGTAAAAAATTAGTTAAGGTCAGAAATACCTTGTCCAGTAAGCATGTGAGGATGCAAGAAGACTTCTCTGGGTAGGGCGGGTCTTCCCGAAGGTGTTCCAGGTCGGATTCGGTAGCGTTCACCTTGGTCATGCACGACCGCGCTGTGGCCTTGAGGGTCTTGTGGATCATGGCGTACACTTGGTTACCTGGACATTGGATGAATCAGTTTTTGGTCGTAATTGTGAAATGGAAATTAAATTATTTCTTCGAAGTTGCTTCTAACAAACACTTAGGCGACTGTAACAAGTTCTTGACGTGAGTGATATTTAAAGAAAAACGGGAACTCCTAAGGTACGTAACCCTTTAGTAATGTCCCTTTGTATTTCTATTTTAGCTTTTATTTATATCTTTAGATGAGTCAATAATCAAAGTCATACAAATATAGAGCCGTAATTAATACTTATTTCGAAGCAGAAAGCTAAAAGCACTTTAAACTAGAAAATTAATTAAATTAGACTGAATTAAATTTACACATTCCATTCGAATCAAATTCAATCATCTGAAATCATGCCTACCGGATTTTCGATTGAGGGAGTTAGATACCTATTTGCAAAACATCAATATATTGGAAAAGTTCAAATACCTCCGACAGTCGGAGAACATTACCGATGAAAGGTAAAACGTAAAACCACATTAAGTACGAACGTATTTTCCGATTCGAAATCATTTTCATTGGAATTCATTTACGACTGTACGTGTTAAAGTTTTTCTGCCTGTCTGTGAATCTGTGATGCTTTCGCGGCTAAACTACTAGCCCTATTTCGATGAAGTTCGCAATTAAAATAGTTCAAGATTCACTAGGTAGGTTACTTAAAAACAACAACCTGAAATAGAGGATGAAAATGGAAAAGAAGACGAATTCCATTCGAGCAAAGCGGCGGGCGTATAGCTAGTAGAACATATTTTCCAGTGCAGCATGAAATATTTTATCAAAGCATAATGAAAGCCTCTTTATTGACCGCGGGTTCAATATTACAGATCGTTTATTTTCATTCAATGTTTTCATATCAATTTTCCGGCCGCGTCATTTTATTGGCGGTAAATCAGAAAAGATAAATATTGTGATAGTGGCCATTTTGAAAATTTGGAAAGAGTAATTAATCTTCTTTTTAATTTGCGGAGAATCAGACTGGCGGTGTTTTCCAGCTTGTTTATTTAAAAAGGAGGTGAAAAACAAGTTTTATTTTATACAGATATTGTATTGGAGAAATATTTGAAGAAAAATGCCACTATAAAGAAGCAATCACGATAATTGGAACGTTTCTGAATTGTGTATTATGATTTTCCCAGAAATCGTATTTTTGTGTTTTCTTTTCTTCTTGGTTACCCGGACACAACCCGAAAAATTCAAATCCGGAAAGAAAAAACAAAATTTACTAAGCCACAATAACAACAATTTGTAATACTTTTTCTGAATAGTCGTAAAGTTGTGGAGTTCGCAAACTTACTGTTGTCATGTTCAGCTGTAGCGATGTGAAATATAAACGCGTAAAGAAAAACTTTGAGAAGATCCATTTTCCACGTTCGATCCCACAAAATAATATCAAAATAATAAATCCCTATAATTCAGTGGCAGTTGGCCGCAGTGCTGATGCTGAACGATGCTATCTCTCCGGATGTATAATTTTCTGTATTCGCTGTCCGCCTACAATTATGTATGTCCGAACTATGACATCTGCTCGCCAATCGTCTCACAAGAAGCTGCAAGCGAGTAGCTACATAGTACTTCATTTGGAGCCCATTAATACTCTCAAGTCTTCGTTTAACTTATACTTAGAACGTTTTTTATGAAACTTAAGGTGGAAAAAGAGGATGCTGCATCACCATTTCGCTTCCGCCCGTGTGACAATTGTGGCCGACACAAAATAAGACTCTATTTATGGAGTAAGTAAGTACATTGATTTGTCCATTTTTCTTTCTATGTTGTTGATGAAACCAATAACAATACAGAAAATCATACGGAGAAGCAAAGAGTAAGTATATCTTTTTCTTTTTTGTCATTATTTTTAAAATATATTTTAAGGCGATTTTTTTTCTTGGTTACTAATTTAATTTTAAACTCCTCACATAAATTGATTGTCTGCTAGTAGCATAATTAAGTGTAATCCGTCATCACTCATATTAAATTAAAATAACACGACAACCAATCCCTTTTGAGCAGGATTGTACCTGTTCATTGGACCTTTTGAGTAAGACTAACATTCCTAATTTGCAAATGCATTGTAGCTTAATTATTTATAGCTAAGTAGCTCTTAGTGAGACAGCATGCAGTTTGCTGTGAGTTTGATTTACCATCAGCGATAGTCCGGGACAATTATGTTGAAACAAAATTAAATTAATTGATGCCGCAACCTAATGACCGCCGTTTTAATGTATCTACATAATGTCACATTGTATTTTGATATAACATGTAGGTACGTACCCTTACGGATGATTCACACATATCAGTGAAGTCACCGTTCCGTCACAGTACCGGCAAAGCAGTGCAGTGTCAGTGCTGACAATGCCGAGAATGTATGAAAAATTTGCCGGTACTGTGTCGGAACTGAGACTTCACTGATATGTCTGAATCGACCCTTATGCGTACTAATAATCTGACCAAGTTACATATTTAATAACGCCTATTAACTGGACTGACCATCCTAGTCCCTATTAGTCTTGTTCTGTTTTGTGTCGCAGTTGACATGGGAAGAATGATGCTGCTTATGCGTTTGCTGCCTTGAGTTCATAAAAAACATAAGGATTTTAACCATCGAATGTTGTATTGCTGATCAAAAGGATTTTTTATATGCCTTTAAAATATTTAGTATCCGGGTTTAAGTTTAACCTGATACTAACTATGTATCTGTTGATGGTTGAAGGTAACGGTAACCATTTACCTACCATGAGTTGGCTTCAGATCATAAAAAAGATAAAAATAACCTACAAAGAAAGATAGTAACAAAAATAGCATTCAGTCACTGCAGCTTCAATTTAACTATAAAAAATATCAAACCTCTTGAAAACCTTCGTGAACAGTTCTACAATTAATTTAATCACTTTATTGCTAAAAAAATATTCCGTAACGAAATGAAACGTTGAACGAAAGATAGAATTAATTCTCTCTGGTCACTTGAATCGGAACAAAAAATTGTTAATTAAATTGGTATTCAGATCGGGTCAATTAATAAGTCCTCAGGGCATTCGTGTTCGAATGTTCAAACGTCAAGATCTATTAAATGAGAACGTGAACATTTCTAATTTGGCTCCCTTGTTAGAACTTTTTGTTGCTCTTAGCCACTCTTGTCTGCCACTTCAAGAAGCGTAAAGTAAATTTCGATAAGTGCGTAATTTTTGATGGAGTCCCTCTTGCTTCGATACCTATTTTTGACGTGTATCAAGTGTCGTGTACCCGACATCGTTATTTGCTATTCGTTTTAACTGGCGATAAGAATAAGCTCTGCTTTGAATCCGGAAACCTATGCCTTATGAGCTTATTACTCACATTTGTTAAAATTTTCATCTAGAATTTTTATGATCTAGAGATTTGTAGTACCTATACTTGTAGCAATGAAAATGTTGATAAAAAATCTCTTACCAGAATTTGCGTTGTTTTAACTCTTTCGTATCCCGCGGGAATCAGTCCATTTCCCAACTCTGTGCATACACTTAACGATAAAAAGTTAAACGCACCATTAAGAAGTAGCATGGGAATAGACTTTTTTATAAATAGCATTCAACAAGCTTACAAAACACACATAAAATCTAAAAATAATATTTTGGCTTTTAATGGCGCAATAATAGCATTCATTTTTTTTTCAAACATCCTATGTACGGACAAAATCCAGTTACATTTAATATTATATTTAGTTATATTGTTTTATTATATTTAGCCTTTATTCCGTCCAATGTTCAAACCACTCGACTATATGCCCAAACGTAAAGGTCATCCTAAGTTTGTTGTATCTCGACGCGGACGGAATTTGAGGGCCCCGATAAATATCTACCTTCGTATTGTAAGTGTTCAGGTCAATACTGTCCCTATTTGTCGGGACAACCCCAACGTGACTAGACTGATGAATTGGTCACGGTTGTACAGTACCTAAACATCTATACTTAATATTTAAACTAAGTATGGAAGACATCTGTGAAAAATTGTCATTAGGAGTCCGGCGTATCTATAAACACAGATAGGTCCATAGACGTAAGAAAAAAAGACCTCTGGTGAGATGATAGCACAAAAACGTACGACTGTAGGAGGCTCAAGAACAAAATATGACCAGTAAAGTTGTTTGTCGACATAGAAAAACCGTCACACGATGCGAGACAGAGAACAGTATCACTCTGTGTCTGTTTCTCATGTCATTCGCGTTAGTTTTTGTTGTTCATCTTAAAATTTTGTATCCTTCTATGTCTTTGGCCTTGTTCTATAACAACTTTTAGAATGTCCGTCCGTTGTTCGATTCCCAGCGTAGCAAGAATTTTAACAAAGCATTTGAATTTCTTTCTTTTGTTTTTTTGTATATTTATTTATGTGTTGTTCATGGCCCTCATACCCCTGGGAATCCTGAAGCTATGTAATAATACATATAACTATTTAGCAAACGCTCTTCTTGCAGTTTTAAATACTTATAATTTATACATTAAATTAAATTTATAACTTCGTAAGCTACAAGTAGCAAGACAACCTACATCTCGAATACGTCGGTACCGCTCATAGGGGAATAACGCAAAGCTAAACAGTTATTCTATCTCGAATTCTGTTCTTAAATTCAACAACTTTAAGGGAATTGAAAAGCATTGCATAAATATCTGAATTTCTCCTTTATTGGGTAAGGTTTGCTGAGAAAACAATACTTAGAAAATTGTTTGAGGCTTTAACGGGAATGTTTTTATGTCGAGGAAGAATTCACCATATCATGATGGTCTAATATGCGAACTATGCAATGTTCAATGTGGCAAAGTTCTTACCAAATGGATGGCTTTTACCACTTACCATATCAAGTAAAGTTCCAATTGGTAATAACTGGAACTTGATTGACACGGTAATATTCATAAATAAACACATTCAAATTGAGAACCTCTTTATTTTTAACACATTAGACATTAGATTGAACTAGGTAGTATGTAGATACATAATAAATTGATGTTACGATTTGGCCCGCGCTGATTTACTTTTTATTTATTTTCAAGCAAACATTCATCCCTTGATGAAATTGTTATTGAAAACATTGAAAATGGCAATTTGTATTTTTAACTCCTAACAAATACCTACTAACTTTTATATTGCTTTAAAATCAACGGAAATTCGAACATTATTTCAACTTCTATTCATCCTTTTTAAAAAGGGTTTGCCAAAATAGAATGCTTAGGTACCAAACGGGCGATAAGCGCTAGAAAGCCGTACTATAGCGGCGAGTTTAAAAGTTGCTCTTAGGGATAGACTATAACAAAATCCCTTCGTAGCTGACGTCTTCTCCTCATACCTAAAGTAACTCTCTGCCAAATTTTTTGTTGCTTCGTAAAGCCGTTATTAAGTTTCACGTTTAAAGCGTGAGGTAAACAACCGCGCACTATGATTTATGTTTATGCTATATTTATGCTATGGTACTAGCTGTTGCTTGGCTTAGCCCAAGTAGAAGTACTTATTTGCTGATTTTCAAACAAAATTTCATCACTAAGTTTAGGCACCTCTTTAAGGGATTGATTTACCAAAAACCTTGATACAGTTGTTTCATTTTTTACTTATTTCTAATTTACTTAAGTGTTTGCATCATGGACACTCAAAAAAGACAAAATTATGATTATTATTTTCTAATTTGTCGTTTGTCTGAAGAACGCTAGAAATCTGTGCCTCGTGTCTTTAGGGCTCAACCTTTATCAGTCGCGAAAATCGTCAAATAATCTTAAATCTCGGAATTAAAGACACTCTTAATGAATCCGCCGCGTTTACGAGTCCAACTATAGACTTGCTAATTAGGTACTTATTATCACAGAATAGTCGAAAGAAAATAGGTATATTTTTTTAAGAATATACGAAACTAATAGACGAGCCATCTGATTGGAAGTGGTCAATAACGTCAAGGTCCACCAGTAATACTGATTAGTATCATAACTTTTTGTCGGCCGAAAAAGAAGCAAGATTACTGCCGCTCCGATATTACAAAATACGTCACTAAAGATGGATATGGTTTTGCTTTTAAATCCATATAACTACATTGTGTAATGACGTTATAAGTTTATAGTAAAAGTTTTAAACGAAACTCTATTTTGTTCATAATAAAAACTGTTTAAAAAATAAAAAATAATTTTATCTTTTTAAGTTATTGCTTGTTTCTTAGACTGTTCAGCGTTCATTTCATTTATTATTCTCTCATTTCATTATCATTTCAAATTACTTTCGTTATACCTATTTTATATTACCTACCGAATCCGAACACCTCAGTATCGGGCGCACTATTCACAAGAATTATTTTACGGACTCGCAGGCAAGGGAATTCGATTCGAACTTGTTCGATTTACAGAATGAGTCAAGAGCTCTATGGACACGGAATACGTATTGGGACATGAACAATTTCCGAGTGAACCGGTCTAGTTTCCGACCTACAGTCCTTTGTCAAAACTCTAGACGACGCCTCTGGCACTTCGGTGACTCGATTGAGAACCCCGAAAACCTTAGGTACTCTACCCCTAACCTTAGGTAACCTTAGGTAGGTTTGAAACTCTTAGGTATAATTAATACCTACAGGACAGCTTTTGATATAGTTGAGATACATTATAGTAGATCGCATGGGATGAATCATAATTTTATGTAGGTATGCAGTTTTTATCGCTCATAAAAAAAATGTGTAGTTGTCAAAAACTACACAAAACTTGGCAATAAAATGAGCCCATCATCATTGTACCGTAGACGAAGTCTTATTACGCAATATTAGAGATAACTCAAAACTACTCGTCAGTTGTCGTCATGACAAGCACGTTTGGATTTTAAAAAGATTCATGAAAATCGACACACACAGATAAAGTGCACGATGTAACGAACATATAAAATACAGATGAGAACATCCACCATTTTTGACGTCGGCTAAAAAGTTAAAACTCTGCTGTTAAATGAGTTATAATGAACCTAATTATGGTGCAGTGCACACTACGTGACTATTACATTACCCGTCTCGTCTATAGATGGATAGGTACAATAGATAGTTCTGTGTTATTGTGGCTAGGTGAGTCGATACATGTATTAATGATTGTGAGAGTGTTGTCAGAATAAAGGATACTAAATTACAATTTCCTCATATTTGAGGACAATATGTATATTTCTTTTTCCTGCGTTGTATAATAATTGTGATCTATCATAATGCGGGTATAAAATAAAGTAATATTCCTCTGATTTATGGTTATTAAGAGAGAAATGAGAATCTGTGAAAAGTGTCATACAAGAAAGAAAGAGGTATATTTTTAAAACCAAACCAGGACCCTTTGAACGGAGAATGGTCGCATCCATTTAAGGAAGAAGTAAGTAATAAACTTGATTAAATAAATTATATTCTTGTTTGTTTTATTGTTGAGTTTATATTATTAAATTTGTTCGCTGCAACTGCGTTCAGTATTTACCAACGCGATAGAATTCTAAACGACGAAATTTGCAGACAAAATAGGTATTCGCAGCTTAGACAAGGTTTGTAGCGTGTCTCGAAATTATCCAGGTGAGATGAAAATGAGCAGACCTTCTTGTAAATTTATACTTATACTCGTACATAGTATGTTTTTCGTAGACACCGTCGCTATACATATTAAAATTTATGTGTCTGTCCGTAATTCCGAAGTAAATGTGCTTTCTCAAGTGCTTTTATAGTTATTTACATGATACTAAAATACAAAGTAGTTTTTTATTTTTATTTTTGTCTGTCTGTCTTTCTGTTCGCCGGTTCAATCGGTTTTGATCCATCAAAACCAAAACCTTACTTACGTTGCTACGATACTTATTATCTTCGTTTAACCTCCCACTTAAACGAAGCCACGCGAATAGCTAGTTGGTTCAATAAACATTTTGAATACTAAATTCCAAATTTAAACGTAAATTTACATCGTCGAATGAATATTTCAAATGGCCAACGGCGCAGCTGGTGTCAAATCCTTTCATTTGAGGAGCATTGTAACACGATGTCACTATCAAATCGTGTATTTTGCTGAATAAGCAGTGCATTAAAATTGGACACATTTGCGCTCGTTATCATATGTTGAGTTTAAGCTCGAAGGACCAGAATGTTTACTTTGTTTTTTTAATATTCATAACTTAATTACTCACATATTTTTGTATATCGACAGCATGGCCCATTATAATTAAGTATTAACATAACTTTATTTTCATCTACTTTTATATAAACCGTTAATTTAAGCGTCTTGTCATAAATAAAGTAAAAATACCTCCGTCGGCTTATTTTTTAAGTTATTTAAATTATTTAAAATTAAATATTGTCAAATATTAAAGTAATAAGACGTAAAAACTTCATTAAAAAATAATAAAGGTTGTCTGGAAGAAATTGCTGTTCAGAAATAGGACCGCCTTTAGTGAAAATTCCTTTTATTAAATTTATTTTTAATATTCTGTAAGTACACAATAAAGATAATTTGTATTGTATCTATTGTAAAAATGTACCTACTTTAAAACAAGTACATATGTGATACTCGGTAATAACCATTATTTTTAACCCTTAAACAACCTGTTGTTGACGTTTCGTATCGAAACGAACCGTTGCGTTGCCGCCTCACCGTATCCGACCGCTACGATAAAATCATAATGAGCGATTTAAACTACATATCGGAAAGAGTGACCGATTTAAATCAGCGAATATATCTTTCAAATGGGCCGCGCAATTCCAACCAGGGTTGTGTTGAAACCATTAATTTGACGAGCGATGTAACACAGAGCGGCCGCCAACAAATTGAACATTTAGTCGGGCGATAGCCGCATCCATCTAGACCCAGGGATGGACACTGGCGTTAATAAATTGGTAATACCTGCTGTAATTATATAAATGAACCTATTTATTTCGGGATGACTGTAATAAACAGGTCGTTATAATATATCGGAGTCCGTAGTGTAGTGGCGTTATAAAAGATTACTGATTTTCTCTGTTGTTCATGGAAAGATTTTAAGGTAAATATAAATAGTAATGTCATGTCTTGGTAACAATATAAGAGAGAGGTTTACCAGAAAATTGGCTTCATCGCCCTTCAGAGTGCATGGAAAGCCGTTGGTCCCGTCTGCTATCTTTAGATAGGCATCGTTAAACTACGACGAAGAACTTCTGATGGCATATAGGCTTCCGATAATTTGTGGATGAGGAGTAGCCCCTATACCCATCCGTATACCGTTACAGCGTGGTAGAGTATGCTCTGGGCTTCTTAAGTTATGAAGAGAAATCCTTGGTTAGTAGTGGGCCATTATTGTGCTGAAGCAAAAAAGCTCCATCCGTCATTGAGTCCAATAGGTAAACCGCGATCATAAGAGTTGACTATCAAACAAGGGCTTGTTGGTTCATCCATTGAATCGATTTCACGGCAATAGGCACTGCTTTATCTCAACATCTAATGATGCGTTACTTACACAGCTTTTTGACAAAGTTTTATCGCTAGATAACAGTCGCTAACCCTTGTCGGAGTTCTAGTAAAAAGGCGACATAAAAATTTCCGACACTTTTGGCAACTAAATCTACCAATTCGCGAAGGCCATTATAGACTCGAAGCCAACTTCAATATCCGAGCTGAAATATAATTTCACTTGTTACTTCCAAGTTTCTTTATCCTTTAAGTATCTCCAGAACATTCAGTATGTCAAGAACTCGAGTACTTACGTCCCGGGACCTTTCTTTCATCGTAAAGAAGACATTTTTAAACGCAACATGTAAAAAAGACGTTACGTTTTACTGAATGCTTGTGACATAAAGTCGTAATGATATGAGTTCTTATGCTTACTGTTTATATTACTTTGTAGCCTGTCGTCGATTTCTTTTTATTAAATTCGAATCTTGTATTCATCTTCTGATGGGTGATAAGGCCTTGCCAAAGAAATACTTGTCTTATCTAATAAACTATTGTTTAGTTTCTCTCGACGTACATATCTCGTCGCTTTAAATATATTGTAAAGTGTGTATAATTATTGCAGGCACTTTTTTCAAATAGGTAATATTTTATATGTAGTTTGTTTTTAGCGTCGAAATAAATGCTCTTTCTTCCGTTTCCTTCCTTAATAATTCCAAATACAAACATTTTCTTGTTAACATTTAAACCCTCCTTTTTACATCAATAAGTAACAACACAAACAACTATTTTTTCAATAAACTCCATTAAATCGTGTACAGTTCGGGTTTACTAGCAGCGCACTGACAATACAAGATTCAATTTAGCAAATGCTGGCAACGAACCCGGAACTTTTAGCTCGGTACGTGATCCGTTTGACCCAATTGCACTTGAACTAATTTATCTAATAGATCAAGACTTGCTTGAGTTAAAGCCTATCGGATTAATGTGGCTCGTTCGTGGAAGCTCCTTAAGAAATTCGCTTTGCTATTAACGATTGTACGGTACGGGTGGTTTAGTGGTTTTAAAGATAAAGTTGATATGGTTGACGCTACTTTAACAGTAAATCATACAAGTAATTTACTATTTATTGTGTTAAAAGTATCGTGAGTCATAAGACCTTTGCACAAAGAGCTAATTTTTGCTTTTGTTTGTTGTTACATGCATATGGATACCTTAATATAACATTTTAATAATGAATTGCGTTCTGAGTCTACGTATGTGTTCTTGTTATGTCTGTTGGCCATGGCACCCGCAACAAAGTGAATCCTTGTGTAGAGCTATGAGTGTGTAGTGTTTATTTTAGCTAAAACTATATTAAGTAATGAAGTGCAATATGTTGAACGCAGTAACTTAGCCTGTGCGCTATACACTGCGCTGCATACGTGTAGATACGAAGGCTTTGATGAAGTGTTGCCTGCGGGTGAGTCATGGCCTAATAACTGTCAAACACACGCCGCACGGCACACGTACGACCGACGTGCGATCTCGTAGCGACGACGACGTACCTACATAATAATGTACATTACCGTGGGTTACCTTTACTACCTAACTAACTAACGTTCTAGATTCTAAACTGGTCTAACCATCGTAGTCCCTATTTTGAGTCTAATCCTAGTCATAGTTTTCATTGGTGGTAGCGGAAGGATGGTACGGCATGCTTGTTTGCTATCTTACTCCAATAATAAATAAGTTACAAAAGAACAACCGATCAAAAATCTATGAGTAGGAGTAACTCAAAAACTATTCGTCGGATGTCGCTCTTTGTATAGGATCAGACGACAAGCTGGTGCTTTCGAATAAATTATAAAAACTTTAATGAATAAGATTTTGTTGCATTTTCCGCGGGAACAGATGTCTAAGTGATCGACAAAGAAACGTTGAGCAAAAAGCTAATATTAGGTATGCACATATTCTTTTAATTGATATTTCTCTTTAAAACATCATATCTCTGTTGATTGTGACACCGCATTTGACTTCTTTTCGTGTAGTTTTATCACTAGCGGTTAGCCATCGAACCGCCAAATGTGTTGTTAATGCCCCGCCATTTAACCTTACAACCAATATGATTTTAACGATAAGTGTACTTAAGCACTAATCTGACAACATTATCGTACTAATGTATCGTAGGTAGGTAAGTATTCTAAGTAAACGATTAGGAACCGAACAAGATAATTCAATATCTTCCTGTGGTCTGCACTGTTACCAATAGCATTTGATAAGTAGCCTAGGCCTAGACTAATCACGTTAAAGTAAAACTTATTACCGAACTAAAAAGTTCTGATTACATTCACTCGATTTTATTGTGTTCAACACACGGGAATGTAAGCTTTAAACAAAAGATAGAGAGGTTATTTTGACGTGAGAGAACAGAGAAGTAGTTGTGTCATGTACCGCACGTGCGTATACCCAGGGGAAGAGGGTATAGGATCTTCATTAAACGAAGGGAGGGGAGGGTCTGACACGTTTCGTTCAAGCTACATCACTTCACCTAGTTTACGTATCACTCAAAAGGTTGAATGAATTTGCTGATACCGACGTATATGTTAAGCGATTTTCGACTCTATCGCAATGAGATAAAGACGTAATGAACCGTTGAGTAAAACGATGCGGTTGCAGAGAAATTTGGGCTGTAGTGGCGGAATACGGCGTCTACCGTGTAGCCTATTGTTCATTTATAAATTCGATCGTTTTGTATGATGGATTACATGGAATTAGTTAAGCCACGAAGTGTAAGTCAGGCTCTACGTATCTTCATATTTTGGTAGCGAATGTATGTCGTGAAACAAGGCTTCGTGCTTGATATTCATCTTGAATAATTTTAAAACAAAACTGACTTCGCGAGATAGAATCCTTGGCATAAATACAGAAAACTGTTCGTCAGAATTGTGTTAGTGGGGTGGGTTCCATGTTTTCAATCCGCTTCCAAAAAGGAAGAAGATCTCAATATTGGTGTTTGATTTTTTGTATGCTTAGATATTTTGTGTAGGTATATTATGTCACCTCGTAACTTTTTAATAGGTAATTCAGTTTTTAAAAATTTTATCATATTGGCTGGTGCTTGTCATGTAGTCCCATTTAAATGTAAGTGACATCTGACGAGTTTGTTTGAATTATCCCTAAAAAAACTAAACGTTGTTATTTGTTTCAAAATTGGCTCAGTTCTTCCAAGTGCTTGGGCCTAGCCCTTCTTTTACTTTTAGATAAATATAAAAAAATATATTTGATAGTTCACGAAAAATTCTCGTGTATTTTTTATATTTGAGTCTTTAAAACATTCGACATTCTCGAAGTAGACGATTGTTTTCTTGTGACAATTGGATTCTAATTCTACTGAGTAGGAGTCGGAATACCAAATACCAAAAAATTCCATTAAATTTTGTCAAGTAAAAGTAGGACCGGGAACAAAGTATTTTAGAAACGATGACTCCTGAAATAGAATGAATGAGTTTAAGTGAGACCCCGCAATTCATCACCCACAACATAAGGTTTATTAAAATTTGCTACGTACCTATAGTTCTCAATATTCTTCTATGACGGTTTAGCAGGGTATTAAGGGTAAAACCGCAGCAAGCAGACAGACTTTTATGGATATACCTATGTATGGCTTAAACTGTTGTGGTGAGAGACTAAACATAAATAATCCTCGGTGGATAAAGTTGAATTTCGTATCTGATAAATCACATACCCAACTAATTTCAACAACGCAAAGATTTTCAATACTTTTCTGTATGAAATTTCTTCTTTCCGTGAATGCTGAAATATGCCTGACCTATTTAGGCATAATGTGGGCTGGGCGTCGTAAAGACCTAGCCCACGCTTAGCCTGGCAATATTTCGGGTCATGATACCCAATATCTTTGCGAGCACACTTTAGATGTGTGTGTAAGAAACGGGCCTATATTTTCCACGACATATAATCGCGGATTAAATGGTTGACTCTCGTGACTAACATGTCTCGAGTTCTGTGATTTATAGAGTACATTAAATAGTCCATTTTTATTATAGAAAGAAAGAGAAAGATTTATTAATGTCAATTACACATACCCATTCATGTAACTTAAGTAAACTTAAATGTAAGACACAACTTTGAGTTGGCAGCAATGTAAACGTAGGTACGTGTGTACACTTTGGCAGAAAAATATTGATATATGTTAGCCTTGCTCGAATGGCCTATAGTACCTCATGTCCTCACATCTGGATACTAATGGTTTTTCTTCTTTCTTCATCACAACACGTAAGTCGGTAATATTTTGATGTGCAACGACGCAATTTTACCATCAGGTGGCAAGTTTTGACAGCTTTTTACATAATAAAGCCATCACCAATTAGTGAGACAGTGATAGACGATGGCCGATGATGATAAATTATTTTCTTAAGATTTCGCCACACTACTCCGCCGAACTGATTAATGTTTATCGAAGCGAAGCACAAAGCTTTTAATAAAGTTTGTTACGCAGTTTTGTAAACGCTACGTCGATTGCCTCTTTTTTCGTTTTATTTCTTCTTTATGTTATTTATTTATTATTATCCTTTGGCAATGATATTATACTTGAAACAGATATTTTTTATATGGTTATTTGGACTGTTAATATGTGGTTAAATTCGGTTTTGTAAACAAAATTGACATTATTTTATTTACACATAGAGGACAACTTTACTTGACGTAATTTTGCTCTGGGTGAACGGATTTTAGTATGCTTTTTGTAATTGAAAGACATTTAATGATAGTAATCCTATAATATTGTTAGGGTAAGATTATAAATTACTATTCGTGAAATCTTCTCGTGCACGCTTCTAACGGGTGTTTACCCGTGGTCCCGTTGGTTTGTCCCGTTGACGGGACCACGGGTAATTTTAATTCCCCGTAGTCCCGTTGCACTAGGGGTTACATTTTTATCGACTTTTTCAACTTCTGATATCGATATAATGTTTGAACCTCCTTAGAATAAAATAAAAATCCATGATAACGGCATATTGGAAACGTCAAAAGAGCATTCTTTTGACTATACTAGATAGAAAAAAAACAGTTATTTACAGTATATTTTATTCAATCTTAAGCAAATGAAATTAAAATTATTTTATATGATTTTGGTGATTAAAAACATTTTTCGACAGTCAAACTACGCCATCGCTTCAACAAAGCTCTACGGTAAGTGATGTTGGAAGAAGGAGGGATAATAAACTCCCAAGGATTTTTTTACTCTACACACAGTTACATACTACACTTATTCCTACTTAATCTATTAATCCCCAACGTCATGAATTCATGACATTATATGCAGATGATACCTGCTTATTTTATTATGGTGACAGTGTTGAAGAAATTATTCCAAGCGCTCAAAAAGACCTTAACACAATAAATGAATGGTTCGCTCAAAATCTCTTAACCATAAACATTAGCAAAACATCTTACATGATATTTGCCGCAAAGAATAAAAGGACTGAAACAATAACTCCACTTGTTATAAATAATACCACGCTGCAGAGGTCAAACGAAGAAAAGTATCTAGGAATAATACTAGACAGTAAACTTACCTGGAAATCTCATATCACTAAAATTCGAAACAAACTATTATCACTTTTATATTGTGTCAGAAACCTTTCTAAATGCATACCACCTAAAATACGACTAATAATCTATAACGCATTAGTAAAACCACACCTGGAATATCTAATTGAAATATGGGGCTGTGCTGCTAAAAGTAACATATCACCACTCCAAAGGGCACAGAATAAGTTTAATTAAAGTTTTATTCAAGTTAGACTACTTAACACCTACAAAGGATTTATATAAAAGAACGAAACTATTAAATATCCATCAAACCTACATATACAATACATGCTTATTAGTTAGAAAAATTGTCAATAAAACAATACACACACAATTACAATTTCACAACAGAGTACCAAGTAAGTTTACCAATAGGCGTAAAAACACAAATATATTAAAAGTACCAGTACCGAGAACATTATATGGTAAAAGGAACATTAAATATGAAGGGGCAAAATTGTACAATGACTTACCTGAAGCAGTGACTAGAACCAAAAATATTACAAAGTTTAAAATATTATTAAGACAGCATATCATCTCAAAATACATATAAAACATTTTAAATAGATAAAATACAAAAAAAGAATAATAAAAAAGGACGAAATACTTACGTACTCGTAAATAAAATGTACATACCTTATAAAAATACACTTCACAACACAACTACGCTAAATATGCATGAACGCATATTCAACTCACGTATACAAACACAGACACACACCCACACCCAAACACACACACATACACACAGAACACATACACACGCGCACACGCACACACACACACACACACACACACACACACACACATACACGCAATAATGCACACCGGACATAAAATTTATCCATGTTGTAGTTTTAAGTTTCTCATTCTAAGTGATGTAAACATCTTATGAGAAATAAAGATCTTTAAACCGAAAAATTAAATCATATAAAATAATTTTAATTTCATTTGCTTAAGATTGAATAAAATATACTGTAAATAACTGTTTTTTTTCTATCTAGTATAGTCAAAAGAATGCTCTTTTGACGTTTCCAATATGCCGTTATCATGGATTTTTATTTTATTCTAAGGAGGTTCAAACATTATATCGATATCAGAAGTTGAAAAAGTCGATGAAAGTGTAACCCCTAGTGCAACGGGACTACGGGGAATTAAAATTACCCGTGGTCCCGTCAACGGGACAAACCAACGGGACCACGGGTAAACACCCCTTCTAACGACTTTTTTAAAACTCATCAACTTAAGCTAGTTGAAAATTGGCTGGTGCTTTAGTGATTTTCAAGGAATCAAGTATTGGTTGATATAGATGATTACAATAATATCGCTGTTATATTTTTAATATCATTTGCTTAGGCTATTGTAAGTACCTATTATTTATCTTTTCAGAATATTAATTTATTTCGGCAAATTATTAAGTTAAGAGGACCGTGTTCAATTGTCCAATAAAAATAATAGGAATAAAAAAACATTTTTGAGATTCGAACAATGAAAATTCAGACTTTTCGTCGTTCTGTTATTACAAGAGAGAAATTATCCAGGCCATTAAAAGTAGTTTTCTTTTTCCATGTCTGTTTATCTGCAAAGGAAGTAAAACTATCTGGCTGTCTCGAGAGCCGTGGGCATTTTCGTAACATTAAAATAACACGACGCTAAAATTTTCAGCGTTAATGGAAGCTCGGCCAAAATTTTACGGTTGTTTTAAATGAATTATAATTGTTATAATGGTTGTCATGACAACCTGCTGCAAGTCTTATGTTGTTGATGATGAGTTGGTGAGTGGTTAGTTAGTGATGGGGTGCTCTATACTACATATACCTATGGAATTGTTTTAGAATTAAAATCACAAATAAAGTCTAAATTTTCGAAATATATATGACATACGACAAGGGTAGGTATGAAAATCAAGCGTAAGTTTCATGGAAAAGTTACTTTTTCAAAGCAAAAGATCGATATATGAGACCATTAGTATTATTCTGGGGTGAACGAGGCCCCATCTTTGAAGCCAAGCTAAACTCAATGAGGGTAACCGTTTTTGTGCTCACCAGTTGGCGCCACTGCAGAGGGCGGTCATGCTATCAAAGCCCGCCCATACATAAACAGTGACAAATGAAATTCAGACAAGCGAAAAGTGACAGACAGACCTCCCTTTTCAATAGCGCCTCTAGCGGAAAATTCACACGCGGTTACCCTCATTGCTCCTTGTGGATCATTATGTCGATGTGTGTATTATATTTACACAAGAATATATCATACAAATGCATTTATTTTATAAAAATACCCAACAGTAATTTGCTGTCAACTAAAAACTTTAATAAAATTAATGTCTACCACATAATAATTAAATGTATAGTAAGTACTTATAATTGATGTCAACTACACTTTTCGGTACGTTTTGTTTATATTATTTTGATTCTGGCAAAACATTGGCAATGGATAAAACATTTCGCGTAAGTTTGGTTTCTACCCTCCATTTTCTTGTAATTCGTGTGCGCGCACTGTCGATGGCGCGCGCGCATTGCTGTACGAGTCGTCCGTCGATGCTGACGCGTTCGTAAAGTCAGCCCTTCGGCGTGGCTGCTATTCGCTCTTATCGTTAATATTAATATCGTTAGTTTAGTAGTAATAGTAGATAGTAATTCTTCGCATCGTTATAGGTACTTGTGACTACGGTGGACTTGACAATTGGTGTACACGCAGAATATAAGCAGCAGTTAACCATCTCAGCGCCGTATTGACACCACGCAACAGGACTAAGGTAGGTGGATTATTTTCTTTGACGTATGTATCTATTGTTTTGTACTAGCTTCGGCGTGGAATTCTTTTAAACTTCACCCCCTTTGGGGTGGAATTTCCAAGAATCCTCTCTTAGTGCTTCCCTACACTCCCCAAGGAATATACATGCCAAATTTCAGCTTCCTCCGTTCAGTAGTTTCGGCTGTGCGTTGTCTGTCAGTCAATAACTCAGTAACGCAAGAGTTTTATATATTGCTTATGGAAAGGGATATATTTAAAGGAACACAATAAGTACTTAATTAAAATCATAATACAGTCTTCTTTCCCATTTTTAATCAGCATTTTGGACCATCAGACTCCCGCGTCTGGATTAAGTTGACTCGCTCCAACATAGACTAAAAACTTGCAAACAAAGGAGACTTACATAAAAAAATATATGCTATGAAGTCTAACCCGAGCACCTAGTTTTGGAGAAAACGGTTGGATCCAGTTATTTATATTTCCAAAGCGTATCTCCATCTCTCGTATACCAGATGGGCTTAGAAAATATCTGTGAGTGAAAAGTTTAGTAAGAATTTACCTCTATTTGAAGCTCGCTTTAGAAGCTTACGAGAAAACTTTAGTAAGACTCATGCATCCAGTTTATTGAAAATACACGTGTAGAATTTTTATGGTCAGGCAAATATAGACAGACGGCGACACACGAGTGGCCTAAAGCATAGATCGCTTTAGAATGCTAACAATTTGTTTTACGTAATTAAGTGAAAGTGAATTAGTTCGAATCCTAATAATTTAACACAGTTAAGGATCTAATAGATAATAAACATCGCTTGTAGGCATATTTTAATTATAATATTTTTTGATGTACTCAATACCACATAAACGACAGTGTCAATTTTACATGTTTTATCACAGCATCGCGTTTTATTATCACGTAAGTCTATTAAAATGTTTGAAAAACTAAAAAACACATTTTTATAATTAAAAATGCAAAACAATACATTTATTGCATTGACAAGTTCTCTTGTCTGAAGACAATCCTGAATTATCATGCTTATCAAATGCAATGTCAATCGCTATATCATCAAACCTATACAATACAACACCATAATTAGCCTGTAAAGTAAGATGACTTTAATCCAAACATACCCATACTTACTTAATCAATGCCACTTAACAAATTTCAATTTAAAAGAGTGTAGAGCCAATAAGTGAGCAGTAGAACCGATTTGTTCCGGGCCCGCGCTGCCACGCTGCTCAGTAACAAGCGTTACCTACTTCCTCACGAATCACGACTCAGTCTAACCACTTCTCCACATTTGTCGCCGCTACAAAGCTTTTCTGATCTAAACCTCGTTGCACAATGAGAGCAGGGTTAAAATTGATTAAAAACCAGTTGAGCTGTCGTATTTTTAAGAGCGAAAACATTCATAGCTGCATATTTGGATTCTCTATTTCGTAGTGCTTTGGATAATACATGAAATTGAATATTTTTCTGTACGTTTTCATTGTGTTTACCTACTACACTTTCTCATCAGCTCCTAGGGTTGGCTGGTAAGGCCACCAAGTAAAATAATATACAAAACGAGAAAATAAATTTAAAACCACAAATCAAGTCTCTTACTTTAATTAGTTGTACTCAACTAATTTATTATTTATTAATATTACGTATTAAGTACATAATTGAAAAAAAATTATTTAAATGTCGTGAGTAAATAGCTATCTCTCAGTGTGTTACCGACACGCTAAAAACCTTACGCAGGGTTACAAATCCGGCCATTCCCGAGAATTACCGCCCTCGCAGTAATCATTTCAATTATCTCGCACAAAACTTTTTGTTGTATACACTTTCGTTGCTCTTATTTTTGTTACAGTTAATTTTAATTACTTACCGCTTTAAAATTATATCTTAAGATATTCTTGAAAAAGCTACGAAGGGCAGATATGTAAAGTTTTGTTTTGATTTTGGAATTTTTGAAGTTGTTATAATGAAGTAATTTAACTTATAATAACTTTGTGAGAGAGCACTGAGACAGTTTTTATTTTAATTTTATTTGAGTAGAGCACCTATGCTTTTTACCCGACTGCGTCAAAAGTGGGGTAATGCTTTCGAGCGCATGTAAGTACATTTGTATGTCGCTATTTCTTTGTCCGAGTATATCTTTCTGAATACCGATGTGCATTATTTATTGCCGGGTACTGTATTTACTTTATTAGTTTTGATAGCAGTTAAACTAACACGCATTCTGTGATATTTTCAGGTGTAGATATTTCCATTCAAAAGTTAGAATATTCCGCCCCTACTGACAGACATACAGCGGAATCTCATTTATGGGGATTCCTATACTTTGGACGCAATACCCTAAAAAGTGACTCAGTGTGTTACCGACACGCTAAAAACCTTACGCATTGGTACAAATCCGGCCATTCCCGAGAATTACCTCCCTCGCAGTAATCATTTCAATTATCTCGCACAAAACTTTTCACGGCGTTCTTGTATCGCTGTATTGTACTGTAGTGCTTATGTTTCGTAACGGCGATTATTGCTTCGAAAAACATCTTTTGTGAAAATATACCCTTTGATGTAGGTATAAAATCCTATCGTTATAAAAAAAATTGCATGATCAAATCTGAAGAATATTTTTCATTACAAATTACTTTCTACCCAACCTAAAAATGTTACATTTGAAGGGTGAAAAGAATCCTATTCCATATGTAATTATTAAAAACTAGAGATCCGCCCTCGCTTCGCTTCGGGACCCGTAGGTAACAGCCGCGTAGGTCCCGCTTCCGTAGGATTCTCGAGATAAAAAGTAGCCTATATGTTATACTGGAAGATAAGTTATAACATTTACCTATGACAATGTAGCAAAAAAGTAAATTAACGATACATGTAGTATTTGATAGCGTGATTCAGAACTTGCAAGTGAATTTTACTAACGCCGTCTATTAACAGCATCCGGAACTAAATATCTAAAAACTAACAAAACATCGATCTTCCCATGGGAATGAGATGTTTTTCCGCGGTAAAAAGTAGCCTACGTCACTCTCCACCCTCCCAACTATCTCTACACACATAAATTATATCATACTAGATGACCCGGCGAACTTCATTCCGCCAAGCAGTCAATGCCAGAGCAGGTTTATAATTTAAAAAAAATCGGCCAAGTGCGAGTCGGACTCGCGCACGAAGGGTTCCGTACCATTATGTATAAAAACGCCAAAAAAATCTGGTCTGTTGTATGGGCGCCCACTTAAATATTTATTTTATTCTGTTTTTTAGTATTTGTTGTTGTAGCGGCAACAGAAATACATCTTTTGTGAAAATTTCAACTGTGTAGCTATTATGGTTCATGTGATACAGCCTGGTGACAGACGGACGGACGGACGGACGGACAGTGAAGTTTCAGTAATAGGGTCCCGTTTTACCCTTTGGGTACGGAACCCTAATAATGCAAATTGATAATGTCACAGTCCTTAATAACATATAGGAAAAAGAGCAAAATAAAATACTTTTATATGTGTTTTGATCCGTTTTATTCAATGAATATATTGACAACATCAAACCCTATTATTTTAAAATTAATTGCAACTTCTTAATTATATTGTTGCAGAGATAAAAGTGTATTCGATTCAGCTGGTCGATTATCCGCTCAGGTCACATTGTAGCTATCATTAGGCATGCGCTCTGAAGCAGTCTTGAATTTGTATACTTACCAATGCATGACGTTGATAATGTACTTGCTGTAGTTCTTGAAGAATTGCTCCATTCGAAGTTATGTTGACCCTTGACGTTGATCAAATTTCTTCAAATCTCTCCACTGCTGTCCACTAAAGCACCGCTCTATATTTTGGCTCACCAGCATCCCAAATCTGAGTTCTCCTCGCCGCATCTCATATCACCACCTGATTTTGCTCCTCACAATTGTTGTAGAAGAGGCATAAAACTTCTCCATTAGGGTCCGTTCACATTGACCGGCTCGGAGAGTATCGGCTCGTTTTTTCTTTTCACACAGACCGGCTCGCATGCGCTTGGAATTTGCCTGTGCGGAGCCGCCAACTCTTTCACATAGATCGAGAAAGAGCGAGTAAGAGCAGGCAATCGGAGCCAGTCGGCTCCTCTCATTATTTCACACTAAACGCGTTCAGGCATTCCCAATGACAAAATAAGTGCATATACAAAAATAAACCTTAATACAATAATTCAAAACTTTGGATTCCATCGCGATAAAAATCTGCTCTCCTCTCCGAGCCGGTCTGTCTAAACGGGCTCTTAAGTTGGCCTGAAATTCAAGAATTCATTATTCAAGAAAGTCAACGCCAATCACCGGGCTATAATGATGTGGTATGGCATACATCACCCTTTTTAAGCTGAAATAAAAATGATAACTACTTATACTTTTTCCCGAAAATCCACATGTGTCATTCTAATTTATAGCGCTTTCCACATCAAGAAATATAACTTTATCAGAACTTTTTAACATTTTCTTCCGTATCATGAAATCTCTATTGTAATAATGACACATCATCTTTGGTGAATCAGTCTCGAGCGCCGTTATTAATATTCGTCTTGATTCTTCATAACCATTTCATAACATTGTTAATCCATATTCCACCCATGAACCAATAAATGATTCTACCACCGCAATGTTGCTCGGAAATCCACGTAAAACGTAAAATTGTTCTGACACATTATGTCATATATTATGACTATTTGAAATCTTCCTTTTAATGGAAAAAGCGTTCAGTTTCGTCCTAATTACCTCGCTTCTGCAGATCTCTTAACACCACCTCCTGCTGAACTTGCTCCTCACCCTTGTTTTAGTAAAGGCATAAAATTCCTCCATTATAACAGAGGAGAAAGTAAATAAGATATACCTAAGTTGAAATGAAATCGGGTATTTTAATGACATGCATATTTAATTTCCGTGCATGGCTTTCACTGCACTATTCAGTAAAGCACCGACACTTTTCGTCTTGTTATTAGACTTGTTATTACACGACTTTTTTCGTCTTGTTATTAGGTGCAAATACAAATGAAGCATGTGGTTTTCCGACCCGTGAACAGACCACATATAATTGGCCATGAGAAAAACATGCATTTTCTAGATTCAGACCATAAAAATTCAAGGATTGGCCTTGTGATTTGTTAATCGTCATAGCGAATGCAAGTCAAATTGGAAATTGAAGTCGTTTAAACTCAAACGGCATATCGGTTGGGATCATCGGTATCCTCGGAATGAGAACTTCCTCACCTTTGAATTTTCCTTTTAGAATCGTTGCATGGATCACATTGATCATCAGTTTCCTTATCACCAAACGCGTTCCATTGCATAATTTTGGTTGGTTTAGGTTTCGAACCGATGACTACCGAGCCAACCTTTAGTTGTAAATTATGGTAAGCTAGGCTCATCCAGTGAATTTAAAAAAATAGTTAAATAGTTGGTGGCTTCATCTTCATTGGTTACACTATAGATTGATTTGAATGAATGCAATGATACCAATGCAAGGGTACCAATGATTTCATTTTGAATTATGAAGTTCATCCACATTTTTATTTTTAGCTGCCAAGATTACTCGCTCACTCAACCATTCGTAATATTTATGGTTATCAATGATGTTTGGGATATTTGTTTTTTTTGTTTGGGATGGGTCAGAGCTAAATAACATCTCAAAAAAATGTGTAAGTTTTTAACCTATTTGATGAGTCTTCGTTTCGTTATTGCTCTTGTGGCTGTATTTTGTTTTTCATTTCAATGTGATTTTCTAATATAATCGTTAAAATATTTTTACGGATTTTTTGAGGGTTTGACAATTTTATAAGCTTAAAACTAATAAAAAAGGAACCAATTTGATAACAGAAAACTGTAACGTCATAATGTTATACCTCACGTACCTCACGGGGCGATTTGACTTTGATTTTGATAAAGAGCGAACTTTAATTTCTGAACGCACCCGACACAACATCCAAATGACGTTGTAGTGTCATTATTTTGTGTCATGTATGTCAATATATCTATGTTATTTTGCATGTTTTAAATCTTAAATACGCGATAATTCGACAATTATGGATATATGTTGTCGATTCCAAGCTCTTATTTAATTGAGATCTACATGTATTTATCCTAAAAATACCGAACCGACGACGGGGCGAATATCAAATGTTTGACAGGTAAGATTTGTATGGGAAATTAAAATTTTCATTTTTAGTATTTTCCTCGAAATTTCTCCATATTTTCTCATCGCTGCAACCTTCCCTGAACTTCCACGAATATTTCAAGACTAAAATTAGCCAAATCGGTTTAGCCGTTATTGAGTTTTTCTGGCTCTAACGAACAGCAATCCATTTTTATTTATATAGATATGTAGTATGTATGGACTAGTATGGATATCATAAAACATCTTCAGTCCTCGGTCTTCACTTATCAGTGTTGCGATGTGAACTCATTAAAACCTTCGTAACGACTCTCAAAATGTCATTAAAAAGGAAACGTGCTTTGAAACAGGGTCGCGCCAAAAATAATTAACAACTGTACAGTCCCGAGAACCTGATGACACAAATACCAACACGCCGATTTAATGCGGAGTTTAGCGGGTACATGTTAGCTTGGGTGTCACCACACGATGTCGTATCTAGCTCGTTATTTATACGTATCAGTCTGTAAATTATCTGAAAACTTTACTGGGTTCTTTGTAGGGGCCTGGTAGGATAGGACCCAAAACAATTCTTTTTTTCGTTTTTTTCTCTCTTAATCTTATTAGCGATAACAAAACCACAGAAAACAGTTTAGTAAGCGCATAAGATTTTCATAAATATAATTTTGTAAGCATTTTGTGTCTGTTGTGTTTCTATAAATAAAAAAGTTGTGTCAAATCAACTCGACCAACTCTTTCAAACTACAATTCAAGAAAGTGTCATAATACGATCCAAAATGCTATCAATGATTTCTTTAACCAATTTTTTACGTAAACAAATTATACTTCAATCAATTTTAATTACTGCCATGTATTTAGTAATTAATACTTTTAGATCTAAGACCAATCAATTTACGTAAAGATAATCAAAATCGGCTTACGCTTTTCTCCAAAGCACCTCAAAGGAACCATCTTACATACATATACTCAACACATTACTCTCGTTTGCGTTGCGCAGTCGAGTAAAACCAACCAGGACCCGAAGAGCATTCATCTGTAACACAAATGTCTATCCCAGGCTGTAATCGATACGCTGCCTGTCTCGGCAGCGAGCGAACTACACAGTCATCATGACAATCAGTAAGGAGAGCATGAAAATTGCTCGCTTCCTCGTATTTCCTTGCTTAGTCAGCCGCCAAACGCCTTGACGTGTTCCAGTTTGGAGCTTGATCAGGGCTTTTCTCTTCTCTTCTTTATTTGCTGAAGGCGTATGAGGTATGCTTCGGTGTCTTATGGCATGTCGCGGCCCTTGGGCATACACAAAATGCGCACCCTGTTGGGAAGTATATGCAAGTTATCATCCATTTAGGTTCATTCAGGGCTATCGATAGGGATATTTATGTATATCCTCTTCCATATTATATATCTTCTTCCAAGACCACTCACTGTAGGGATATTTTGTTGAAGCGATGGCGTGAAGTGACATTCGAAATGCGTTTGTAAAAACCTACTTCGAAGAAATAAATATTTGAATTTGAATTTGAATCCTGCATTAGATTTGAATGATGAAGTTTAACCGTTACCGGTCTGGGTGTATGTGTGTTTTTGTCTTGAGTTTTGTCAATGGCATCCAAGGTTAAGGTAATACTAGTGTGGGCTGTGATGATTATTATTCATTTTAATTTGCTATCTGGGTAATTGGACTTAAACCCTACCATCATCCAGAGGCCGGCTTCTGTTACCTCTTCCTACACCCTGGTCTACCTGGTCTACGTAGGATAAGTGTCAAAATTCAAGGCCGCCATAATTGGGTCAATCCCGTCAACCCAGTGATTAGCATGTCCCACCATAATTGCCTAATCTAATTGTATTTACAAGTATAATTAGTAACATCTGCTCTTCCCAAGTTTGTACAGTCTTGCCCAACCGGCAGGATTCATAGAATCTTTGCAAAGTTTAAGGGTTCTATCATCTTACACTATGTAAGTTTGGAAGTTTTGACTCCGAGTACTAGAACTAACGACAAAAGTTCCGCAGAGCCGTATCTACTAAGACGACAAAATTTAATTTGCAAACTATGTTAATTTGAGTATTACAAGAAGTATTTACGAAAGGTTTACGACTGATTTGCTCAGATTTGAAAGTTTTTTGTTTTCATGTTGACATTGTTGATAGACAATTTAAGGAAGTTCTTTGTAATTTGTAAACAACTTTTTGTAATCTTATCTTATTTCAAATACTTAATTAAATGTAACTGGGTTATGTCTGTAAGAAGGAAGTATTTAAGAAAAAATATACATATTAGGAGACTTCTTAGGGACAATAGAAGCCACAAATATTATTTGAAAAAAAATTGTCCCTCTGTATGTTTGTTCAGACATGATGCAAAAATTACTGGATGAAATTTGGAGTGGTTTTCGCAGGTATATTGCTGAAAATTTAATTTAAAAAATAGCGTTTCAAGTTGATAAAATGTTTAGGTACCTACTTCCCTTATGTAATGTAATTTTCACTTACCTTACTTACATTTTTGCTTACCTTACACAACTTGTGTCGAGCACCATTCACTGCATTCAGTCGGTGGCATTGTACCTATAGAGATGCGGGTGCTATAGGAAGAAGTTATAGAAACTGAGGAACCTCAAGGAATTGAGGGCTATTTTAGGCCATAGGTACAATAGAATCAATAATACTTTTTTTCAAAGAAACAAATAATCAATTTCATTTAATTAATCTGGGGACTTACCTCCGTACAATAATTTTCATATTTAAATTATTTCGTTTTCATTCATTTTCATTTTGAGTATATTCTTACAAAATTCAAATTAATCCTCTTTGCTTTCTTTGAAGTTGATTAGTAATTGATATTATTGAAATTTTAATGACATGAACATTTTCCTTGTTTTTTAATTTCCTCGGGGAAATATATTAAGAGTATTAAAAAGTGAACAAATAAAACGACACAGTACTTCGTAATGTGACTGGTTTATTTTCTTTTACATTATTCGCTTTTAAATCAAATTTTAGATTAGAAGCTATCATTGGCTTTCTAAGTGAAGAGCTTTATACATTCAAGTTTGATTACAAAGAGAGAGAAAATAAGACAAAAGGGTCAGTCTTATGTTTGGGAAGTTTGTATAGGAATAAACGATATTTACAAAAGTTGGGAAGACTTATGCGTAGACATAAAAGAACATTTAGGAAATAAACAGGACGAGACTACACACGATCTCACGTCAACATCCCAACATACGAATAACAAGTTGCCTTACATTACTATCATACAATCTTCAATATTGATAACAACCTTACGTATTTAAGTCTCACAGGATGTCACACATCACTCACACAATGCACTCTCTATTTACAATTCAAACTGTAATCACGTTGAAATTATCATAAGTAATAATTGGGAAATAGTCTAATTGACTGCAAAGTTTTATGGTACCGAATCACCTCAGGTTCGAAGCGTCCAGCACCAATGGCCTCGGCTAAAGGGATACGAATTCCGGTGGCGGGGGCGGTAGGGTAAGCACGGGAGTCTCTGATGCTTCCGCATTTTCTGAGTTTGCTCCTGGTAGTGACCAAGTTGAACTCCCTGTGGCTGTCACTCGTGGACCCATATTGTCATACGCAGGAGCATTACAGCACGTTCGACTTCGCCTTGGCAGAGTTGCTCCACCACTCAGCAAATCAGGATATTTAGCAGGCTCTCCTCTACCTGATACTTGGACCGATATGAAAATATTACCATAAGGGACTGGTACTGCGAATTCTGCTGGCGGGGGCGGAAATGCTCCGGGAGTACCTTCGATTGTTATGTGAACTGGATCAAAGCCACATCCCCGCGGTTGATCGTCAATGGACATCGATCGCTCCGTCATTTCAAAATCACACGATGAAGCCATATCAGCTATCGATCGGTCACAACTGACGACTACTGAGGCATCTATGAGTCGTTTTTCCTGATCGGTGAAACTTCGACTCGGTGGTACTGTTCTTCTTCGTAGATGCCAGCATGCCACGGCAGCTAAAAATCCTAATGTGGCTAGTGCTCCTAATGCCCCGAAAACAACGCCTAACAACTGAGGTATTCCTGGAGCCGTTCGAGCGGTCGCGGTCTGAGATCTAGGTAATACTAAACTTATTACAGCTCTGGCTTCGCCTGCTGCACTTTTTGCTATGCAAGTCCACTCGCCAGCTGCACTTGAAGTTACATTTAGCAGGGTTACGTTTACCCATCTAACACTACCAGGTACTCTTTCTTCTGAATCATCATTCTCAACCGTAGTATCTGTCTCTTCCATTTCACAATCTACAGTACTGTTGTGAATTTCAACACCTTCGAATAACCATGTTACTTGAGGCTTTGGCATTCCATGCACCCAGCATCCGAACGATGCCGGTAAACCTACTTCTGCTCTCACAACCAATGTGTTCGACTTTACCTCTGGAGCACATGCCATACTTTCACTCGGCACATTACGCCATTTGTTCCCGGAATGCGTCGATGGCTCGACGCAAACTAAATCTTCTGTTCCTAACTTGCTCTCCAAAAACCAATCTTTGAACTCACGCAGACGGCAGTCACATCGCCATGGATTACCAGATAACGACATCGCTTTCAATGCTGGTAAGGAAAAAGTTATCAAACGAAGGAATGTAAGCTGGTTTCTACGTAAGTCTATAGTCTCCAAAGATTTCAAATTTCTTAAAGCGTTTGTATGTATCTTCCTCAATCTGCAGCCGTCCAATAGGAGCATCCGCAGATGTGGAAGTGGTGGGAACTGGTCAGCGACTAAAGTCGTTAGTGGATTGTTACTAAGTACTACTAATCGTAATCTTTCGTTGCCCCTGAAAATATCTCTCGGCAAGATTGCTAAATCGTTGTCAGCTAAATCCACTTCAATCAAAATTCTTAACTCTAGGAACGCATCTGGATGTATCGATCTCAATTTGGTCGCCCTAAGATTCAACCGTTGCAAGTTGAGCAGCCCGATGTTGGAGAATACTTCTTGCGGCAAGTTTCTCAATGGGTTGTCGTGAAGATCGAGGACTTGGATGTCTGATGAGAGAGCTGGTGGGCGGCGGAGGTCGCTGGAGGCACACGTGGCGGTTTTCTTCCCGGAGGACCACTTGCATCGGCAGGTGGCGATGTGTGCGCAGTCGAGCCAGTCGCTGGCAGTCCTGGCCGTGCACGTCGTGAATATTACTATCCAATACCACCTGGCCCACGACACGCGCATACTCATCTCATTGCGGCTTTGTGTTTACATCGGCCGACTGCCTGAAACAACAGAGGGAGCGTTTATTACAAGTTACAACAGACTTCAAATTTAATTATTACACTAGCACAGCTCGGGGTTCCGTCAGGCTTCGGCTTGATAAATTTTACCTAATCTTAGCGAGACGTCTCAACCGAGAGATTAATTGTTGCAAGAGGTCAAGATTTATCGGGCACTCCCATCGATTATTTTGCCAATTAGACACTGGGAGCTTATTGTTGGCCATTGTGAAGGCTTTAATTAAAGCCTGATAATTTTTCATAGTCGTGGAATTATTTATGAAGTGAAATTTATAAGTCTCTTATTAAAATACCTATAATATATATTTTATAAATCACACGTAATACGTTTTATGATACCACACAATACGATAAAATACAAGCTATTATAATTTTTATTCTTCAGTATTTATTTTAATTACAGCAAAATGTTAATTGTTAGAAACCTTTAAGCGCCACAGGCATAGTAAATAGGTATTAATTGCGACATTGTTTGCTTAAAAAATCTGCTTGTAAATAAAATTCTATTAAGCAGTAAATATATCAACTTCTTTTTTTTGCGAATCAAAAAGGAGCTTTCATCATCACTGAAAGACTTAAAAAACTCTTAACAAAAAAATAACAGACAAACTTATATGGTATTGATCCCTACCCTATCTTGTGAAAAGTTACGCGTGATCTTACATAAAAAATCCTGTCGAATTGAGAACCTCTTGGTATTAAATTTTAAAGGCGGTTAAAAAATTTACCTCAGATTTTCCGAAGCTAGGTATATAGTTGGGCGTCTCTTACATAACATACGAAGCCATTGTATTAACGTTTAAATTATTGAGACATTTACCAACCATTGGGTATTAAAATAATTCTATCTGATATAAATGACGACGTAAAACTAAATATTTATCAATAAAAATAATTCCACTATAACTTTAGCCGCATGGAAAATGTTAGCTCAATTAATACTCTTCTAATTAAATTAGCTTTCCACTACACTTGGTCACTCTTTGACCGGAACGAATATGGCGCTTTTATGACCCGCCAGTATCGTGAATAACCAATTAATTTAATCACTAGCTTTAAAATCAACATTCAATATTATTTTAAATTACGTCATTAATTTTTTAATACTCTACTCTTTAAGTTCAAATTAAAGTCCTCTGAGAGATAAAGTACGCAGCCTTCATAAAAAAGGTTTCTTTTGCCGGTCTTTCAAATCTGACGACGCAGCCCAATTCCGAAAGTATTTAGGTTCATTCAGACTTAAGAATGTCAATGTCTGCTAATCCTCTCTTTGCAAACGGTGCACCGTTTCGCCTTTACCTTTGCTAGTGTACATTAATAGTACCTATTATATCGACTGTATGAGAGATATTGGGTAGTGAAAATAAAGAATCATTATAGTATGTATTTAATTTATCTAGATTTTTTATGGATTGCACCCTTCCATTGTGGCCCATGACAACTGTGACGGACACAGAATAAGACTCAATGAGGGTAAACGCGTGTGAATTCGCCGCTAGAGGCGCTAGTGCAGAGTGAGGTCTGGCTGTCAGTGCCACAAACTTATCTGACCCGGTAAGGGGAGCGCTAGTGTCTTTGTCTTTGTCTGACAACACTTTAACATTTGCATTAGTTCCAATTTTGGCCACCGGGTCAGATAAGTTTGTGGCACTTTCACTTCTCACTTGTCTGAATGTCACTTGTCACTGTTTATGTATGGGCGGGCTTTGACAGCAGGACCTCACCTCGCCGGTGGCGCCAACTGGTGAGCACAAAAACGGCCACCCTCATTGGGATTGATATGGTGAGTCAGTTAGCAAATCAACGATCTCTGAACGTTAGTAACTTTATTTGTATGAGGACGGAGGCAAAGGAGGGCTAACGATAGATAGTCCTGATAGTAGGTAATAGTTCTGTGTTAATCGAGATAATCATATCCTAATTGGTTTACATAATATGTGTTGCTACTCTTAAGAATTAAGATGCTCGCTTCTAAAAATTGTAACCGGATAACAATGGATAGATAGAAGAACTATTTTATTTTATGGGAGTTTTTTTATTTGAACATAGAAAAATATACAGTTAGATAAAATCTAATATAACCAAATACCAATTTATTCAAAGCAAATAAAGATTCTATGTTATTGATATAGAGCCTGTTTGGGGAAACATCAAAAGGAAACCGCTTGATGGATTTTGACGGAAATTGGTATATTGATATCGTTGGTATCAAGTTATATATTTTACTAGTAACCTAAAAAATCAGAAGGAAATTCGTGAAGAACATTCGGGCAATATTGCTGAAAGTTTTGCAAATAAGTTCAGGTTACCTTTTAACGCATGAGGAAAATTGATCATTGTGTAAATTCCTTAAAAGGGTAATTTTCAAAACGTACTCACAGATTATTTGCTCTATCTAACGTACGACTAAGGTACGATTCAGACCAACCGGCCCGCAACGGGCCGGGCCGGACGGCATTTTACAATGCGGTAAAGAACATTGAAATCTATCAACAGTAATTACAGTTCATATTTGCGTGCAACGCATAGTTTTCTCGGTCGCGCGACGCGTCGCGACGGCCGACCGGCTCCGTACGGCTGCCCGGCTCCGTACGGCTGTCGCGATGGCCGACCGGCTCCGACCGGCTCCGTTACATCTGGGCGCTTGTTGGAGTGCGTGCGGATTCCAGCGAACGCGGTAGCCGTACGGCTCCGTTCCGATGCGAGCCGATGCGAGCCGGTTGGTCTGAATCGTACCTAAAACTAGAATTACTCAAAATCCTTGGCTTGATAAGATTGATCTAAAGGTAGCCATTGACGATGCGTATTGGAAGCACTCCAAATGGAAGACATCCATATGGAAGTACCTCCAAAGAAGCCGTTGACGAATTTGACGATACGTCCATTTGGAATGCTTCTAAATGTATGGAGGCACTTCCAAATGGATGTCTTCCTATCGTCCTATCGTCAATGGCTACCTTAATGTCCACATATTAGTTTCTCGCTTTGGTCTCAACTTAATAAAAGGCACGGATCTCATAACTGAGAAGGTCTACCTACATACACCACCACGCTGCTTGCGCCTTCTTACGCTGCCTGAATAGGTATTTACAACATGGCTTAATGTCCACTATGTAACTTTAAAAACCTGAACTTTAAGTAAATCCAGATATAACACGGATTTTTTTCACACCTTATACCATTTTCTGTAACAGGATTACTTAGCACCAATGCAAGTCGCCTGACTATGAACGCTTTAATTTCAAGATCAGCTCAGCTTAATAAAACCTTATTATATCTTATCTTATCAAAATTATATCAGGATTAGAAGCATTTATTACCACAAAAAAGCCAACTTAGTAAAATGAAATATAAACACTGCTTAAATTAACCTTTCATTTACAAACAAAAATAGAATAGAAGATAGAGAGAAAAGCGAACTGTTAAACATTATTTATTTAAGAGCAACGAAGTAAACATTAATGAGACAGTATAATAATATAAGTACAATAAAGAGCTGATTCTCAAAATAAATTTCACGAATATTACAATAAAATATTATCTAAACATGAAAGACTTGTCCGGACTGACAGCATTCTCAACGCAAAACCTTACTTACTTACTGAAGTTAAAAATAGCAAATTTTACGATGAGTTCCTTTCATGAATAAGGTTGCGTAGCTAAAGGATATTCGTTAAAGACCAAATTTACAATTTCCTTTGTATGTTGTTTATGTCCGTAACTATTATTACTATGGTCGTATAACATATTTAAGGCTTGGCATAAAAGTAGGCACATGGTGCAGGGTGGAGCAGGATTATTGAAATTTCTAAGAAATAAGAGATAAAAGGGATTTATAATTGACGTTTAAACTGCATTATTTTCTAAATGGTATTGTTTTAATTTTCAAATCCACGTGAGCATAACCGCAAGCAGTTGCAGATAAAATCATAAAAATGACTTATTGAAAGTAAAGAAGCGAAATAGAACTAATTTTATTACCAACATCTTTCAGATCTCGATTCGAGAATAAGGATACTTGGAAAGAGATCAAAAACGAATTATATTTGGTACAATCGAAAGCGTTGGCCATTGTTTTGATAAATGCGTCCGCAATACCTCTTAGTGGGCATGTACCTCCCCGGAGGTTTTCTGTCAAGATTAGAAGGATTAATGGTTCAGGATGGGATATTTGTCTTGTCCGGCCGGTTCCGGTAGCGATAGCCGCGCCGCATTGAAAACGTTGCTGATAGGCCACGAAAATCGATGGAGGCAATACATTTTTGCATGATAAGTCTCACTAGCCAAAGTATATAAATATTATACTTTGAAATAGTGTGAAACACAAAGCCAAGTGAGCGAAGTTAAGCAAAGTTAGCGAAGGGAAGCAAAGTGTGCGATTCGTTTCACAAAGTAAAGTATGAGATGCAATGCGAGGTATGTGAAACAGAACGGCCTAGATTTAAATTAACGTGATGGAGTATTCTTAATGATGACGAGAGACCTTTGCACAGTAGTGGGCCTTCAATAGGTTGAAACCATTCAAATTACATGTTGTACCGAGTGTCACGAGTCTCACGACTGAATAGCATGAGAGACTGAATAGCAAGAGATCTGTTCCGGTTGGTTTAAAGTTTATTACACTGATAAACCCTAAAAAGAGTTTTATAACATATAGTGAACCCACTTTCATAGTATATTGTGTTTTGTATCTTTTAACCAACATGTGCAGATGAAAACACCAAAAAGCACGGTGTTGCGTTTCAGGCGCGACAGTGACGTGCATGACTTGAGCGTTGAGTAATTTTTGATTTATTTATTCCATCAGTGAGTTTCGGACATTGAATTGAGCGTTTGAAGTATCCTTTGCTTCGTTACTTTAAGGTTTGGCGGCGACTGGTTTTTAGATATATCTAAATATTTTAAGAATCGCTGTTTTCATGGCCTAATTTTCTTTCTTGCAAAAAGGCTGTAATAATAATGATCGCATTAGAAGCCATTATCAAAACTTATATTTCTTTTTTACGTTTAATACACGTTATATGAAGAAAAATATTTAGTCCGCCATATAGGGATATGTATGCTGTAATTGCGTGCCAGTCTGCTCGTGGCATCCATTCCGAAACGTCGCATTAATAAATTATTAAACTACCAGAAGTTCCATGTAAAACCAAACTTCACGTTCACAGTGGACGATTTCACAGCACAAATGGTAATAAGCTTGTCTACAAACCAAGGGAGTCCGGGTTTGATTACTGAGCATATAGACATAATTATGTGGAAGATAATTGTTGTTTTTTTTCGATAACAACCAACAATTAGTTACATTATCATCTGATGGTGATATTGGCTTTATTTCTATCTACTTAATGCTACCATATGCTACCATACCTACTGCATGCTACATGCTGTACAGTGTACACATTCGAAGATCTTCCATTACGGTTCCAAGATCGGTCGATAGCTCACCTCAAGTCTAGAGAGCTATGCGGTTCACACCGTAATATCTTAACGTGTCACTAGCAATGTCACCTCGCAGTCTCCCCGTAGTGCTCCAAGATTTACGCGTTTCATTAGAGCGGAACGCACGCATTAGCCCCAAATGAGGATCTCTGAGAGCGTAAACAAGAAATAATGATAATGCCGAACAATAACCCGCCTACATAAATGTGTTGGTTCGGAAATAAAATTTTGGGGCAATGTCGTCTTAATACTATTAGGCGTCGTTTCGTAACATGTTGATAAAAAATCTCAGGAATGAGATCTTAGGACGGGCTGAGTAATAATGATCTTTAAGGCAATCTGAATATACAAACGCGAAATTTCACTCACGCACTCATCAAGAAACATCTAAAACTGAATTGACTTGTAAAAATTAAATGTAGCTAGGGTTAGTTTATAGTTAGTAAACGGCCCCTTCTAAAGCATTTTGACTTATTTCACATCAAAGGGCGTAAAATAGGGGTTTAAAAAGTTTGTTTGATATTTTGTCGGTTTTAAAACAGACAGTATGAATATTGGTTTTTATGATTTCATAATAATTAGAAAGAATGAAACAATGTTTCAATAATTTTGGTTTAAAACTCTAAATGCACAACTAGTGCAGCAGAGGCCGCACTACGGCTAAGATATTTTCTACTGATTCGCACACACGTCTCACGATGACTTCAGGAAACCTGAATCACACTATCAAAGATTTCTACACTACTCGCACAAAGGACATCGGTTGGGGTCCCGCCGCCCCATGCATTCCGTCCAGTCAAGCAGGAAATCTTCGTCCTGCCAAACACGAAAGATTCCTGATACAAAACACTCTGATCAGAACATCGCCGACCAAGAAAAAAGCGAGGGGCCTTTGTATTTCTGGGAGAATTTTGCTCATTTGCCAGTCATCAACATAAAAACTAATTTGTAATTTGTTTGTCTACGTGCGTGGAATTCTGGTACGGTTACAACATAAAAGGGCGGGGAGGCGCGGGGAAACTAGGCCAGGGATTAAATCTCCCCATAATGGACACACTAAATCTTAAGACATTTATTACGACTAAAGATTTTACTATCGCCTTCATTATAGCTGCGACATTAACGTGCTCGGCCGCCAACCGGAGCCATTATTGACATTTCATTTCTGCAACACACTATATGAATACTTTAAAATATTTTTTAATTTTTTTGAAGTTACGAAGTTTTCATTCAAAATTTTCGCTTTGAACAACGTTTCGTCTTAATACCTAGACATAGAATAGAAAGGTGTGGATACAATTACACTTTTTTATGCATTCATTTTAATCCTCAAACGGAACAACAACATAATATTATGTTATGTATATATTTGCGTGTAAACGAGCACCCTATTTAATATTCTTATGATATTCTTTAAAAAATCAAGCGATAAGTGACGTTTATGTCGTCAATGCATGGTTTAACAGCACAAAAACCTTTATAATCAACAGAATGTATAGTAAGCCCAACTTAAGACTGAAACGAAAGAGGCGCTGTCGGACGCATTTGACATTCATTTGACCAATCATTGCACACTAGTAACTGACAGATGAATGACCACAACGTACTTATGAATGACTTTTCGTTAGTTCCAATTTTTGCCATTTCAGAGATAATTTGGGCGCACTGTATTGTATTTCCCATGCACTCTCATTTCCATAGACAATAGACTGTTTTAACAAGCATCATACCACAAGCCATGTTTAGTGCCAAAAATATAAAATTTAAATATAATTTATCTCTAGCTAAAGCTCCCAACATTTTGCATAGCAATAACGTCACAGAATTTTGTTATAAACAACGTTTGAGAAACAATAACTTGTTTTCCTACTTAGAAGATAGTCTTATAAATTGTTTGTTTTGTACAAGGAAATATAAACAAGCCTTTCTACGTCTTTGAGGACGTTTGTCCTCAAGCGTTTCAGCTACGTTTCAAGTACGTTTTAGAATGCGTTTGTATCTAACTCTTACAGTTTGAAAGAATTTCATTCTTCATAAAATATTCAGTATTTCAAAGGTTTTAGAGCTAGACCGTCTAGCGCGTATTGAGAATTATATTTTTCTAGTTACAAGAAGTGTACTTGAAACAGTTTATTATTTTATTCTTTTGAATGTTGATTGTTGGAGATTTATAAATGAAACAGCAATGAAATATGTAAATTTTACATTTACATCATTATATAAAGGTTCAATGAACTTACTTTCATATGATAGGCAGGTGAAAACACCGCTGCGGGTTAGTTATTCCAATTCTTTGTTACACATAACAAATGATGATGCAAACCGCGTCGTACATACTGGCAGGATGTTTACTACAAAAGATTGGATACCTACTTGCGGAATATCGGGTGAAATTGTTAAGGGACAGAATTAACAAAACAAAAAAAATATTGTAAAAGTAAATCACGAGGATGACCGCTCTGCACCTGGGTACAGGTTGTGTTGAATAGGATGGGCCAGATTTGGGTCGCTATCAAGCAAAAACACTCTTTTACGAATTAAAAAGGGACTCTTAATGACTAAGGCTATTACAAATTTAAAGATTATTTTAAAGATAAATCCATTCATGAATTCCTGTCAAAAGTGTAACCCCCACAGTTCAGCCGTGACCAGATTTCATGCAACTGGGTCAAAATATCGGCGTAGAAAATATGTACGTACCTACATATTGTGAGTACCTACTCGTATAGAAATAGAGTACCAGTATAAAACTTTCAAGTAAATATCACGCAATAGGAATATCAATTTGAACGAGAATGGTTCCTAATAGTCTTTTAATCTTGATATATCCTAAATTGATAAATGATATACGAGGAACTAGAGACGATTCCCAAATACCTATTCAATGATACCCTGCTTACCATAATTCATGGACTGTCAAACCCATTAACTAAGTATTTTTTTGCATTGCGTAGTCCTATAAGCGCTCATAGCCCGGCGGCTTGCGTCGATCCTAAGCGATCGACAAAGTTAAGCAACAGCGGGCGCGGTCGGTACTCGGATGGGTGACCGCTAGTAGCAAAATATCTTGAGCGCTTCCGTGCTTCGGAGGGCACGTAAAGCCGTCGGTCCCGGTTGTTATCGATTGATAGCAGTCGTTAAGCCATGTCGGAGGCCTTCGGGCGGCTTGAAAACTTTCGACACTGGGTTGGCCACTAAGGCACTAACCCCTACACCAATCCGCATTGGAGCAGCGTGGTGGAGTATGCTCTAGGCCTCCTCAGTAATGAGGAGAGACCCGTGCTCAGTAGTGGGCCATTAGTGGGTTGTAGCTAGCTAGTCCTATAAAAGAGAACTAGTCGGCTATTGTGTAAACATGCACAATATTTAAAAGCTTAAACTTATTATTACGGTATTATGTAGGTAAATTTACGTTTTTGTGACCGCGTTCATTGTTTTACTATCGCCCAAAGGTTGCCTAGCAGAGAAATCTTTTAGCATGACCACCGTCTGTTCTTAAGCATTGTATGGTATAAAAAAGTTTATGTAGATAAGTAAAACCACTCCCTTGAAATTCCAGGCCAGCTCTTTGATTCATGATATCGCTACTCAGTAAACGATGCCTTCAGAAACGCACGTATTGTAGTACTTTACTTGCGAATTTGGTTCATAAACCTATTGGGGCCCCATGTTTCCCAACCACGGAGCTGTTAAACCCAGTACAAGCACACACTGCCATTAGAACATTATCTACAAAAGCGTTTCACACTTAACATTTTTTATTAAACCAAACTCCTTCAAGATCCTAAAACTTCACGCTTCCTTAAAATTTATGCACCATTTACTTTAAAAGCTTTTCGACTTGGAGCTTTAGTTTCAATCGCCTAAGGTTCAAAGCGAACATGGATACACGGTACAATAGCGCAACCTTATTCTGTTATGAATAGGGTTCATAATATGTCCATCCAGTTTGAAACATTGTAATCGCAACTCGGTTCTCATATTTTCACGCGACCACATTGTTAAGAAAATTTTCTCTTATTGATTTACGTAGGCATAGTTAAAAGGTAGCCGGTAAACGACAACGCACCAACCCACCAGCGTTGCCGAATCAGAAAATGTCGATAAATAGATAACTCTAAATTTTAAATTTCAAAAACCCCCCAACCAAAAAATCCTGTAACTAAATGATATAGGTACATCAAATCCTTGAACAGATCTTCATTAATTATAGCTAAGAACACCCCGATTACATTAGCTTTCAAAAAGAGAAACCGCATTAAATTCGGCCGATTTGTTTAGAACCCACGATGCCCAGACAAAAACACAAACACACACAAGATACAAAGACTCGTCAGACTTACAATATTTCTTTTTTTGTTTGGGGTCAAAGGTACTGACACTCTCCGAAGGTCTCTGTCTTAAAAATCCGCATCGCATCATACCACCAGAACAGCACTTAACCAAGCTGTACGGTCATCTAATAGTTTCCAGGGTTTCTCCGCGTGCTCCAGTTTAATCGCTAAACAGAGGAACGATAGCCGTAAACAGCTTCTGCATAATCGCCAAGCTATGAAACTTTTTCTCATCAAAACTTCAAAACGACTTCTGTTATTGTTTTCGAGTTTATGCCGATGCTGTCTAGGGTTCCATGGGGTAAAATGGCTGAACTTTCTATTATTTTATGTGTAGGCTTTTTAATGTTTTTATTGTAGCATAGGAACCATTATAATGGTAAGTGGTTACTATCGGTTATGGACATAAATATACGCTTCACAGGCATCATAGGTATAGGCATTTTTAGGTGGTAGTGACTAGAGCTCACCCGGGGAAGTACCACCGCCCGCCACGGTACTTAGTACCATTGCTACCGTATAATAATTGTTTTAAGAACAATAAGTGTTCCGGATAGGAAGGTGTGGAGCCGGTTACACTTTTTTAGAGGCGACCATCTCAGTCCTCAGGGGTAGCAACGCATCTGTGACCGAATTAGAACGAGACTCATTGAGTCTAGTTCTAGGTCGGTCACAGTTGTCATGGGCGGCAGCGGAAGGTGGTGCTGCGTGCTCGTTTGCAATCTTAATTCCATAAAAAAAATCATACATGTATTTTCGCTTTACAAAGAGAGAAAGCCTGGTTGACATACCCCCAGAGAGAATATGCCATATCATGTCATTTACACCAAAGGAACGGTAAATGGTATGCACAAAAGTCCCCCTAGCTAAAAGGGATGTCCGATTGGAATGCAATATTCACCCATGTACTGAGTCCAAACTCAAACTCAAATGACAAGTATTTTTTTAAGGCTTCATGTTTTTCGAGCGCTTGTATCATACTTTTTATTGTTTGCTGTGTACTGCGTCATTTATTAAATTATTTGAAAGTTCATTAATGATTGGGGAAAAAAAATCTGTTTACTAAGTCCCATTTAATTTAAGGAAAAAAATGTTATAATATATCTACGAATATCTAGGAATAAAAAATGGATGAAATTTAATATGCCTTGTAACAAAATTTAATTTAGTTTTCTTTACTTAAAATGCTGGTTACGTTTATATTTTATTACCACAAATAAAACGAGCATAACGAATCATGTTCAAACATATTTTCAAGAGTGAGTAATAAAACATAGTTTCCCCAAACCGAGAAGCAACATTAACCACCAAATGAATAAACATACGAGCAACAATACGAGAAACATCGCCAATAACCAGTAAATGATCGAAACGAGTAAACAACGGGAATAAAGGTATAAACCGTACCAATAACAGGAACGAAAAGGCCCCGAGGCGCGATATCGGGAACGTATTACGGAACAATCATGTTGTGTTCCGAAGGGGATTAATTGTATTGTTATATCGTTTTCCTCCATGACTATTGTCTACGCTGAGACTAATGGTAAAACCTGGCTGGTTACTGAACGTTACTGAATTTCACTCATGGGAATACGTGAAGATTTTGGTGAGGAGAAAGGGTGTTCGTTAGTTCAGTGCGATGCGGGTCAGAATTCAAAGCGATGTAGAGGTTCAAATACAATTCGTTTATTTACAGGATAAGTTCGTTAGTATTCTGTGGAGTACTTTTTTACATTTCTAAACAAAATTAACACACTATTATTGTGTGAGACATAGAGAATCCTATTGTTCCTGGCAATAGGACTCGCTGGGATAAAAAACACAGATGACACATTACTTACTTATTATTATTATTCATCGTTGCAACTCAACTATTGTGAAATTACAGAGGAGGTCAGATCTAGTCTCACTATATTAGGAATAGGGGCATAGTCCACAATGATGGCCACGGCCGAGTTGACAAACAAGAGAACTCGGAGGTACGCAGGTTACCTCACAACCTTTTCCTCAACGAAGCAACTGATAACTCATTTCTAACACCATAAACAAACGTTATCATAACAAAAGCAAAATGTATGAAACATTAGACCTATCTAAGTAAATTTTTACGCGTTGTGAATCCGTCCGTCAATTCTCACAGCTGCCTGGGTACAAACCGCATGAAATCCTAGTACCGTACCGTAACGGATATCCCTCGAGCGCAATGGGATGCGTATTACGGTACAATATTGCTGTTTCCTAGGGAATTAATCGCACTCTAATCCTTACACCTTGTCTTTCGACGATGCGGTCGTGTGGGGAATAGGCCTACACGATCCCTTATCGAGCTTCCTTTGGTATGGAGATTGTATTGTTAGCGTCGATTTGTACCGTATCCAGTAAAAGTTTCCAGTTTATCGATAATGTAAAGTTCCGATAGTTTGGCCGTTATCCTGAACTCGGAAAGGTTAATGCTATGCTATTAATGTTATGCGATCTATTTCGAGTTTTACTATTTCTATTTCTAATTTGCGAACTTTCACAATAGTACCTATTGTAACTAGTTTTAAAACTTAAAATAACAAAACGAGACGAGTTGATACGGTTTATGCCTGTACATTAAGAATAACTTTTTACGAAACAATAACTGACTTCAACGTCAACAGAAAAGAATAGACGCGCAAAAAGGCTTATCGGTGACCTTAATCTGGTTAAAACTCTCGATACTCTCGGTATTCCACAGGATACACTTTTAAGAGTGTGCACAAGAATTGCATTATATGATACGGAGATGGCCGTTCTACAATTGTCCGATGGTAGAACGGAGAGAACCGACGCCCAGCGGGTATCCATATAGTACGAACGACACGCTTTGCTTTGTCTCTTTTAGTACATACCGCTGGCAATTTATTCCAGTCTATCACTGTCGCCAGCGTCTGTGATTCCGATCAATTACAATGTGGGTGTCTTCAAGTCAAGAGTGAATAGATTAGATCGCGTTCCCACCTTAAAGCTATATCAATAAACAAATAAATACATAGATACTATGACAATCATAATGCAGTAAACAAATTTGTTTCATATCATCGTATTTAGGTTTTATGTATATTTAATCTATGTAGTATTTGTATACATAGTAATCATAATATAATAAGAAAATAACTTTAAAAAACACGACTTCAGACAAATTTCAAACGAAATTTAATATGAACCAAGTCCTGTGACGTTCATCGTACAAAAATCCATATTGCGAAGCGCATATGAAAGCTTAAATGTAAAATATTCATATAATCCATGAACTTGGGACCGTCTTTCCCGAAAGGTCCCTCCATCAAGTAAGTACACATTGAGCCATTTCTCGGCAGGCATTCGTTTGGCCCATACTTTATCAAATTACCCTCCATCATCCCATTTCTTGCTCCAAGTTCCACTACACATTCAATATAGTAAATTGGCACTCCCACGTCCCGTAGGAGACGCGTGACGTCATCCCGTCATCCTTGAACACACAAAAGATAGCCGACGGTATAGGGAAACGGAAATTATGTTTGGTTCAAAGATTGTTCATATTTAATGATAGCGTTGTTTGCTCATAATATGACGTCAAGGTCAAATGTCGCCAGCTGAATTAAAACTGCTTCCTCTTATTCTAGGAACTTGAAATTTTGCTTCTGTTACTACGATAATCCAATTTTATGATATCAATAGTTTGATTGAAGACGTTACTTCGCTTTGGGAAACATAAATATTTTTCCATTTTTGCAACATGTTTCATCGTAACTCCGCTCTTTTTGACCTTCCTCGATAAATGGACTATCCAACACGAAAATAACTTTTCAGTTCGCACCAGTAGTTCCTGAGATTAAGCCGTTCAAATAAACAAACTCTTAGATAGATTAGGTATGACCAGATCTAATACTACGCTTAGGATTGGCTCCTGACATTGGAACTTATTAGGTACCTACATAAGCAACCACAATGGCTTACAAAATAGTGACTTAATTCTTGATTTGCATTATAATTCTAAAGAAAGCTTTTATACATAATATAACGAAAGTGGTGTTTAAAATTGATTTTAAAATACAAGAAGGTTCTCAATTCATAGATATCTATATTTAGACGTGACCTCATAACTTATTACTGGGTGAACCAATTTTTAAAGTAATTATTAAAGTAACGACTCAGACAACAGATTTTTCTTTGCCAAAACTATGTTAAGTCTACCAATCTGCACTTGGCGTGCGAGGTAAACGATGTCCTGGACGTCTTGGATTGTGAGAGAAAAACCAAATTAAGCTAGACTTAACAGTGATACAAGTTACAAAGAAGATAAAGACCCAGTATCTAACCTAAAAACCTTTTTTTTTTTTTTTTTTCTTATAAGAAAAAAAAAACCTAAAAAAACCTTTCCAAAAACCTAAACAAATCTCCATAAAAATCAACGAATGTAAGTCAATTTGTTACGTTAACTGCTCAAAAAACTGAAGTTCTCGTTAAAAAACATTTCAGACAGTAATTATGAATTTTATCAAAACATCTTAAAATGTACAGTTGAATGACCTAAACATTAAAGTGTCATTAAAATGATATACTTTAGTGCTGCCGGCGTATAATAAATAATGACGTCATAATTTAGGTCTCAGCCCCATTTAACCGTCGTTTGAATGTAATCACTAGGGTTTAATTTTAGACCGAGTCATTTAAAGACACACTTTTCGTGTAGAAAATTAGTTGAACTACTTTCTGGTCAATGAATTGTTGATTGAAAGATAGTCAAAGCGGTAGAAAGGTTTAATTCTCGTACCAGATTACAAATGGGTCAGGATGAATATGTAGATGATAGTGAGGGTGAACGGAAAGATGAAGATTTAACAATCAATACATATAGATTCCCTTCAGTTACTGAGTGACTGACCGACAACGCACAGCTGAAACAACTAAACGCAAGTAGCTGTTTGGCATTCATATTCCTTCGGGAATGTAGGGGAATACTGAAAGAGGATTTTTGGAAATTCCCCCTAAAAGGGGTTAAACTGAAGCAAAAACAAAGGAAAAAAGGAAAGCTAGTGACGATAGAAATGTTTTTCACAATTTCAGTGTGTCATAATATGAAACAGTTCTCACCCTCTGAAAATCATTCAATGAAAATTTTACTTTGTTCCTCGCTTCATATCTTGAGAATGTCTGGAAGAGATCGCTATGTACCAATAATGCCTTATAAACTCTATGAATGACAATTAAGAGTTAAAACTATTATGTATAAGAGTTTTAATTTTTTTTAGTTAGTTTAGTAAATGGTGATGTAGTGGATGGTAAAGTGTACTTACATAGTAGCACCTTCACTAGCCGAATCACGCTTGATTTTAAGAAACCTATATCTTACCAAACCCATAGAAATATATAAGAAAAATACATTCCATACATGTTACTACATTGTATGGGAACATTAAAACGTTATCCCTCCATAATTTATTAAATAGATACGAGAGACATATTAAATCAGAATCCTCTTGGCAGCTTATTTCTTTTCATATGAGGCAAGCATTGTGTTTGTCGCAATAAAATGCATTGTTTTCTACGTGGGATACGATGTTAGGGTCTTTGCTTACCAGCAACGAGTTGCGATATAAGATGCAATTGGTCAACAATCATAAGTAGTTACAAAAAATCTTTGCTTTAGGTGCTGTATTTAAAGAGTTTTTTCGCTAAGCCTCTATTGTGATTTAATAGATAGGCTTAATAAGCTCATGAATATTTCCACTTACAGACAACACTTACTCTACAATACGAGGATTCTAGAACAGGACATTATCAAAGTTAGTATACTCAACGGTGGTTAATCGCAAAGTTTATTAATTTGCATTTTCTTATGTGAGATGGAGTGAAATTCTTCTTGCATAAAAAGATACACCATCATACATAATGAATTTGCTCGCGCATTGTTGCAAAGTAGATTACCCTTAGATAAAATTGAGCTAGATAAAATTGTAATCTGTAATTATGAATACTCTCTAAGGGCGTTTTTAGTGTCATGCGGATTTGCTCACGCACGCGGGATTGCTCCGCATGCGTAGCACCCGCAAAGAACAATTTCATATAGAATTTACTGTAAAGCGTAAAAACACGCACGCGGGATGCGGGACGCTGTGCGGGGCGTCATCCCGCAGCGGGGCATCCGCATGCGTGGCCTATCCATACAACTGCAGTACCCATTTTAGAGTCGTGCGGGGCGCACGCACCGTATTGTACTAATCGTCTACGCAACCCGCACGTCAACCCGCAGAAGACTGAAACTTAAACTGCGTATGATCCGCAGCGTGATATTTCACGCATGCGGAGCAATCCCGCGTGCGTGACCAAATCCGCATGACACTAAAAGCGCCCTAACTGTATCTGTAGTTGTTAGCGCTTGTCTTAAACCGCCGGTAATACAACAAGTTAGTTGGGAGGTTGACGCCCGGAATAGCGTATGGCGCGATGCCAACACTGGAACTAATTCTATGCGCGTTAGCATTGCGCAATGTCTATACCTATGCGTAATTGTGGCACGCGGAAATTAGCCGTTCACTTCATATAGCTGGCTTATGGATTCAATGAACTATGAGTTATGATCTTCAGTCGAAACCACAGCTTGATACATAACATTTAGTTTGATAAAAAAATAATTGTTATTTATTTTAAGTACCTAGCTGTCATAAGAGCAGACGAGTCAACCGATGTGATGTGGATCATCAGGATCGATATTAGTACCACCAAAGGCATGGCTGATGCGGTACCTACCAGCCAGTAAAAAGAGAGCAGGAAGATGAAAAGAGAGTATTGAGTTTGAACCCGAGTCGGGACACGATGGACCCTTTATCGGTTGACTCCGCAAAGAAGATGGTGACATGCCAAGTAGGGTTCTCTCAATATGATGGTGTCAATGCCTCGATAATATTGACTTTATGATTAATTGTAATTTTTTTAATCTTGTATAAGTTAGCCCTTGACTATCATAATATGAGAGTTCTCCCGTTCTCAAAAGTGAAGTACTCCAATTAGTACTTGATTAGAGTGGTGAGCATTGGACTAGTATAATACCTCTCACACTGTGAATAGAGACACATAGGAACTGTTATAAATTACCATTATGATGACGAATTTTGATAAAAATCCTTATGCGAAATCCTTCCCCAAGCATATTCAGTACGAACGATATCAATTCAGCACGTTGAATACGTATAACAAACATAGTATTGTACGAAAACAACTGTTAAAAATACGTCCTTGCCCTAAATTTGTCAAAGAATTGCGTGTCACATAAGATCTTCCAAGTACAGTAGTTGAAAAAGGTATCAGTGATTTAATTATCTACGCCCATACCAATAACGTAAAAAACTCTCTCAACAAATCAGACAGATGAGAGTTCGTTTGAAATAGAAACGAAAGCTTTAAAATGAAAGATTTAGAGATCCGCTTCCCATTTTTTCTACTTCAACAGGACCAATGAGAGCGATATTGATGCTTTAAGTAATGTTATTGTAAGTGAAAATGATTTTTATGTCTTTGAACACTTGTAGGTATTAAAAATAAAAGGTGTTAAAGCGAAATGATTTGAACATAGGACTTGTCAAGAGAGGCCTGAGTTAGAATTCTGCATGCAAGTCTAATTTTCAGAAATGAAGTATCTATTAGAAATTGACTATCTCTTGATTCGTTAGAGCAAAAGGAAAACATAGCAAAAATTCTCCATGATGTTCGCAAATGTGTGCAAAATTCACTAAATTGCACTGGGAAAGGTCTTTACCCCTTAAACTTTTGAGTTGTTTTCTGTCCCAAATCAGGATATTTGTAGATCATATTTCAGATTTTTTTTTTTTATTTTATTTTTATTTATTCATTCAAAATTACATCCAACATTACAGCTTTGCCAATGCGTTAGAGTAATATAAATAAGTACATTAAATTCAGTTTCATATTAATAATTAAATTACATCATAACAATTAAAATTAACAATTAAAATTCTAATCACATAACATTAATCATTAAAATTCTAAATAATTAAAGGTATGGAACATAAACGAAAACCACGATGCAATGTCAACGTTAAATTACAGATTTCAGTGTAATTGTCAATTTATTACATTAAGTTAAGAAATTTATTATAAGTATTAAATTAAATGATGTCAAATTATTGCTAAGCAAATTAAAATTAATGTCAAAATTTGTCAAAAAAATATTATGTCAAAACGATGTCAAATAAATAAAATAATTAATTAATAAAATAATTTAATCGCTAAAATATGTCATCATTTAATTACTTACCTGAAATAATCATAAATCTCAATCCGAGTACAATTTGGAGAAAATTATAGTGAACTCGTCCAGTTTACAAGTAAAAAGGTCTACATGGCATGCCACGGCGTTAAGCGCCCGCAGCGCCCGCGTGAGCGGTGCGTTGCGCAGCAGTTCGGTGCGCGCCGGTCGCACTGCCAGCAGCGGCGGCCGCCGACGACGCCGCACGCTGTCAGCGGGCGCGCTAAGCTTCAAGCCCTCCAGAACAGCAGGACTGTCCAACTCACCACGCAGTACCCTCAATAGGTACTTCGCCAGGGTCAACTCTCTCCGTACTTCCAGTTTACTATATCCAACCATGCCTATTACAAACAAGGTTGGATACAGCAAAGGATAGCCCGGATAAACTCCGTACATTTTGAGGTAGAGGAACCTGGTAAATTTATTTTGGATGCGTTCCAACATTAATTTATACTTCATCTCACTCGGAGCCCATATAACCGAGTTACACTCCAAATGACTCCTCACCAAGGCTTCATACAAGGCACGTAAAGCATCAAAGTTAGTGAAGCTTCTCGCTTGCCTCAATATGAAACCGAGGTTGCGGTACGCTTTTTTGCATACCTCGGTTATATGGTCTCGGAAGTTGAGATCAGAAGTAAATCGAACGCCCAGGTCCCTCACCTCTGAAACGCGCCGCAGGGTCTCGTTCTCTATGTGATAGAGGAAGTTCCGTGGAGTACGGGCGCGACTGAAAGTGAGCAGGGAACACTTTTTGACGTTGAAGCACAGTTTATTCCTGCGACTCCATTCGACAACCCTGTCAATGTCCCCTTGCAGTCTACAGTGGTCTGTCATGTCACCCACTTCACGTACTAACTTCAGGTCGTCAGCATACAGTAGACATGTAGAATCTTGGACCACCTCCGGTAAATCGTTAATCATTATAACAAACTGGAGGGGGCCCAAATTACTACCTTGACTGACGCCTGATCTCGTCTCGTATTGGTCCGAAAGGTGTCCGCTACAATCGACGTACTGACGCCTGTCTCGCAGATAGCTGGCAAAAAAGGATAGGGTATGTGGGGTGCAGCCTACACCGGCCAGCTTCGCGAGCAGGACGTCGCTGTCCACCGTGTCGAACGCCTTTCGGAAGTCAAAGTAGGCGACATCCACTTGCCGTCCCGCATCCACTGCGGGTACCAGCTGCGTCATCAAATGCAGCAGGTTGCCCGTCGTCCCGCGTCCCGGACGAAAGCCGTGTTGCGCGTCAGACAACTGTGCCCTCACCTGCGCATAAAGTGTGTGGTGGATCGCCGACTCGAACACCTTGGCTGCTGCACACAGGATGGCCACCGGTCTGTAATCGCTCGGCTCCTGTCCGCCCTTTCCCTTCGGCACTGGCACCACTCGGGTTAGTTTCCACCGATCGGGAAAGGTCGCACTTGCTAAGCAGACATTAAATAAATGCAGCAGAGGCTGGTCCAGGACGAGGCGACAGTCCTTAAGGATGTACGGCGGGATTCCGTCCGGTCCTACCGAACGTTTTGGCGGAAGCCGCGCGAGCGCGCGAGACACGTCCGCCAGAGCGAGGTGCGCCAGGTGCACGTGCGCGCCGCCCCCCACCGTTGCGCTCGCCGCCGACACATCTAGCCTCGCCGGCTCAGGGCTATACACAGAATGGAAGAATCGTGCAAGTTCATTCGCACACTCTTGATTTGAAAGAGTACGCCCGTTTTTCACTATTTTACAACTGCCCGACTCCCCCTTCTTAGATCTTACAAAGCTCCAGAATGCTTTGGGGTCAGAAGCGAGATTATTCTGGACGTGCTCTTGATACCGATCATGAGCAACCCCTATGTCAGCCTTCACTAAAGCTCTGTACCTAGAAAACTCCTCATAATCGCACTGACTCCCACTAATTTTATATTTCTTATGAAAACTGTATTTTATTTTAATATTTTTAATAATTTGAGGCGTATACCATACTGGATAAATATATCTAGAATTGCTCAGTTTACGTTTTTTCAGGGGCAGACACTCATCGAAAGTGTCTCTTAAATTGTTGTAGAAAATAGTTACAGCTAATTCAGGATCATTGGTAGCATACATTTCAGTCCAGTCAATTTTTGATATGGAATCGTACAATCTACGGAGGTCAGCTTTATTAAAGTTCCACTGATTAACGTAGGATGGTTCCTGGCTATCCCCATTCGAGGTGGATTGGCGCGTGGCAGCGCCGACGGCGACGGTGACGGCGAGCGGCGGGTGGTACGCATCCACCGGCCGCAGTGCCTCGTCGGCCGCCGCCACCGTCACGCGCTCGCGTGCACTCAGAACCAGGTCCAGTTGCCTGCCGTTACAGTTCAGAATATTATTATACTGGACGAGTTCACAAAACGACACAAAATATTCATAGTAGCTGAGGACATTGTCACTATAACACGAATACAAATTAAAGTCTCCTAATATAATTACATTTTCTTTGTATCTGACACACACTTTTTCAAACATATCAAACATAACTAGGTACTCGTTTTCCCCGGTTCGCGGCGGAATATACACAACACAACAGGCAAACAAGAACCGATCATGCGTATAAACGGTAGCACATACTAGTTCAAAATTATACTTGTCCAATTGGATCCCGGCGGGCACAGGTATCTGCCGCAGCTCCAGGTGAGGAGCGGCCGCCAGCAGCACGCCGCCCTGCTTGCGGCCGTCCGCGCGGTCGCAGCGCAGCACGCAGTAGCCGGGCGGCACGATCTCAGCGTTCCCAATACACTCGTTACAGCCGGTCTCGGTTACCGCGAACAAGTCTGAGCCCGATGATTCCAATAAAGACAAAAACTGAAAAGTCTTGGTACGGAGTCCTCTTACATTTTGGTACCAAATGTTGATTGTCCTATTGTTTCTTAATGTGTTGTTGGGGATGTTTTGGGGAACGAAAAAACACCCATTCACTGTATTCGGCATTTTTTGGCCATACATTTGGGTTAAACAATTTAGCAAAATTGTGCTCGGGAACACCAATTCGAAATGAGGAGTATCCTCTTTCAGTTTTGTGTTGCAACTTGTTTACCTCTACAAAACCATTATCACCTAAGACTTCTCTGATATATTCAGTTAAGGCATCCTCCGTCGTATCTTTGAGGAGCCGCCAAACATGTAAATACTTCATGCGTTCAACGGCTTTTATCTTAAGACTCGTATTTATTCCCTTGCTAACCGGTTTTACCTTCCGAGTCTCGGTTGAGGCCCCATTTCCTGCTGATTTTATGTTTATATTTGAGCCCATCGCCGCCGGTCCAGGTTCATTATGGTTGTCAGTTGTCACCGCTCGACGACGGGAGCGCCTCGGCTTCACATTAACCCAATCATTTTCATCTAGGTGAATTTCCTGAGGGAAATTCTCAGTTCCGACCTTATGTGCATTGACCGCCGGCGCACTGTTTACAACTTGAATTGGCGCGGGCGGCAAAGGCGCGCTCGCGCTATGTTGAATAGGCTCGGCTGTGTCGTTGTTCTTCCGAGTGGGCACGAGGACCGCCGATTTCGTGCGAACTCTGTCGTCAGGTATTGGTTGCTGCGAGTGCTGGAATATCTGTTTACCCACTTCATTGTCGTTATTTTTACTATTCACTGTTGTAAATGGAACTTCACTAACACGAATGAGATTTTTAATTGTGTTATTTTGTTCTTGAATAGTATTTTCGAGTGACGAAACTTTGTGTTTTAGTTCAATCACGGTATCAGTGAGGTATTTCAACGCGGATTCAAAGGATCGCAATGACATATCCATTGTTTTAAATTATTTAACACAGAGCTTGTAAACACCAACCGATCGCGGCGGGGGCGCGGGGGTAAAATATTATATCAACTTTTTACGAAGGAAAGACGCGTGCTCACTAATAGTACACTTTTGCGGTTTTCACGAAAAGAAAAAGGGATTCACGAGGAAGGTTCAGATGTATCATTTATAAATGTTTTGAAATATGTCAAGTTATGTTTGAAATAGTTAAACATTAAGCTACAAACTATAACAGCCTAATTAACGAACACTTGTAAATCACCTAAGTCCCGTATATTTCAGGTACTTATAAAGCCTGACCCTATTGCTTCCAGCCCTCGCGGGAACAAATCTTCCTAGCCGCGTATCTTCAACGACGTAAGGCAGTTATCTACACATTTTATTGCTCTGTTAGTTTCTCTATCTGAGTAATGCTGGAATATTTATGGCACCTCCGGCTTGTTGTCGTTTCTGTATTCGACGGTATGTTGAATATCTTGTTAAGCCCTTTTCTGATTCGGTTTGAGCCAATCGGGTTAGGAAGTCTCTTAGATTTTCTGCTTTGAACCCGAATTCAAATCCCACAATATTCCCATTTAATGGGTATTTTTAATGAAAGACTTGTCTTTTCATATTGAGTCGCAACCAGTATCTCCTCTAACAAATGGTTTGCCCTGCTAAACAACGGAATAGACAGTGATATAAATTACTTTTGTTGGATGTCGAAGGATATTTCACCAATAATTTATTCTCCATAGTAAAACGGTATTGTGATATTCACCAGCCTAGCTATCAACCTCCTTGAAAGTGATCGTAAAAAATTTGTAACACATTGATCGCAATTGATTGTTGGTAGATCAGAAATTGCAGCTTTTTGCTGGCAACACATCGGAGACGCACTTTTTGGTATCGATATCCACAATTTGGTATCGACAACTTACCATCGTAATATTATTATTGAGTTTTACTATTGAACACTGGTATCTCCTCATCACTGAGGAGACCTAGAGCATACTCCATTGCGTTACTAACTTTTATCAGTTATTTACTAAATTTGTTTCATTTGTTTGCTAGTTATTCTCATCACCATCATCATCTCAACCTATCATAGCCCACTCGTAAGCACTGTTCTCTTTTCAAAATAAAAAGATCAACGACATAGTCCACCACGCTGGCCAAAAGCGTATTGGTAGATAAACCGTTTAAAAGCAAACTCTCCGGCATGCAGATTTCCCCACTATATTCCTTCCCCGTTATAACGCCTTACTATTTTCCTATAAATGTTATGGAAAATACGGGCGGATATACAATTCATCTAGCCCTAACACAATAGCGTAGGCAACGATGTTTACGAGCGTCCCAATATGACATTAACTTAACACGTGTGCCCATCAGTGTAATTCCCCCGCGTCAGCGGCAATATGTTAGAAGCGGATAATAAATAATTCGCTTATGTATGCGTACTTCACGTATTAACATGATATGCTTGTAGTTTATATAATCAAACTTGATATGCTTTTTTATGTATTAAGCAGGCAGACGCTTATCACTAAAATGAGCTGCCGGCCGAGAAGGAAGCGATGGAACAACGGCAGCAACGATATTTCTCAATCAGCTGTTACGCAAATAATCGATTGATTTTTAGGTAAGCTATTACCTGATGATGTATTAATGTTAAGTTCGTTAAACTGAAATCTGACACTCTAAATCGACAAATTATGTGCATTATAATTCAAGGTTATACCCGTAGCAGGGTCCTCAGTATCGTAGGTCAAGAGGTGAAGAGGACATCACAAACTAAACATCACAAACTAAACATTTGTCTTATAGTTAAATGTCTACTATGACTGGGAAACTGGGAAATGAACCCGGGAGCCCTTGGTCATAAAATGACTACCAATAGGGCTGTGCAATCAATCGTAATCGGAGATTATAAAGAATATGTGAGGGCACACTTATGTTCAGATGTAATCCACTTACATGACTAACCTGACAGACAATTTATGTTAAGGTTTTTGCGAAAATGTTTTATAAGGTTGTTTTGAGATTGGATTGAATCAGAGAAGAAAAGGTTGATACTAAGTTAAATTAATGTACGAAGGTAAACACGGTACGCTCTCTACAGAAAACACAAAAGGCTTGTAGCAATCGTAACAAAGGTTCGTTCACCCTAGAACATCTTATAACCTTGAAAAAGATTTATTACGTAGTGCTGACATCGTACACATGTAAATTGACGTCAAGTCAGACTTGAATCACGCTATCGCTGGTTTTTGCACCATCCACATATATACAAGTCCCGACTGTGAGCAGTCGGATATCGGCCGCTCCCAAGGTAACTTCACCTAACCAGATGAGAGATCTCAATCAAGGAGCAGAGTTGCCAAACTGATTAAATTTATTTTTTATTACAGTACAAACCGATTTTTTAATTCACATAACTTTAAAAACATTTTCAACTTTATATTACATTAAAGTCACAAAAATAACAGTAGTACAACTTAATTTTAATTAGACCATCCAAAAAGATAACTGGCACCACACAACATACTTACTCATACACAACAACCACTGATCATATTAAATGATATACAAGAGTGATGTACTTACTCTGAGACTGATAATACAAAGTGATATATAAAATTAAAAGCATAACATCATATTAAAATTCTTACTCCAACTCGCAATCATCTTAAACAAGTTGGTCGTGAGTTACGTTGCGAAACATCTTCGCTCTCGCCGATTCCTATAAATAAAATACCCAAACCTTTTACTTTAAAATCTTTCTACAACGTAGAACGAACTCAAGCCCTCTACAAAGCTACAAGTCGAGGCAGCTTTGTCAACTGTGACCTCCAAATTTGACCTCCGAGCTATGGTCCGGGTCATGTTTGTTCAGGCTCAGCCCTCGGGGAAGAGCATTTTTAATATACCCTCATATTTCAAAGTTTTGAGAGAAATTTTTGTTTTATTTGTTTTTACACCTGCTCTTTACAATTTGACTGACTGAATGAATTCAGCCGTTGTATTAGTACGAATAATATGGTCGGTTTTGTGGAAAATAGAATCTACGTTGTGTAATGATTTGTCGGAAATTACTTGTGAATATTTGACTTTATTTAATAGTTTGGATTACAAAAGTATTTCAAATGAATAAGAATTTTATAAATACACTACTGTATATTCCATGTTTGTTTATGGAGTAAAGATTGGGAATCATACCTACAATGTAAACAACGTATACCATCGGACCTCAAATCTCAATAACAATCTTAAGATCCCAAACGACATCTGACAAGAAATCGAATTATCGGTCCAGAAAACAATAATGTAAATCCTTCGAATATCTATCATTTTCATTGCAGGAAGTATACAAGCAATCGATTTTGTTGAAAGACGGAAATACATATAAAAGAGAAAAGTAAAAAAACTTCAGAATTGTATGATTTCATTGCAAAAGTTGAAATGTTTGCGGGCCTGACTTTGCCGCCCTCAAATAAAACAGCAAAAGCACAATATTCTCTACCTATTTTATGTTTATTAAGTATTCTGTTTGAAACTAAACTATTTTAGTTTTCGTTTTAACTTTGACGAGAGATCTGAGGAGCTAATATTCTAATTATCCCCCATAGGAGTTCTGCAGCAATTGCACGCATCACCTCTCACATTGTGAACAGTAAAGTTTACGGCCTGCGTTGGACAAGTTTGCTTTAGTAGATATACAAATACATGTTTGGTATTCCTTTAAATACTATCCAAAGTCAAATGTTGCTTTGCTGTGGAGTGACAACTGATATATTAACTTTTACTTCGTCTATATCTTTGGCAAATAAATTCAGTCTCCCGCCCTAAAATTAACGTGTACCATTGTTAAAAAATATCGTTGAGCAATACTCGTAATATTATCATTAGGCTGTCTAAGAGCTTTCATTGAAAACGCTGTCTTGCTCGTTTAAGATATAATTAAATATATTTTGGCTGGAATATTCATTTTTATAGGTCTAAAAAAGTACCTACGTGATGGAATTTGTCTATCTTTTATGGATAGCTTACTATACCGATTCTAACTTCTAAATTATAGTAACGTAGAGAGCAATTATTAAAAGGCCATTTAGACGGTTACAGTACATATTAGTCTTAATATACTAAAATTTAATTTAAGTTATCACAAAATGAAAACTATAGCGTGTAAAAATAAGTACTTATGAAGCCCGGGCGAATTGCTAGTGTCATATCGTTTTAAGGCTACGTTATTAGGTAAGTAAAATATCCATTGATGGAAAATAAACATTTATTTAAATTTTCTACTCCAGTAAAATATCATTGAAGTAGTTTTGGTACAGTAGAAAGTAGTTTTTTAATTACAGACAGTCTTGTAAAAAGTCTGAGAAAAACATTTTCGCCCGTCATTCGCTGCGAGGTATACAGACTATGTACTCGTAGATATGTAATAAACTTTTCACTAGATCATGCTCAATTGCTCATATTGTGGATAACTTAGGTATTATATAGTCCTGATGTAGGTAGATGTTGAGTGGTTGGCGTGATTACTGCCTATATGCGATTATGACTACATTCCTCATGGAAGCATGTGAATATTAGAATTATCGAGTAACATTTATTTTTTTGTTTTGTTTTACTTTATGAATCGAATTTAATCCCAGTAGTACTGTAAATAGAGAGATTTTAAATATGTCGCATAATGTACTCTATCTGTAGGTAGGTATATCTAAGAAAACAAATTAGTCCTGTGCAAGGATGGGTAGTTTTATTCACAAAACTAGTGAAAAATCTCTTACCAGTTATATTATTTACAAAGATTCAACGGAGCAACTGGGAGTTTACCTACCAAAGACAGCTAGGAGATACATTACATTGAAATCCAGCAGAGAATACGTCTGCAAGCCAAAGATATATCGAAGAGTTATAACACCTCGTTACGTGTATTATCCACCAAAAGAGCACATCCCTTTCGACTTTTATTGGTTCAGTCACTTCTTTTAGTCCGAGATATGAGTGAAAGTCTTTATTTCAATGGACGTTAGATGTATTTAAAAAAATCATGTGATTGACATTTACTAACAAAAACAAATTGCATTATACCTATTATGTAACACACATAAAAATACATTCGCATTTCGATTTTTTTTTAAGTCGGTTAAAAATAAACAAAATCGCCCCGAAACCTTTTGCAAGGAATTCAATCTAAAGCAAAAATTCCAATATACAAATCCCAAATAAGCCATCAAAGAGTAATAAGAAAAGTAAAAACTTCTTCGGAGTTCCATTAACTCGACCACTCGGACCGATAAAAGTAGGACTAAGATTGTTACCTCTATTTGTCAACTTTCATTTCTATAGGAGAGAGAGGGACAGGTATTGTCGTTGACGATCAAAGGAAGGAGCCGCGGTCGGCTAGGCCCTTGATGTTACGAGAGGAAATTATTTTCGGTTATGGATATTTACTGTAGCGAAATTATCGGGTTTAATAATATTGTCCGATAAGGATGGAATTATGAGAAAAGTTTTTGATTCACGTATTATTAAAGATATAAATAAACGGTTTATTATACTACAGTAAAAAAAAACTCACCTACAAATTGTGCACAAAATTATCTCAAAGCTAAATAGGGATTTTGTGTACATAACCGATGGGATACTAACTGAGATCGAAAGAGGCTTTTACTAAGAATAAAAATGATGACATGGAAATTGCTTTTAATTTTATGAAAGGCCGTTGTATAAGGAAGCCGTGAGTAAACCTCAAATCTCTTTTGTAAACGCTGTGAGACGCGGACATCCGCCGCTGTGTGGACGTTGCTTTTGTTACATCTACAGGAAGTTTAGGAAGAGGTTTCTTGTGTCTCTTTTGATTAGATTTCAAACGAGCGCTGATATCAAGTTCGTAAATCCATTAAGTGCGAGTTGGACTCTAGCATCTACGGTTCTGTACATACTAGTAATGAGTTCCTTGAAATAATTCGTTGTTTACGATATAATAATATGTAATGATAATAATTTTATTTGAATGTCGACTTGGTATTTTTCTAAAACAAAATCTTCTGCCGTATTTATTTTCTCCCCTCGATAAACTTTAACTAAGGTAGGTACTGAACTAAACTTAAAATTACTTAGTATAGGCTGGAAGTGAAATATTGTTTCAAATAAGCATAGCATGGACTGACAACGGGACAAAAGTGAAAAGATAGACAAACGGAAAAGAGTGTTTTGCAGATATACACCTAGACGGAAAACAGATATATATGTAGGAGCGAGACCAAAGTCCTACGCTGATCTAGTAACGCCACCTATGAGTAATCGATGGAACTAGTTTTAGGAACCTACCGCCATCTATGAATGATGGCCGGAGCTACTTCTGGAAACGAAACAGTTATTGTTTGGGCATGGTTGGTATGGAGTGGGGGTAGAGATGGCGTCGTAGAGAACCATAGCTGTCATGATCATTCTGAATTGAGCGCTTAGACCGAGCGGACGTGTCGAACCCACTGCCATACCAAACTTGCCGCGTTTCCAAGTTAAATTTGAATTAATCGTGCTGATCCTTTGCCACTTTGCTATTATTTTGTCGTCAGCTTTATTTCTAAGTTTAATTTAATGTAATCTAAATTAATTTTGGTGATAACTGTATTGAAGTGTTGGAATAGACGTTTAAACTCAGTGTATAGACTATTATTTCTTATCCCCAGTCACGTATAACCCAAAGTATAACAACCGCTCTGACCCTGGCTCCGAGATATATGTAGATAGCCGCACGTTACATAGTGTAATCCAATAAGATTATTGTATTTATATTTAAAAGCATAGAATCCAAAAAGGGTACTATTTTCAAACACACTAGGATTTAAGCAGATGGAAGAGCGCAGGTGCAGTGCAAGGAATATTAAATCCTTCTCAGAACTGCGGAGCGAGGATATCCAGTGAATCGTGACCTTATGTTGGTTAGATAAATTTTGAAGTTTCCCAATAGCGCTATCTTTGTTTTGGAACTATTTGAGTTACTTTATAAACCGCTTAAAACTGAAGTCTTCGGTGTCGATAAAACGTAGATGAAAATGTTTTTGTTATAATTTCATACGATTTATACGTACCAACGCCCGCCATGATAGGTGCTTTGTAACAATTCTGCCATGTTATTACAAATTATTTTAACAGCGATTGTGTTCCGGATAGAAAGGTGTGGAGCAGGTTACACTTTTTAGAGGCGACCACGTCGGTCTTCCAAATGGCAACGCATCTGCTACCGCATTAGTACAATATTCATACTAACTAGACTTTTACCAACAACAATAGCTAAAATTACTTACCCAGTCCTCACAATTATTTATAAACTAATCAACTAATATTTTAACACCATCTACTAACTGGACCAACCCTCGTTTTCGCTGTTTGAGTCTTGTTCTGGGTTGGCACAGTTGTCATGATCGGCAGCGGAAGGGTGGTGCTGCATGCTCGTTTGCTATCATAATATAAAAATATCTGCTACATAACGACACCAACTAAAAATTACGCTGTTTACAACAAGTGACCATAATTAGGCCCCGATGTCTGGTCAAGATAATTGTCTAATTGAGTCACGTAGAGACCCAAAGGCTTTGAAATTCTTCTCAAAGAAAATTAGTGTCTTTGATAAGAACTTCGATCTCCCTTTTTATCTAATAAACGTTGAATTATGGTTTGTAACACCTGAATAACCTTACTTACATAAGGTTTAGGCTTTGTCATTGAAGAGGATTGATAAGTTCGAGTTATTTATTTAAAAGTAAACCAGTCTAGACAGCTTTGAGTCTATTGGGTGTCGGTCGATAAAAGAGAGATTACTAGATAGGTTCTATTAAGATTTCTTTGGTTCAAAAGAACCATTTAATCTTAAGGTAGGTATTTTAAATATGTAGTATAACTTAGTACGCTTATATTTCCTTCTATATACGTGTAATAAATATGTACTTGGAGCACTATCTGTAAACCGATAATATACATATAAATATGACAAAGTTCTTGAGGACTAAACGATTGCCTCTTAAATAGTTATACTCTACCACTCTATTTATGATGGACTATTTATATCTAATATTAATTAAAATATTCATGTTTCACCTTTTGAGAATTATTTTCCCGTTGAATTACGTAATGTCAGGGTTAATACTAAAAGTTCTAACGAAGAATTTATTTTTACTTTAGTTATCTTTGTTTGAATCAAAAAGATATTTCAACCGGAATACAATTCTGATATCTCAATATAATATTATCTATTCACCTGAGTAGAGTTCAATGACAGTGTTGGCGTACATCCAAAACATCCGTAGAGATATTACACTAGAGTGGGTGAGCCATACGGCTGCCCATACATTGCAATCGCCCCCGGTTAGAAAGGGAAACAACGATAACGGTAATTACCTATCTCTCTCTGATCCCGATGAGCCAGAAAGAGAGAGGTAATTACTAAAGATTTCGTCTCTTTTTATCCTAGGTACGCTCTGAAGCCTCGCCAGAAAGAGAAAGGTGATTACTAAAGATTTCGTCTCTTTTTATCCGAGGTACGCTCTGAAGCCTGGCTTCTGCCCTCTAGTGTAATATCTCTATGAAAACATCCGGATGAGGAAGCTCATACATAAGCCAGAGTAACCCCTGGTCGAGAACATGTGGTGTTTGTTTAATCTCTCCTCTCTGAGCTATTGTCCGACGAAATTGTTGGACAAAAGACTTTTCCTGTAGCGTCTTGAATCCGTAAGCTTGTTAGGCGTTCAGCAAGCCGGAATTCTCTTGGGAATGAATTGAATACCGGTATATCAACGTCTTTTGTTGGGAATGAATTGAATACCGGTATATCAACGTCTTTTCATTGTCTTTAACAGACTTTGAACTACTGGCTATTTATTACACAAGCGTGGAGAAAGTATGTACGCCTAAACACAATTTATTTAAGCGTTCTTTACTTTAAAAGTGTCATCAAATGTTTTACAGAATTTCAGTTTCTTTCAGCTACGTACTATGTATGTCGTACATACATGGAGTTTTCTTACTTACATGAAGTATTTTTTGTCACTGAACACAATAACCGACTACGAAGAAATGAGGAGCTTCTTAATTGAATTGTAAACGATATAACGAATTCGGACCCTCCTTTTTTGGAATCCGTTTCAGCGCTGTACCGAAACTTTGTAATAATTTCCTAAAGCAAGTCCTGAAATAACAAAGCTTCACTTTAATATCTATTACATTTTTTGTCACGTAAAATTACCATTTGCCGTCACATGAACTAGTTGTCACATAAATGCAGTTGAGCACTTCTTTAGTCCACGAATAGAAGTTAATTATCATAGTCTTACACAGTGGCGAGCTGTTTCATATTCAAACAATATTTCATATTCATAAAAATGTAGATATGAGGTACTTAATTGTAGCTTGCATGCAGAAACACGCTACATAGTTTTTTTGACATTAATATTTTATTTTTTTAAATTTTTACATCAAAGTGCCAATGTATGCAATATATGCTATGAATGAAATATGAAGTTCAGAAAAATCTGGAAGTTTTAAATTTGACTATATTTTAATTTATTATGTTACTGGTGCTTGTCGTATCGTCCGGTATTTTGAGTGATATGCCACAGGCCGAACTACCAGATTAGATTAGAAACAAGAAATTGTCGACCATGCTTTTATCGTAGGTTTTTATAGTAGGTACTCTCGTAAGCAAAAGGTTTTTGTAAATTCGGACAATAAGGGTACTAAAGGGTTGGTAAGTTCTCATAAAACTCGGTCAATTTCGAAGTTAAATCGAAAAATTATCACCGAGAAAGTCCATCAAAACTTTGTAATCACATTCTAGTTATATTTATTTAACTTATAATAAAACACTTAGTCCCGTTTAAGCGAACGTAGTCGCGAACTGAAAGCTTGCATGCTGATAAACAACCCCAAAAATATATTAATTATATATACTATCTGTATGATTAAATTACCAATATCATATACAGATCTAGCTAAACAGATTCATCTAAACTATCAGATAAATAATCAATGTTTCCATATTAAACGTTGTAATATTTGGAGTAATTTCTAAGGGTATTTAATATCCTGTATTTATAACCCCTCTCAATCTACTAAATGATTGTTAGGGTTACCGCTGTGGTATGTGAGAAGGAAATTAATGTGCGGTTAGAAATTGGGGGGTGTTTTCGGTATATTAATTTCGGTTTCATATTGTATGCTAAATTGCCTTTTCGAGAATATAATTTGTGTATTGTTCTATGTAATAAGTTAACCCAGTGAACTAAAATCAGCCTCTTTCTAAGGTACGAGTTAAATTAATTTTCGTGTTAAATTCTCGATTGAATTTACGTTTAACATACATAAGTACAATGTGAATTTTCAAAGCTACTGAATAGGTGTGCCAGCCTATCTTTGTATATTCAGGGCATCTTGATGGATTATAGACGGAGGTAATTTAATTTTAAGAGAAATCTTCGTTTTCATAAAATCCTTATCATCACCGCAAACTGTATCTGCCCCACTGACGAGAAAGGGCCTCTTCTCAGAATGAGAAGGTTAAGGCTATGCTCTACGACGCTGGCTAAGTGCGGATTGGGGGACTTCACACACTTTTGAGTTTTTGCTAACTCTCTGGCATGCAGCAGGTTCTCTCACGATGTTTTCCTTCACTTTAATAGCGAGTGACATTGAAATGTTTATAATGTAGGTACGTAGCCACGAAAATTCAGAAGTGCGCGCTCTAGGAATCAAAGCCGGACACCCTGAGGAGGTGTTCGGTTCTTAACCACTGTGCTATATAACTTTTCATGATACTACGCATAAATTAGGTATAATGCACAATTTATTTGGTTAACCATAATTTACTTAAATTTAATCTGAGCGTCAAACAAGATGTGCAAAGAGGCGAAGACTAAAATCGCGCCGCTTTAAATTAAATTTGATAAATTAATTGCGGTAATTTTCATCAAACATCCTCATTGAATTTATTTAATAATTTGCTTATATCCGTTAAAGCCGCAGTTTATTAATTAAACATTAAATTATTACCTATTTTCTTACGCCGCTCATTGTCTTAAATATAAACATTTTGTCGTTTGAAAAATAACCTCCAATTATTTCATCTTTTATAAACTTGATTTGAAAATTAACAAGTAGAGATAACTCAAAAACTGTTCGTCTGATTTCACTAAAATTCATATGGGACTAGACATGAAGCATTAGCCTTCTCATAAGGTATAATTATAAAAATCGGTTCACCCAATAAAAATATGAGGTAACACAAGTAAAACCATCATCAGCTGACACTACAAAAAATGTTTCAGTTATCTTGAATATGTAAATCTGATCTCTCTGAGCTCTTCAAATGTAGGATCCTTACACAATGTCTAGTGGCGAGAAGAGATCTGTTCATACTCGGCTGCCCCAAAACCGTGGCCCACTTGTATTTTATCGACGATATTTTTAGACTCCAGTACTCTTATAACGGTCGGTCGAGGACGCTCATGACTTGCCGTATCGGTGCCTTTGAGCGAATGTAATTTATAATGCTAAGCTATTTGTAGGTCGCATACCTATGATTATGAATAGGTTTATTTAAAGGGCTTACGGATGACGCATATTTTTTGCTAAGTTCAAGTTAGTGCTTGACAGAATAGAGCGGATACTTTCGTTGATTCTACGATCCTATGTGATGAACGGTGTTAAGTAAGAGTGGCACGGTGTATTGTTAAATTTGACGCTGCTATGGGAAACAATGTCTTAAGCGCTGTCAAGCTTCGGAAGACCTGAAAATCCATCGGTCGTGAAGCTACATCTGAAGACGTCGGGCGGCATAAAACCTTGGAATAGGTAACTACTACGATTGTCCACAAGCACGTCCGTTGGCCTTACTCCTACGTTAGTTCTTTGATCATAGTAAGCTAAAAACGTTTCTATTGTATTTTTACACAACATGTCTTTATTGCCAGTGGTCAACCCGACATTGGATCAACTCGCGTCAGAGCAGTCAAGCAGTTAAAAATAGAGTTTACAGCAAATCGTCCAGTTCACGCGCCCACAGTGATTTATCGGCAACTATAAAAACGAATTTATTCCAGCTCCGTGGGGCATTGTGTTTGGGACTAGTAAACATGACCGAAATTACATCTGCATTATTAGAGGAAACATTTATTGTTTATTGATTGACTGTGACGGAAAATTAGACATAATAAATCCGTTTTACAGATAGACAGACCTAAAATTAAAGTTAATTTTTTGTCGATCGTAAAACCAAACGATATGAGATAACAAAAATACTAAATTAAAAAAAAAATAATATGTGCACAAAATGATATCACTCATTTTGCTTAATCGTAGCATTGTTCATAGATGTTACCTATATCTTTTCATTTCTAAAACCTTTGTTCACATTATATTTTTCTGCCATTTCATATTAGTTTAAGGAATCTTGATAGAATTTTTAGCTTCTAATCTCATTTTAAATCCAATTACCGCACAAGGTTCCATTAGTAAGATGATAAGCTGAGATTAGATGAAAGAAAATTAAAATCACTTGCCTTCCGGCGAAGGTGAATGACACTGTTAGACTTACGTTAAGGAACTCACTTGGGAATTTATCATTTTTATGGACAGACAACAGTTAAAACGTTATCTTTACATTGTATTAGGCACTTCTCACATTACGCTATTCATTAGCTACGCGACTGCGACGCAATCCCAAAATTCTATGCATCTGACACTTTTGACTGACAGGAGTCGCATCGTAGACGCATCTCCTGTCAGTGAAAAGTGTCAGATACATACAAATTTTGGATTGCATTGCAGTCGCGTAGCTCATAAATAGCGTTGTGTGAGAAGTGCCTAAGATACATTAGGTACCTATGGAGTATCTGTAACCTTTGACGTTTTAAAATTTATATGAAAATTTTTATGTCAGTTTTTTGTAACAATTTTGTTTTTTAAAGAACAAAAATTGCCAACGTAAACTAAATTAATAGGCATTGCTTATTTATTTCGACAAAATAGATTATATTTTATTTCAACGTAATTTATCGCTTCGTTTAATTTAAACTTAGTAATAATATATATGTAGGTGAATACATAATCCACCGGAATGAGAACAGCTTTGTTCACAAAAATGTAACATTTCCACAAATCAAACGAAATATTCGCGGTAACAAAACAAAAGCAAATACGAAAACATTAATTCAATGTTGTTTGATAAAACGCTAAATTCGATCCCAACACGGGATTTTCGATTTACCGAAGGTTTTCACACAAAGAAAACTTATTAAAAACAACCATAAAACTCTGAAGCAAACGGCTTGTGTGACAGAACGGGGAATAAAAAATATAATTTCTGAACAGCAAGATTTATCCTATTGCGTTTTACGCTGCAATATACGATGGTTTGCATAAAGTCGTGTGAGGGTTTCATGAACGCGGTAAGTTATTGTTACACTTATTAAAAGTTTGCAGTTCAGTGTTTCCTGGCTGGCTTTTATTAACATTTTGTACGGTAATGATAATAGGAAACTTTTGTTTAATGTTTCCATCTTTAATTCGGTTTTTTATCATTACCATTTCATCTAAAAACTCACAATTGGGGGGTTATTCGGGTTTTATTTTCTTTTATGGAATTACACTGTGATTACAATAATTTCAATTCGGTCACAGATGCGTTGCTACCCCTGAGGACTGAGATGGTCGCCTCTCTATATTATTATCAGTTATTACTGAATTATTTCAATTGACATGGTGTGGTGTGAACTATGTGTTTAAACCGTTCTCGGTCTGGGTGTGTGTCTTTGTCTAGTGTGTTGCCATGGCACCCACGACACAGGGAATCCTAGCGTATTAGTATGTAGCGTAATTTATTTATTTACCTTAAAGGTATTTGAACCAGTGTTTGCAAAACCTTTGCATTTTCTTAGTGAAGTTTTTATGCCCGCGATGGAATTTAATAAAACTTACGCCTCCAATTTTGACCTGAATTGCTTCCATGATGTTTTTATTAAAAATTGCGCCAGTTCTATGGTGGTGTTTCATTCTTGGGTATGAGGAACTTATCTTATTTTGCGTTTACGTGAAAGCTCTTTCCCTTTTTGGCGTGAAACGGTATTATCTATATAGATCGTTAGCAAGAATATGTATTGCTTGATTGCCGGAGCCTCCCAATATATTTATGGAGGTAAAATTTCCGAAATTTTTTGTGTGGTTTTCGTAAAGTTTCTTCGCCAAATCAAAAGAATATGTGTAAATGTGTGTAGTTAAGCGATTTTAAGTACGAAATATTTTAATAGAGATCTTTTTTAACAGATTGAACACGGAGAGTCTGCTTGCCTGAGGATGCCCTGTTTTGGGACGAAACACGTGTTGGTGGTGGTAAGTACAATGTTGTGTATACTTTATTTGCATGTTCCTATGTAGGACGGAAGGTGCTACTTGCGTGAGAGTAACAAGGCGATATTTTCAGTCCCATTCGAAATACCATAAAAATTATACCTGAATTGAAATTGGATAGAAATACTCTCATGTAAAATCTTATAAAGAGCCAAACTTTACTTCTTTGATTACTAGAAACGTACAGAACATAATACTTATACATATGTACCTACAGCAATATAGAAATATAATATTACAAACTAGTTTAGGTATTTAGTGCTACCTTAAAGTTTGAGGGCCAGTTTGCTAGGATATCAAAACTCACCCGTCCAATTATTATGTATTGTTTTGTGTTAATTGGTCAGTTATAGACAATTTACTACTGGGATTTATGTCTTCCTCGGATATAAGCCTACATCCCTTCTCGTCGAGGTATTCATCTAATTTCAAATGTATTTCCTAATCTATTTTGTGGATAAGTAAACTAGAAAAACATTTTAAAACGATAATGGCATATATTTATCAAGTTCAAGTATTCTTATAAATAAAAGAGCTTTAGTGTTTTAATTTATTAATGTAAGAAACATAAAACTGGCAACAAAATAATTTCTGTAGTAAAATAGTCCCAAAAACTTTATTATACTTAAATCAGATTTTTACCAGTTAAAACAAAACAGTTTTTGTTTTCTATCTGCCAATACGGAAAACAACACAGCGGACAACGTACGGACAAAAATATCTGACCTGTATTCAAACGGTACTATTTATAATGTATCTATCACCTAAATAACTTACACGTTGAGAAGTTAAAAGGATAATGATACACATGAAACAGTATATTCGCTTAATTCATGTTTTGAATATACAACTTGAATTTCAAATTAAAAAAGTATTAATGTGTAACACAAACATTTGAATTAAAACTGAAGAATGTGCTGAGAATTGGTTAAGTGTGATTTTTGAAGCGTACCTACATTCAATTATATAACTGGAATAATTATGATAAAGGCGTGTTCATTTAGAAGCGGTATCCACTACGATACCTAGCGATACCGGTTTCGGATACCGCTGCTGTGGCGAAACGACATACCGCCAATTTAGGTAATATTTTCGCCGGATAAAGTGTCCCCAGTGTCACATCGTACTCAATACACGCAATGAATATCATCTATTGCTTGTAGTGAATGACACTTAATACTTTTCGTTGCCAATAGCGATATGAACAGTAAATAAATACCGGTTATCCACCCGAATACCTACTGCTATCTACAACGGCAGCAATACGGCACACATTTGAACATAAAATTAATTAACTTAATTAAATAAATAAGTTGGTAATTAAAATAAAATACTAACCTAACTTGACAAAAAATATATATGCGGCTATGTCTAAAAGATACAAATAATATACGGGTTTTATTACAATTTTACAAAAAATCACTGCATAGTATCTCAACGGACTGATGGTGAAAAACTTCGACACTCAATAAAAACGAGATTTTAAGCGTTTATTAAATCTCTACATTCAGCGTTTGTATATCAATTACTAGGTTTTTCAGTGCGCTTCATCCATTTTTCAGTGGATTGGAATCCGAATTTTAAATCCGATCGAATGCCCAATTCGTTTAGGCTCGAACACGTCTATGAGTTGTTCGGTCGGGCCTCCATTTAGCCCGAGGGTCCAATTTAGCTTTCAACATAATATTATTAGTTAAACGGCATGTTTTACGCGTAGTTATGTTTAGACGTAATGTTATATTATGTTAAATAACTTGATATCTATATAAATAAAAATGAATTGCTGTTTGTTAGTCTCGGTAAAACTCGACAACGGCTGAACCGATTTGTCTAATTTTAGTCTTGAAATATTCGTTAAAGTTCAGGGAAGGTTTAAGCGATGAGAAAATATGGAAAAATTGCGAGGAAAATACTAAAAACCACAATTTTAACTAGTAACTAACTATATAAAATTATGAGCTTTTTATAATCTTATTTAACTTACAGCAGTATAAAGCTTATTTTATTTTAGATATGTTTAAAATATAGTCACGGGTACAAAAATCGAAATAATAAAAAGTGTCTGCTCTCACGACATAAACATAAAACCTAGAGCCTTATTAATAAATGCGACTTCAAATTACTTCAGGTTTAATTTTTTTGTCTTTTTCTTAACTTTGACTTTAGAGAATCACAAGACCGGGACAAATAATTTAAACCTGGAGTAATTTTAAGCCACGTTTTTAATAAGGCCCTTACAGTTTTTGTTATTTTAAACTAGGTAATATATGACTTTGACGAATAGCCGCAAGTAAGCTTTTGTTTTGATATAATATAATGTCACTGTGAGAAAGAAAACAGCTTCTTAGGAGTTTCGTGCTGCTTTTCCTTTAATCTGTCATACATACAAATATGTGCCCCGGCTGGAAATCAAATTCTGCACATCTCACAGGCAAAGTCACTACTTACCCACTAAGCTATGAGATCATCGAATGCTTATTTATAAACTTTATAATTATCTTCGTTGGAATTGAGAACAACCAAGTATGATGAGTTGGTTGAAACTAGACAGAGAAAGTACAGAATTATCTTGAAGTTTCTGGTCTTTTCTCTAAAACAGAATACTTGATTAAGAGACTTACATAAATTTATGTTTTCACTAACCGCCTTCGCTTCGCTCTGGAGAATTCGTGGCTTAGTGCTTACCTATCTAGACTCGTTCGAAAAATGTTTCCACTTAATTCTTTGTATCGGCATCCTTTTTATTTGCGAAATAATTGGAATAAAATAAATATTTATCTCAAGCTAATTAACATACATATAGGTAAGTGAAAAACTATAAAATATTTCTGAATACGTCATTCAAATTAGGCAAGCCGTGTCGGATAAATAATCGCACTGACAACCAAAAATTCGATTTTCTAAAAAAAAATGTTTTCATCCAATTTCAATTAACTAACTACGCGCTGCGCGGGCCACTTCGTACGATACGATTTTCCCGCGTAAATCCAGATCACGCGAGAATACCGGGATAAAAAACATAAATGCTGCTCCACAACCTCCTCTAACTCCCAGTGATAGTCCCATAAAAATCGGTTCAGCCGTTGTAGAGATTACCTCAGATAAACAGAAAATCAGACAGACAGAATTTTTTTGAATCGTTTGTTTTGGTAGAGTGTCGATAGCTACATGCACTTGAAAAAACATAGTTATTTTAAAATAACAGACAGACACCTCAATTTTATTTATACGTTTACAGCTACAGATTGTATACCCACTTTCCATAATTATTCTTATGTAAAGTTGAAAATTCGAAGTGACTTTCATTTAACTTTTTGTATTAATTTAAATATTTGGCTAATCTGTTACGCTAAGGGATTCAATTTAAACTTTCTTTCTGAATTCTTGTGCGCTTAAACAAATTCGTGCCTACTAATGAAAAAATGATTATCGTCGCAAGTACATTTTAAAAGTAATTTGCAGTTTACCTCTACTAAAACAACGCGGTAAAAATGGTGTTCTATATGAAATGCGGTTATTGAAAAAAAGATGAAAAGCTTTGCTACGATACATATACGATCACCTGCGTAGTCTAGTATTGACCACCATGGACTTTTCAGAGGGTCCCAGGTTTGGTTCAAAGCGAGAAAAAAAATTTAATGAGTTTAAATCTCTGATCTCTGTGTATGCTCCTCTTTATGGTGTGAATAACGGCCCTGATGGTGCATACAGAGGTACAAAGGGCCATTGTGCAACCCAGCCAGAGAAATGTTCCTACGACATTCTAGAATCTAGAGGAATCTTACCAACCATTAACCTATTAATACTTAATGCGAACAATAACTCACCCTAATAGTATCAGATTCCTAGCTACGACTTTGAGCGTGTCCGTTACAAAAAAGCCAAGAAAAATGGTTGATCCCTCCAAATATCTAGCAAACAGCCTCTTATATTTTATGCCTCAATATTTTACCAGTCACTCGCTTGAAAAATACTTGTCATTTATAACGTTCCTTACATAAAGTTACATCATTATTTTGTCCTCTTGTCCGTTATCTGGTCCGGGGAAAATACCTAAAGGACAGGTCATGACTCATCTGTATCTAAGCTCAATACTCAATCTTTACATTTTAAATTTAATCGTTGAATACAACAATATGATGAATGTGTGAAGGCGGGGAGTTTAAAATTTCTTGCGACATATTTTTAAATAACGCTTTCTTTGAACATTACGCATGGATATCATTTACATCCAAAACATCGCCGACGGGTTGCCACCTTGTTTTTAACGGATTTCATAGGTTTCTAATTCGACTGTATTTTTATCTTTGTCACCTACCTCGTCACTTTTTATTGTGTGTATTGATTTTCATTTTTATTTATTTTTATATTTGAAAGCTGATGTGTGTTCTGTAGTTCTATTTAAAGAGCGAGGACTGACGAGTAGTTTTTAGTTATTCTTTGTAATGCTTAATTGACTTCAAAAACGTTGTTAATGTTAATATTTTATTACCTTTTCACGTCGAAGGCGGTCGTTTCCTAAGTTAAAGCAATGGTATTATAGTTGCCGGTTTAGTGAGAAGATAGTTAAAAGAGTAGATATCACGTAATACCTACGGAACAGATAGGAGCCGGGATTCATTTATCTAACGCGGCTACAGCTTCCAGCTTCGCGTCCACTCAACGAAATACTTCATAACATAAACCACAGCAATCTGTCTTGTAAGATATTAGCTATATTAATTCCTTCCAAACAAATTATATCAATATTGCAACTGCTCTAGAATATTCCGCTGACGTGTGTGGTACTGGGATATTTGTAGAAGCATGCTCGGAGGAGTTTAGTGTGTACATTTAGTAAGTACTCTAGTCAAAGGGACCTCACGTCAGGCGAGACATGCCTGGGGGATGGCCCGTCTGCAGTCAATGCGTTCAAAGATGTAGTATGTATACGCGAGCAGTGTACAAAACTTTTGATAACGTAAATAAGGCTTCGAGACGTCAATTTGACGACTGTGTGTTATGGCCACATCCTTATAATAGTACTACTGCTAGGTTCGGTTACTCTCTCATAATTTACTAGAAATATTCTATACTACATCCCTCTGGTATTTTTTAATAGCCAAGAAACGAACAAACGAGCAACCCAAACAAAGATGTTAACAATATAGAATACATGCGTTGCACTTTTGACAGCTTCTTGAAAATTAAACCGATTAGCCAAAGGAGAACCGCAGATTTGGGCCTGGAGCGAACAGCTTTTTCAATACCCTCAAATAATCTTGCATAATATTTTAATACATCCATTTCATATTTAAAAACCTAGTTACATCATATCATTAAAATATTAAACGACTAAAGTAGATACTCTCATCATTTTCCGCAAAAACGGAATATGTACAATGTGGTAACAATATCCTCGATCTAAAAAGCGATGTCTCATGCATGTTCATATTCCAGGCCCAAGGTCCTTAAGAAAGTTGCTGGTCTCCTTTACTGAACCTCTTTTCGCTCTCTATTTACTTATAATAATGATAAAAGGATCTACTGATAAAAAGAATTGCACATGCGTTGCCGGTCAAGAAATAAGAGAGGAAGACAGCATTATCTCTGAAAGCTGATCCGGATCACGTAGTCGTTTGGCGTGACTACTTCCGACAAATCTGGCGCTGTTTCCAACGGCCCCTGTCATAGATATTCATCTACAATAACCCTTTCCTTAATAGTTCTGTTTGCTCATGTCAGTCAAGGGCCTATTTTGGTTATTTAGTTGTCTCAAAAGTTCTCTTGAGTTTCAGTCTTTCTTTTAACATTCACTGATAACGATGCGACTTTTGCGTTGCTTTAGTGAAGCAGTTTTTTAATTATTCTTAGCAATGCTTATTAGGGTTCCGTACCCAAAGGGTAAAACGGGACCCTATTACTGAACTTCGCTGTCCGTCCGTCCGTCCATCCGTCCGTCACCAGGCTGTATCTCATGAACCGTAATAGTTACACAGTTGAAATTTTCACAGATGATGTATTGACTGTTGCCGCTACAACAACAAATACTAAAAAACAGAATAAAATAAATATTTAAGTGGGCGCCCATACATTTGACGATAGTTTAGTTACCTTTCGTTGTAGGCGTTGTGCGACAATAAAACAAATATTTAAGTGAGGTTTTCATACAAAAGACCAGATTTTTTTGTCGTTTTTATACATAATGGTACGGAATCCTTCGTGCGCGAGTCCGACTCGCACTTGGCCGGTTTTTTTTTCATTTGTGGCCTTTATAACTTTGGACTGGGTGTTTTAATTTTTATAAATTATTTTTATATTGGAAATTTGCTGCTTGTCGTCAATTTCTATATGGAATTGAATGATGTCTGAAGGGTAGTTTTTAAGATAATATGTTTAGGTTCCTTATCGATTTTGAAGTCGGTAATTTTTTTGTAAAAAGTTTGTCAATATTATGAATATAATTGCTTTTTACAAAAAAAATAACCGACTTCAATCTTGATAAGTAGAGATAACTTAAGAACTATTCGCCAGATGGCGCTCAATTCAACATGTAAGTGCAAAGTTCTCGTCACTACAAATTAATCAAGCCCAAACACTAGATAACTGCAGTAAATCGTCGAGGAGTTCCCTCGACTGTCTTTCGGCTTCATCAGATCGACTTCAGATCTTCATGAAATGGTAGCGCTTTAATGTACTTATGATAACATGAACAAACACCCTAGTTGTCCATACAATTTTCGAAAGTTCCCCTCGATTTCTCTAAGATGCCATCATCAGATCCTGGTGTCCTTATCAGGGGACCCCACTGCGCATATCTACTTTACAACAAAAAAAGAATTATCAAAATCGGCCCATAAACAACGAAATAATCGCTGAACGTACATAAAAAAAAAAGCATATATACGGTCGAATTGAGAACCTCCTTCTTTTTTGAAGTCGGTTAAAAATACATAGGTAATGAATAAATTTATGTCATAAAATTGGTACAAATAATTTGTTAATGCTAGAGAACTGGAGTTATTCTGCGAAGAAGGAAGTTTAATAGCAAATAAATAAGCCAGAATACTTCGTACCAGCTCTCTATAAGCAAGTTTTAGTTAAAGGATGTTTGAGTACTGGAGTTTGTGCGGCAATATAAAATTAAGTGTTCTGCGAGTTGAGTACATTCATATGCAGTTAACTTCTTTAGAAGCACAAGACACGTTGCCCGGATTTGACTATAATCCATAGACTTTTGTAACATTAAAAGCATTACAAATGCGTTGTCGTTCAAGTGGAAGATTCTCGTCTTTATAAGAAAAAAATTGTGGCTTTAATCCATTTACGGCCCACTGCTGAAACGGGTCTTCTCATTATTGATGAAGCGTAGAGCACACTCCACCACGCTGCTCGGATTCGGATTGGGGGAGGGGTTAGGAGCTAACCTAGGTATCAGAAGTTACATGCCGCCCGATGCCTCCGACATAGCTTAACGACTGACATCTAATAACAACCGGGAAGGAAGGTTTTAAGTGCCCTCCAAAGCACAGAAGAGCTCTAGAATCCATCTAGAGCCCATCCAACTATCGACAACGCTCGCTGACTTTACTTTGTCGATCACGTAGGATTATTGCAAGCCGCCGGGCTATGAGCGCTTCATTTGTTCATATACCTATCATATTTTACCTCGGGGCCTGAAGATAACTTCAGCCCAGGACTGTGTGTGTACGCGATTACGTAATAAAAAATAAACATTACTTTCCCGACGGCATCAAGAGTTCCGGGGTTATTTTTATGTGATAATCCGGTTACAGGGATTAAATTTAATTTCCAATTATACCCGGATTGATGGAGGCGTTGCTTCATAAATATTAAAACAATGTTTATTATTCTGAGTGTTTTGTTGGCAATAAATTTTTGACGCCCCCTCAACACGGGGGATCCTCTGGTTAATGCCGTCGGGTTGTAATTAACGTTAAGGTTTTAATGTGCTTAAAACGTATTATAGTTTAGTTTTATATGTCGTTGGAAGACGTTGGGTTAGATTTCCAAGCGCTTCGAATAATGCGTTTGTTCTCGGTCTGATTGTGTTCTTCTAGCCTTTGTCTGTTATCTATGACATCCTCGACTCAATTAATGTTATTGTGGAGCTATGAGTGTGTAGTGATGTTTATTTATAATAATATCTTCGCAAGCTACTTAGCTTGTCCGGTGAAGGGACCGGCCTTATAATTTATTTACATATATTCACGTGAACACGCGAACCTACAAGTGATTATGATTATGAAATGATTATGCGGAGTTTTGAGTTTTTGTTTTGGTGGTTTTCCAAGCTGTGACAGTTATTGATCCCACATCAAAGCGCGCAAACCTCGAATCTTTAAGTAGTCTCCCACGCATTCATACACACATTCATATATTATACAAACTTTACCCACATATTACGAGTGGCCGCGAATAGATAAGTATTTTTCATAAGATAAGTTCTTTTTATAAATTCCATGAAAACACTGAACCATAACAAAAGGATTTTCTTACTTAATATTTGAACTTTTCAGTTTCATAAAGTTTCAATAACTTCAGAAAATATAGTTTTGTCTTTTTTATTGCTGTTAATATTTTATACTGTATGTGAATTAATTGCGATTTGAGCTTAGTAGTTAAGAATTCGACGTCTTCCGGGTTGGAATCCCAGGGTGCGCATTGACTTTTCGGAGTCAGGTATGTGCGTTTTAAACATTTAAATGTCACTGGCTATTACGGTGAAGGAAAACGTCTTGAGAACCTACATGCCGGAGAGTTCGCAAAACTCAAAAGTGTGTGACATTCCTCAATCCGCACTTGGCCAGCGTGGTGGACTATGGCCTTAACCTTCTCAGACTGAGAAGAGACCCGTGCCCAGCTAGTGGGCAGTTACGGGTTGCGAAGATGATGATGTGAATTTACCTAACATAAGTTACACTAAAAATCCTTTAAGCTAACTGAAGTCTTAAACTAACTGTTCCTAGAAAGTTAGCAACCAGACCTTACTGCAGCGATGAATGCTGAACAAACTTTAACTTGAACACTTTCACAGGTATCACACAGGGAAGCTCCACAAACTACTTAATATGTAACAAAATATTATCTTAGCACCATGTTTATTGTTTACCTTACTGAAATACTGTTAACCTATCGTGCTAAACTTCAGGAAATTATTATCTTAAGACAAGGAGGTAGCTTACGTTTTCGGTCGACCTAGTTGACATTATTAAAGTTATTGTTTTTGTAAACCGATCAATATTTTTCATGTTTATTTATAAAAATCTTACATATATCCTAAAATTCTTTACATACCAATCAATTTGTTTGTATGATAGTACTTTAATACAAGATATTATATGTGTGCTTCGGGGAACCAGTCCCTTCAAAAATCTCTATAAATTTTAACAAATTATGTTATTTTGATGTCTAAGCTATATTTCTGCAAAGTTTCATGAAAATCCGTTCAGTAGTTTTTGCGTGAAAGAGTAACAAACCCACACACACTCACATACATCCTAACAAACTTTCGCATTTATAATATTAGTAGGATTCGGTTCATACAGCGTGACAAAAGTTTTGATCCACGATTTTACTGTAAAAGTGAACGCGAAAGATAATTACAGACGTGTCAGAGCAAGAGATAGAGCGAGAGAGAGAGAATATGCAACACTACAGGTTATCCATCAGTGAAAAAGCAATACGCAGTCTCATGTTATTCTTCATTCGACGACCCTGGAGCCTAGTTGGTAGCGACCCTGCCTGCGACGTGAGGAGTCCCGGGTTCGATTCCCGGCCGGGGCAGATATTTATGTGACAGATAAATATTTGTACTCGGGTCATGGATGTAATTGTAATGTGTTATATATGAAGTCCATGTCACCCACGATACAGGTACCTAGTAACCTATTGCGGAGGTATGAGTGTGTTAGCGTTTATTATTTATTTATTCTTAAAGTTTAGGTACTTAAATAGAGTGTCTATTCTTCTTCCTTCTGGAGCCGTAGAGCAAACTGTGAAATACAGAGACACTTAACCTTAGTGCCGCCATACTTCACCGTTACACCGGCTAACAAAACCGTAAGACACGTATTAGAATATTAAATCATATTCAGTGCCGCGGCCGGGCCCCGCGTATAAAAGGGTTTTCCTCGAGGTACCGTTATTTCAAACATATGGCTGTAAATTATATCCATATTATTATTTATTTAAACTGAGAACAAATTATGTTGTACTGGAATGAAAATAAATGTTAGGCCTATCTTTGCCATGAGGGAACTATAGGTATCTATTGGTAGTATTTATCAACGTGAAATACTTATCCCGTAACAACGTTTTTTTTGTCTTTTTAACTTTTGTTGTGTATTAAATGTTCGTTGATTTGTCAGTTCGTTTATGCGATAGTTCTTGCTAATTATGATTATGATTTTCATTAGTGAATGTGAACGTGTGATTTTAGATTTAGATTCATTCTCATTAGTAGGTATTTCATTTTTTCACTTCACTTTTCAACGTTTGATGTGTGAGTGTGACTAAAAACTCCCATCTCTATGCTAAAAACCGTCACAGCTTTGTCATTTTCGAAAACGTACCATAATCATTTGCCATTCATCCTACTCATCAATTTAAATCAATCCTCAACTTAAATGACGTAATAAATCAAGTGTGATTATAACCCAAGGTTTTTTAAGAGTTTTGAGCTTCAGTACCAATATAAAAAGCTACAATACTGAACAACGGATAACGTACGACAAACTTCCACAGACGAGGTAGAGGAACAAACTTCATCAGAAAAAGGAAATCAAAACGATAGAACAGGATACTAAACAAGCGACTGTCATACGTGTCAAAACATTAGGTATAAAACATTTTATTTTTCAAAATTAGATAGAAAATAACTGGTAATAATGGAAAATAATAGAAAAATAGATCGTAAGCAAAAAAATTGTGGAAACACTGAATATTTTTTTAATTAACAAAACGCCTCCAAATTATTTTGTGTTACAGGTTAGTCCACCAAAACACATTTTATGAAAAACTAGCTTTCTGCTGGCGACTTCATTCGCGTGAATTACACTTTATTATTATTATCTGCATGAATATGGCAATAATCTAACTACAAAAATCTGGACATCTTTCTGTGTGATGCTTTTTATCAATTTAACTTGAAAACTGACCAAGTTTTATTCAAAACTAACCTCCGTTTTTAACCCCTTAAGGGGTGAGTTTCCAAAAATTCTTTCTTAGCACTCTTCTACAATAAAAAATATTCGTTCTTTACCATTAAATAAGGGAACAAATATGAATGTTTAGTTGTTCTCGTTCCAACCCTACGACATCATTATAAGCAGCACGTTACGAACTAATCACAAGCGTAAAGCAAGGGCTCTTCACAATGTCTTGTGACATCAGACTTTGTGTCATCCGGTCTTTGTGGGTTACTGGGTCAAAAATATTAAACCTAACATAAGTATAGATAACATAATATACACACCCTTTTAATTTTATATTAATTATGTGCGTTCATTAATAGACCCGGCACTCGGCGAGAAACCATGTCTTCGTTGTGAACATCTCTCCAGTAAAAATATCATGCATTGCTTCGTTATTTTTACGCGTACCACAAACAACTGAAACAAATTGCTCGCGTCGGTGTTCCACTTGATTACAATGAGAATTTTTGAAGTCAAGACTAGGCTTGTAGAGAGCACTTTACTCACCAAGGCCACAACCGAGCGATGTTATTTAATGATTTGATTGGTGACATGATAGGATATTGAAAAGCCCCGATAGACGTCCACACATTACTAGGGTTTCGTTTGTTAATCAAAGATTAACGGCACGGCAAGCTAAAAACCGATAGTATCTACAGCGGTCGCCACGGTATTTATCTATCTTCTATATCTATCTATCTTTTATTCTATCTACTCGTATATCTTCTATCTATACATATATTAAAACTGTAACTGATTGCTGTTTTTTGCAAGCTAATATCAGAAACGGCTGGACGAATTCTTATGAGACTCACTAGGGATTGACTTTTTATCCCGAAGTTCCCGCGGGATGGGGATTCACGCGGTAAAGCTCCTATACGCAAACGAAGTGACGGGCACAACTAGTGCTGTAATATCCTCAGACAACGTTGTTATATTTCGTAATACACAAATGTTTAGTCAATCTATTACGTCTATCCAACCGACGAAGTGCGCAAAGCTTAGCGTAGGAGTTTATTTATTTATTTATAGCGACTGTCGCATCGGTTCGGGTCTAGTTGTCCTGTTTACAGATGCCCAGACCCTAAACTTTATTCGATGTTTTTGTAAGACATTTCAAGGAACTCACGTTTAACACAATGATTCAATATAAACACAGCTAATAAATTGATGAAATATCTATTACTTTTATTATTTTTTTTTATTGACAGAAAGAGTTACAGATAGTAAAGGAGACCAGCAACTTTCTTAAGGGCCTTGGGCCTGGAATATGCATGAGACATCGCTTTTTAGATTGAAACTGGATAATGTCATACCTACTAAACGACAATTATACACATCGTGGACGAAAACGGGTAGGAACCAATGAATGTCAGAATCATATTTCGTTTTGTTTCTCTTTGCGTGGTGGTTACTTCAGAGAAAACACAGTTCCTTACCCGACGAAAATGTCAGTGGACCATCGAATTTATTCCCGTGACGCATCCAACTGTTTTTGGTTGTGCACAAATGGAATTCGCTTAAATGGCCACCCACACAAATGCCGTCTTCTCGCCCTTTTGATTAAAGTTCATTATAGATTGATGTCGAGAATTTTAAATGCCTTAAGTAAATTTTGCTTTCAAGCAAAATTTAACTGTGAGCACTGGTAATAAATTTGTTTTTAGCGGAAGTCGCAATCGATATGCACGGAGACTCAAGTACTCAAGTATAGATCATAGTGTAGGACATGCTACTTCAATCTGAGCCTCATGTTCACATGGTTTCATAGCTGAAGAGGGTCGGCCGACGCTGGCGACATGTCACTGTCAAATCCCACATCCGATACCCGTCTGGATAATGTGGACGGCAAATATTTCATACATCACTTAGGTATTCACATGTCGGACGCTATCGATAATAGTACGATATCGGTTTCACAAGAAAAGGGTGGTGTAAGGGTATCTTAACACGCCAGTTATTTAAGGCTGTCCTCAAATGTATATTTTTTACCTAATTTTTATAAGTAGGTAACAAGTTTTTATAAGTCCTTCGTTATTGATTTTTTTAAATTACAAATAAACGATAAAGTTATGGCAAGAACAATTTAACTTTTTTATTGAATAACATATAGATACGTTTCCGAATGCCCGCGTTATTGGTTTCTTGTAGGTATCTCTCTGTATAAATATGTTTGAAATAATTTTAACGTTAACCCAAAAATACGACTGGACCAAAATGATCATCTATTTATCTTTCGTTGAGTCACATCACAGCAACATTAACTTTTTGTGACATCGAAAATTAACTAAATATCTTCCACAATTCACTGTTTCGACGCTGACATGACAACAGCTCTATAAATACACAAACCACGCGACGCAAAAAAAAAACATAACCCTGTGACACTTATTGACAGACGCCACAAACACCTACAATCAGCGAAAAACACGTCAGCGTTACGTAACTGTCATCGGAATATGACAAATACTTATGAATTTGTTGGCACGGGATTCTCGTAAATACGGCGTGTTTAACCTACTAACCCGGCCGCTGCTCTCGGAGGATGTCACCGTCACGCTAACGGCTTGTCACAGTCACCGCGTGTGACATCAGCAAAAATAGAGATACGAAAACCAAGTGTGAGTTGAAATCGCATATGTAGGGTTCCGTACCGAAGGATATTGACTGTAAAAATCAGTAATATTGAAAATCTAATTTTTAACGGCACTCGTATGAATACAATATTTGGAGTATTTTTTTACCTTTATTATTCGTGATAGACGCCAGATTAAAACGGGTTTTGAGAAAAAAATCAAGTATTTATCTATTTAGATAAGGTCTCGTTTGTTACCCTTTACCTACATTCGGAGTTTTAATAAAACTGAGAGGTATAGCTGGTTGAAGTTTGGGTTTGCACGGGAATTTGGTTTTGATTAGTTGTTTGAAATACTAAATGCAAGCTTTTATATTGCTAAATGAATAATGAATGCAAAGCACTTTTTCTGGGGTACTGTTAGCCCTTGAGGACTTCCCTTGTGTCCTTGAAGCCAACCCTGAGCGCGGTATCCGGTCATCCTCATCGTTAAATTGCGTAGAAAAGTACTTAATTCTAATTATTATACAAACAAAAATCTATCCAAAACATCGTTCATAGCACGCCGGACACAAGCCCTGTACGTGGCATTTATCAAGTTAATGAATGAAACCATACGAGTTCTCCACGAACTCGAACAAACGTGTGAAGTCTTCCACTCAATGACGCCCAATTTAGGCTGTGACCTTTACAGTTCACTACATCAAGTGGACCGAGATTACCCGGGGGTCATTTAGGGGTTAAGATGATGAATATTAATATCATGATTGAGTATTAGTTATTGCCTGCGGATCTACGCGTGGGTGTAGTTAAATTGACAACATACTATTTGAATTATTCCCAGGGAATATATTACTGGAATACCTATTATATCCTATACCTACCCCAGTCTAAGTCATCAAGTTTACCCGAGTAATCCTTACGAATAGTTCTACTTCTAAATAACTCAGGTTAAGGTTGCAAAAAAGCATGCAGTAAGCTTCTGTTGCCGTCATGACATCCATGACTGACTTAGAACAAGACTCAATGTAGGGACTAGGATGGTTAGTTTATTTAACAGCTGGTGTTAAAATATCAGTTTGTTAGTTTGATACTAAGTGTGATGATAGCGACTGTTATTCGGACTAAGTAATAGTCCGGTTAATTGTTAGTGACTTACAATGCCAGGTACAGACCATAGTCCCATGTTGCTGGTCACACCTTGAACTTGATGTGGAACTTGATGTAAGTGTGCAGCTTTCCTCAAAATGTTGTCCTTCGATAAAAAATTATATTTGTAATAGGTACATAAATATTTAAAATCAGAGATGCTTGCAAGGTCAGAACATAAGGCCCAAATGAGACTTAGTTGATTAAACCCCTCTACTCTCATTGCTGTTGTCCTACTAACTTGCTACTAATATTGCTGTCTGCGTCATGAACCGATATTTTTATCAACAAATTAATTAACTGTCCCGCCCACATAAAGCTATCGACGTCTGTTCTTAATATCTACACGTGAGACAGACAGACAGACATCTAATAATAGATTCCATAGATTATGTACCGTTTATTTCTGTATTTCATTTTGAGTGAAATACTCGGCTCGCTACTTACATTTACGATGTAGACTAGAAGATACTCTAGACTTAGATGAAAAATATAAGGTGCAGACTTACTAAGTGTATTTCAAACGTTGTGCCTGAAACTGAATATTTAATAATAAATTAAGTTCAAAACTAATAACACGCTTTTAAAATACTAAGTAAATAAAAATCAGAAGAAGTAGTGCCTAGTCAAGGGAACTCCGCAGGTCTGACAAGGCCATAAGAGCACTGTCCGGTTAAGCTTGTCAGAAAATCGCATTAACATCGGAACTGAAGCTATGTGCAAGATTTCAAGTCCATAGAGTTAGCAAGAAGTTCTGACTCGGCTTGAGAGAAACTCCATCATACCTAACGTAAGTACTGACATATAAATATTGTAGATTAAACTAGTGTTGCCCGCGACTTCGTTCGTGCATAGGAGTTTTCCCGCGTGAACCCTGATCCCGCGGGATCGCCGGGATAAAAAGAAGCCTATAGCTCCACAACCTGGTCCCATAAAAAGTCTCGTAAAAACCCGTTCAGTAATTTCTGAGATTAGCGTGCACAAACATACTTACGATCAGTTACAGTTTTACTATATGTATAGCAGATAGATAGATAGAATAGATAAAATACTTGTTATAATCTCCAGAATGCTAATACCACGTTTCCTTAATCTGCTTCACAACAGAAAATAATCGTAATTACCCTCCATATCGTTTATGTCATTAACAAACTCCAGTGATTAATTAACCAGTTACATAATGACGTTTATGTTTATGTATGTATATTTACAAATGTTGTCTTATTTTTGGATCCATTAATGATTCTTAATGCAAAATTCGCTACTAGTTGATGCGGTAGACATTGTCCTGTAGCATATTATATTTTATTTATATTGTAGGTATCTCTGGCTCTATGCGGTGTATAACGATGAAATATCGATCAGTTTTAAAGCTAGATTTTTAGTAATACTTTCTATGAAAACAGCATCCATTAAAGTTGTTTTTGTGTAATGCCCAGACAAACAAAAGTAAAACTTTTAACTTCTAATAGATCAATCGATCATGAATTCTGTCCTAAATATCATCTCTGTATATAGATATATCTAAACAAGTATACATAAATAGATGTAGTAATCGATATTGACCGATAAAAAACATACCGAAAAGCACTTGTAGACGTGTTGAAGCCAATTAAACTGTTCGGTTAAACCACAGCTTACCACCGTGAACGTTCGGTGAATTTGAAAACCGAACGCAATTCACTTAAAAATGGAACAACCTCGATTGGAAATCCGTTTATATCTGTGAATTAATATATTGCACAGATTAATCAAAGGTTTTAAAATATTCTGGTATTTATTGGGCAATATTTTGATGATCTTTTTGCATTTTGAATGCTTGGCACTAATTGATGAGTGAATGGGTTGTATTCGAATAATTGATTACTCTAAATTTATTTCATATAAGTAAACGCGCCCACATTTCAAAAAAAAGTCAAAAGAATGTAGGTCTTGCGTCTAGATTGACCTAGATACAAAGGGCTCATTGATTGGGGACAAGTGGAGGAGGTTATGACCAACATTGGACAAAAATGCTGGACAGATAAAACTATACGCCGTTCGCGTTGGATATGGTGATTATACTATTGTCAAATAGTTTAATTCAGTTGTTGTAATGCCAATGCCGCCACTCCTATAGCGACCCACCCAGTTTATTTTAGTACTAGAAGTTCAAGTAGTAAACTATTTTATCCAACAAACTACTGGCTATATATTTCCAAACTACAAAAACTTTATCAAACGGACATCATCGTTCCCCATTATTACCCAACAAAGGTTTTTCCGAAACCCATGAAATCATCTCGTTACGTAACATAGAGTAGCGGCAGAATTTCAATAGGCTTTTCTATGCTATTCCAATTGTACAAGAATAATCTTTAGCAAAGAATATCTTTAGAGGATAAAGAAAACTCATCTGCTCCGTATGGTATAATTTCCTTTTCAAGTAGAACCGGAACGTTATTTCTATTCGGTGTAATGAATTCCGTTCAACGAATAATATTTCAGGAAGGCTACTTATCTTGAGGCGTCTATTATGAGCATGTAGTACGTTTGAATGCTGGAGACGTGAATGAATATTAATTTGGAATACTATTGGCTAACCAACTTGCCAATGGTGTTCATATAGAAGGCTACTTTTTAACCGACTTCAAAAAAGGAGGAGGTTCTCAATTCGTCTGTTTTTTTTTCTCTTATGTATGTTACCTCAGTTCTTTGTACTGGGTGAACCGATTTCGATAATTATTTCGCCATTCAAAAGGTTATGTCTGCCGTCTGGCCCTTATTAATTTGAGCGATATCTGGCGAGTAGTTTTTGAGTTATCTCGAATTATTTGAAGTCGGTTATTTTTTGGTAAAAAGTTATATACTGATAATCCGCACCTGGCCAGCGTGGTCGACTAATGACTGTACCCTTCACATTGTGATAAAAAACCCGAGTCCAGCAGTAGCATGGTTATGTATTATGACAATGATGATGATGTTAGATAAAGTCATTATGCCAACCAATGAAATACAATCATAATGACTAAGCAGTCGACGTACCTTTAAACAAACGCAAATTTTCAGAAAATCGCGGCGTTTCAAAACAGACTTTAGATTCAAGTCTATATTTGTTCTTCTTACCAAAACTTCATAGTCTAAAGCTTCACAAAGTGTTTTAATTACATTTAAAAAGCTTTAGTTAGGTTTTTTTGTACCATTTCAAAGAAATAGTTTTTTCCTTATGTTTTTTCCATAAAATTCGCTCGTGAATTTTATGTTACTGAAATATAACATTGTTCAAAGTATTTTATTAACTACTAGTAAACCCGCCCTCGCTTCGCTTCGGGGAACCAGTCCCTTCAAAAATCTATAAATTTTAACAAGTTATGTTATTCCGATGTCTAAGCTATATTACTGCAAAGTTTCATGAAAATCCGTTCAGTAGTTTTTGCGTGAAAGAGTAACAAACCCACACACACACTCACATCCTTACAAACTTTCGCATTTATAATATTAGTAGTATTCTGGTAATAGCCGACAAATGAATAGACGAGTAGGTAATTTTACTGGTCATTGTACTCTTAACCGTGTACTTTGCTTATTTTTGTCAGTATTAATTTTATTTGTCTGTTCTGTATGTGTTTTGTGGCAATAAACCATTATTATTATTATTAATATTACTCCATGGATATCATAAAGCCAAAGATCAGACCGACTCAAAAAGGAAAGCGACCCGCATTATTATAGCGCTATGACTCTGCGGCTGAAACACGTACAAATACATTCATTGAAGGTGGCTTCCAGCTTTGAAGTAAACCAGGCTGGTTGAAACCCATACCACAAAGCATGAGTACCGTTTCAATTGAATTAGACGGAAGGAGCTAAGCAATCTCCAAAGAGGGACCTGGTTTAAGGCTCCTTTGTTGTTAAACAGCGTACAACTAGAGAAAATATTTACTTGGAGTGATGTATGAAAGTAGAGCCCTGTCTAAGGGTCTTTCATAAGACGTGTATCTACCTATCTCTTATATAACAAGTAATAAATTGAGAACATCATCAACATAGTCGAAGTCATGTAAATAGGCATTATTGCACCAGCTTTGGAATTTAAAAAGATTCATCGAAATCGGTACTTCAATAAAAGTTACGAGGTAACACATAAAAATAACAGTGAATTTGTGAACTTCCTCCCTTTTTTGAAGTTGATTAAAGAGGGCTTAATTTACTTGAATTTGATCAACAGGAGTATTTTCTCCTACCTGGCTTTATTACCTCCTCGGTGTCAGTTGTAAGGTGAGGTAAATCACGATCTGAGATCGTTAGAGCGGATTCAAAGTAGAAGGAGCCTATAAAATCCCAAACAGTAACATTACGAACAAAGAGATAAAATATAAGTTGTCTCGTAATATGCCTAAGAAAATTAAGAGTTTTTGTAAACATGATTTTTTGTGTTCTGACGAGGCTAAGCTAATGAAAATAAAAGTATCTAAGAATTCGTTGAAGTAAAATTTTTACTTGGGTGTTTTTATAGCAGCTTTAATATTTAATTAACGGTTATTACTCTCTTTGTAGTTTATAATGGTACGGGAGCCGACGATGCTAAATGTGGATTTACTCGAGCGTCATAGAGACCTATTGGGTTGCGAAGCTTAGATGATAAGAAGAAAAAAATGTTATATAATGTATACCTTTTCATCGGTGGGGGAAGCGGCTATAGACTTTTGAATATGTAAAAAAATAATGTCCATGTGTACATACTCGAGCGCTTCAGATATTGTAAGCATCAATGTTCTACGTATTTTTAATAATGTACTATGTTAATCTGATCGTTTGTTTGATGGGGGTGACCGTACGTAAGGGTTGAAAATGAGAGAGAAAAAATCAAATCGAGCACGTCAGATTTTCTATGGGGGTGTTAAGTGAACCTAAAAAAAGCTCTCATTCAATAATCTGACGATTTCGATGTGACGCAAACTCGCTACCATTATTATAATGTGCAAAAAAAATTCGAACTTATATATGGGGCTCATATTTGGTGGAGCTACTTAACTGGGTACCAGGTACCCCCTGTACCTTAATCTGACGCGCTCGAGTAAATCCAAAAATCCCCTCTTGGGCTCCCTAGCTATAATTATGTAGAATACCAGCACTGATAGCCGAGTGATTAAAACTCTCAAACAAGAGAGCCTGGGTTCGAATCTTGCACACGCATATACCTGAGGAAAACATAGTGAGGAAACCTGGACCTGGACGTTGGCTAAGATGTTTTTAAAGGTGTGTTAAGTCTGCCCATCCTCAAGAGGCCAGAGTAGTTTATGCGCGCACTATGAGAAGAGATATATTTTAATCCTTACTTCCTTACTAATATTATAAATGTGAAAGTGTGTTTGTTTGTTTATTTGTGACTCTTTCACGTCGCAACATGGCTATTATATGGTATGGTTTATGTGTGTGGGGATAGTCAGGAGGGTGGAGAGTGACGTAGGCTACTTTTTACCGCGGAAAAACATCTCATTTCCATGGGAAGATCGAGGTTTTGTTAGTTGCAAGATATTTAGTTCCGGATGTTGTTAATAGATGGCGTTAGTAAAATTAAAAAATAAAAAAGTCATAGGCAAATTTTATAGGCTACTTTTAAGCTGAGATTCCTACGGGAGCGGGACCTACGCAGCTGTTACCTACGGGTCCCGAAGCGAAGCGCGGGCGGTTCTCTAGTTCTTTATAAATGTATGCTTACTAATTAAGCAATAAGAATATTACAGTAAAATTACTTTTGAATTCAGAGGGCCCTGAACTGATCGAAGTGGTGTCATTTAAGGGTCTGATAGATAGATAGTAATTAATTAATCAACACGAAAGAATTCATATTAGAGTGAACGTTGTTTTGCATTAAGTCCGCCTTTTGTAACACTTTGTGTTGGAACAATAAAGAGTAAATAAATAAAATATTAATATCAGGACGGAACCTAAATTTGCAAGATATCTACTCACTTCCCTCCACCAACCCGCACTGGAGCAGCGTGGTGGAGTATGATCTACTCCTCCGCAGGTATCAGAAGAAACTCTTGTCCTATGGAAGGTTATTAATGGGTCGAGGCCAAATGTACGTGAATTACTGTGCTGTTTTAATGAGACTGTTTACTAAATATTGCTTGTATCTACCAGGACCATAAAACTATCAGGTTATTACTACATTATTTGTTATATTAATTCGTAACGCATGAACAATATCTTTTATCATTCTTATGCAGATACCTATGCTATTTGAATGATTTATGTGGGAAAAATTATATAAAAAAATACGAGTACCTTCAGCTCAAGGTATCTCTAAGGCTGTAACCTAACCCGGTAGTTGTAAGGAAGAGTTGAGGGTCTTTTCCTAAGTAAAAAAAAGTAAGGTCAGGTTTGTCCAAGTCAAAATTATTTTTATGGTCGCCGCAAACTTCTCAAATCAAATGTGGTATTACGAGTAATACAGCTTACATGTCGTAATATTTATGGGACAGATAACAGACGGGTTTACATGTAAAAAATATTGTATGTACATGTATGTTAAATAACTATTGTATTCATTTATATATTTCGATATAAATATATACATGTTATAATTTTTCGTTTTTTAATAAAACTTTTTTTATTTCTATCGCTACCTACTACAATTAAAGTTTTGTGAACATACCTACCACATTCATTTATATTTTATACATCTAAAAAAATCGCATCAAAATACGACGGTGAATAAAAAAACACGAGTGCACTTACCATTTAAGGAGCCGTAGATTCCCAAATCACATCACTACACAGTCCACCAGCACGTCACATCACTACAACTCCGAGGGTGACGCGGTCGCTTCGTGCGGCCGCCCAAAAGCTTGTGCCGGTCGACTCACGCAGGGCGGGGAGCGCCCCCGCCCATGGGATACTTATGAAAATATTCAACACTATCCGATTGTTCTGCCGACTGTATCCTAGGACTAGTGTTAATACATTCATCAAAGTTATTTAATAGTTTCAGTAGTAGATATAACAATATTCTCTTAATTTTGCATCGTGGTAAGGATGTGACATTATAGGACATTTTGCATAAAATACTTACAACAGGCAGTCTTATCGTTATAAAGTGACTTCTTCCAGACAAACTTAGGGCGACGTAAACGTAAGGGATTAAAGTATAGGTAGTAGGTATATGTAGTATATGCACTGATGTAAAGAAAGAAGATGACAACTTTCTCACTTAAATAACAAAAATAATAATAAAAGTATAAGAGCATAGATATCAAAATGATAGCGGAGAATCGTGAGAAATAAGAGAAGACTCTCGAAGCTTGTTATGATCTTTGACTAGTGTTTTTGAAAGTTCAGGTCTACCTAGACAGATAGTTTGAAGTCGGGGGTGTAAGCATTTTTCATGCAAAGAATGTGAGATATTACATATTGTTAGATATTTTTTCGGACGGTTTATGAATACCTATTATAGTTCACAATACAATACAATACAAATATTCTTTATTGTGCACAAACAGGACATTACAACATACATATACTGGAAAGAAATTTCACAAAAGAAAGAAAATTCACTTCATTTCTTAATTTTCATTTTAGTAATTTGTGAGAATATCCCGATTGACCAGACATACTTTTTGTGGTCAATTTCATTAATGACTATGCTATAAATAAACCCACAAAATATATTTTGTATATACCAATGCTTATCTTATATATAAAAATAAGTCGGGTTTTCCTTCCTGATTCTATAACTCCAGAACGCACAAACCGATTTCCACGGTTTTGCATTCGTTGGAAAGGTCTCGAGCTCCGTGAGGTTTGTAGCAAACAAAATTCGGGAAATTTTCAACAGAAAAGGAGGAAAACAGGGAAAATCATTGTAAACCAAACAATTTAAGTAGGTGTTGTACATATGTAATTTGGTAGGATTGTCATATGGTTGCCTTGGATACCACGTTGTTACCTTCTACTGTCTAATAAAATATTTTTCCTATGCTGTGTAAATCTCTGTTTTTCTATCAGGTTATGGGCCCAGACACCCCAGGAGGTATTCCACACTTCCCAGTTATTAACCAAGATTAATAGAATGAATTGTACGTATTAAATTTTGTTTTTAAAACGAGATGCAGAACAAAAGGAATGTTCGATCGCCATCGGCGATGCCGGCATCATTGTTGTCTACTTTAGTACCAAGTACATAGTATCTCAATGGTTGTCTACAGCTTCGAGTTCTGGAATAACTGTCAATTTTGAGAAGCTTAGTGGTATATCCAATTACGGCAATTGGAAGTTTTTGATGCGGATGTATTTGATACATGAGGATACTTATGGGACTGCATCGTTGAGGCTGAGTCGGGTGTCCCTAGGGACAATGACGAACGCAAGCAACGACGGGCTCTTGCCAAAATATGTTTGATGGTGCAGCCATCGTCGTTTTCGCATGTACGAAATGCTACCACTGGCTTTGAGGCTTGGAATAATTTAAAATTGGCCTATGAAGACAAAGGACTGTGTAGACGTCTTGGACTTTTACGTACAATGTTCGGATTGAAGTTAGAACAATTTAATGATATGGAAGCGTATCTCTTAAGGATCACGGAGTTGGATCAACAACCACGAGATATTAATGCTCCATTAGATGATGATTTCCTGTCAGTGTTGATACTGAGCGGTCTATCATCAGATTATGACCCGCTTATCCTGACATTGGAAAATTCTAATATTAAATTATGCAGCGAGACAGTAAAGAGCAAACTATTACAAGAAGAATTGCGTAGAGGCTTTGATAAGAGCGAAGAAGGCGCAATGTTTGCAAAATGAAATGCAAAAACAGCGAACAAACCTTTTATGAAAGGCAAATGCTTCATATGTAAGAAACAGGATCAATATGCAAAGAACTGTCCGACAAAAACCAACAAAAATGGAAAAGGAGGAGAAACATGTGAAAATGCGTGAAGAGGAACATTATTATCGGCATTAGCTATAGATGTAAATTCGAATGCCTGGTATGTGGATTCCGGCGCAACTTGCCACATGACGAACAACAAAGCTTTATTGCAAAATTATGTTGTGGATACTCCGCGGTTGGTGACAGTGGCTAATAGAGAAAAGATGCATAGCGAAGGACATGGTGAAGAAGAGCTGTTGTTAAAAGGGCACACTAAGACTACAAAATTAACAGAAGTTATTTACGTGCCGGGTTTGTCAACGAATTTGTTATCGGTTGGAAAGATGACTTCAAAAGGGCTTGAGGTACATTATAATGAAACTAAATGTAATATTTGTTGGGGAAAAGTTCCAAAGTAAATTCAAATGTAAATGGGTTCATAAGAAGAAACTGGGTGCAGAGGGTCAGTTACTTCGATATAAAGAACCAATATGTGAGACGGGTTGTAGAAGATACTGATTAATTATATAAGAGTATCTGTCTGATTTGGTTTACAAATTGTTTAGTTTAAGGGCAGGTGTTAGAAATATATAAACCGAACAATTTGTAAGTGTATTGTACATACGTAATTTGGTTGCATTGGCGTATTGGTTACCTAGGGTATTACCTAGGATATTATGCTGTTATGTTACGTTTTACTATCTATTAAATTATTTTTCCTATGCTGTTTTGATCTCTGTTTTTTCTATCACCTTTTCAAATATAAAACAAAAAAAAATTCTTTAATCCCCAAACGAAATGTTACAAAAAACGAAGCCATCTGGTGGCGAAACGGAGTTCGCCGGGTTTGCTAGTAAATTATAAATATCACAAAAACATGCAATATTTCATATTGAAACTCATTCAAGAAATATAATTATACTGTCGAAGACGATATAATATGAAGATCCTGATTTTCCAATATTGCACCCTAAAACTTTTAAACATCAATTCAGATATAAAAGTAAGGTGAACATACTTGTTGGTTGACATACGCTAGTAGAGTTTGTAGAGTTTGACTTATGACAACGACAACGTAAAGTTTAAGCAATATCTAAGTACTTACCGTGTATAAATTTCAGTCTTACGGGGTGTCCTACGTGAGCGACGAATACGACGAGACGCGACGTTGCGAACGCGACGAACGACTTCAAATCAACGGTATCCCTACTTGCGTCCTATGTGACAGTCTGACACTACGAAATACGAAATTATTTCCCTGTAAAAATATTATATTTGTTTTCTTTCTGTGCTTACGATATTTCTTTAAAACTCTGTACTTGAAATATGAACTTTAGAGCAAAATAGGACGGTGCCTACTTCTCCATGATTCGAGAAGTAATGACCAAAATCACGTAGGGCACACTAATTGTCGCGTGTAGTATCGCGTCGCATTACGTCGTGTCGTATTGCGTCGCGTGGCATCGTATTCGTCGCGTCTTAGTCAACCGGGTTTAGCCCTACAACCAAGCAAGCTCCTAGGGGGGTTTATAAGAAGAATATATTAACACATAATTGAACTGACATGTTAAACTGATTCGTGGAATTCCCTTGACAAACGAGTGTTTACTCAGTCGGACGAACACGTGAATACCGAGTAGTTCCAATCGATTCAGGGAAGTTGCTCGCTAGTTAAAACTATCTCGTGTGATGAACAGACTACATTGTACATTTCACACTTTACATCACTTCTATTTGGATGCGGTTTAGTAACGTAAGGTTTAGTGTTTAGTTCATTTATACCAGTTTTAAATAAAAAACCGGTTAATAACATAACATGTGTAGCTTACACACACATAGCGCACACAAGGAATCCTTCCTGTCATAAGTGCTATGGATAACACACAAGACGAGGACACACCCAGACCTAGAACGGAAAACTCATCATTCGTTCCGCCTCGCTGGGAATTGCATCCATTGCGGCATTCGGGTCGCAAAGTAAAGCAATGTCAATTAAGACTCCCGTTAATCCCGAATAACATTATTTTGGTAAGGTATAGGAAGCGCTCACAGCCCAGCAACTTGCGTCGAATCTGAGATATCGAAAAAGTAAAGCAACGGCGAACGCGGTTGACATGTTAGGTTAGGTTAGTGCCCGTAGTTGTAGAAGTGTTTCGTTCCCGCGACACTTGAAAACGTGAAGAACACCTTCAGGTTTTAGTGGGCATGCACTGCTATTCATAGCCATAGTAGGTGTGAGTCCCATATAACCATTAATTCCCCCCGGAATGGATGGTGTGCATAAAGCATTTCCTGAAGTAAAAAAAGGATAGTGCCCGTGCTCATTAGTGGGTCATTCAGGGTGGTTGAGTCCGCGAAGCGAAGCGAGGATAGTTATATGTACCTGTTTAAAATAATTCAATTTTGTAACATATTACGCAAGTATATCTGCTGACGGTAAACTATTTTCTTTTCCCGTCCACTTTCGTTATTTAACCGGCATATTGACTTATGCTTAGTTCATTCAGTAGGCAAGATTATATCTGGAGATCTGCCAACTCCTTTCTGATCGGAGTGAACGAAATAAAAGTTAATTCCTTTACCTCAGACGTTTCAACGTTTCTATTGTTGAACTTTATTTGCCTGCCGTACGAGAATATTTGAGCTGTCTAAATTGAGTTAAACTTATTTATTTTTGCTAACATTATTACACTTATAATAAACTTTGACTCCCTTTTGTCGAGTCAATTACAATAAAACAGGTATTTCAAACAGTTTTTCTCAGAGGTGGATTCAGTAGGTGGAAAGGTTTTTTAAAACATCTGTCTACATTACTTTCGAGAGAAAAGAAAGGAGAATTATTTGTTCTTGGGTCTTGAGTCTTAGCGATGTTTTTCGTGTTGTCTTGCCACCCTTAACACAGGATATCATAGTGGAGGCTTTTTACACTGCCTGTTATTTAATGGACGTATGAAACTTCATTCATATCTACAGACTTTAAGCGTGTCAGACACGTACCGTGGCAGAAAAAAAATATTTTTTCATACAAAATTTATAGTGTATTCACATCTTGCTTACGTGAGCAATACGCGTCTGAGCAAATGCTTTTCAGCATTGGCCAACATTCCAACTAAGAATGTGCCTTCACGTTCACACGGTATGAGCTGGAAATGTTACATACGTGTTGGATATGTGACGTGCCGAACATGTTACGTCACGTGCCGGAAACGATACGTGTAGGACATGTCACGTGTTAGACACGTTACGTCGGATATGTTTCGTGCTGGATATGAGCAAGGCTCGTTTCGTAAGTTTGCGATCCTGTTATGACCTATTTTATATTTCAACTCTGTAGCGTACGAGCAAATCGGTTTATAATAAATTTCAAATTCTATCCAAAGACACACAAGAAAACGAGTTAATACAACGGTAATAAAAACAAACTAACAGTTTATAAATATCGTATGAGGTTTAATGTCCGTACAGCCAGCACATACAGCGCAGTGCCAATGTTTCTGTTGCAGTTCCAAAGTTTGTTTAAGCGCACCACAGCGCAGTTTGTTTTTCTGTCGCTACTTCTATTTTAGCGTTTGATTCAGAAGTTAAAACACACGTTACGTTCTAAACTAGAACAAAATTTTGTAGTTGCTAATCGAAACGACAAGTTGGTTTTGATTGTAGCAGAGTATTATAGAATTAGTAGAATACCTACAATCTTCATTTTTAATGTATGGAATCTACTATCCGTTTTCGGGATGAAATTTAATTTACATCTAAACTAGTGATTAAGTTTAGAAATTTAGGCGCTCAGAATTAATTATTGAACTATATTTATTGGGATCCAACTCAGATAGAGACAGATGACAGACCGACAGAAAGACAGACGATTGCTGTTTTTAGAGTAGACCGTATTAGTTCACAATGGTAGGAACAAATTTTGATCAGATTAGAACCGGCCTTCTGTCATCAATTACTAAATGGATTATTAACTACAATTAACAAAAGTAACTATAAGGTACTAGCAGTCCTCGTCCAAACTAATGCCCTTGTCTGAACAAAATATGTCCTTGTGCCAAATAATATTAACTTAATAACGCTGTCTGACAACTGGAATACCTAAATGAAAAATAATAGATAATAATAAAAATAATACTATAGCTGTAGGTATATTGAGTAAAGGTAAATGTGGCCATTGGGATTATTCAATGTTAGGATCCTAAGATAACATCAAATACCATAAATCTTTTTGTAATCCCCAGCGATCACGTTTTTATCAAATATAATATAAATATGTTTTTATCAACTAACGGCGAAGCCAAAACAAAAGCTATCAATTCAACTTGAATGTAAGTATGTTTGTATGTAAAAATAATTACATTTATGGGCGCTGTAGGTAACCAATTACTACACAGGGTGTCTAAAGACAGGATAACAAAAAACCCACTACTGGCAAGTGGTCATCGTCGCTTATGGACACGAGCAACACCAGGGGAGTCACCAGAAGAGAACTTTTTTTACACCTTTTTTAAGGAACTCCATATCATAGCTGGATGATAGGAATCAGACACACACACACACACACACACGCACACACATACACACACAAACACAAGCATGCATGCACGCACACGCATCATTAGCAAATGTAATCTAAACGTAATTAAGGCATGAACAACAAATCTGTTAATTTATTGATCTTTATGTAGTTTAGTTTAATTTCGTTTATATTAGCCCTAGTAAATCCGCCCTCGCTTCGCTTCGGGAAACCAGTCCCTTCAAAAATCTTTATAAATTATGTTATTCCCATGTCTAAGCAATATTACTGCAAAGTTTCATGAAAATCCGTTCAGTAGTTTTTGCGTGAAAGAGCAACAAACCCACACACACACTCACTCACTCACATACATCCTTACAAACTTTCGCATTTATAATATTAGTAGGATGTATAATTTGCATTACCTAGTGCATACTAAGTAATAGAGATATTATGAGGTGTATACCCCCTGTTTTATGTTTCGGGATGGGCGTAAACTGCTGGGACACAGTTTTTTACTTTAGCAGTTGTTTACAGACAATTTTCAATTGTGCTACATTGTTTTTATGTATACAATAAATCTTTAAATCTTTAAAAAAAAATAGCGCACCGCGAATGCCTCCGAAGGAAGCTCATTCCAGTTTCACCTACGTGGCAAAAATATCGAATTGGACCGTAGACGTTCTCATGAGGATTCTTTTCTCTTGCTCATTAACCGGATAAATATCTATACCTAACAAAACCCTTAGATATATGATTTGGCACGGTAATTAAGTAGGTACTAAATGGTTATCAGTTCTAAGATTAAACTATAATCTAATTTTAACCGGTACGGTTATAAGACAACACATTACACTTTTTATACTTAGATACAGGTATAATAAATTTATCCCACATTTAAATTCCTTACCACATACGTGCGAGTAGTATGTTATCAAGAAGAGATGTTTATTGCAGGGAAGGTAGCAAATAAAAATGCCATAAAAAAGAATGGGTGTAATACACATTCTCCATTAAATGCCTTAGGGGAAACGGAAGAGCGAGAAGCGATTAACTTACCCATAGAATGTAACCAGCGATATTAATTTTTAGGTAGAGGTTAAGGATATTTTAAAATCTCCAGTCCCAGTCACGTCTACAACGTGTTTTTTTCATTCATCAACAATATACTTAAACTCTAACGCAATCATAATAATTCATGACTAAACTCCAAAACTTTAAAACATATCTGTCTCGGCTGGGAATCGAACCTGGCACTCTTCGGGTCGCAGGGAGGGCCACTATCAATTATTCGACGGGGTCGCTTGACTTTATTTCTTCTATCAAATTATTCTTATTATATTAGAGTGCTTAATTGCTTCAACTTATTAACAACCCTCAATTGAGCACGGGTTTCTCCCCATCGTTACAGAGGCCTAGCTAATCCACCACGCTGCTCCAATGCGGATTAGTGGAGTGGTTATTGGCCTATTCAAGTGCCACATTAGCTGTCCCCGACATGACTGAACAACTGCCATAATAACCGGTACCTACCAACGGCTCTACGTGCCCTCCGAAGCACGGAAGCGTTTAAGAATTTTCGTCACTAGCGACCACCCATCTATCTACCCGTGGGCAGTTGCTTAACTTTGTCGATGGATGGATGGATGACAACCGCCTAATCTTTCTTCTTCTTCTTCAATCAATGTAGACTGAAATGCAGTTGATGCGATGATCGTATTTTATCATAATATCTCTGATCGCTAGCGATACAACAAACCTCATTTCCACATTCTTAAATCTTACCTAGCTTATGCAGATTTGAAGATAAATCAACGCGGCTAGCAGCAACAATCTCGAACAGAGATTTGAATTCACTAAAAGCGACTAATAAACATAAATATTTATCAAATTTCAGGCGCGAGCATACCAACGAGCGAAGTTTGGATCCCTGCGGAACGACATTAGGCCGGAGTTAGGGCTGCGAACTTTGAATACGCTAGAAGAAGAACAAGTAATAATTTGTTACTTTTAATTTAACTACGTAACTTCGCTTTGCTTTGGTACTGTTATTTTTAAGAATAAAAATTTTCTCGCACTTGCAAAAGCATTAATTTAATGCAATTAAGAACGTGTAGCGTGGGCAGATTATTTTATGCGATTATTGCATGCAATTTTTTTAGTATCAATATTTCTCGCCTCTGAAGATTAGGTACGATCAAAACACATTCACGCACTGCTTTTATAAGAGCTTGCAAAGACAGAGACAGTAAAATTGATACAATAATCGCTTAAAAGGTTACTTAATGGTAGGCGCTGTTTACACCACGGCAAAACTTGAAACGCAAGTTGTCAAGAAGATCAAGACTGTTATGAGTAGATTAGATAATGCAAGTAGTTTATTGCTTCAATTTTATTGCATGCAACAGGCAAGAAACTGGCATCATGTAAATGATCCCTTATGATTAATAACGGTAGGCACTCCTAGTCCCTCACCAGCCACAGGATTCCTTGTGTGGTGACGGACAACAAGACTAAAACATGCGAGACTCACTCAAGAACAAAAATTTTAACTTGCCATTCAATTTCCTCTGCGCCGGGAATCGAACCAGCTTACCTACTAACAGCAGTTTAATAGCCGGATCGCCGTTCCAAGGGACCTGGCGATCCGACATTTAAAACGTTGCGATATTCGAGTCGTCGAAAATAGCCTGTAAAAACCTTCAAAACCCACTGGCATTGACCATTCCAGATATAAGCGCGTTCAAACAAACAAAAAGTCTTCAGCTTTCTTTCAGTATACCAATAAAAGCTAAGCTACAACCCACTAATGGCCCACTACTGAGCACGGGTCTCTCCTCATTACTGAGGAGGCCTAGAGCATACTCCACCACGCTGCTCCAGTGCGGATTGGTGGAGGGGTTTGTGGCCAACCCAGTGTCGAAAGTTTTCAAGCCGCCCGAAGGCCTCCGACATGGCTTAACGACTGCTATCAATCGATAACAACCGGGACCGACGGCTTTACGTGCCCTCCGAAGCACGGAATATACCAATACCATACCAATACCAACATGCAAATGGGTAGGTACTCACAATTTTGTATTAACGCGCATATATTTCGATACAATTACGACTCTCAGTCATGTTGAGAATATCGATGAGCGTGAGTACCAGTTTGCATTTTAAATGTTTATTATCCTTACTAATATTATAAATGTGAAAGTGTGTTTGTTTGTTTGTTTGTGACGCTTTCACGTCGCAACATGGTTATTATATGGTATGGTTTATGTGTGTGGGGATAGTTAGGAGGGTGGAGAGTGACGTAGGCTACTTTTTACCGCGGAAAAACATCTCATTCCCATGGGAAGATCGATGTTTTGTTAGTTGCTAGATATTTATTTCCGGGGTCGTTAATAGATGGCGTTCGTAAAATTCATTTGCAAGTTTTGAATCACGCTATCAAATACTACATGTAATTTGCTTAAGTCATAGGCAAATGTTATAGGCTACTTTTTAGCTAAGATTCCTACGGGAGCGCGACCTATGCGGCTGTTACCTACGGGTCCCGAAGCGAAGCGCGGGCGGTTCCCTAGTCCGATATAATTTTAAGTTTAAAAACATCATCGTGGCTGTCCTATTAAGACATCATAGTGTCTTAGTCTTAGTCCCACTACTGGACACGGTTCTCCTCTCACAATATGAGGGGTATCAGTCATAGTCCACCAGGCTGGCCGAGTGTGGATTAGCAGACTTCTCTCTTTGAGAACGGTATGGATAACTCTTAGACGTATAAGTTTTCTTTTTCTCATGATACCTCTTTCATCAAAGCAAGTTTAATACAATATGCACATTATTGCACATATTTTCAAAATTAGAGACAAATGCTGGATTCTATTCCAAGGCCCTCTTGTTTGGAATGTTTAAACCACTTGACTATGGCTTGGCTTTTGCTCTGGTTTCTTTTCAAAACGCATAAAATGTACGCAATCGTCACAAGAATTGAAGTCAAATATTTCCAGAGTTAGTTTTAGCATAGGTAGATTAATCATTTGGTACAGCCCTGACCAAATCCCTGATTTGTAACTTCTTCCAAGTCGGGATTTTGGATTAATTGCCTTTATCTAGGCAGGCCTGTAGGTCGTTTCACCATAGACCTAAAGTGAATGTAGAAATGTCTTTATCTTGGTTTAAATTCAAAGTCAAAGTCAAACTGTTTATTTCATCTAGGAATTTACAAATTCACTTATCACTTATGAATTCAAGTTTAAAAGGTAAATAACGCTCACTTTCCCGCAATAAAATTTCCAGTGTATTGGTCGTCCATGGATAACACATAAAGACAAGAGCTCACCCCCAAACCAATAACGGGAATTTAAACTCGTCATCCAAAATTTTTTTCCCCCAGAAAATCGAACCTAGAACCTCTCAAACGGTGGTCAGACATGTCTAACGGGTTATTATATACTAGGAGCTGCTCCGGATTTGTTCGAGTAGGAATGCATATTATTGTAATAAATATATCCTTTGTTATACAGAAATAATACAGCATTTTAATGGGGAAGAAAAATATAGAAATCGATCTTGTTTAAAATATAAGTGTAGACATAGAAAAAAAATATAGATACATAATAATATGGAGGTGACATTTCTAACGCACACGTAATCTATGGTTACAAAACTATTGTAACCACCCAAATTGATTCTTGTTTAAACCACTCCGTCCTTTTTAGTTGCAAACTTGACGCTTCGGATGCTGCGAGGAATCTGTTAATTGTATTAACTACCGGCGTACGGATCCGTCAGTACTATGAAAATATTCATTGGAAGTTAGAACAGTAGTCGTAATTTAGACGACCGTGAAGTTTAGTTGGCTGTTTGAAAAGCAACTAGTCCAGTGTTTCATTCCTGACTGACTTAAGGATTTATTAGATAGATAGGTACACGTATATTATCGAATAAAGAGAAGAGAAATAAATTATTGGCTCTCAAGATTAAAGCCAGAACACGAAGAGTAATTAAGAGTAATTTTTCATTTTATTTAGAGCGCGTAGATGTCGTAAGTGTCGTGTGATAATGGTACCAAGGAACGTGAAATGGTCTAGATCTAGACCTAAATGTGCTAATGACAGACCACAAAATAGAAAATGTTCCCTAGAGCCGACGAGTTTTAAGATTTTAGAAAATAATGCATACAGATAGGTACAAAATATTGTATGAATCGTAGAGCCAACAAACAGACTATTCGACGCAGATTTTTTTTCTCATTCTAAATCTGCATTATAATATATTTTTGTATTATGTATTGGTTACAACATTTTCACTTTCTACAAGCATAGGCCGACTGCAAGTTGTTTAGACTGTGGCATAAACTATTAACATGTACCTAGACACTTTACTTTCACGTAGTTACAAGGATGGTAATTAATGGTAATATATGGCCGTACTTCAAGGCCTAACTAAAATACTTATGTAACAGTACTTCACGGGTATACCTGAAGTTTGAATACCCCAATTAGAAGCCTATCAGTACAATATTCCGGTTGAGGCGCCTTCACACGTCTTGTACAACTTTCCAGCGAAATCTTCCAATATCGTGAGTCAGTTTGGTTATACATAGGTCAGTCTCGTTGAGTGTTTATTTCTCGTGCTCTACATTTCTCGTGCATCTTACCTTTCTCACATTGTCATTCCTTCCATATCGTAAGGTTGTCTGGAAGAGATCGCTATGTAGCGATGAGACCACCTTTTGTACTTCATTTTTGTCTATTTTCTTTTATATGGTGGAGTAATGTTCTCTTCTTGGTGCACAATTTAACTCTTTGTGTGTTAAATTAATAAAAAGACTTTCAAATTTATCCACAAACTACTATTATTAGATTATTACTACAATAAAAACCTATACACTCATCCATTCCAGGTGTCGAAGGTGGCACTTATAATAAAACAAGAATAAACCTAACCTAACCTAACAAATGTAAGTCATGTGTATCAGTGATGTAATACGACACAAGGAAATCCTAATGCAGGGCTATGACTTCACTTCACATGTTCGCATATAAAAACCAGATTCGTCTACTCATTTCTCGGTACCTACATAAAGAAATACGCATTTTGTCTGTCCCTAGATTTGAAGTCATGAATTACAGCTAGGGTTGCCAACTGTGCTTTATTTCGTAATGTAAAAATGTTTAGTTTTTAATATTAATTAATTTATTATGAACAATTAATTTTAAAATGCTAATGTTCAGAGCCAATTTTGCAACAAGCTTAAAAATGTATTAAAAAATCGAAAAATTTAAGCTCGCCATTTATACCATATAAGTTAAGTAACGTCAAGTAAGTTGATATAAGTAAATAAATAAAACCAAAAAAATCCTTAATTGAAATTTTCATCAACATACTTTTAACTGATAAAAAAAAAATCAGCAACCCTAATTACAGCCCATAACTCAAGTCAACGTAGGTTTTGTAGGGTACTAAAAACACAAGAGAATACCAGAACATTACGGATAACTAACGCGTCAGTAAAACTCGGCAACTTTAGTTCCACCTGCCGCGTTTTAGACCCTCCTATCTTAGGCTTATACCGAAACTTAGGCTATACAGATTGGAGATTTGTTTGACTAGACACCGATTACTGAAAGCGAGATAAAGTAACATTTTTCACTATTGTTTTTCATGATGCTTATCGTTAATTCTCGTTGAGCCAGTGGGTGAACTCGCGGTTAAGAGCTTGATTGAATATAATTCTGCTTGGACATAAGTTGACATAGGTATAGCCATAAGAGCTGTATGTTACTGTGAGCAGGAGAAAGACCAGAGTTTCAACCCGTTTATTCTTAAAGAATATCCATAGCAGAAGATAAGTCGTAGTTAACTTCAATAACAATAACATCAAAGGCATCGCCGATGCGTTGTCGGCCATTTAAGCAGGAGAAGTAAAGAGAGGAAAGCGCCATAATGTATCTGCCCTCGCTTCGTCGTGGGAAACCTATGCCTAAGTCCTACCCGCATTTGATTTTTGATAACGATATCACTACCAAAATATATCACGCATTATACTTTCACTTTTGACCTTTGTATTATATTGCAGCAGTTGTATTGTTTGAGAAGTACTTAACACACATAGGTATCATCTTTTTTGTTCAGAGATCTGCTTGATATGAAAAAAATATATGGGTGTAACGCGCAATGGTAGTAAAAAAGTTAGTGCTTTTTTAATCACCGAAAAGCCTACAAGAATTCAACCCAATAATGTACCACTACCGAGCACAGGTCTCTTCCATTGAGGAGGCCTAGAAAATACTCCACCACGCTGTTTAGTGGAAGTTTTCTTTTTCATATCGCCGGAATGCCTTCGACAAATATTTGAACCTACCAACTAGACTACAGGGTATTAATTAAAATCAAATATCTTTTCAGTAAACCCTCTGAAATATTCCTGTAATATTAAGACAAGGCGTGGACGTAATAATCTTCTCTGGATTGATCGTTTGAAAAAAGATTACATAAATCTGTAAGGGGCGTCGAAGAGCCCCAATTCACAGATTCAATTCTAAAGCCCCTCCCCACTAACCAAGCCCATTTATTTCCGATATCTCGATCTGAACGATTGCGTCTCCTCATTTCTCGATGATGCGGTAATGGCCTTACTCAGATAGACACGGCGTAAGAGATCTTTATTGGCTCATAAAATACTCTTCACAAGACATCAGTTTAAATGTGTCTATGTATCGATTTTTCGTAAACGATATTTATGATGGAATTATTGATGTTTAGGTTCCTGATAGGTAGTAAATACCGCTGTAAGGTTTAACTGAAGTATACTACCTTCACTCGATAATAAATTATGGTGACGCTAGCTGGCTACATCAAGGAATTGGGTTGTAAAAAAGATTTTTACACAAATCCCGTCTTCCTATTCATAGTGTGTAATAGCCCGAAAACATATAAAACTATGCTACCAAATAAGCCTTAATTATGTTAAACTGTCTCTGCTAATAAAATGTTAGTATAACTATTTTACCACCCTCGAAAATCAACCTTCATGATTTTGAAGCATCTCATTATTTTTCTCGAAACTTAGGTCATTGACACCTTTGATGACTAATTCACATTAACGAAGTCCATGTCGAAGATGACCAAGAAGTTAGTATATTTATTGAAATCATTTCAATGAGCTCAATCAAGGTTTTAAAATCCTACCAAAAGCCTAAAGTAAAGTACTTTTGGGACCAGATGGTGCAAACTCTAGAGCGATTTCAGAGAAAAGGAAATAAGCTTTGTAACTCTGTAGTTTAGCAGGATACACAATAAGCAGAGAAGATCGGCTAAGCTCAAAGATAGATAGAACTCCTTACACCCCAACATATTGTCGCGACTTTGAAATGCAAAGGCATATTTCAAATTCCTAGAAATAGTAATGAAACGAGGAAATTTATAAACTGGTAGAAAGACGATTGTTTGCCGTTATTACAAGCTGTCGTACCTTGTGAGGAAGGCAGAGGAACTTCGAGAGCCCTCTCGAGACGTTCTCATTAGCCATTACAAGGAATCGTGAGCTCACAAGAATTCCTGATACCAAGTACGGCATATGAATACCGAGGTGATTCAATTTCCTGTTATATTCTCGTACTTTTCTCATAGGTACCTATTAGTAGTAACGTTCTGAAATCCCAAACACAACCCCATTGGCTTCAAGTGAATCATTAATTCTGTTGTTATTTTTGTAGACAAGTTAGTGGCCGGCCCAAGTAAAGGTTCTCATGACGACTAATGTCCTCTTTCTGAGTATAAACACTGTTTATTATTATTATTAATGGGGATCGACGGCTTTACACCCTTTCCGATTACTTAGATCCGATGCACGAAAGCGCGCAAGATTTTTACCACTAACGGTCACCTATCCAACTTTGACTGCGCTCGCAGTTTCTTAACTTGCTCGATCACTTAGGATCGACGCAAGCCTTGGATACCTAATAAAGTAGGTACCTACTAATAAGAAATTAAATTGTGACTAACAAATTTTTGTTCACAAAAGTGACAGAAGATAAGGAGGTAATGTTATCCATGAATCGCGGTGACCACTTACCGTCACGTGGCTGGTCTGTCCGTTTGTAGACTACCTACTTACATAATACTTAACTTCAAAAGAAATATATATTTATACCCATAAAGGAAAAGTAAAACGAGAACTAGTAAAAATATTTATTTCATACGATGTAAACACAAACTTGTTCAAGTTCACAACATTTAATAACTCAATTTTCACACTGATAGACTGCCGACGTCACGTACATACTTCTAGGTCATGTCACGAGGCTTAAATGTCACGCTCCGAAATGTCACGGGAAAATTATTACGTTGTTAAATGGCTTCTATGGTCGTTGTTTCAACTCCCTTTGAAGAAACAGGAAAATAATGAGAATGTCTCAAAAGAATATGTGAAATGTGTCGATTGAAATAGATAGTACGGCATAATGGCATAATCAGAAGCCGTTTCCTTTGATACACTGACTTCAAAGCAAAAAGGAATGTACACAATTAACATTCTCCTTTACTACCGATGAAAGACATCTTTTTTTGTACTCGATAGGTTCGATTTGTTAGATAGATGAATGAGGTAGGAACTGTACTGTGTACAATAAATTTTACCTATGATACTCATGGACAATGTAGAATTTAATGGTTAAAGAATTTTGAAAATCCTTCTCGTTGTGTTCTAATTTATTTGTAATAAACATACATTTTTTTCTTTCTTATAATAATACATAGTACAGAAAACGTCTACAGCGACCAACGTTGTTCAGTCTGTCTATCACTTCGATGTTCAATCAGCAAAAGAATACGCACTTCAATACCCGGTACGGAGAAAACGCGAGAAATTCCGATACACACTGAAAAATATAAGGAGAAAAATTTGCCGACGACTAACATTTTTGAAGCACAAGCCATTTCTTTGAGTTGGCAAGAGGGCAAATATTCTTATAACTTGTGCGATTTCCGTAAACATGTTGATTTTGCAATTCAAGGAGGTTGCTTGCTGGCTATTGTAAGCTGAATACGTACGTAATACGATGGTATTGAGTTTATATTTGTTTGATTGATTGTGTGCTTTAACACGTTGGGTATTGCACAGGTCGGATTTGCCAGGTCTTGCTCTCTTTGCGCATGTAACGCAATATTTTGTGGATCCGATACACCTTGATTTATCTTAATATTATTCCTATGTATGTTGGTGTGTGCGGACGATTGAAACGATTATTTTAATAGTTACTTCTAGGTAACGGACAAAATGAAAAAAAAAAACGTTGTTTTGGGTTTTCTTGCGTATATAAAGGCGTTTTTTTTATTTACATTTTTAAATATTTTTGGCATGTACAGACAGCGATCAGTTATAGTTTTATCAAATGAATAGATTGAATATAGAAGATGATGGGTAGATTGAATCCTTCTATATAGTATTTTTCCTGCATAGCGGCGATAGCCTTCAAACAACTTAGGGTAGGGTAGGGGCCCAAACACACCTAACTGACCTATAAGTCGACCCGAACCCCTATAATGTCGGTTAAAAGTCACACCCGCGGCCCATTCTACTCCATTTAATGATTAGACAATTCTGACATGGAAACTGTAGTACAGGAGGTTGCTTTAAATATTTATACTTCCATTTGTATTTTTGGAGTGGTTGTGTTACGTATCTACAAGTAGTTGAAAGACTATTTCTGCTATTTTTGGAGCGATTATGTTATGTACCTTTGTCGCTTGAATACATTGTAAAACATGACGGAAAATGTTAACTGATTGTGTTACGAATTATTTAATTCTAGCGTGTACCGTTTTACATACTATGGATCCAACTTCGAACCTACAGGTTTTCCAATAATTATTTTAAGAATGATGAAACGTTGATTGATTCCATTTGATTATCCGAAATATAATATTATTTTCGTGTTTATAGCTGATAAACGAACTGACAAGTAATCTGGTGGAAAAGGGTCACCGTAAGCATTAAGCTGTATTCTAGAGAGTTTATTGACAGCATAAAAAGGACTGGGTAACGTTACCTCATCCGTTGTAGAACAGGTAGCCTTAGTAGCACGGGAGGTTAGCTATGAACCAAAGGGATGGATGGACCTACTTACATACCAAATAATAAATAACACATACACATAGCCGCACACTAGGACTTCCTATGCCGTGGGTGCCATGGTTAATAGACAAAAAAATACAAGGACGTGTTTTAAAATAGAAATTTACGGGTATAGAACTGTTGTACAAAAATTGTAATGAAAATTAATTTATATTTGTAATCTATCAGAAACGCAACCAACTCTCGTACTATTGCACATATCAGTGAGTTTCATTTGGAAGCGGAAACGTTTGAGGGAAATAATATATTATTGTTGATTAATTGTTACCAAACTCTGTCAGATTGAATGTTTTTATTCCCTCTGCACAAAATGGTTGAAGTACTCGATCTAACAATATATAGAAATAACATTGTAATTTAATTGTTAAGACAAATCAAATTAATTTATAAACTCATCATTGCCTTTGACATTACTGAACCTCGTATTTTCTATTACTTATTACATCCTTCCTAAAACTATCAAGAGCCAGCTCATAAGCACGAGCTTGCTCATTGCTCATACGCAGGTCCGAAGCATCCTTCCTGAAACTGTCCCATTGCGGATTGGTGGAGGAGTTAATAGTAAACTTAAGTAACGACATTTAGCCATCCACCTACCGACTGTTTACCCCTGGTCGATCTATACTCGAGCCACAGTATAGATAACGTGAGCGCTAAAGTGAGTAAAAGTGAGAGTTAAAATATTGTATATTTGTATCCTTATCACCATTTGTTTAGGTATATGAATATTAAATTAGGTATATGTAACTATTTATTGGTCCGATTCGTATAACACATCCGTGTTCATGATAGTTATGACATCGAAAGCTTTAAACTGGCAGTTTATTGAATCCAATTTATACGATCAAAGAGTTAATAAAACACCGTCACAACTGCCACTCTATTTTAATATGTTGAAAAGTCAATGTAAATTGTAGATTTTTTCCGACGCTACTTGTTGTCATGTGAAGTTAAGCTGACGAGTCGCCTGGTAGGATGTGTCAGTGGCAAAACCAGAAGCCTGAAGCCAGAAGAACACTGAAGCCATCATCCATGCTTTGTCACCCGAGAAGGAATGAAGCGGAAATAATGAAATTCCAAGCTCTCGAGCTTCCAGACATCATCACATCATAAGAGAGTACTATCCGGTGTTCAGTAGCCCAGTCAGGGTTCAACATCAGGTCTACTATCATCAGGTCCAATTATGCCAAATGCCTAAGAGTTTTAATAATAATCAAACGCAGTCGATACGCGAGATCAATTAAATAACTACTCGCCAAATTGCCCTTAAATAAGTCCATGCGAAAGGCATTATCTTTCGACTTCAAAAAATTTTATATTATCAATATATTATCACTAAGTAAAGAGAAAAAAATATGTCAAATTGGGAACCTGATGTTTTTTAATCGGTTATAACCAAAAACGCTAAACAGACGTTAATCCAATAAATGACTTGTCTTACAAAATCCATCGCATCTTCAATTTCCAGTTTGCATGGGATATAAAAGTGAAGGCCGGATAATAACTCTTAAAGCCGTAAATTTGGTTCGCTATCCAAGTATGATTTACGGAATTTGGATATTACAAAATCCTTTAAATTTATTTTAACGTGGTCTAGGTATGGGCGGAGGCGTTTTCTGGACTTATCGGTGAAGCAAATATCTATCGATGATACTTTTAAGATGATTGGTTTTGAGTTTTAGGTGTGTAATGTTCGTTTGGTTTGATTTACTTGATTAAATATGATAAATGTATAATCAAGGTTTGTTATGTAAAAGATGTAGGGTAATTGTAAGTTGGAAGGAAGGGATGTAATTATGCTCATGGTGTGAGACGAGCGCAGTTACTACAGGAAGCAGTGATTTAGTAGGTTGGCGAGCCAGTGATCAATCATATTTGTTTAATAATTTAACATACACTATAATTATGCGTATTTATTAATTAAACTTATTGTAAATGAAAGAGCATTATTTGCCAAAATATTCTGTGTACTTTATTATGTAGCAAACTTCCTGTTATTTATTTTACCAATTATATCTGTTATTTATTGTAACAATCAACGCTTGTAACTTGCACCGAATCCAGGAAATGCCAAGAATCATTTGGTGTGTAAAATTGGACTCAAACCCTGCACTGATTAAGGTATCGGGTACTACGAGATATCATCACTTTGGTCAGATCACCTTTTTGCTGATCTGACCAAAGCACGGGGAGAGAGATATTAGTGACACACTTACTGCAAGAAAGAAAAACAATATTTGAAGTATATTATTGGCCACATATTTATTTATTTGTCGTTTGCTCATACAAAGACTGTTATGCAAACATGACATTTTTTGAAAAATTAAAATCCACAAACAAGCCAAGCAGCCACCTCATACTTAGTAGTCGTTGTGCTATCAATATCAGTGGGGCCAAGAACATCACAAATGCGTTATCGATCAGGAAGGAAAGAAAGTGTTTTTTCTTTCTTTCCTCCCTCTCGAGCTACCAGCCGAAATACGACGAGCCTTGATCTGTGCCGGTCACAATTGTCACGGGTAGCAGTGGAAGGGTAACTTCGTGTTTATCGTTTAAATTAGTTATCATTTACTAGATGCTTGACGCTCCTAAGCGTCGATCCTAAGCGATCGACAAAGTTAAGCAACAGCGGGCGCGGTCGGTAGTCGGATGGGTGACCGCCAGTGGCAAAATATCTTGAGCGCTTCCGGCACGTAAAGCCGTCGGTCCCGGTTGTTATCGATTGATAGCAGTCGTTAAGCCATGTCGGAGGCCTTCAGGCGGCTTGAAAACTTTCGACACTGGGTTGGCCACTAACTCCTCCACCAACCCGCATTGGAGCAGCGTGGTGGAGTATGCTCTAGGCCTCCTCACTAATGAGGAGAGACCCGTGCTCAGTAGTGGGCCATTAGTGGGTTGTAGCTTAGCTACTAGATGCTTGAACCAAAACACCGGAGTGATCTCCTTCATCTATCCGAGAGTTCTCCTAATAAAAGGTGCCAACCCGAATTAACCATCAGTATTATGACCGAAATATATAAAGTTTGTCAAGCGCCGCACCCGTGTGTATTCCGGCAAGTGGAAATGAAATCATGTTTTCATACGTACAGTCCTGAACTAATATTTGGGTTCCGCGTGACGAAGGTTTTTCCTATTGTGCCCTATTTACATGCTAACAAGAGCCCGCAAGGGTCTTATGTTGTGGCATTTTACAGTTGAATTGTAGGGTTTTGTTCATGGTGTTTCTTTTATCCTAGTCACAGAAGTACCTGATGACATAGCCTGGTTGGTAGTGGTCTTGACTGCTAGGGGTCTCGGGTTCTATTCCCAGACGGCGCAAATATTTATGTGATATATAAATGTTTGTTCTCGTAATGGGCGTTAGTGAGGTGTTATAGGTGTTGTCGATACCATCCACGGACCAGGGTATACTAGGGTATGAGTTTCTTGGTGTTTATTTAATTCCTACACTACTACGCATTGATAATGCAGGTCAATGGTGCAAACAGTACAAGAGCTCTCGTAGCCCCACGCTACGAATTTATGTATCATGGTCACCACTAACAAAATAAGACAAGAAATCTATTCTCAAATTAAGAACTGAACTTTAAACTCATCAGTCAAACCGAAACGCTGAGAATCATCTCGGGACTTCCAAGGTCAACAATCACGACGTCGTTGATTTGATTTGCTCGATGATTTTTAGATTTTTTCCTGTGTTTCTATACTTTTATTTTTGGTTTTCACTAATGTATTTAGAAAAACTGTAAGTATATTTTTTCATCAGTTCTTAATTCATACAATGTTATATCGCTATCAATAATAATTTCTAAACGTTACCGCGTACGTAACTATAACTATACAATATAGATAGATACTATCACAGTATACTAACCCGATATGAGCCGACACAAGAAAGTAATATAATGTGAATCGTTTAACAAGATTAAGCTTATTGTTGACTTGTGTAGACAAAGCTTTATTGTGTTAGTTGTGCCTCGGCGTGTGGTAACAATGTGGGCCCCAATATTTACGCGGGTTATCTAGCTCGCTGTAATTAGCAGTGTATCGGATAAAAGGAAACGCTTATAGCACAGAGGAAATTATAGAGACCCGTCGTCTTTAATCTATGGTTACTGGGAAATTATATAAATTATTTTTCGCTAGTTTTGCTTGCGGCTTCGTCCGATAAACACTGACAACATACCGCGGACCGCTAAAGAACGGTGCACATTATACCTAAAGATTATGATCTTTATATTTTCTATTTGTCTTCGTGTTTACGGTAGAATGTCGATTATGTACTTGGTACCGGTTCGGTGATGGGGGACTCTCACTGCCGTAAGAACAGCGGTGACCTACCCACTGAATCCTGAAGGTGGCGACGCTGCCGCATAGTGCCGGGACTGTGTGCTACTCTCGCTCCACGGTCCCGGCGCGACGGCCTCAGCACGGGGCGCTCAATAACTTGAGCGTATGTATAAAACCCCCTTGATCCATCCAAAACCCCCTTGATCCATCCACAGCGCCCTCTGCAAATCAGAGGGACACGTGGAGGATCATGCCGCCTGCTGGCAGCTGGGCCGTCGCCGGCCCCCCCACCCCTACATGAGCGGAGGCCCAAACTCGAAAATCGATACCCCATTTGGGAGTGTCTTGGCTTCGCCATACACTGGCTTATGCTACTGAGCCCCGCAACCACGACAAGGTCTGTGGACTCCTCCGGCGTGGTATTATACTCTGCCTAGTCCAACGAATACAATGCCTTAGTCCTTACTAATATTATAAATGTGAAAGTGTGTTTGTTTGTTTGTTTGTTTATTTGTTTGTTTGTTTGTTTGTTTGTGACGCTTTCACGTCGCAACAAAGCTATTATATGGTAAGGTTTATGTGTGTGGGGATAGTTAGGAGGGTGGAGAGTGACGTAGGCTACTTTTTACCGCGGAAAAACATCCCATTCCCATGGGAAGATCGATGTTTTGTTAGTTGCTAGATATTTATTTTCGGAGTTGTTAATAGATGGCGTTAATAAAATTCATTTGCAAGTTCTGAATTACGCTATCAAATACTACATGTAATTTACTTAAGTCACAGGCAAATGTAATAGGCTACTTTAGCTCTGCCTCGAGAACTCCCCGCTCCGGCTGTATTCAGTGTACCGCACGCCCGCTGGCACTATCCTGTTGGCTGATGTTCGCAAGTTGCTGGACTCGCCGACACCGGTGGTGAGCGCGGGCGACTGGAACTGCAAGCATCCGGGGTGGAATAGCCTAGATGCCAACAGAAGTGGAAGGCTACTTTTTGATGCCGCTGAACAGCACGGCTACACTGTCGAGGGTGTTGCACACCGTTACCGCGGCTCTGAATAAGAGAGAACGCGCGTGTGCAGTATTCCTCGACATGGAAAAGGCGTTCGACCGTGTTTGGCACGACGGCTTTTTCTACAGGATCTCGCAGTCTTCGGCGCCCCGGAGTGCCGTTAAGGTGATCTCCAGTTTCCTCGAAAATAGAAGCTTCAGAGTAGTGGTTGAAGACGCCGAATCCACCGAGCGTCCGATCGCAGCCGGCGTCCCGCAAGGGAGTTGCCTGTCCCCGGTCTGCTACGCCTGCTACACCGACGACATCCCGGCGGCAGGGGGGGGCGTCGCTTGCCCTGTATGCCGATGACGTGGCGTACATCACCACGTCGCTGAATAGAACCCATGCCATCGTCCAGATGCAGCGTGCGCTTGATGCCCTCCCCGAATGGCTCGCCGCGTGGACACTGTCAGTGAATGTCGGGAAGACGCAGGCCGTGAACATAGGAGGATACCTCAACAGGCGGGACCCTACTCTGGAGCTTCACGGACAAGATATCCAATGGGCCCCACAGGCCAAATACCTGGGGGCAAAATCAACGGAAGACTCTCGATGAAGCCACAGGTTACGAAAGCCGTCGCGAATTCCAGAAGCGCGATGGCAGAAACTCTCCTCGAGCCTCCCTCTCGGACTGAAGCTCGGGGTCTACAAGACCTACATCAGATCCCGCCTCACGTACGCGGCACCGGCGTGGTACGCGCTCGCCAGCGAACCGCAGTGCAAGAGGATGCGCGCGGTTCAGGCGATTGCGCTCCGCCGGCTGACTGGTGCGCCGAGGTACGTCAGGAACGCCGTCATCCAGAGGGACCTTCGAGTCGAGAGTCTGGACGACTTCATCGAGAGATTGGCACGCAACATGTTCGGGCGTGTCGACGCGTCGCGGTTCCCGCACCTGCAGGACCTGGCGCCGCTCCACACCCGTCCACCGGACCGCTGGGCCTTCCCGCGCGACTTGCTGGTTGCGCGGGACGGGCCTAGCACTGACTGATACTGGGGCTTCGTAAGTCGTCGCCCGGCGCTGATCGGCTCCTGCTGGGCTTCCCACCAGCGGGATTCACCCGGTAGGGCCTCGATCGCCTGGGCGGCGCGAAGATGAACCCCATCCCGTTTAAGACTCTGTGGCCTGTAAAAAGGCCACCACTCACCGGACTTGACCTATTGGTTAACCACAGATGGACAACCAAGGGCCTTAGGGCCCAACCCAAGGACCGGCCCGTTTTAACGGGCCGCGAGAGACACCCCCAAAGGGGAACTAACTGTCCCGAGGGCTCCACACACCTCAGAGAGGGTGGAGTGAAGAGAGCGAGTAGGAGGCTACTTTTTAGCCTAAATTCCTACGGGAGCGGGACCTACGCGTCTGTTACCTACGGGTCCCGAAGCGAAGCGCGGGCGGTTCTCTAGTATTGTATATTGCCAAGAGAAGATCAGGTATAGCAGAAAAGGAAGGCTAAGAAGATTAAACTAGTATTATTTTAAGATGTTATTCCGTTCACAACACAAGAGATTATTTACAGATAAGTTAGTACTTAAGTAATTCCCAAAGCTTCGTCTAAATTAAATTTTGGTTAAATTGTTTTGGTTGGTGAAGCTATTTGTAAACGTAAGCAATAAGTTGCCCGTAGCGAAACGGGGCCTAGTGTACTAGTATAAAAGCTGAGAACAATTTTATATCAATGCTAATTGTTTTGTATAAGTAAAAAAACTTATACACGTTACACGTCTATGCTATGTTGACAGATAATTTAATTTTCACGTTCAAACAGTAAGACCAAAAGGATATTACACGAGTTGTATCCAATTTATTACGATATCCATTGCTGCATTAATTCCTAATAATACTTGTTATCAGCGAAACCAAGGAGCAATGTACAGTAAATGCTACGAGAAAACGAATATGTTACATAGAGGTAAAATTTCCCTTAGATTTCGTCATAGTTATCACAGGAGTTCACAGGACGAATGCAGTCTGCGGTCATTCGCCCCGAGTCCGAGTACGTGGTCTTTGAGTGTTTGCACGACAGGACACGACGAAGACAAGGACAAGTATATCACACGATTACCACAGCGGTATTTCATGTCCAATGTTAAGAAACAATCAGGCGATATTTTCTTGACAATGCTTGATGTAATATTGGTTCATTAATGGAGGGCTACTCATCTACAGGACATGATGGTCCAAGAGCTGCCACCAATTTTGGGTAGGTAGGTATTTGAGGCAAGCTGAAAACTTGTCACATGCCTCTCATATTATACCCCAACACAGAACTACAGACCTGGCTGGTCAGTAGCGGGGCTAAATCAACCCCGAATTTTTTTATGAGTCTACTCCTAACCGAGGAAAGTTAGAGTATGCTCCACTATGCTGCTCCAGTGCAAATTGGTGGATTTTTTTACCACCAGAACCTGAACGCTTTGGTATGCCTTAACAACTGCTATTACAACCGGGGATTATGGACCGAATCATGGTAATGCTCAAGAAATGATCGCTAGCGGTCACCCATCCAAGTACTGACCGCATCAGCTATTGCCTGTCTCGATCGATCGCCACCATCCACTCTTTTATGGAATAAACGTAAGAATTGAGCATGCAGCACCACCTTCGCTTCCGCCCATTACTACTGTGACCGACATAGAAGAAGACTCAAATTGGGATAAGCATGGTCAATCATTTGGTTACTATTTATGAGCACGGCTTATAGTTCAATTTAACTTGCAAACAAAATTTACTTAAGGCATTTTAAATTCTCGCCTTCAGCCTACAACCTTTATCACAAGTGCGAAGAGCTGGAATTTTTGTGTGTTGATAAGAATTTCATATATAGGAATATCGAACGGTGTTTTTTTTATGGAATTAAGATAGCAAACGAGCATGCAGCACCACCCTTCCGCTGCCGCCCATAACAACTGTGACCTAAAAACACTCACCTACTCAAAGGGACTAGGATAGTTAGTCCAGTTAAGTAGTAGATGGTGTTAGAATATTAGTTGGTTAGTTTGTTAATAAGTGTGAGGACAGGGACTGTTAGTAAATGTTAGTAATAGTCCAATTAGTTATTGTTAGCATGAGTCTCGTTCTAATTCGGTCCCAGATTACAAGACACATTATTCAGTTTATTACCTTAAAAAGTGTCATTAAATTTTATACCTCGGTCCTAACCCGACTTTCTGTGAAGATTACGTTAAAAATGTTTTTATTTACCTTATTTACGGCTAAACAAACCGGTGAATATTCCAGTAAGATAATACCAGAAAAAGGATAGAAATAATAAAAAGCATGAAAAAAGAGTTCAAATTAATCTGCCACGCAGCTAACTGTAGCTTTAGATAACAACTGTTTGACCGGTAGCGACGAGCGAGTAAACTTTGTTGATCAATCTTGACAAAAAATCTCGTAATGTAAACGTATGTTTTACCTTATAGGTTTTTCTTTGTAATTTCTAGAAATGTAGGTATGTGATTTTTTATAATAGATAAATATATAAATTGAAAATACTTTGTGGGCTAAAAGATAGGAAGAGTAGGTACTTCTGATTTATATGGCTATAATAAGATGATAATTATTGTCAATAATTGCAAACACTACCCAAAGCATTTAAAGTGTGTTATTTATATGGAAAAATTCCCTTTTACACAGATGCAGGAAGAAGCTGCGATAAAAGTTTGATTTATTGTACTTCACTCATATCTAAAATTGTTATCAACTTAAAATTTTGTGTAAGTATAGTCTAGTAAATGTTATATTTTTTATTTAATTTTAATCGTATATAGATCTTATCGTTTTACCGCTGACAGTCATACAATTGCAACGTGGAGGCGAAGAAATTTTGTCTAGATTTCAATTTCAAAGGCAGCGAATTTTCTTCCGGAAAATTTTCTCGTATTAAATGGTACTATTTGAATAAAACTATTTTCATGGGTATTTGAGTTTTTATTCAATTTATTTGACTTGACTTTATGTCTGTAATAGCTTTTTGTAGGAAGATTCTAGCAACATTATTTCTGCGAGTAGTTTTAAATTTTATACCGGGGATTTACCTATGTCTTATTTAATAGATATTAAATTCAAACAGATTTATTAATTAGTTGCTTAAGAGATGCAATGCAACCGAAACAAAATAGTAAGGCTCTTCTGACACTACGATATTTTATTAGCTACGCGACTGCAACGCAATCCAAAATTCGCTGTATCTGACACTGTTCACTGACTGGAGACGCATCGTAGATGCGTCGCTTTCATACATCGACAAGATCCTAGTCGCTTGCAAATAGCTTTGTGTGAGAAAAGCCTAAATCCTACCACCTTGCACGAATACCAAATTGATGATATAAGCACCAGCTAGACTAGATCGGCAGCTTATAATGATCGATTTGATAATAATATACCTAAATATTCTCTAAAACTAGTTGATGGAGCGGCATACTGTCAGCGATACAGAACAATATTGCCAACTAATTTGTAAAGCTTGTGTGTGTAAACTCGCGTCACCGTGTGTGTGTGTCGAGTCTCGGGTTTGCCTTTTAGTTTCACTTTTTCGTTACATGTAGAGTTTAATAATTAGTAATAACTTTTCGAATGCCTTTTTCATAGATTACATCTATACGTAATCGATGCTAAGGTAAAACGTACAGGCTTCTATTAAAAGATGGACAGAAACAATATTTATCGTAGTGGCAGAAAACCGAGCATACTACAAAGAGGGAAATAGCGTTATATCATAATGTGTAAACAGGCCCATTAGTCTGCCGCAAGCAAAATGCGACGTATGTAATAAACCAGCGAGCGATATTCATTCATCCAGAATAATTATATTTATTTATGTATTTGTTAATAAATCCATAAGGCCGAGGCCGCACTACGGCTAAACCGCCGCGGTTTCTTACCGCTTATTTTGTAACTCAAGGAAAGCAATACAAGCGGCCGCACTTGCGGTTTCTGATAATGTATGCGAATTGCGCGGTTACGCGGTTACCGCCGCCGCGGGAAAAAACCGTGGTGCGGCCTCGCGAACTTATTGTCATAAGGATCCTAGGCGCCGCAACGGGACGTCTGTATATTTAGAGTAAGATCGCAGGGCCCCCAGACGTTACTTATTTTTGAAGTAACGAATTGAATTGAATTGTGACATATATAAAAATCAGCACTTCGAATTTAACAAAATTTAGAAGAGTGTCTATACCGTAAAATTCGTTACTTCAAAAATAAGTAACGTCTGGGGGCCCTGGGATATTAGACTAATTATAAATACGAACGTAACTCTGTATGTCTGCGTATCAGTCTCGCTGTCCACTGAACCGGTTTAGATTAAAGGTTTGGGACCCGGAAAAGGACAAAGGATAGTTTTTCCCCGTCAGTACATTATCTTCGGATATATTAAACGGTATTTTGTGGTATTACTCTTCCCATGCTTGCGAAGCTGCGAGAAAAAATAAGTAGCGCACAGTACGCTTATAAGCCCTGATATAACACAAAGGCCCTTGAGGCGCAATGGTTACCATGCCGGATCTTCTTTCAAAGGGTTCTGGGTTCAATTTCCAGCAAAACGGATATTTCAGTGCAAAGTTTTAATCTATTCTAGGTCTGGGTGTGTCCTTGTCTTTGTGTGATTTCACCCACAACAGAAGGAACAAAAAAGAGGACAATAATGAGGAGAAATCCGCTTCAATGGGTTAAGCCCAATGTCAATCTACTTTAAAAAGCAAATATTTGGTAATAAAACTGAAGCTATTAGTGAAGTGTAAAAACTAATTTGGCTCCATGGAACCATGAAATTGCATTCGCTGGTAATAGGTGCGCTGTCCATGTATACATCCGGAATATATTATAACTTGTAACCGATTTGGGACGTCATGCGGAGCATGCACTGACGTTCCGGGTGAAAGGATGTATACATAATGAAATACACCAACAGACCAACATACATACAATATGACGATTATATCGACAGTTGCCTGCTAAGCGAGGGGCCCAGATTTAATAGGTAGGTACTCTGAAAGTTTTTTTTAGAATCAAGGTAGCAAACAAGCATGCAGAAATACCCTTCCGCCGTCGTCCATGAGAACTGTGACCCTTAAAGAACAAGACTCACATCAGGACTAGTCTAGTATGGTTAGTCCAATTAGCAGATGGTGTTACGATGTTATTTAATCAGCTTTTTAGTCAGTATTTTTGCTAGGGCAAGAACTATTTAGTTCAGAAGAATTTCTAAGAAAAATAATTTCATTATAAGTATACGAATAATACATTTAAAAATGTGAAACTATGTTGGCCTCTTAACAGAATATTCAATTAGTAAAAAATCATCAAAAAAGGCGACATTTTTTCTGATAACCTAGCGTGGGTTATAAACGAAAAATAATATAATTAAGTATTTAATGAAGATAACGAAAAGGATAAGAAGTACAGTTAAGCAAATAAATCCTTCGTAGGCAAAAAATATAAAGCTTACAAAAAATTTAAGTAGGTACTACTTGCGTAGGTATTTGATGCACAAATACAACCTATTACTACTTACCTATTATTTATACGATCAAAAAGAAAAATAAAAAGCCACCGAGGTATTTTTCATTATCAAGCGTCAACAAAATAAATAAGGGCTCCCTTCTATTTATTACGGTAAATTAGGGGGAAAAATAAAGGTCTCTGGATGTCTCGTTAGGGTGTGTTTTGGCTCGCGCCTTGTACAAGGTATAAATTTCCATTTTATTTCGCCAACAGCGAGCCTTGGACTCGAGCCGCTTATTAATAGAAAATTTATACGGCAAATTAACTTCTTGGTGGAAGAAATAAATACACTACTACTGCGATGTGCTCCGAGAGGCGGTGAAAAGGACCTTTACCCGACTCATTAATACCAAAGTGGAACTGTCAGGTCAGAGCCGGTATCTATGTTCTTTTAGGTCTTTGCAATCCAAGAGTTGGAAAGCAAGAAGTGGCAGAGTTGTCATTTTAGATATCATTTACTATAGTAATTCCTTAAAAAGTGGTACATTTACGGGTTGTAATGATGATGATAAAACCCTACAATAACTTCGTTAGAATTAAACCAAAGCAAAGTTAAATGCAAAGGCTTGTCGGTATAATGGAAGGGATAACGACCATGCATTTGTAACTAACAAGTCAGTACCGAGGGAGGACTCAACAAAATTTACTATTAAATTTCTTCCGCACAGGATTTCAGTAAATGTTATAAATGGCTCACCTGCTCGTTGAAATAACTTTTACTTATGCTAAAAGCTTGTATAAATGTATAATTCCATTTACATCGCATAAATTAGGTGCAAAAGCAGTAGTTTGACAAACAAAGTTTTAAATTTTCATTCAGGTGACGTGGATTTCAACTTCGGCGTGTCCCAAAACTTTTTGCTCAAGTTAAATCAACTTGAATCTGTTGCTGTTTCTGTAGCAAAATTAACTGAATGTTAGGCTTACAATATAACGAATGTTATTGTGTATTTTCTATGCTCTGTTTACATTGCAGAATTTGGAACAGCTTTGCCCAGCCTATAGGATTGTATCAGACATCAGCGATTATTAAAGCAAGTCGGTTTTGCCGCACAATTTACTTAATAATAAAATAGGTTTTATTGTTGATCGTTAATGTTTATCAGTTTTCTCTCAGCCCGTAACTACCTAACTACTTACGTCTCAACCCGTAAGTACTCACGTAGCTTAGTTAGTATTGCGTTTGCTACATTTAGATGCATGTTTTAGGTTCATGTAGTTAAATGAATAATTACATTTTTCATCAAATTAATCTTTGAAAGACTGCATTTTAATATGTTCACTTTATATTTTTTTGCAAGGATTTTAAGATAATATTTTAGAAGTCATGAGGAAGGTTTTTGTTGCCATTGCGAGATTTGACCCTACCTTCCCAGATGATGGATAAAACGCATAAATCTTTTAATTGGCACACATTAAATATTTTAAGCATTGATATTTCGTAAGGTGTTTTTTAAATTAACCAAATACATAAAGTAATGACTTAAAAAAAACAAATAAGATCAAGTATAGATTCACTTCATAATGAATCGCAGGTGCAACATCAAATTATCACGGGTGCAACCAATCTAATTTAAACATCAATTTAACATAATAATTATAAACTTACAGGCAAAATGGGGGATCAAACAATATTTGTCACTAATTAATTAGTACTTACAGTGTTGTTGTCTCTTATATTTGTTGTTCTTATATTTGTTAATATTCGCCAAATAGGTACGTCAATATTCGCCGAAAATTCTATGAACATATTATACTCGTATTATTTCCATCAGATTTTTTTTCCGGCGCTTCCAATTTCGCGGAATCTTCTAATAATAACGAATAATAATAATAATATGGTAATCATTAAAGATTTCTGTGAACAATTTACCATCAATAGTTGTCATAAATTTTATTGTACCTTCTTTGATTTCTCCGTCTTCATCCATATCGTTCTGACGCTTTCGCTTTTATATAATAAGACATTATAAATCAAGGCATATCAAAACAACAACATATTATTATGTTACTAATCACAGAACAATTAGGTATTGCTTTTTACAAAAGAATACCGACTTCAACATCAACAAGCTCAAAAACTACTCACCAGATGGCACTGAGTTCCCTTGACTGTCTTTTGACCTCCTCTGATCGAATCCAGACCTTCATTAAAATGTAGTGCCTTAAAATACTTTCCAATTTTCGAAAGTTCCCCTCGATTTCTCTGAGATGCCATCATCAAATCCTGGTGGCCTTATCGTGACCACCCTTGGAATATCTACGTTCCAACAAAAAAATCAAAATTGGCTCATAATGACAAAAAATAGTATAGTATCGTATTTTTTGTGCGTTTCTTCAGAACTTTGTACCGGGTGAATCGATTTTGATAAATTTTTTCGTTGTTCAAGAGGTAATTGACTGCCGTCTTGTCCCATAACAATTGAGTGACATTTTGCGGTCAGCTTTTGAGTTATTCTTAATAATGTAAATTTAATTTATGCTCATTACCTCATAACTTTTGCCTGGGTGTTTCGATTTTGATGATTCTTTTTTGTTTGCTTGTCGTACGGTCTGTTATAAATTTGAGTGACATAATTATTTTGGCGAGTAGTTTTGAGTTATCTCGATTCTGAAGATGGTTATTTTTTGTAAAAAGTTGGTTATTACTTGCGCATTAACAAAAATATTTCCTTCTTAATCAAGGTGAGCAGTCCTTCCAACTTTTATATTACAAAGGCAAATTGTTTTTTCAACAAAACCCGAAAAAGGGTGACGCGGGGTGTGTTGGTTACGTTAAATCTTAATTTTAATTTGGCAACTTTCTGAACGTCCAATAGCGGTCCTTTCTGATGCAAATAGTCCTAACTTTCGGCGTTTTCATTATGGAACGAATTAATGCCGAAATGTTCTGGCATCTCAGAATTCGTGGTTTACGCTTGATTAGAATCGGGAAAGATTATTTTAAATGGTTTTATGCTTCAGAAAGTAAGAGATTCTGTATTTTAACTTAAGGTGTAAAGGAGAAAAGCAATTTAGTTACCTACATAATATTGTACAAAGACTTATGTATTACGATAACAGATTTTAGTAGATAAGTACTATATTTTGTAGGGAAATGAAACAGAAAAGAGTGATATTAATATAATATTCTTTTATGCCATGTCACTTATAATATTCTTCGTCGGAGATGTATCTTCCAACAAGAGGGCTTCCCAATTGCAGTTCCCGTTTATATGAAAAATGCATGACAATTTACATTCAGAGGAGATACTGTTAGATTCAAGAATAGTTGGAATACCTAATACAAAAGACCCCGTGATATAATTGGGTATATAAAAAGAGCAATGAGCTAAATTATAGCTGGTATTTATGAAAAAAAAGACAAAATAATTACAGAATTTTATTATACACAGCAGATCGCAGATCTACGCGAGCTTCAGGCTGGCGAATGGCATGAAACCGCACAAGACCGGGATCAATGGCGAATTCTCGTATCGGAGGCCAAGACTCACTTCGGGTCGCTGAGCCAGCGGAGTAAGTAAGTAAGTATTATACACAGCTTTTTATTTTTTCAACGTTAAACTGTTGGATTCCAACGACATGCATGCATGTCACGAATGCATAGTACGTTCACTTCACTGGAAATACCAGACGGAGCAATTTTTCATAGATTATCAATAAAAGGTTGAGTTATAATTTTTTTATTTCGATTCTATTTAAATGATTTGATGTGATATGATTAATTCATACTAGCTGGTGCCCGCGACTTTCGTTCGTACATAGGAGTATTTACCGCGTGAATCCTTATCCCGCGGGAACTCCGGGATAAACAATAGCCTGTATGTTGCTCCACTATCTCCCCGTGAAAGTCACATAAAAATCCGTTCAGCCGTTTCTGAAATTAGCATGTAGGTATAAACAGCGATCAGTTACAGTTTGATCTTATATATAAAATTCTCGTGTCACAATGTTAGTTACCATACTCCTCCGAAACGGCTTGACCGATTGTAATGAAATTTTGTATGCATATTTAGTAGGTCTGAGAATCAGCTTCTATCTATTTTTCATACCCCTAAGTGATGAGGGTTGTTCACCCTTAACATTTTTTTGGCAAAACAACGTTTGCCAGGTCAGCTAGTTATATTATATGTTTAGTAGATACATAATATACATTGATAGACTGGTATCACTGCATTTACTTATGAATGTTTAACTAAGTATGTCACCTTGGGGTGATTAATCACCTGGGTAATATTTACACCAGCGGAAGCCAAAATATAAATCTGGATCAATATCTTGGCATTTCCACGTGAAACATCCGATGTACCTGCGATAAAATTGCTGGCATTTTGCGAAATCTCGCCTCGATGAATGTTATTTTATTTTACCGCACCATATTTTATATATCGTCTTTTATACTGCGCATCAACGACGCATTATTTTATGCTCTAAGAAGTTCTGGACTCAAAAGATAAAAGGTTCCGACTTTGAAATTAAAACTTAGAATTTTTCTGATCGAATGTTTAAGGCGACCCTTGATATTCAATTACATAATTATGTTCCATAATTCCATGAATAGAATATTTTTGATCGTAGAGGGAAATGACGTAGCAGGGAAAATGATATTCAAACGAAGCTAGTTGTACATAAAAAATAATTTACAACATTTTTAAATGGCCAAACAAAAGCCACTGAAGCCAAGATAAAACAATTTTAAAATTAGATAAAATAGAAAATAAAGAATATTTAGCGAATTATTTAACGAAAAAACCATCATCAAATTTCACAAGTAATAAAAGTAAAAAAAATATCGAAATAAGTTATGCACGTGTTATTTAGTGTAACTGCAAAAATACTCTTCAGGTGACGCTAAAATTTCAATTGGACCACCCGACAAGCACCAGCTTTCAAATATAAAAAATATATTAAATCGGTTCACATTGTAAAAGACAGAGGTTACATGCATACAACAAAAATACAGTCGATTTTCAAGTAGTTAAAAATATAGAAAAGTTGCGCGTGATGTGTGTAGTCCCTTATGAACAAAAATAAACCTTTGTTTCAGATGTGGCCGTAAAAAACATTTATGGGGCTGATATTAAACAGATATGTTGTTTTATTCTGGAATTTCTGGGTCGATTGCTCATTATTTAAAGCCAACTGCAACTAACCTATTCCGGTACGATACCTACAGCTATCTACTTTATAGTCTGAGTTGACGTACTCTCTAATATACATTAATATACCCCTAATATGCCCTCATATACTCCTGCATATAAAGCACCTTCCTTTTTTTAATCTTGACATATCACGTAGTTTAAGAGATTTTGTGGTACATCAATGAGTGAGTGAGCATCGTATCCCATTTATTTAAACGAATAAATAACTAATTTGTCATGTAATGAACGTTTTAAAAAGCTTATCTATCACCCACTGATAACGTAAGATCATCGGTAGAGCTGCAGTAGAGTTTTTGCGTGTAGATACACTACGTAAACTTTTATCTATAAAAATAAAATATTGCTCTGAGGGTATATCGTACACTAAAAATCCACCCTCGCTTCGCTTTTGTAAACCCATGCTATAAGTATACATATATACAGTAGTACATATATACATCAGAAACGTTACTACTCATTTGTTTTACGCACTAATATAAACTTCATACTATATTTTATTATAATTGTTGTTCTTCTTTACATTGGAAGAAAGCTAAATTACGGCCGTAGTTATACACAAATTGTCAAATCTGTAACGCTACAGATAAATTCGTAACTAAAGTAAAAACTTACCAATTTCAGCAGTTTCCACGCAATATTCAAATAGACAGACAGACATCGTTTCCAAACCGTCCAATGTACACATTTGACCCGGTTACCATATAATTATATAAAAAAACCTACATTTAAAGTAATTTTGCATCAAGCAACCATTAAACTGCATGCGCCATATTTCACAAAGGCGGATAAGTGGCACTTTGTAAAACATTTAAACGTACGTATTCCATTCGGCACAGATACGCGGATCGCATAAATAAATCGTGCACTCGAACGACACGTTAATAGTAAAACGGGAATAATGAATAGGGGATAAATATTATATTGTTTTGACATATTACAATAAAGGAAATTAAATATTACAATGGAATTTAAATTCAATATAATTTTATGGAGCAAAAAAGACTCCGAAAGTGGAAACCCCTGGAATTCTATTTAGGTTTTGATATCTGTTATTAATTCTGCGAGTATTTCTAGTACCTATCTGCCGACTTTTTTATTGTTCCAGAGATATTTGTAGCTTTGGCATCTTTTGGGTATTGAATCATTGAAAAATCCATTGATAAATAAAATTTATTAAATCAGGGTGATACGCAGGTCTTCATTTACCGATCTTTTAGCGCGTTCTTCCAAGATGCCGTGTTCTCCGCCAAGTCCGAATCTAACGATGACATCTCATTGAAATGGAGGGAAATCTTTGAAATTTATTTAATGTTACGCTAAACACTACGTCAGCGAAGACCAGACTGCATTCAGAGATAAGCCTGAACAAAGGCACATAGAAACAGACAAAATTTTTATCTCGAACAATAGTTTTCTCAAAGCTTTCATTTTGTAAAACTATAGCAACAAGCTATGGCAAAGGGAATCGGCTTACAAATCTTCAGAAGTGCTCAAAGAGTGAAGATAAAACAGAAACGGACATCCAGCGATATGTCCGTGGCGCCAAACAGCGCCGCACCAACTAACGATAACACTACCAGTCGGTCCTACTACGGTTAACGAAACATAATTTTAACCAAAATAACTGTAAATTAAAAATTTAAAAACCCCCCGACGTTGCGTACGGCCCCTGCGTTGCGTACTGCGTTGAACTATAATAATAATAAAATCATATATATATTATTACCTATCTACAATTGCTTTCCTTCGCAGATGGCGTTGAAATGCCAAATGCTTTACATAATTTTAGAAAAGCGCTGATTTACTTCAAACTGCTGGATCGAATTCTAAAAAACATAGCTAAAACCACCACAAGTAAACGGGCTTGAAATCGGTGTATCCGTGTGAGAGCTACGATTCCACGACTAACGGACGATTCACACATATCAGTGAAGTCACCGTTCCGTCACAGTTCCGGCAAATCTTTCATACATTCTCGGCATTGTCAGTGCAGTGTCAGTGCTGACAATGCCGAGAATGTATGAAAGACTAGTAAATTCGCCTTCGTTTCGCTTCGGGAAACCAGTCCCTTCAAAAATCTCTATAAATTTTAACAAATTATGTTATTCCGATGTCTAAGCTATATTACTGCAAAGTTTCATGAAAATCCGTTCAGTAGTTTTTGCGTGAAAGAGCAACAAACACACACACACACACACACACACATACATCCTTACAAACTTTCGCATTTATAATATTAGTAGGATTTGCCGGAACTGTGACGGAACGGTGACTTCACTGATATGTGTGAACCTTCCGTTAGACACAAATAGACAGGCAGGCAAGTCAAACTTATAATACCCCTCGTCTTGCATCGAGGGTTAAATAAACAACTTCAACATCGACAACAATCAACGCAGTTGCAGACAATTACATACGCATTATTAGGTATAACTTACAAAATTACTCCTCAAATGTCGCTTTTTAAAAGGAACCACACAATCAGCAGCAATTTTCGAGGATAAAATAAATTATCAAAATGGAGTCATCCTGTAAAAGTTATAAAGAAAAAAAAGTTATATAGTTACTAAACCTTAATTGTGGTGTTTTTTTAATTATCATGAAACACACTCTAGTCCCACACATGGAAACCTGTGTCGTGGATGCCACACACAGATGAGAATCGAACTCGATTTTAATTGTAGTTGAAGAAGTATTTTCACTAATATTTTTCCTTCCGTCACAACACAATTCCTTTTATACCTTTTGAATAAAAGGCTAGTGTAGAAAACTTGTTATATTTAGAAAGACCAATAGTAAGGGCCGCCTCAAGTTTCATACTTCCATACGTTCCAGATAAGCAGACATACTTACTTGTTGTTCTTTTATATACTGACTGAACTCGTACCGGGGAAGTTTGCTCGTAGTTATAACTGTTTTAGGGTTCCTGATCAAAAACTGGATCGATTATATTATTACTATGAGTAATCATCAAAAAATTAATAATAAAACTATTGCATTACTGAATGACTGACAGGAAAGCACAGAAGAAACCATCAGTAGAAGCAACTTGGCATTTACCTATATATGGATAGTAGGATAGCATACTAAAGAAGCATCTTGGTATATTCTCCCCGTTAAGGGATAAACTACAACTATATGCTACGAAATGATTGTACCCCCCTCGGCCTCCCTCCTTCTACCATAAGCGTTCAAAGGGACTACCGACTTTGTATAGGGTCTTTATGAAGTTTCTTTAATTTATCTTTGTCATGTTATTCATTGAATTATAACATCCTTTCTATATACCTAAGTTGTGTTTGTTGTTGAATATTTGAATTGACAAACCGCTAATGACTTTTTCATTTTTTAAGTCCCTAATGACTTTGTTAGCTTATTATAAAAGTGTAGGTACACCAAGCCCCACAAAAGACTCCTACATAGGTGCTAAACCCTAAACAGGCACAGGAATTAACTCAATGGTCCATATATTGCTTAGGTACTGAACGGCTGGTTATATTCCATTTTTGTTTTTAAACATCTTTATTTTTATTAATAAAAACTTGATTTCCAGAAAGATATTGTGAACTACAGTTAGAAACACTATTTTTTTAATTTGCCATGCAGTTATTTTGTAACACAAAAATTGTTCCGATATGCGCTGACTTACCCCTAAGTAAAATATCGTAATAGGTACATAATACTGTAAAAGTAAGCAAAATAAACAAGCCTTGCTGTTTCAACGTTAGTAGGAAAATTGTTTTATTTTTCTTATAAAGTAGACAGATTTGTAGATTGTGATTTTATCACTTAATTATTTAATTTGATATCCTTATTACCGCTTTTCACATTTAGCAAAGGAAATTCTACGCATTTTGTTTTATTGTCATTAAGAATCGGTAGGATATAATTATGGGCAAGAGAGATAAACAGCTGACGGATTTGCTATTTTAGGAGAAATTATATGTTTGACAAGTATCAGTTTGTTTCTAGTTCTCGGTCTGTATTTAAATAATTTCGTATTTTAGCTAAGCTGTTGAAAAACATAAATTCTTTTTCCCACAATCAGACTTTACGTAGTTAAATATTTCATTTTCGATAATGGTTCAGATAAAAAATATATGATAAAAAATATTTTTCTTTGAACATTTATTAATTACCAGTAGCAAGATTAATTAATTAACAGTTAAATAAAATACATATAATATTGCATAAAAAAATTGGACGCAGATGGACGCATGCAATGGCCTCCAAAGAAAAGTAAAAACGAAAAATATGCTATCGATTAATTCACAAGTTCGTATTACCATGAGAACCACAACTTTTTCATTTTTTATTGTTCTGTTCACGATCATACTACGGTGATGTAGGTCAACACTCAAACGTATTAAACGTCTCTCACCGTTAAAAACTGGTGACAATTGTCACGTGGGCTGTTTTGGAGAAGTATAACGTTATGTAATGCATTACAATAAAGCGTAAAAACCATAAAATAAAACTAGGGCGGGGAAACAAGTTCCATTCATCCCTGGCCCACTACAAACTATGGTTCTGTTCTCAAAATGTAGAGGAGATGCTCCATTCTTCACCACGCTGCTCCAGTGTGGATTGGAGAGCTTTATAGTTTAATTGCTTTATAATTATAACTGTTAAGATTAAGACTGTAACAAATGCGAACAACAGACAAACAGACAGTGTGCGCGTATGTAAGTCACCGCAGACGGGATACTAACTTAATAGTAATAACTTCAATGGTATGATCAATACTGCCTCAAACTTGAGAATTATCAAAATATTTCCTCGCACATCAATCAACAGTTTCATCGAGAAAGGTTAATAACTTATTCGTAAATACTTATTTTAATTATCGCCCTTATGAATCTGTTGTAATATGAAAAACACGCGAAGTCAGAAAATCAGGTCAGACTCATATTTCAACCGTCACAAATTAAAACTGAGCTCGGGGAATGAAATGCAAATCCTGGGCATGTGCTAGTGGATTAAATTGTATTGTAATGGTTTTATTGAAATGTGTTTGATTGATATGTAAATAAGTGCATGGTATTACGAGAGTCGAGTCGTTTGAATTTCGACTCGAACGTCAATAACTGAAAGCCTGAGTTACAATCTTGCTACTATAGAATAAGGAGACCTTCCATCAGACGAGACGACATGCCTGGGGAGTGCCCAGTAATGGGACAGTGATACATAATTACTGATAACCAAACTTTAGACAGTACATATCTACCTACATGTAGTTAGTATAAAATAATTATTTACTTAAACAAGTTTTCTATGTCTCCATAGCGCCTTGGTGAAATATAGCAATTGGACAGTGATAATTAATTACTGACGACCAAACTTAGACAGTAGATATATGTAGTTAGTACAAAATATGAACCTAAACAAGTTGTCTGTTACTTGGCGCCTTTATGAAATATGACTCTTTATTTTTGTTAGAGAAGGAGAAAGTAACTCTAGGAGTTACTGAGCTAGGGCTCAGTGCCCGATTGCTTGACATCTCTCTAATATCTTTAAACGAGCAATTCTTGTATATTTATTTATATGTATATATATAATCACGATCTCGGAAACGGCTGCAAAGATTTTCATGAAAGTTACAGATTAGGGGGTTTTCGGCTCAAGGAATCGATTTATCAAGGTCCCAGGTTCGAGAAAAGCTCGGTTCCCGAGATAAAGAGATTTTAAAAACATCATACTGACGTCATCTATGAAACATTAGGATAACTTCTATGAGGTACTGTTTGTAACGTGTTGAACTGACGCCATCTATGAAACATTAGGATAACTTCTATGAGATACGGTTTGTTTGTTTCAGTAGTATGAAACTAGATGGCGCTCGAATATATTTTTGTTCGGCTAATACTAATATTATATTCATTCTTACGTTGAAGCGCTATTTTTGCGTTATACCTACCTATTTTCTGTTTGAATAAAATTAAAAATCAGTGCGATTATCTCGCTTGACCTCGCAGGACGCGTAGTGATAGTTTAACGTGCGTTTGTGATATTTACGAGAATATTTGTAAATAAATGTTAGTTTTGTTATTATCGATTTAATAATATATTTTAATAAAGTTTTAAATAAATAATGGTCAGATCGATGAAATTACTATTGTTGTAAATAGAATCAATAAAATTTTAAGTACGCCTAACAACTTGCTCATTAAACTAAAAGTATATTTATTTATGTTGTTTAATTATCATAAACATTCAATACATTTTATCGCAAATAAAAATTTCAGTCGGGGACTGCCTAAGCCTGCGAAAAGTACGAAGGAAAGTTCACTGAATTTATCTAATTAAGTATGTACCTATTTAAAATGCAATTAATTCGCTCACACAGTTAACTTCTATGAGGTACTGTTTGTAACGTGTTGAAATTTCAGTAGTATGAAACTAGATGGCGCTGTACAACTTTGTGAAACACGCTGTTGAGATCCTTTGGCCGTAACATAAGTAAAATGAATTTTGTGCTCAGTGAACAGTTGTATGATTTGACTCCTGAATAGATGGCGGAATTCCTCGTATTTCTTGCGATTCATACTAAATATAATTTTCAACCGAGCAAAGCTCGGTCAACCAGGTACTTGTGTCAATCGTAACTGATTAGGTAATGAAATAAGCAACGGACTCAATCAATTGTTGAATGAATGGCTAGTAGAGGCAAAATTAAGTGTATCTGTGATTTTAAATTTCGAAAGTTAGTGCTTGTCGTGTGGTCCCGTTTAATTTGAACGAAATCTGACGAGTAGTTTATGGGTTAAAGTTAAAAGCTATGTTTAAATACACACATACAAAATAGAGACATACAAACATACAGGTCAAGCTTAAACATAAGCGTTTCAAAAATTAGGCCATTCGCGAATAGGTCAAATTAGAATGAGCCTATTATTTTTTCACTGACTGTACAAGTAACCAACTATAGCAACGAATAATATAAGAATAATTCTCCTCTCTTTTACATAAGTACGAACAGTTGAAGCTGATATTTCAACAGACGGACAAAATGAATTGGGCCGGAATGAAATGCAGGAGCGCAAGGTGCCCGGGACACGGGATTAATCAATAAATTAATTAGCGATTGGACCTCGTTGTCGAAAATTATTTTCCTTTTCATGAAACCTTTTACAGAATTACGTACGATAATAGCGTTATTGCATGCGGTTTCATTCTTTGTAAGAGTTTTTAATAGCACAAAACGAAGCGGAGTTACAAGTAAACTAGTGTCTTAAAGTAAACATACCTACCTACTGACTTTTTTAAATTCATAATCGCACTTCACATTTCTTCTAACTCTAGGTAATTGGTAAACTAATATCTAATTACGAAAGTGGCTTAAACACGCGCTAATTGGTGTAAATGCGTTTGTACGCATAAAAATGCTCCGGGTGCACTTTTATGTAATAACTCTGCACCTACTGCTACACTAACTAAAATAACTGTCAGAGTATCTTTGTAATAATTATAAGATACATAAACTAGCTCCAGGATTTCCTGTATTCCGTAGCTATATATATATCGTAAGTAGTTCTGTTGTGTCTCTTCCACTGCTGGACAGCGGTATCTTCTCGAAATGTGACGGATAGGTACAGGCCATAGTTCACGACGCTGGCCAAGTCCAGATAGGCGCACTTCATCTGTAAGAACATAGTGGAGAACTCTCCGGCATGCAGGTTTCCTCACGATGTTTTCCTTCACCGTTATAGCGAGTGACTGGGATTCGAACCTGGATCCGCCGAGTAGGATGCTAAATTTCTAACTGCTAGCCTATCACCGCGATGCTTTTACGTTACTTAACGTAAAATTTTCAACGTTTGGACACAAAATGATTCTAAATAAGGAACTAGTAAATCCGACCACTTTCGTTGGCTTTTCTAATAGTCTTCGATTACAAAGGGGTCCTCACGCTGAACTGAAGCCTCGTCTAGGAGACTTTGTGCTGCTGCTTATACTTTTAAAAATTCTAGATTTAAAACGCTTATCAAAGGCAATTATTTTACGTAAGGCTCTTACTGGATAACTTTATTAAAAGCAAAACTTACTATTTACTACTAAATTACTTGAATATAAATAAATAAAGCATGATACAGTAAGTCGTATCTGTACCTGTTAATAATTATATTTTGTAGAAGTTTTTTACTATTTCATGTTGCGAAACACACACAGTATTTCTTGAAATTCATAGTAAAATAATAAAGAAATGAAAACTGCATTCCAATCGGTTAAGCTTTTTTTTACATAAGCGGAAGCAAAAGCACCGACCTCACACAGTAATAAATACACAAAATAGGTAGGTAATAGTATTTCCTTAATGTCTTCTTTGTGTTAGATTTTTTTTATAAATGATAATGATTTATGAATATTATATAATATATAATTATAATAATATAATAAATATAATAATAGAATATTAAAAATATAATAAACGAAAACTGCAGTCTTATTCATCGGGAACGCTCCTTGAATCCAATTTCTCTGCGTAATATTGTATTGTAATATTGTATTGTGGCAAAATAAATGTTTCTTTCTTTCTTTCTTTCTTAATAATTTATGCATCGATAAACATCTCGGCAATCAATCGGTGCATTTAAATTATCTTATTATTTCACTTCATCGTCTAGTGCTCTATTTTTGATAAATAAAAATGTTTAAACTTAATTTACAAAAGCGGACTATAAAAATGCTTTTAAAACGGTTTAAAAATTTAAGAAAAAATTGGTTATAGGATTTTTATTTTCTTCTAAGTACTTTCTATTTCATTTCGTATTGTGTAATAAGTATTCACAAATTTCTTTTAATGACTCGAAGAATCATAATAATTATTAGTGACTTTCTCTCTCCACTTTAAAATCAACATTAATAATTATTAATAAGACTTACATAAATCAATCACATCACATCGTGAAAAACTTATAGTAGTGTTTAGACAGTATTTTCTTAAATACTTACCTAAATAGCATTTTATTAAATAGTTACTGTACATATGTAGTGTTTTTTATTCGTTTAAACTTCACCCCATTAAGTGATGAATCCTTTCTTAGCAGATACCTACATCATATTTATTTAGTTGCTATCTACATGCCAAATTTCAGCCCGATCGGTCCAGTAGTTTGGGCTGTGCGATAATAGATCCGTCAGTCAGTTACCTTGGCAGTTTATACTCGTATATGATTTTTTTTCTAATTTATTATTTTAATTAATTATTCATATTATTATGTTTAAAGAAATTACAGTCTCGACTCCATACAAACTTTAATATTATAATTGTATACTCACTTGTAACGTCACTCTGAGACGTACCAGGTATATGCGATGACACTACATCTTATAAATATATTTTTGCTTTTACAGCCCAAGTAAGAAAAGGAGCAGTCGGGTCACCTGGTGGGAAATGATCAGTGAATCACTGATCACCCCCGCCCATGAACACAACACCAGTATTTGTACTGTGAAGTTCAATAAAAATGACATACCAACGCATAGAAACAACACCTCACTTTTATCCACTCAAAATTCATTCCCCACAAATACTGCACCTGCCTAACATTAAACCAATCCAATCGAACTTTTGTACATTCGCCAACAAAAGCCTTTAAAATAAACGACTCAATTATCAACTAAATACGTTTCTGGTAACGTATTCAGTCTATCACATAAACATTAATCGTACCATTGCATCGCGTACAGGCGAGCACACCTGTGTCTATTTACTGCCAATTAGTTATTGCGAACGGTATGCAAATTGACGATTTACGCGGACATTATGTCTGAATGAGAATGAGTGTTGAGCATTATACAATTACAGAATTATTCAATTATTTGTAGATGTTTAGAAAGGCTGTTTTTTTAGTTGTTTGTTAGATTTTCTAGATTGATTGTAATCAGTACACGTGGTAAGTAGACCATCGTCTACCGACTTACATAAACAACCACTTATAAAGAAAATGCTAACCGAAATTAAAGCAAGCCCCCGCATTATCATTAGCATTCTTAAATTACGATTAAAATAATGTAAAACCTTAGTTTATGCCCGCAGCTACGCGTGAGATACAAAACTTTTATGACATTTAAATATTTCCCAAAAATTTCACTGGTTTCAGCGGTTAAAAATTATATTAAAGACATTAACAGTTGTTACCGTATTCACCATTATTGGTAAACCTTATTACCATTAATGGCTATTATGTTACCATTACTGGTAAATAAGCTGCAGACATTACCAATTGTCCTGAAATTTTCACTGAAATTTTCACTGAAATTCGTCAGGTAATTCGAGCTTCAGATAGTTATGTTTTTATATTTGTTTGAATATTGGTTTTATTACATTTCTTCTCGTAACTGAGGAAGCCTAGAGTTAATAGCCCACTTCTGAGATGCATCAAACATATTAACTCGGCTGGTCTTTCAATATAATTGGCTGTCCCTGATTTTATCATTTTTGTTACTCATATTTTGATGAACTCGTTGTCCTGGCTGATGTTATAATGCAACATGTTTTACAGTGTAGCTGCCTGTCGTAAATCTACCTGTTGCTTGGCTTTTTGTGTATTTGTGTCAAATGCCAGCAGTAAAAAACTATCATCAGATGGTTTTATTACGCGGTATGCCCAAGGAGGTATATACAAGGTGGAGGCCCTCAATTAAATTTTATGTTTTTTGTACATAATTATGTGTTACTTCATAACTTTTTACTGGGTGAATTAATAAATGAACAAAAATTTTACAATATACCTATGTATATGCTGTAGGTGAGTGAGACTTACGTACTTTTTTGTTTTTTTTTGGTATGTATCTACATTAATTACCTAAATTTCCGTATTTTCTAGGATAAGTAGCTAGGTACGTAGTTCCAAGATTTATTGTATTGTATATTCCGAAAATTTTAGAATATTTTCCAGACCATAATTTTTTACCGCCCTTGCTTACTGAATTATAAAACGTAAACAAAAGGGAGAATAACAATGAGTATGAAAAACTATAGCCGTTTTAAGAGAAGCCTTGAAATACGAAACATTTTAGATCTATCTTGAAACATTTTGGAAGCATATTTGAATTTTATCAGCGTTTACGATTAGTTTAATTGTTTAATGTCACTGAGCATAAGATAAACAGACTTACCCCGTTAACAGTTTCAAGAAGTGAAATTTTTAAAGAAGATAAGACTCAATTCATTAATTTAGCCAAGGACTGAAATAATTTTGTAGCTTTTTCGTTAAAAAAACAAGTGGCCGTACCCATAATTCACGCTGTAAATCTGCTGATTTACCAGACGAAGGTAGCGGAGAGAAATTCATAATTACGGCCTTAAAAGGCGTTTCAAGAGGCGCCTTGAAATTTAATTTCCACTCTCACGTTGAGTTTTTGTTTGTGTAATGACAGAATATTTTCTGTCAATTCTATTATACGGCCTGTTGCAGTTTGTAGCAAGTATCATTCAATTCGAGGAATAATGTATTATACTAATGGGAAAAAATAAGCAACTTCTATTGTAGTATGTTGCAACCCACTTATAAGTAAAATGTTTTTTAGAAAATTTTGTCTTTTTACAAACTTTGTTGAATGACAGGCTTGATCGACTTGAAACCAGTTTTACTGGATATTTTGTATTGTTACGAGCTGAGAAAATTGAAAGGAAATCAGAATCAGAATTTTAAGTAAACAAAATTCGGAAACACTTTTATTTACACCAAACAAAAAAAACTGGAACAATACTATAAACACTAGTGCCTTTGACGGCGAATTAAATAAAAATTCATGAAGTACGTATAAGATTTAAACCAAAAATTCATAATAAAAAATGTAAAATGAAGCTAGAGTTTTTATTGTTTTCTGTGAAAAATAATTAAAATGATCTACCCTCTCGTCTTTATAGCCTCAAAGAAGTTTACGTGTGTGGAAACTCTAATTGTAATACTACAAAATTACGCCAGCGGCTTAAATTAGAGGGCACGTGTGGCAACATTCCAGAGAAGAATTACTACAAGTATGTAGAAAAACATTCTCAGTTTCCGCTCTAGAAATAAAATTAATTATAACACTTTTGGAGTTGATGTTACTTATTAGAATTTTGTTTACAGTGTGAATTTAAGCACGATCTATAATTTTGGATGTACCTCAATAGTCCCACATTGTCCCATGTGGTCCCACGATGGGACAACTGATTCTAGTTCTTCCCAGTAAGCCTATGGGACTAAACCGTTGCTTCGATCAAGAAAAATATACTGTAGAACACCATACTACATGATACTTCTTCAGCAAATAAATATTCATTGATTAATAAATATTCATTCATTCATTCTGTTCTATACACGCCGGGCACCTACTATTGGACGCTCCTTGTGCCAGACTATTACACTATACTATTCGACGCGTATAGACACCTTGCTATTGCTGGTGATTGACGCGCCAGTCTACCTACCACGGTGCCGGTGAATGAGGAGAATGAGGTGCGGGGGGAGAAATAAAAGACTAGTTTGACGTTTCTGTTCTAGATCTAGCCCGCGCCTGTCTGCCGCCGCCCGTTACTATTTCACTATACACTGTTCACTATGCACTGTTGCCTCTTCCTATTTTTCTTCCTATTTTCTTCCTGTTTTCTTGAAAGCTGGAATCCGACTGCCATCCGAATGCGATTTCGCACGGCAGGCTCACTATATTTATACCCGATGGGGGCGTGGCTTCGAGCGCGTTCTAGAAAGTTCTTTATTTCTATCTTTCTCTTATAATACAGCTGTTTCTGTCTTACAATCTTGTTGTATTGTTATCTCATTCAGACTATATGCTATCTCTTTCACTCGTAAATGAGACCTATTTACACCTCGGAAGCAAGACCATATCGAAACCCCAATCCTATTTACACCTCGGAAGCAATACCATATTGAGACCCCTAAGAAAATAATTCTTATTTTCTTACATAATCTATTAGAAATCTATTATAAAATCTATTTACGCTATCGTACCTATTTACCTAACTATATAACTATCCTATGGGGTAAATAAAAGGCAAAAACGCGTATATTTATTAAAAACAAACTATAAAGAACACAAGTAAAATAAGTAAAACTTATAACTATGAAAACACAATCAAATACCTATCTATTCTATCACTATTTACTTAATAAAACTATGTACACGCACTATCTGATTTCACTATAATTTCACGCTATTTCGATCGTTCTGAACATTCCTCCCACCGTGAACCGCAGTACACACATCACAAGGTTCACTAATCACTCGCGGAAGAACGATCGTCCTGAGTAATATAAGTTTTTTCACTGGTCTACGCAACACTCCACCTTTTGTTTGCACATCCACTGTTCGCACTATTCCGTCCCCTCCAGGGTACGTAGCTATGACTCGTCCTATGGGCCACACGTTTCTCGGCAGGGTGTTGTCCACGATGAGCACGATGTCGCCGTTGGTCAGCTGTTCGCCTCTCCCGTGAGGCTGGCGTCGTCGCTGCAGGTCAGGTAGGCACTCCTTGACCCACCGCTCCCAGAAGAGGTCCGCCAGGCGCTGGGACGCCCGCCAGTGTCCTCGGTGTATCAGGTCGCCGTCGTTGAAGGTACCCGGCGCCGGATTGAGGGCTGGACCCAGCAGCAGGAAGTGATTCGGCGTGAGTGCCTCGGGATCGTGGGGATCCACCGAGACGTGGGTGAGAGGTCGATTGTTGACGGTGAATTCGACCTCGTCGAGCAGTGTAGCGAGGACCTCCTCGCTCGGATGGCGGCCCGTCAGCGTGGCGTTGAGGGCGGTCTTCACGCTCCTCACCAGGCGTTCCCAGGCCCCGCCCATGAATGGGGCCCCAGGCGAGGTATGTAGCGCCAGCTGATGGCGCGGGTCGCGGCTTCGTGTGAGGTTGCTTCATCTATGGCTCGACGCAGTTCCCGGTCGGCTCCATGGAGGTTGGTCCCGTTGTCAGACCAGATCTCTGTCGGACAGCCACGGCGCGCGATGAACCGACGCAGCGCCATGATCGCGGATCCCGTCGTGAGTGATGGCGCGATCTCCAGGTGCACGGCGCGAGTGGTGAGACATGTGAATAGGGCCACATATCTTTTCTGGACTGCGCGACCGACGGTGACTGTCACTGGCCCGAAGTAATCCACCCCTGTAAAGGTAAAAGGTCTATTATGATGTGCTAACCTACAGAGCGGTAGATTACCCGTTGACGGCTCGGGCGGCGACCTCCTGCGCATGCGGCATAGTAGACATCTATGTATAATCATGCGGGCCACGGTTCGAATCCGAGTTATCCAATATTTCGTCCGACATTCGTTTATAGTGGCTTCGACTCCCGCGTGATGTAATCTTCTATGTACGTATTCTATGTATAATCTTGCTATGTGATGATCGCCGCTCATGACAGGAGGGTGCCGTGTCTGTTCGTCTATGTTCCGAGCCGCGTCTATCCTTGATTTAATCTTGATAATTCCATTCACTATTTCGACCGCTAACGTGCGTAATAACCCCTTCTTGCTATTTTCTATGTGATGGAGCTCGCTATTGAATGAATCTCGCTGTGACACGCGTAGTAATAATTCTTCGGCCCGCTGTAGGTATTTCACGTCTATTTCTATATATTTTCTATCCGTCTGTACGTGAATTTTTCTATGACTATTTTTCACGGCCGGGGTTCTATTCTTGTTCCAAGTCGGATCCTGCTCCTTATTTTTTCTATGCCTCCTATAGTGGGCTTGCACTCGGGGTCGCCGACACAGGTCAACGAACTGCAGTACGCGCGCTGTTGCTCTTAACAAGCGTTCCCATCGCGAAAATAACAGCGGGTTCGGTACAGCCGATTCAATTGACGTGTCCACGACGCGCGCGTGATGCACTCGCTCCTCTCCGGTGCGCGCTTCGAGGGCTGGCTGATCAGATGGCCACGATGAGGGTTCTTCCAGCAGGAACTGAGGACCTTGGAACCATCGGTGCGACGAGTTGAAGTCCGGCGGTACGTGCCTCGTAGCGTCGTCGGCGACGTTCAGTCGAGTCGGTATCCAGCGCCAGGAGCTCAGCTGACTATTCTCTTCTATCTCAGCTATCCTATGTGCGACGAACGGCTTGTACGAGCGGGGTCCTGTTTTCAACCACGTAATTACGGTCTTGCTATCCGTCCAATATATCGTGGACTCCGGCTTCGTATCGTGCTCCTCGCAGATGGTGCGACCCAGGCGGCTTCCCATTACAGCAGCTTGGAGCTCCAATCTTGGGACTGATGTCAGCTTCAGTGGACTCACTTTCGCCTTGGCGGCCACGAGCGCTATGTGGGTTTCTCGCGGTGTTTTTATCCTCCAATAGGCCACGGCGCTGTAGGCGGCCTCGCTGGCGTCCACGAAGACGTGCAGTTGGAGCGACGTAGCTTCACTGTAGCGTGGGTAACATCGCGGCACTTGAACGTCACGTAGTCTCTTCAGCTGTTCAACCCACGTAGACCACTGTATGGCGAGATCTTCATCTATGGGCTCGTCCCACTCGGTTCCTCTCCTCCAGATTTCTTGGAGTAGCTGCTTCGCTCTGATGGTGACCGGTGAGGCGAGTCCGAGCGGGTCGAACAGTGACATGAGTACACGTAGCATGCCCCTCTTCGTAGGGTTGTCACTTTCCATCACGTCGGGGGGAAGTCGGGCCAAGTTGAGGTTAAAACCTATCGTGTCTTCTCGCGGTCTCCAGATGATGCCCAGTGTGCGTTCTATCTTCTGATCGACGTTCAACGCGACGTCGGGTTGCGCCACCCCTGGCGCCAACGCGTCGCACACTCGCTGACTGTTTGAGACCCACTGCCTCAACTCGTAGTTCGCTTCCTTGTGTATCGCTGCTATTCGACGTGCGGCCTCTATTGTTTCATCCTCATTGTCGTAACTGTTGAGTAAGTCGTCGACGTAATGATTTCTAACTATTGCATCGTAGGACTGCGGATCTTGATCTCTATATCGCGCTGCGTTGATGTTCTTCACATAAATCGCTATTGCAGGCGAACACGATGCACCAAAAATGAGTGACGTCATTCTATATTCTTCCGGCGGCCTGTCGTCACGTCGATCGCCCCGCCACAAGTACCGAAGTGCGTCTCTATCTTCTGGCTTGACCTTAACTTGCATGAACATCTCCCTGATGTCGGCTGTCACTGCTATTTTTCGCTGACGGAATCTCATAAGCACACCCGGTAATGACTGTATGAGGTCCGGTCCCTTGAGCAAGTGGTCGTTCAGTGATACACCTCGAGTCTTGGCTGCGGCGTCGTGCACTATTCTTATTTTTCCCGGTTTCAGTGGGTTGACGACGGCGAAGTGCGGGAGGTACCAGGTTCGATTCGACGTCACGGCGGGTGCAAGCTCGGCGTATCCTTTTTCTATTAGCGCTTGCATCTGTTGACTATATTTTTCCTTTAACACTGGATCGCGGTCGAGTTTCCTTTCTATTGTACGCAGACGTTGTAGCGTATTTTCGTAATTATTCGGCAGGGAAACGTCACCTTTTTTCCATAATAACGGGGCTTGATAACTATTGTCTATTTTCACAACTCCCTCTTCCAGCTGTCGGAGCGCCTTCTGCTCCTCACTCGTCGACGGTTGCTTGGGTTCTATCATCATCATATCGGCGGTGAAGAATTCCCGGAGTTGCGCGTCCATGTTCTCTTCGCAGCTGGCGATGAAATTCACTCTATGTGCCCGTTGAGTACCGTAGGACCGAGCGCCGTGCAGGACCCATCCCAGCGGAGTGAGTGACGCGACCGGTTGATGCTTGGAGCCCTTCCTGACCTCCTGGGATAGCAGCAGCTGCCAGTTGTCCTGACCTATTAATATTCGCGGCTTAGCTGGGCTATATCGAAGCGGCAGGTCCTCCAAATGTTTGCATCCATTTATATCTTTCTCCGTGATGGTCTGCGGTGCTATTTTGAGGTTCTTCATGGTCCTGGCCTGGATCCTGTAGGTACTATTCGACGTTCCTCGTATCTTCATCGTGACCCGACGCGATTCATGGGAGACACTCTGCTCCCCTATGGAGTCTATGCGCAGTGGCTGCAGCTGTCCACGAAGTCCAACTTGGTTAGCGATGTCCTCTTCTATTAATGTGACTGTTGATCCATCGTCTAGGAGCGCGTACGTGTCTGCTACTCCCACCGGTCCGGAGACGCGAACCGGAACTATTTTCAGATAGGCGGTGGATCCGGACACCCAGGTTGACGTCACCGTCTCGTTGGCCGCTTTTTCTATCTTGTTTCTATCACTATGTAGCAGCCGGTGATGCCAGTAGTTGCATCCGTCTATATCACATCGCTTCTTCTTGCAGCTGTGGTTCTTCGATCTATAGCGCAGGCACGCGAAACATAACCTCTTCTCTTTGGCTATGTCCCATCTATTTTCGACCGTCGCCTCCAACATTCGCTTGCACTTGACTGCATCGTGGTTTTCCTCGTTGCAAATGATGCACTTTTCTATTGTTTTCACTGCGTTGTACGTCCGCTGGCTTCTATTGTGTCTATTATGTCCCGATGTAGCTTCGACGTACTGCTCCGGCTGTGCGTAGGGTCCGCAACGCGTTGCTTCCCGATCCAAGAAACGCGCCAATTTTTCCAAGTCCGCTTCCTCTTCCGGTTGCTCCGCCGCGTAATCGAACCAACGATATCGAATAGTCGGCGTGAACTTTTCTATCGTAGTCTTGGTTGCTTCCGGGTTGTAGAGGTAGTGGCGTTTCTTGAGCGCACGCAGTGTAGCCACGATGTTGTTGACGCGACTGGCGAACACACATATGTCACGTGGGTTGTCTGTGAGGCGCGGCAGGGCTCGTAGTTGCTCGATTTCCGATAGTGCTATGCAGTCCGGTCGACCGAAACGAGCTTCTAACGAGTTCACTATTTCTTCCGACTTCGCTCCGTAGAGCAATAAACTATTGACGGCTTCCTTCGCTCGTCCTGTGAGCGCACGACGTAATCTTGCTATGTTTTCTATTTCCGTGTTCATCTTCGCTGTTTCTATGTAGGCAGTCTTGAACGAGAGCCATTCTTGATGAGACCCGGAGAACGTCGGCAGCTCCATATACCTATAACTATTGCACGTATTGGTACGTGCGGCGAGGGCGATCGCTGACGCCAGGTCCGACAGATTCACTTGAGCTGGGTGCGTGGCGATGTCCTTCTTGCTATCACTATCACATTCGGCGGCGTGCTCCGTCCGCTTCCCTTGCGGCGGCTGGACGGCGGCAGTCGTGGTGGCGCGGGCTTCGGCAGGATCCGTCTCTTCGAGCCACTGGTTGACTCGCTTCGAAGCGGCGTCCGCGTCGGTGTGCACGCTGTCGTCGTCTTCACTATCAGACTCTTCTAATTCTATTGAGGCGAGGCGAGCGGCGGCAAGCTTGACTTTGAGTTCAAGCAGGTCTTCCTTGGCGCGGGCTATACGTAGCGCCTTCTTTTTCTTCTTCGACGTAGCACTCTTGATGGTCGCGGGTTTGCTATTATTCTTCATGGCAGCGTCAATGGCCTCCTTCGTGACCGCAGGCTCCGACGTGGCTGCAGTCGTTCCCGCCGACTGCTCGGTCGTCGTAGTGGCGGTGACGGTGTTGGTGCTCGTTGCCGTGGTACCCGATGACTGCTCCGATTCTTCCTCGACCGGCGTGGCCGTGCGTCCGCTTCGCGTGGTAGGCATGCTTAACTCGTCTTGACTATCTTGACTATCGATGGACCAAAAAATGGTCGATCCGGCTATCGAAGGACCAAAAAATGTTCTATACACGCCGGGCACCTACTATTGGACGCTCCTTGTGCCAGACTATTACACTATACTATTCGACGCGTATAGACACCTTGCTATTGCTGGTGATTGACGCGCCAGTCTACCTACCACGGTGCCGGTGAATGAGGAGAATGAGGTGCGGGGGGAGAAATAAAAGACTAGTTTGACGTTTCTGTTCTAGATCTAGCCCGCGCCTGTCTGCCGCCGCCCGTTACTATTTCACTATACACTGTTCACTATGCACTGTTGCCTCTTCCTATTTTTCTTCCTATTTTCTTCCTGTTTTCTTGAAAGCTGGAATCCGACTGCCATCCGAATGCGATTTCGCACGGCAGGCTCACTATATTTATACCCGATGGGGGCGTGGCTTCGAGCGCGTTCTAGAAAGTTCTTTATTTCTATCTTTCTCTTATAATACAGCTGTTTCTGTCTTACAATCTTGTTGTATTGTTATCTCATTCAGACTATATGCTATCTCTTTCACTCGTAAATGAGACCTATTTACACCTCGGAAGCAAGACCATATCGAAACCCCAATCCTATTTACACCTCGGAAGCAATACCATATTGAGACCCCTAAGAAAATAATTCTTATTTTCTTACATAATCTATTAGAAATCTATTATAAAATCTATTTACGCTATCGTACCTATTTACCTAACTATATAACTATCCTATGGGGTAAATAAAAGGCAAAAACGCGTATATTTATTAAAAACAAACTATAAAGAACACAAGTAAAATAAGTAAAACTTATAACTATGAAAACACAATCAAATACCTATCTATTCTATCACTATTTACTTAATAAAACTATGTACACGCACTATCTGATTTCACTATAATTTCACGCTATTTCGATCGTTCTGAACACATTCATTCATTCATTCATTCATTCATTCTTGACAATGCAATCGAAAGAAGCCCCCCTTCTATAACCTACTTATACATAAGATAAACTACTTTTCTTGAATTTATTGAATTTTTCATTTCTTCGTGATCTATAAATTTTTAAACATATTGAATTTAAAGTGAGAACAGTTTACAGCCCCGCATTGTATATTGCCATCGGACCGGGAATTGGCTCTCAGGTTGATAAAATATAACGGTCATAATATAGAAAGTTACTTGGCAATCACCTTATGTTTTCTTTTTAAGCATATATCTTGATTATTATAAAATATTTCACAAAATTCATACCAAAGAACAATTTGTTCACACTAATATCACGATAAGTCTATTAAGGATATTGAGATACGTGACTGAGCGAACTAACGATATGCTTATACATTTTTTATTTTATAAGTCAGTTTTTTTAACTTACTTGTTTATTTATAGAGCCGACGAATAAAAAGACAAAACATTAGCTTGCCAGTGGTTACCATCGCGAGCACATCATTAACATAATTATCCTGATTATTATTTTCGTCAAGTGTTATCGTTAAAACTATAATATGCCAATGCCAATAATTGGCATCATTGTTTCATTGAAGGCCAAGAAAGATGTAAGACAGCAGAAAGAAAGTACTGGTTATGGAGCCAGCATCCTACTAATATCCTACTAATCCTACTAATATTATAAATGCGAAAGTTTGTAAGGATTTGTGTGTGTGTTTGTTGCTCTTTCACGCAAAAACTACTGAACGGATTTTCATGAAACTTTGCAGTAATATAGCTTAGACATCGGAATAACATAATTTGTTAAAATTTATAGAGATTTTTGAAGGGACTGGTTTCCCGAAGCGAAGCGAGGGCGGATTTACTAGTCGAAATATATACATAGGTATCTCATGTCGTTTGACGACCCATGCATGTTCAGGGGCAATTACGATCTACCATCAGGATTCTTTTGCAGTTTTCCATGTGTCTCTTTTCACATAAAAAAGATCCCCTGCACACTTGTATTCTCAAAGCGCAATTTGAGCTCGATACAATCTCGTCTTCCCCTGACCTGGATTCCAGCACTTTTAGTTCGCAGCTGTTTAATTGTGTGTGGGACCAACTTGAATTCAAAACAGGATTTTGTCTTACTGTAAAACACAATTTTGATCAGAGAACATCGAATTGTCGGATTCACTGCTATAAAGTTTATCTTAATATATATAATTCTTCTGTGCGTGAGTATGTCACTGAACTCCTCCTAAACGGCTGGACCGATTTTAATGAAATTTGTTGTGTGTGTTACAGTGGCTTTGAGGATGGTTTAGATTAGGATCCGACAGACGGCGCTACCAAAACGAAATTCACGCGGGCGAAGCCGCTGGCAAAAGCTAGTTTATCATATAAAAATAAACTGCGATATTAAACTTTTATCATCGCATTATAGATACTAAGTTTTTGACTGTAATCGATAGATACTAGCAATTTTAATTATTTATGCAGATATTTTGACGCGACAATGAACGGTTAAATGTCACTCGCTAAAACGGTGAAGGAAGACATCGTGAGGAAACCTGCATGCTGGCGAATTCGCAAAACTCAAAGGTGTGTGGAGTCCCCCAATCCGCACTTGGCCAGCGTGGTGGACCATGGCATTCGCTTTCTCATCAGAAGAGACCCCTGCCCAGCAGTGGGACGGTTATAGGTTGATGAACCTGATTGATTACTTAGGCAATTGCATCTGAAAGTTTTAGGACCACATACATCCCCGTAGCCTTGTTGGTAGACCTGCCTGCGAAGGGTCTCGGGTTCAGTTCTGCCGTTCCAGATATTTATGTAACGGACAAATGTTTGATCTCCAGTCACGGTGTGATGTACTATTTGCAATGGCTATTGTACCTGTGACATAGAGAATCCTAGTGCCGCTAATTACACTGAAATATACCTACGTATACTTAATAATTAGCCATACACTAGAAAGTCGTGTAATCGTTATTTATCGTCACACGTTACGTTAGTGGAGTTGCCAACTAATCCCACCTTTACCGTTGTGAACAAGTAAAGAACTACCATTATCATGACGCCCCAAGACCCTTGTCAGGGCTTAGTTAATATTTAGGGTCCGAACGGCTACTACATTTAAATCTTGCTTGGACAGGGTGCGACAAAAATTACGTGAACTTTGAGCAGTCGACATTTTCAGGTGGGCATTACAGTACAAGATTAATTAAATTGTGTAGCAACATAGAACTGACATTGAACAAGGGTAGCGAATATGGAGTAGATACCTACTAGTTTTTGCCTGCGGCGTCGCTCGCCTGAGGTAATTAAGAACGTCAAAATACCTGTGGGAATTCTAAAAAATATAACGCGCCACTGAGCGAAAAGATCTTCATTTTAAATAAGATTTTTAGATGTTTAATAAACAATAAAAAAGTAAAAAATTTACTTGATCAGTTTCATTTATTCATTTTACTAGCGACCCGCCCCGGCTTCGCACGGGTGCAATAACTATTTAATGGATGTTATTATACATATAAACCTTCCTCTTAAATCACTCTATCTATTAAAAAACCGCATCAAAATCCGTTGCGTAGTTTTAAAGATTTAAGGACACAAAGGGACAGAGAAAGTGACTTTGTTTTATACTATGTAGTGAAGGCGCATCCACTAGGTATACAATTCATAAGTATGCAATAGAATATTTTCTTCTATAACTAAACGAAAGGCATGCACATCATTTAGGTACTTAACTAAGTATCAAAATCGGTCAGCCTTACCTAGGTTATTTCTTAGATTTCAAACAGAGACGAAATATTAATTCTCAAACACCTTTTATGTACAGACATAACTCAGATAGGATTTCATTACAGTTATGTTAATGATAGGTACATCGTTATTTCGACCCAGTGCTAATGCCTTGTGGATGCTAATGATGTTTGTGGACGGGAGTACGAGACATAAAACATTTACATTGGTGAAATCGTATCACCAAAATACGAATTATTTTGCGAATATTGTAGCTAATAATAAATTCGATATATTACGAAACGTTTTCCAGGTAACTCAGTAATTGGCAAAGTATTTAACTTCTCTCGACATCCTACTTTTCCAAGGAATCGATTTATTTGACTCAATAAGTACCGATAATATGATTGTGTTTAGGTGGTACATGTTTGTTATTATGATTTACGAGTAAACCCGCCTTCGCTTCGCTTCGGGGAACCATCCCCTTACTAGAAAATAGCTCTCTTCCGACTTTTGATCGTTATATTGTGATCAAATTAAAGAATTGTTTCTGTAGGTTTTAACTTATTCTGTTTTTCTGATATCTGAGCTATATTACTTCACAACTCCATGAAAATGTGTTCAGTAGATTTTGCGTGAAGAGTAACAAACACACCCACAAACTTACACACATCCTTACAAACTTTAGGATATTATTAGTAGGATAGGATTTATCTCCATTTTTCCCACACCCTGTATAAAAATGCTTTATAGATTTTAACATTCTCCTAATTGAGGTAAATAATTATGCCCCCGTCTGTATAATGAATAATTTGAAGGTTTTGAATATTTATAGACAGTCGTAATTCTTTGTCGCGTTAAATTCCATTTTTCTTTTCATGTGTTTTCATAGAGTTGTAAATTCATTCATTTTTATATTAGCATATTTGCCTGTAATATAATTAATCTGTGGGTCTGTTATGAAATGAAAACGTGATGGTGGTAATAACTTTGAGAACCCGTGATATCCTTACTAGTCCTTACTATAATATTATAAATGTGAAAGTGTGTTTGTTTGTTTATTTGTTTGTTTGTTTGTTTGTTTGTTTGTGACGCTTTCACGTCGCAACGAAGCTACTATATGGTAAGGTTTATGTGTGTGGGGATAGTTAGGAGGGTGGAGAGTGACGTAGGCTACTTTTTACCGCGGAAAAACATCCCATTCCCATGGGAAGATCGATGTTTTGTTAGTTGCTAGATATTTATTTTCGGAGTTGTTAATAGATGGCGGTAATAAAATTCATTTGCAAGTTCTGAATTACGCTATCAAATACTACATGTAATTTACTTAAGTCATAGGCAAATGTAATAGGCTACTTTAGCTCTGCCTCGAGAACTCCCCGCTCCGGCTGTATTCAGTGTACCGCCCGCCCGCTGGCACTATCCTGTTGACTGATGTCCGCAAGTTGCTCAGCCAACAGGATAGTACCAGCGGACCAGAGGGACCTTCGAGTCGAGAGCCTGGACGACTTCATCGAGAGATTGGCACGCAACATGTTCGGGCGTGTCGACGCGTCGCGGTTCCCGCATCTGCAGGACCTGGCGCCGCTCCACACCCGTCCACCGGACCGCTGAGCCTTCCCGCGCGACTTGCTGGTTGCGCGGGACGGGCCTAGCACTGACTGATACTGGGGCTACGTAAGTCGTCGCCCGGCGCTGATCGGCTCCTGCAGGGCTTCCCACCAGCGGGATTCACCCGGTAGGGCCTCGATCGCCTGGGCGGCGCGAAGATGAACCCCATCCCGTTTAAGACTCTGTGGCCTGTAAAAAGGCCACCACTCACCGGACTTGACCTATTGGTTAACCACAGATGGACAACGAAGGGCCTTAGGGCCCAGCCCAAGAACCGGCCCGTTTTAACGGGCCGCGAGAGACACCCCCAAAGGGGAACTAACTGTCCCGAGGGCTCCACACACCTCAGACAGGGTGGAGTGAAGAGAGCGAGTAGTAGGCTACTTTTTAGCCTAAATTCCTACGGGAGCGGGACCTACGCGGCTGTTACCTACGGGTCCCGAAGCGAAGCGCGGGCGGTTCTCTAGTAGGTTTATAATATTCTAACCGAAATACGTTAAAAAGTTTTGTTCAACTGAACACAACTATGCAATTTGTAACGGAGGATTTTTATGTCTGTGCTATAACAACTGTGAGGAGCAATGACTGCAGGAGGTGGTGATATGAGATGTGCTGAAGCGAGGGCAGTTTTGGCATACTGGTGTTGCCAGATGTGGAGTGGAGAGGTGCTATTGAGAGGAGCGGTGCTTTTGAGCAGAGTAGTGTTTTAGTGGACTTGAGAGGAGAGGAGAGGAGTCAGATTTCTTTTTCAGGTTTTCTATTAAAATGCAAAGATGTATTAAATATCTAGATGGAACATCGAACCCCCGAAAACCTGTCAAAAATTTGCCGCCAACAGTTGGCAGCCAATTTTATATCATTACGCACAGATTACGCACACATAGACAATAAATGAACGCGAAAAACATCGCCTACACGCACACATGCTTGATAATGTTGCCTTGTTTTTTTTGTTTTCATTGTAGGGCGACGCTCAATCTAGATATTTAAATCATTGTTAAAATGTTACTGGCCAGCGACCTGGCCGGTACCTATTTGAAAATGGAACGACGACAGCAAAGGAAGATTTGTTGTTGTCAATACTTTCATCATTCAATAAATTGTAACTGAAGTTGTAACACGAGTCGTATTATTTTGCCCTTATATAATTAACTATTTTAACCACACTTTTTCACCGCTAATAAAATAATTAATAATGTTACACTATCTTTTAGACAGCTCCCGTTTTCGACAGCTCTGAGAGACTGTTGAATAACAAATGCCCATTTCTCGTTTCCTTTCAACAGACAGACCGCATACATCAATCCGCTCACAGCAAGCTATTTTCATATATCACCATACTTAATTTACAACAAAATAAAATGATAATACAAGAAAACGCCCAATAATCTCCTTATTAATATGATGCAAATAACTTTGACGATGCCGTATCCTAGTTGTAGTGACCCTACTTGTAAGTGTGCCGGGTTCAATTCCTTGCCTGGACAAATTTTATGTTGCAGATGACTGTTTTTATCGGGTCATAGGTGTTAAAATGGTTTGATGTGTGATGTCCAAGCCATCCGAGACACAAGAAATCTGTCTGATCTGAGTGCGTTTTAATTTTGTTAGCGTTTTTTAAAGGCTAACTTGTATTGATATGTAAAGACCATCAAGCGAGATGAGGTCTCTTCTGCTCTCCCGAAGACTGCTTGTAAGTGGCCGCCCAGGTAGTCTCGAACGCTAAAACTTCGAGATTTCGACAAGCAAGGGGACAAAAAGAGTCCTGATGTGCCCTCTTTTACATGACAAGCAATAAACTGAGAAATGAGAATTATCGAGCAGTTGAAGTCAATAAAATACGTATTCTTAGAAGTTAAATTACTTGTCACATTTCGCACAAGTTTAAAAGGACCCATCTGCCTGTAATTATAAAAGGAATTATCACAATCGTATCCACTTAAAAGCTATAAGGGAGCTTATTACAAAAAACGATCGTTGAATTGTTCTCAATATGTTCCCAATTCAAATAGACGTTACCTCCACCTCTTTTTGAAGTAGTTATTTTAAAAAAGAAGACTTACCGCAGACGAAATTTTTACTGAAAATTTTCTTACGCCCACTATTACTAGCCATCTTGTTTTCCGGCCCGAACTACCTGTTGCGATAAGAATGAAACTAAATAACTAACATTACTTACCGTCCCCAAACCCTCGTCAGGAGCTAGTAAATATTTAAACCGTACGCGACTCGTCGATGTAAATCTTACTTCCACGTACCCTTGTCCAGCTCCTGATTACATCACTACGTCCACTTGGAGGAACGACCACGTTAACTGATTTCGTTTCCTCGTCAATTATGCACGTGTACTAATGAAAGTAATGACGTGTTTCGTGTTTATGAGGTCGTGGGTGGTCTGACCCTTTTCTTACTTATTTCCAGATGACTGTAACCTATTTTGGGACTCTGAGTGCAAAGGAAAAGGTAATGGGTTCGTTTTCCGAGTGAGGAAATTGACGTGCCTTTTAAATCTATTTGTAATCTCTGTAACATAATCATGAAAAATAAATGTTGCATAGGCTGCCTAGCCTTATGCCTTTAAGCCCCTTTAAAACCACACAAATTACTTTTATAGTTATGTAGGTAGGCATACTTTTATAACGATAAAAATTCGTTGTATTTCTTTAATAAGGCTTATGCCTAGCCTATGCAACATAAGGCTTTGTAAAGTAAATAAATAACGCAACTCACTCGTAGCCCCACATTAAGATTTCCTTTGCCATGGACATCATACAAAGACAGGGACATAGGGGAAGGTTGCGATCATTGGACTAGCGCTTTCATTGGACCACTACAATAATTCAAAAACTATTTAGCCTAGCAACACATAGGTACCACAGAATGCTTGCTTAGTGTCCATAACCCCCCCTGCTCAAAATTCAGGGCTCCCGTAGCGCTTGGAGAGAAGTGACGTGCATTTGTTTATTTACGACGTGCTCAATATAAAAATATCGATTAACTAAAAGTAATGTAAGTATTGTTGTGTTTATATTTCTGTAAGTGAAATGGCATACAATAAACATTTATTTATTTGTGTATGTATAAATTAAAACAATTTTGTATTAGTAACATCCTTGATTTTTTTAAATATTTTCGTTTCGCTTCGTACCTTGTTGCTATCAATGAACCACCAAGGAGGTCAACCATTGGACCGGTCCAATGATAGCAACATTTTTTAAATATGGACAGAATTTCTTTTTAACTTGTATATTTTGTGTAATCGTCTGTTTTTTTGTCGTAAATATTTATAAGTAAAAAACTTTATATTAAATAATGATAAATATGTCGGAGACGGAAATAATAAAACGTAAATCCGGAACTGTAATTTAAATGGCAACACTGTACGAATTGTAAACGTGTCTCGATGGGATATCGGAGGGGGAACTCAACAGAGGGCACCTGTGGAGTCGGCTACGAAGAGCGGGGACTTCTCGAGCAGACGTCGAGCTGAACGGTCGCATTAAGTTAACTAGAGTACTTTGTAATAAAATCCTATACTGCGTCGTACCTATGCCCGTCGGCATAACGTTTCTCTAAGTGTATTTCAGTCGTACCACGTTTTAACATAACCCAAAAGCTTTAATCAAATTAAGTTAAACTGTGTAACCTGAAAACTAATTTAAATCATGAAGAAACGTATTGAACGCCCACTGTGTTTTATTTTTCACCTTACAACCTGATAATCGGAGCATTATACCACCATCCTGACGAGTGTCTCCGAGATCAGAAGTGGGATAAAGGACTCACTGTGGGTTTTCAAGTACAGTTTTCAGATTTTCAGGTTGCGATTTTCAGGTGATAACTGGATCCATAAATGGCAAGTGAGTTGCCATGTGCCATTCCATCTCACATGGCATGGATGGAATGTGGCGTCGAACTTTGGTAAAGCTTTGAAGTAAGACAGCGAGTATGGGTATGGCATTATTTTTATTCCATTACGTCTGAGGTGACACAATTTCATTGCTTAAATTTTAATTTTTGTGTAAACTATATTGTGTGTGTAGTTTGTTTAATAATCGTGAGTGAAAATAAAGACATCAATTTCCGGTGATAAAATCATTTAACGTAGCTCCGTAATTAAAACAAATCGCTCCTCATTATTTTGATGTTTAATCGCTGAAAAACAAAAGAAATCGTTTTTATTATGACCTCTGTTTTTATTATGAAGGGAAAGTTACACCCTTTGATTTTATTGTAGGTAATTTAACCAAGTACAACATCGGAACACACTTTTATCATGCGATCATTTTGTTGAAGTTTAATGTGGGTAGATTTGTGGTTAGTTTGTTAGAATGCCCAAGGGCTAAGTACCATTTGAAGTATTGTGATATAAAAAGTGAATTTGAGTCGAGTAATAGTGATGAATCTTAGTTCGGTTGGTCGGGTCCAGGTTAGACCACGGAAAATCCGTGCGACCCGTGAATGACTCTATCGGCCGTATTCGACCGTACCAGTAGTTATTTCGTAGTCGTAGCCCGGTAGAAATCGGTGTCTCTCGAGGAAACTCGAGTAGTCCGTGGGTGCGCGGTGTGCGTTTAACTCTGGCCGAGGTCGTGGTCTATTTAGACCGTATCGTGTAGCAGCAGGAGTGCTGTACACGTGCTATCCACGAGATGGATATGCGTACTGTTCGGCGGGAGAGCCGTGGCGATAGAGGTCATTCGTACTCGGAAGTTTCAGTTTCAATAAACTCAAGTGTAACTTGTTATTTTGGTAGAGTATGCGTACAGTTTTGGTTATGATAACGACGATGGTACTTGGCTCATGGCTGTAGAATTTACGTGTAATGAATTAGTGGCGATTTTGTTATCAATGTTGTTGGATAATACCTATTGGTACTTGGTTGGGTAAGCATTTTTGTTCATTTAATTTAATCGAAATGTAACGTAACTCAAGTCATTTTAAAGTAAAATTATTATGTTCCGAAGTGACAATTAATCTACGTTCATAAAATTCTTAAAGATACCCCCTTTGGTAGATTAGATTTTGTAGTCTGGTCGAAAAGAAAAACAAACGTTTTAAAGTCAGGCATTTTATTATGCATTCCGTGTTGGTACAATTTTTAATTGATAACGAGATATGACGCACAGTCCAGTGACTTTTATCAAACGTGTAATGTTCGTGATAGTTATTTTGGTTTTCGGTTATTTGGTGCGCCGCTTAACGCTGAAAAGGATTAATTGGAGAAAGATAAACACACACAAAATAGTTTTTGTGCTCAACTTGGCGAAGTATTTATTCCATTTATCGAGTACCTACAACGATAATAAAAGCCTACAACAATAATAACAATAAAAGCGTAAGCTAGTTTTTAAAAGGTGAACGGTTTGGTTGTTCATTGGTGACGTCGATCGAATTAGTTGCTCATTAGTTCGCGTTGTTTTAAAAGTGAAACACAATACAATTTTCAAAGTTTTATTTACTATGTGACAAAATAATTTCGATATTCTAAATACCCGCGTAGTTCATTGTTAATTTTAAATATTGTGTAAGCGTTATCTAATGATCCAAAACATTGTCGTTAGAGTTATTACAGACGAATTAGTTGGATTCTTACCCGCTTTAGTCACTATATTTTCGAAATAAATAAAGTCGGCGTAAGTGTTTACATCGGATTTATGATGCGTTTGGGAAGCGTTTCTAGGTTATAAGGAACTGGAGACCAAGACCTTTTCTGGTTCCTATCTGCAACCAAGGGTGACATTACCTAGATATAGTAACGGCTAGACGAGGTAAAAGTGAAACGGCGTTTTTGGTATGACAAAGTTTTATTTGGTTACATCTGGTGTGTTGGAGTTTTATAACTTCCATTTTATTTTCGTTCCTTGTGAAAATATGACCTTTTGTTGTGTCTTGTAATTAATGAACAATGACAAAAGATAACAATTAAGATATCGGAAGTTCAGTGAAATTTTTAATTAAAGTAGCAGTTGGGTACAATCAGTTCCCCAATTATTTTTACAAGTGCAGCACACTTCGATTGGTTTTGGTTTACCTTGTGAAACCAATGAGTTTTGAAGTAATCTCACATGTGACGATGCAATGTGCATCGTTCTGTTTTCAGATAAGTTTTCGAGGATGCACAGGCAGCAGCACACGCAGGTTACACATGTGTTGTCTGGAGCCAAATCGACGGCTGCGTGCGTGCACTCGTGGGCTTCCTGGAGTTGATTCGTGTGACATTGAAGGAGGAAGCTCTGGCAACTGGCAGCCGCAGATCGGACGCAGCGAAACAGGTGATCTGTATCGTCATGTTTTCTGATAGCTTAAAGAAGTAGTAAATTAACTTTTCTTTTCGAGACGTAGTTCACTTGGTAAAAGTCTATTTTTGAGAGGTTTAGTTTTCGGTCAACTTGTCGAACGGAACTTTTGAAATTGTAATTGAATGGTTTTGTTACTTTGAAAAATGTATAGCCCTTAGCTATGTATACGGTTTGAATGTTATTTCTGGACAGAAGTACTGATTGTACTTGAGTACCGTTCGATAAGTCACCTTGTTTGAAAAATGATAACTTTTGAGAAAAGTAACTTTTATGAGAAATGTAAAGTTGTTTTGGATTAATCTGTAATGTGATAGGCTAAATAAAGCGACATGTTGAACAAACCTTTTTAAGATTATTTTTGATAAAAGTTCGAAATAATCATCTGGGTGGTGTAGTATTTTAACCGGATGGAGGTTACATGCGGAGGTGACTGGATAAAGGTTGCCTATTGGGTTGATGCTTATGACCGGATGGAGGTCAGGGTACGAGCACTGCAATATTTCAATGAGTTTCCTATTATTTGAATGAGTATGGGTGTTGATCGACATGTCAGCTTTGGCCTTTGAGAGAAATAATTTGTTATGATTTTCAAAATTTCTAATGATTTGATAAAGTTGTTTTTTTATTTCCTGCCCACTTACGTCAGGAAGGGCCGAGCTTTAAGAGATACTTTCGTTTGTGTTTATTGTTACAGGTAAATTCCGACACCACAGCGGATCGAGTCATCCGGTTTTACGACGATTGTACGACAACGTATTGCGTTAAACGTTAAAAACAAACCCGCGTTAATAATAAATTTGGTAATTTTGCTCTAAACAAGTGTCATGTTATGGAGTTTGTTTAGCCGTCTTCTTCTCCATAGCGACACCGGAAACGGCGCGGCGGGAGTGTAGGTAGTTAGGGCTAAAAATAAATGCAAAAAAAAACTTAAAACAAAAACTTGGCGTTCAATCAAAGAAATTTTAAGTAATCTAAAAACTTGTTGTTCAAATTAAATTTGTAGTGTCGTTTAAAATTAGTAGCTTTTGCTGAATAAAATAAAATTAGAGCTTTGTTGTAACCTAAAGTAAAAGGCATCACACGAGGACGTGTGCTTGTCAGAATGGCCGTGTCGGAGACGGAAATAATAAAACGTAAATCCGGAACTGTAATTTAAATGGCAACACTGTACGAATTGTAAACGTGTCTCGATGGGATATCGGAGGGGGAACTCAACAGAGGGCACCTGTGGAGTCGGCTACGAAGAGCGGGGACTTCTCGAGCAGACGTCGAGCTGAACGGTCGCATTAAGTTAACTAGAGTACTTTGTAATAAAATCCTATACTGCGTCGTACCTATGCCCGTCGGCATAACGTTTCTCTAAGTGTATTTCAGTCGTACCACGTTTTAACATAACCCAAAAGCTTTAATCAAATTAAGTTAAACTGTGTAACCTGAAAACTAATTTAAATCATGAAGAAACGTATTGAACGCCCACTGTGTTTTATTTTTCACCTTACAACCTGATAATCGGAGCATTATACCACCATCCTGACGAGTGTCTCCGAGAAATAGATATTCATATTATTTCATAATGTGTCAGAAAATCGGCACTATTATAAGTGGGAGGAAGCTAGCATGAAGTAGTATGAAGCAGAGTTATAACGTGAATTAAGCGAACTTGAAATGGAAAGTAGCTTAAATGGCGTTACTCCAATGACGCCTGATGATAAGACGACTAGCGTTTGATTTAGCCGAAAAATATAAAATTAAACATAGTTTTAACAAAGAAAAGGCTATCGCACTTTTGTTGAGAATAAATTAAAAAATATATGTTGACCTTAATAAACGATTAACATTAATTTGTGTTTTAATTGAAATATTGTTTTAATTAATATTTGTTGTATTTAAACACAATATATAATAATAATTCAGTTAAGTCTCCTTGATTGGACCATCCATTGTTTTTTTCTTAGTCCATTCATGGCAACCAAGTGGTCCAATCAATGTTACCATGGTCCAATGGAGGCAACTTGAAGAAAAATAGTTTTTCCCATTTTTCTTTAAAACTAAAGATTTTACTAAGATTTCACAAAGCTTATCATAAATAAATCTCATAATTCTTATGACATCATTAATTGTTTTCTTTGTATTACTTACTTTTTACCAGATATGATGTCACGAAGTTAAGGGGTCCAATCATAGCAACCTTCCTACACCTAAACCGAGAACAGAAATTTAAACTCATTATTCAAACCGACTAGCTGGGATAAGAACCTTTCAAAACGCAGTCTAGCAAGGTAACTTAAAGACACACGGGTGGTTATAAGGCCATAAAGCAAATAAAAATTGTAGGTATCTGACACCAATGATTGCCAGATATTAAAAGCAGTCATTAATCAGACACAAATCATACGATTACGTCGGTCGGTGTACGACCTAATTTATCCGCTTGTGGAATCCCGTGAGAGGGCATTCGCACGACACGCCCTCTCGCGGACATCAATCACGGCCAGCGACAGTGCGAGAGGACACCGTGACACTGGACACATTGCCACTTTAAACTGTCGCGCTAGTTGAAAAGGCTTGTCGATATTGGACGTATTCGCAGAAACCAGTAGTTTTAAAAGGGTCATTCGTAAGCAAAATATTTACTCACGTTTTCACAGTAAGGCCTTTATTGGGAAAACGTGGGTATTTATTTTGTTGTTATTGTAAATGAATTCGCGTCAAAACAACTTTTTTCCTTGTATCAGTATTTTAACAAAACATTTTTGGAATCCAGAGTGGGTGGGTTTTGTATCGACAAACCCACGCCTTATTACCCACTAGAAAAAAAAATGGGAGGATTTCTGATTTTATTTTTATTTGTATTCTTGGTACTTTTAAGATGGTCTTAATAACAAAAACACACACAATGCAAAAGTAATGAAGATCGCATTCTTAAGGTCTAAGCAACTCCTCATGTGTCCTGATTCTTGAGGCATCTTGTACCACGGGCGATGCAAATACGCCTTCTGTGGAAATCCTTTTGAATGTTAGGAACACTAATAGGATCTAAATAGTACAAAATAGACTCGTATAATTTTACCATTCATCCATATAATTTCTAAAGGTAACTTTTGGTTAAGCGAATTAAATCCACACTGTTAATACTGTTCAAAATCATTCAACCATTTTATAATTTTATCGGCACACAATTTTTTGCTTCTACCGCCGTTGGACGCGCTTCTGTTTATATCACCTAACTAAATGTTTGTCATTCCTCCCAGCCGTGTATATCGGTCGCTCCGTATTGCGGCTTCACACGCGATGAATCTGGGCAAATGTCCGTTATTGTTCGTGGCCGTAACTGCGGCTTCGGTTATATCACTCAAACTCAACTAAGCTACGCATGACAATTATGGTTTGCATACATTGCATCCATCAGGTTGCTAAGAAGTATGTTGAAGCTACGATGTTAAATAGGGATGGTCCTTCTATAGGTCGCCTGTTTCATGTTGTCGATGAATGAGGAGATGAGCTGCCTAATGATAAATGGGTTACTGGCTTATGAATATCACACTAAATGTTTCAATAATACTTTTACGGCGAAAAAGAAGATAGACAAAAGAAAGAAAAACTTTTTTTCCAGTGGTCATAGCTAAATGGAAAAGAAAGAAAGAAGAAACAATCGGTAGAATCGAAAGAAGAAACGACTGATCGTAAACGATCTTAATAGTCAGATGCTTATGATCTGCTACGCTTAGTTGAATTCGGTTGGAGATGATATAATGTATGACATGTCACGATTTCTTGCTTTGGTACGCAATGATGTCTTATTTTACCTATACTGCCTATACATAGATGATCATCGTTCGAAATTGGGATCGAAGGATTCTTTATTTTTTTATACATATTGAACGACTTTAACATCGTTTTCTTAATTAATAAGCGTTGCCGCCAAAGATGATTGAATCGTAAACATACTCTCGCGCTTATAGTTTGTTATTAAAGGTAATGCTTTTAAGATAATGTCACAGAAATAATGTGTATCAACCCTAAGGTATATAATTATCACGGTACGCCGGAAATTTTTGGACGGAGATTTGCTTAATGCGAAAATATTTGCAGATTATGCCACGGAGGACTTTAGGCGAAACGTTTTTCGCTTACAAAAGATCTTTCCTCTTATTAAATACAGTGAATTAGCGTCGCGGACAGCGAAACTGATTTAAATTGAATTTTGCCGTATTATCATCGGACCCGCGTGAAAAAAATTCTATTGAAAAATGTATTTTGAAAGAAATTTTGGGGCTTTATTTCAGTTTAACAGAATTGTTTGCCCTACCGTATTTGGGTAAGCCGCTTCACGAAAATTTCTGTTAATATTAACTTGAGGTTATGTTAACGCTGAATTTATAATCAGCTTTGTTTTATGTTTTCTCTAAATATAGTAGAATTTCTTACATTTATATTAAAGTACCAATCAAGCCATGCTGATACCAAATCCTATTTATTTATACGTAATCACGTTCATCCTATCCTTCCTACTTCCTACTAATATTATAAATGCGAAAGTTTGTAAGGATGTCTATGTGAGTGAATGAGTGAGTGAGTGAGTGTGTGTGTGTGTTTGTTGCTCTTTCACGCAAAAAGTACTGAACGGATTTTCATGAATCTTTGCAGTAATATAGCTTAGACATCGGAATAACATAATTTGTTAAAATTTATAGAGATTTTTGAAGGGACTGGTTTCCCGAAGCGAAGCGAGGGCGGATTTACTAGTAGCTAATAAATCAGCTGATGATTAACCCGGTGCCGCAGTTGATAAAATAAGATTTAACTGAAATATTAAGTCATTTCAGATTAAGCAATTTCGAGTTGTGCTACTAGATTTTCGTGTTGCGCAATAATGCCAAAAACTGCCTTTTAGCAAAAAAAAATTGACTTCAAAATCATAATAAAATCATAAATTATTAGAGATACCTCAAAAACTACATTACCTTTCGAATATAAAAAGAATTATCACAATCGGTTCACTCAGTGCAACGTTACGCAAAGTGCATTAATAAAAGAATGTACAATCGAATTGAGAACCTCCTATTTTTTACGGTCCGTTTTTCTCGATCGTTTTTGCCGCGAACTTGCAAGCTGTGGAATGAGCTTCCTTCCGAGGTATTCCCAGAGCGCTTTGACATGGGGCTCTTCAAGAAAGGTGTAAAAAGAGCCCTCCTTCAGAGCCGGCGTTGCACTGGTGATTCCCCTGGTGTTGCTCGTGTCGATGGGCGACGATGACCACTTACCAGCAGGTGGCTCGTCTGCTCTTACGTCTGCCCTTCAGGCTATAAAAAAAAGTCGGTAATAATGCTTGATTCTAAAAGTGGTCGGTAACTAGCTGGCTAGGCGAGGAAAAATTCCTATTTTCATGTGGGAACCGTCGGGATAAGAATGAGTGATAAAAAGTTAAATCCGACCAAGTCCGTCTTAAAATGAATGAAAGATCTAGAATTATAGCCGTATCCATTATTCAGCAAGATGTGCTACGGGAAGATGAAGCTTAGCTTTGAGAAAATTATAGCTTGAAGAAGTAGAGAAGTATAAAATTACAAGGCAGATGAAGAATTTTCATTATATTACTTTATTTTCTAACTTTTGGGAACACTTCCGTATTTTTTGCCAAATGCCATTATTTGTAACCATTATTAAAAATATCCCGTGGAAACAACAGAAATTACGTATTCCAGAACGCACCTGTAGCATTTAATAAAAACGGTCCCTCCCAAAATGAAAGGGCTAAATTCACAAAACAGGTTTTATTCGGGAATTTTATTAAGTTTCACCCTTTCTCATTTCAATTTGGGAATAAAGTAAGCTAAGTAAGTAGCACAAAAGTGTTTATTCGTGACCAGAATCTGTGGGAATACCTGTACAGGCATCCAGAAAAATACAGCATGTGTCAAAAAATCCATGATTCAAAAAATTAGTCACGGTGGTCAAAAGTACTTAGGTACAGAAAACGAAGGCAGGATCTACGAGCGTGAAATATACGTTACAGCGCTAAATTTCTTGTCAACAAACGTAGTAATAATACTTTCATAAGAAATATTTTTTGTGTAAGACAAAGTAACTTGATCAAAGGAAGATCGTGCTGTCTAATCAGCCGTATGCATTACAGAAAATTTCGAAAGTGTGTTTAAGTGTTGACATTTTTTTACTCAAGTATCTTCAATATGTAACGCATGCGTTCCATAGAATAATATGGTCAAAGAAAAAAACAATGTTGTATTCAAAAAATGTATCCTTACTAGCTTTCACCCCCACGGCTTTGCCCGCGGTGATTTTTTTTCAGTTTATCGCCCTTTTTATCCCTATAAACTGCCACCTTAGTGTTGCCCTAAAGGAACAATCCAAATTTCAGGTTCTTGCGTCCAGTAGTTTCAGCTGTGCGTTGTCTGTCAGTCAATCACTCAGTTACGGAAGAGTTTTATTTGAGTATATTGATGAATCTAAAACGTGCAAGAGCATACTAAGGGTTACAACGATCAAGAAAGAAATTAATCAGTGATAAATGAAAATGGCAAACCAAAGTAACTGTATGATGTTCAAACCAATTTGCTAGATATCAAAGTTTATTTATTGATTCAAACTAGGAGCATTATACGAGTAGTACAAAAGGCGGACTTAATGCTTAAGCATTCTCTGCCAGTCAACCTTTAGACTAAAGAGATATCATCGAAGCATTACAATATAGTAAGTTATATAAAGCGTTTGAATCGTCCATAACTCAAGGTATTCCGCGAACTATTCCGTGGACTGGAAAATTGATAGTCTCTTGTAGCACGCCGAGTGTTTGCCGAGCGTTGCGCTTCGTATTCAGGGCGCATTCGACATCCGTGAAACTGAATTCTGTCCAGAAATGTCTTTGTACATTCTTTCTAGGACTTAATTCCTTTGTCTGTTCTGCTTCTTGAGAATTGAGACCGGTTTTGCATTGTTATTGAATATTTTTGGGAACTCTAGAGTTATGATTTAGTAATTGGTTTGGTTTGTGTTATATTGTGTCTATATCCATTTGGTGCTCCTAATTTTAGAAATAACTTAACCGATTAACACTCAGTTTTCACTGATCGTATAAGTAATAGGAAGCGTACTTTCAAGACTTCGTTCCAAGAAACGTTATCGCTATAGGATTTTAACCTTCCGTATTTATTACAAACTAGCTTTTGCCCGCGGCTTCGCCCGCGTGGAATTCGTTTATATCGCGTACCGGGGAAGTGGGGAAGAAGGTACATCATCAACTATCTTCCTGGGAAAATTCATCGAAATTCGGTCAGGCGGTTTAGATTTTTCATACAAACTTTCATCCCCTATTTCAAGTCTTTAGGGGTTGATTTTTGAAAAAAAAAGTAGCCTATATGTGACTCTGGGTCTTCAACTATTTTCATTCCGAATTTCATCCAATCGCACCGGTGGTTTAGCCGTGAAAACGTCACAGACAGACAGACAGACAGACAGACAGACTTTCGCATTTATAATATTAGTATGGAATAATATTAGTATGGATATTCCCACTCATCCTCATTGCTGGAAACCTATTATGATGTAGGGGAGTAAGCCCTACATTTGTACATTTGTAAGATATTGTATAGTCCTACAACGATCTTTTGGCGCGTGGTTGATGTTATAGTGACAGAAACAGCGCCTTACAGTTTGCCTTCCCTATAAGGTGTTGTCTCTGTCACCCACACGTCATCCACGCGCCAAAAGATCGTTGTAGGACTGTAAAGTCAACCCTAATATCAGTTTCCTTAGTAACGAAAATAACACCATTGTCATTGTAATTCTTTATTTGTTGTCATTCTCATTGTACAAATATCACATCAAAAACATCGATAAAATAATATTTTCTAAAAACGAAACCTGGCTAGATCGATTTTTCGCCTCCAAAACCGCCTTTAGTACATATAGTATCTCAATGCCTGTAGACTAAATTTCATGAAAATCTTTGTTGCTCGGTTAGGCCCGATTCCCACTATACCTAGAGCAGGTCACAGTTCTCGGTCCGATGTCGGTACGGTAAAGTATAGGTACTTATATTTAGAAACTATGAGTATGAGGGCATTCATACTATCGTTCCGAGTCATGTTTCGGTTCATCTCTCCCCGGCAACGAAAGAAAGAATCTAATTTGTAATGATATGTCTTGATCATCATCATCTTCCTACCCGTATCCCAATTTTATTTGGAGTCTGGGCAATATGTTCTTCTCTTCCATTCTTGCCTATTAGCCGTCACTTCTACACTAACTCCCTAATCTTTCATATCATCTTTCACACAGTCCATCCATCTTTTTTTTGGCCGTCCTCGTGTCCTCCATCCATCCACATTCATATCAAGAACTCTTCTCGTCACATGCGTTTCCTCTCACCTCATCACATGTCCATACCACGCCAACCATCCTCCTTTCAACTTTTCAGTTATATCAGCTACTTTCAAACTTCCTCTAATATACTCATTAATGATATGTCTTGATAGTGTTTATTAATAAAATTATTTACATAACACAGTTACTTGCAGACTGAGAATTATTACGAAATATGAAAAAAATCCGTACAAATTTTTATTGGCGTTTCTCGTAAATTGTATGATACCTACATTAAATTTTAGTCAAAATCTCTTCATTTTACAGTAGAATCCCTAATATCCGGCATTCGATATCTCTCTCGTCTCGGCTCTTATTGCCAACCTAAAATGTGATGAAAAAAGTTGTCGCTTTAAAGATTAATTTTCCATACAAATAAGTAAGTAAAATATAATCATATTTGATTATGTAAATCTGGATATATTGGTTATTTTCACTATTACTTTAACGTACTCTGTTATAATGACGCCCGGTATATGTGGTATGACAGAGACGGAATAAACAATTACAGTAAGCGAAAGCGAGGCATCGCTATGTAGTTTTTCATTTTTTTTAGACAAATAGAATTAAAACAATATAAGGTCGAACTAAGGGCTCATTTATGTTTTTTAAATCTCTGCAATAGATTCTACAACGTGACTGAGCCGTGACCGAAGACAGATTGTATGTGAAAATGATAAGATTTTGCCACACCGATACCGGACCGCGAACAAACCGACCGGCAGTGTAGTGAAGATCCGGCCTAAGTATTAGATGGAAGACGTCATTTTGTAGAATAGAATAGAATAGAATACTCTTTATTGCACACACTAAAAGGTAACATTTACAATTATAAAAAAAAATTTTGAGTAGTAGTACAAAAGGCGGTCTTATCGCTATAGAGCGATCTCTTCCAGACAACCTTTGGGCAGAGGACACAATAAAAAGTAAGAAAGAGGAAGGGTGCACGACAAACAGTAAGAAATAACATACATTCTGACAGGAAATATTTGAAACATACATATTAAAAGAGACTTCATAAACAAAGAAAATTATGAATTAAGTAGGTTCATGTCAACATAACTGGTATACCAAATCTCAGTTAGGATGGGCACTGCTTCTCAAGATAGAAGAGTTTGACCTTTTTCTTGAAGGTGTCGAGGGACTGGGAGCGGCGAATATCTAAGGGAAGGGAATTCCAAAGACGGACGGCGGTTACTGTGAAGGATTTCATGTAGAAGGAAGAGGAATGGATGGGAGTGCTAAGCAGAAGATTGTGAGTGGAACGAAGGGTCCGGTCATGTGTAAGGTGCAGGTATTCAAAGCGTTCTTTTAAATAAAAAGGGCAAGTAGGCTTGAATAGCACACAGTATAAAGCAGACAGTATGTGAGTATTGTACTTCTCTATTGTCACAAACGTCTAACCCAGATCTTCTCTCTCTTTCGTGTCGACAGTAAATCTTATATCCCGCGGGAACCGATTTGATTTTTGAAAAAAAAAGTAGCCTATATGTGACTCTGGGTCTTCAACTATTTTCATTCCGAATTTCATACAAATCGGACCGGTGGTTTAGCCGTGATAACGTCACAGACAGACAGACAGACAGACAGACAGACAGACAGACAGACTTTCGCATTTATAATATTAGTATGGATATAATTTCTTAGAAATTATTTCCATTCCAAAAATAACGAAATTACAATAATATTTTGTGATACAACAAACATTTCCTATCGTCTAATATTGCTACGAATTATATTAATTATTATTATCGGGAATATCTTGTTCTACATTTTATTAATTGGACTATCATTCGAGTACTAATAATTTTCCTGGAAGAGTTGTTTTATTTTATTTTTCTGGATGCCTTGCACCCAACCAACCACCTCGTCAAGAATCTGTACGCGGCATAACGGTTGGCGTTTAATTACGTAGATAAACAGAGATCATTTACCATCATCAGCTCAATCAGCAATGCAAGCGCAATGGTTAACACGCCGGATCGCTTTTTCGTGGGTTCTGGGTTCGATTCCCAGCGAGGCGGCAATTTGAATGATGAATTTGAATTTCCGTTCTCGGTCTGGGTGTGTGTCCTTGTCTTGTGTGTTGTCCAAGGCACCCACAACACAGGGAATCCTAGCCCGCGAGCACTCGCGCTATGAGCATTTCCCTCACGGTGAATTTCAAATTCGCCCCATTTATGGATTTATTTAACTATGGACATCGTTCGCCCTATAGCTGAGTTTTATACTTCCCCATTAATTAACATTTTTTTCATGTTTGTGTGCATCAATCGTGCACTGGAGGTGGTTTGTCACGTCCGAGTCACGTCGCGCGGCATTTTGCTCATCGCGCGAGTGACAACGTAAGTATTATTTTATTAGTAATTCTTGTATTGGAAAATAGTATTTTAGCTAATTTAAAGTCTTTATTGTTTAAAAACGTTCAACAATGAGTATATTATACATGTACATTGTAACGTTATAAGGGAAGAGAGTAAATAAAAGAATTTTGAAGGAAATAAAAGATTTACTTATCTTTCCTAGTGGGTCACAATACTAATAACACGGTATAGAAAATAAGCGAGATAACAAGGCACAGACACTAAAAAAAGTCAGTAAGTTAAGAGAGGGAGGGGAGACGACCTGGGGTTCTCTTGCAAGTGGAGGCGGAGGTCCGAAGTACTGACTCGGACGGCGGAGGCCGGCGTGTCTCTCGACAGGATGAGGTCGGGAGGCGTAGGGGATGGCGCTCTACCAAGCGCACAAGAGGTAGCGCGACCCTGGCGCGCAACCCTGCGCGCAGAAGCGTCCCGCGCGGCAAGCCTCCCGACGCAGTAGGAGGCGGCAGGTCCCAGGGCGCTCCCAGCAGCGCGCCCGTCCGGAACGATGTCGGAGTCGAGAATAGATGCACGCGACCGCGAAACAGAGACACGGGTCGGCCCTGTATCCGCCACCGAATCAGAAAGACCTCCTCGGAAAAAGTCTTCCGAACACCGCGATGTCTGTCTCCACACTGCCCTATTGACCCGATCGCTTGAATTTTCTCGAGCCGGCGTTCTTCTTTCAAATTGCATCTCTTTTTAAATTTCTAGTTTATTATTAGTCTAGGTTGGTAGATTAAACATACAGAATAGATTTAGAAAAAGCAAAGACTACAGAGACGTAAGAATTACATTGACATAATGTCATCTAAGTAAACAAACATAAAAATCATATTTAAAGTTACAGGAATTCATCAAAATAAAGAAGGAATAAGTATTAAAACGTTAAAGAAGGTAACATTTAGAATTTATAAAATAGTCCTAGAAGTTATTAGCCAAAGGAATAATTACATAAATTATCAAAAGTAGTCAATATAAACATTTCACAATTTCAGCAGATATAAAGTAAAATACAAGTAATAAAGCAATAAACGAAGTAATAACCAAAGGCAAGGATATATAAGGAAGGAACTAAAGAAGGATAAAGAGGACAAAGAATAAGGAAGACATAAAAGGAAGTAAAGAAGTAAATATTACATATACTACAACATATAAATATAACAATATTTTTACAGATGGATAGCAGAGAACAACAAATTCCAAAAGTGCACATAAGAAATGCCCATTTAATTCCTAAATTTGTAAATAAATTGTAATTAGTGTAACGAATGTTATATATTAAAAATAAATAATTGATTTGATTTTACACAACTGTTTTATTATTAACAAGCAGTAATATAAATAAATATACTTACTATAATTTATGTATTTTTTCGCTATTTATAAAACGTGAGAAAAATGCTCTATACGCGAGTGCTCGTGTAAGTTTTAAAAGCGCGAGTGCTCCCGGGCTAGTGTGGGGCTTTGAGTGTGTAGCGTTATTATTATCAGTCCCACTGCTGGGCTGGGTACGTAACAATGTGTGGGTTACAGACCAGCTCACTACACTGGCATGGTGCGGTTTTGCTGCACTACACTTTTGAGAACATTACGTAGGAGCCTCGGATCACGGTCTCGGATGCAGCTTTCATTGTGATCATTTTCTTCACCAAAACAAGTGATAATTAATTTATACCTAATAATATGCACTTCATTTCTGAAAATTTAATTTGTGTCGTTAATTTGAACCCAACCCAAGATCTACTGTCCAGAAATAAAATGTTCAAACCTGTAGTACAGACTTCTTATTTAAAGGAGTTTAATTTTTAAGTTACTTTCTGCAATGTTACTATTTACACTTCCTACTCGGGTGTCTGCACGATTCTTGTGACAGAAGTCCAAAGTCACTGCTACTAATTACATAACAGCTTCCTTTTGACTTTCGAAGTTGCTCTTTTAATTTACTTCGAGTACCTCTATTTTGCGTTTCCAAGTGCTCGTCGGTAATTAACTAAATTGGGATGAAATTTTACATCTCGCTACTCTTAGAGAGTGTTACGGGGTCCACCCCTCTTTAATCGAAACACAATTATTGATGTTACAACAATAATTGTTATTCATAGGCAGGCAGCCCTACGTGATTGACGGTAGTTTGAAGGATAACCGGTAATGTCAAAAATTTCTTGAGCGCTTCTGTGCTTTGGAGGGCTTGTAAAGTCGTCGGTCCCGGTTGTTATCGATAAATAGCCATATCGAGGGTCTTCGGCTGATATACTGGACATGAGTTTCGTTTTAAGCCGTAATTAGTAGTGCAATCTGTACTGTGAGTGGAGAAAGAGAAAAAAAGACTCCTTGGTCGTTTTTGCAGCTTCTTCTTCCAAGACCACTCACCGTAGGGATTTATTGAAGCGATGGCGTAAATTGATATTCGAAAAGTGTTTGTAAAAACCTACTTCAAAGAAATAAATATTTGAATTTGAGTTTATTAGCACTTCCGATACTTGGGTTAGCCACTAACCCCTCGACCAGTACACAATGAAGCAGTATGGTGGGACATGCACTAAGCCTCCTCAATGATGAGTCGAGACCCCAGCTCAGTAGTGAACCAGAAACGGAACTCAGTACCGTGGCTTGAGATGGATCAAAAATCTTAGGGTTGCCAAATAAATTGATGACTGTGTCTCTTATTGTATTTATTTACTTTACTATGAACCTTTTATTTTAAGTATATTTTGGCGTCATGAAATTAAATTTTCCTTTTTCCTTAAAGTGAGGGTGGATATTTTTTATTAATATCAATCAGCGAGATGACTTGCTGGATAAACCCGGATTCCGAGGGCTTAACGGATTGCTGGGTATTAACAAATAGGGATCTTGTTTGTTTCTTCGACGCAATAATATTTGTGTAAAGATTTTATATTTTTCTTTGCCCTTTCATAACTTGATGAGTCTGTTAGATTTTTTTATAAATAGAAAAAATATTTGGTGTAAATACAGTAGGCACCTACATAGAAGCAGAAGTTTTAATGATTGCTCGTCACATACATAACTTTTGCTGCAGCAGCATTTCAATATCTCTATTAGTGCGACGGATTCCTTACGGCGCCTCATGAGTTATTCTAGGCTTCATATACTTTTCATATAAGTAGGTAATTTCTGACCTTTCATAAACTTCCACGAATATTACAGAATCAAAATAATATGCCAAATAATTCCAGCCATACGTTGCTAATACCTACTCAAGAAGGACTATTCTTGAGTAAGTATTAGCGAGACGAATGCACAGCAATTCATGTTTGTATATTATATAAGAAGATAAGCTCTCCACCAAAGTGAAACTAAGGTCACTCAATACGTTTTGTATTCTAAATTCAAAGTGCAAATATAATATTCAAACAATATTCTAGCTCGGATATTCCATTTCTCTAGGAATGCTCGATATACCGCGCTGTTTCGTCCACAATATTCTCTGAAATTCCAAAATAGAATGAATCGCTGTACTGACAAAGACAGGGTATCTCTGTATTATGGGTTAATAAAACGGTAGCTTTGAGACACAGAAGTCAAAGACTTTACCGGTATGTACGACTAATTATTAATCGAGTGAAAATCAATACGTGGTCATTGTAAAGTATTAAAATGAATATTTATTGACAAATTATTTTCCTTATAGAGCTTGGATTTCTAGGCTCAAAAAATAATATTGAGATGGAATTTTGCATGGTGATGATTATTTTCATTATTTTTGTGCTAATAAAATTAATGAAAACAGCAGCCAAATTGTTGAAGCCGCTCCTACGATTAAAGGATATAAACTCACAGGCTAACTGACAATATTTTGCAAATAAGTTCTTATGGCATCCATTAATTGTATCGATAAAATTACTCTTTAACGGACTTTTCTCAAATAACTTCCAAGTGCAAACTACATTAATACAAGTACTGATTATGCATATTAATAAACGTAAACGTACTACCAACATTTGGCAATCCCATCAAACTGATATTAACTATCGCCAGCCCGAGTCGTACTGAAAACTTGTTTATGGCATTTAATTTAATTAATGAAGCCAGTTGGACGTGACCCTTGTATGGGATAAGTGTTCTTTGTCGAACTTCGGCCCACTTTGGGGCTTAAACATCGCTTCCACCAAACATCGCCACTGTACCGAAGCCTACGAAAGCACAGGATTATGCAAACTTGCGGCATTAGCTAAGGTTGCCTTGAGTAATTTACTGTCATAAGCTCGTAACAAAATGTTATGATACGGGTACTTACGATATGTACTTAATAATTCTATATCTCGATCCAGTTGCAGAGATCGTACTCTGAACCATTAATATACATAATATATGTATCTTACTTCCGTCTACTTCGCTTTTGCGTTTGGTTTACCATATTCCTACACAATAAGGTTAAATTATACCCGTCAACACTAAGTGCTTAAATCTATCCTCCCTATTTAATATTTGCTGATTTCATTTTAACTATTTATCTTTACATAAAAATATTGTCTCAACTATTTCCTTACTCCTGATAATAAAATTATTCATCTAACGATTCTAAAAACCATCAATGATTTTAATTACATTTATTTTCTCTTCTGATCAGCAATTTGTTGCTAGCAACCGTTTGCAATTTGGTTGCCCATTATCCTATTTGAACCACAATTCTCGTCTCCTGGACAAACCGGTCTGGTTGCAAAGCCTGTCTAACCGACCAGCTCTGTCTAAACCCGGCATTTAACGTTCAAGACAGCTTTATTCCCTAACACACCTTGTCTAGAGAAGTTCCCTGTCTGAGCGGGAACTAAAGGTGGAATTAATTCCTGTAAGCACATTGACTTAGTGTTCGCCGATGCTCGGGTATTCTGAGTTGTTTGTATGTCCATCAAGATTATAGCCGGGCCACAGGTCTAGATATAAATAGATATGACGCTTTAACATAGATTAAGGATGTATCTCCTTAATATAATTATGTTGCAGGTATAATTTTGTAATCCATAAGACAGTTAACAATTAAGTAATAGTACCATTCTGTTCAATTTCTTTATGATTCTGTTCATTTTCTTGCGTCATCTCTCGGTTGTTTATTTGATTTCTATTAATTGCTGAAACTTCTTTATTAGTCGTAACTGGGCTAGGCGTTTTAAACTAAACATAAATCTTATTTGGCAATTTAGTACATGTTAGGTTTATGTCCCAAGAATTTACTTATTTTTGTCTCTACTTTTTTAGCTGCTATCTTTTGATATATAAATTAATACAATAATAGTAGCGTCGAGCTTAAAACGCTGAATTGTTGTGTCACGGTAGATAAAGGCCAGGGGCGTCATTTCATTGTCCTTACTGTATGTACTGTCCTTGCGACTTCCAGACGCCAAACGAACTGCTATTATATTTTGCAAGATAAGCAAATATCATCTTTACCATTATAACGGCATAACATTCTGATACAATACTTTAACACAAAACACATAGATACAGACTTTAACACACTGCAGTCGAAAGGAAAATTGAAATTATTTCATTTGAATATGCGTAATTTTATGCAATGCTTTTTATACCTACTTCATAGTCATAAATCATTTTCATAAAAATAAATAATACCTATTCCCAAACAGTGCTAACTATCAGATTATTTCCTTAACTATCTGAAAACTTTAACGAAAAAATATTTGAATGGTATCTACATCTTTTAGCAGATAAACTGCGAAAATAACTAAACTTATACAAGATTAATTAATAAAGAATGCGTAAAGTACGAAACACTAACCACTTGCTGAATCGGACTTTATGAGTACTAGTCTATTTAAAAACTGAACTAAGCACGTGTGGTAAAAAGCGGCTTCAAATTTATTGTTATCAAAATTAAACCTATTTAATTAAAGCCCGACTTTCTACCCAAAATAATAAATAGGTGAGCTACCCGCATTCAGAGAAATAATTAGCATTCACTCCTCATGCACGTAATTTGGCGGCTGTACACCTGCGCGATTTCCATTAGAGAAAAAACTAAGCAAATGTTTTTGACCATAGGGACTATAACGTATAGAAATACTAGGCTTGAGTTTCTTCTCACAATGTGAGGGGTCTAGGCAACAGTCCGCAACGCTGTCCAATTGTGGTTTGGTATATTTAACAAGCCATTGATACCGTGATGGAAAACTGGTTAAATACAAATACATCTAGATCTTATTCTCTAGAATTATAAACATCATTAAATGATACGATCGCAGTGAAATTCCATACACGTTACATCCAAAAGTTAGTAGATATTGCTTCAAGTAATAAATGAGTATACTAGGTATCCACTCGCGGGTACACTCGTGTGGCATTTTTATTTCATTTTATCCTCTCTTTATCGCTTTAGGGAGGAATTTTCAAAAATCCACTCTTACTGCAAACCCTACACTCCCCAAGCAAAATAGGCACATGCAAAATATCAGCTTCTTGCGTTGAGTAGGTAGTTTCGGCTTTCCGTTGTCTGTCAGTCACTCAGTAACCGAAAAGTTCTATAAATGTTATGATTAATTAATATTTCAACGCTTCAGTCGAATAAAATATTAATTGGCAATCGTAATATAATACGAAGTCGGAAAAGCGATTAAAAGCGACGAAATTGAGTTGTAACGAGATTCCATGATTTTTACTCTTCATTATGTTTTTAATACAACTTAGTTACAATCGAAATCGGTCTGTAGCATTAAGTAAATACCAGAAGCATAGAAACTGACTTACTAAAGAAAGAAATAGTAAATCAGCAAAATTACTTATTGAGCAATGCAACCGAAATTCAAATTGTAACTTCACAACAACGCCTGACGATTGTTGCTGGATAAAAAGTAAAAAGCTAAAAAGTACAAGTCACAGTTTATTATAAATGTGAAAGTAAGTTCTTTTTATTTGTCCTTCTTTCACGTCGCAACAGAACGATGTCATGGTATATTTTTTGTGCATGGATGTAGTTAAAAGACCTAAGAGTGACAGTCTATTTTTGTCAGCGGTAAAACATCTCATTCCCAAGGGAAGATCTATTACGATGCGTATTTGAATCATTCCATGCGAATAAGACCATTGTCTTAGTCCTTTTTTAACTTCTTAAAAGTTTCTATGGTGGATACTTCAGGTTTCTCCGAGTACCTTTTAATTTTATGGAATTGCTATTTATTTATCCGTATGGAATTAAGGCAGCAAACTAGCAGCACCACCCTTCCGCTGTCGGCCGTGATAACCATTACCGACCCAGAAGACTAAAGTAATAAGAGTTCTAATTCGGTCTCAGATGCGTTGCTACAATTTAGGACTAAGAATACTCGCCCCTAAAAAGCGTAAACACGACCGGATAAATCATGGATAAAAGGTATTTAAGTATTATGTGTGTTACTGTCCCATATTTTATTTGCATACTCTCACGATGTTTTCCTTCACCGAACCAAGTAGCAAAAAATCTCTAATAGACACATAATTTTTGTGTGGTATGTTCAGTGTAATATTCGCAAAGCTCCTCTTAGGGAACCCAATGTTCAAATATGAACTCAGTGTTTCAAATACTAAACAGTGAATTGCGATTTGCGAAGTACCATAATATTATCTTACTTTTCACTTCGTGATCAGCAAAGTGATAAGAACCCAAAGAACCCATTTCTACTAGTTAGCAATTCTATTTTTTCACCAGCAGTCACTTCACACACGTTCGAATGGCCCAATTAAATACGGTATTCACCAGCGGGTTAATTAAGGAGAAAATTATCTTCTCAAACACAGGCAGAGGGCATGACGAAATGGTGCAAGTCATGAGCGACACTCCTACAGTAAATACCCTACAGTAAATGTTGAAATTACTAAGCCTCGATGGAATTATTAAAATGATATGGCTATTGGCAATAGGCCAAAACTTCGTTATAACCAGATTCATAATTATTTTGGTATTAATAGATAAGTACTAGTTGCTAGATTGATATTATTAAATCGGCTTGTCATGTTCATAGTGTTTAGAAGGAATATAAAAAAACTGGCTTTCCCCACGGCTTCACCCGCGTAGAATTTTTGTTTTCAGTTTATCCCCGTTTTTAACTCTTTAGAGGAGATTTCTCAATAATCCTTAGGTACTTAGTGCGCCATTGAATGTTTTTTTCGTAGAACTTTTTTTATCTTAATCCTGTTCCGCAAAAGTATGGAAATGGTTTAGCGACTTTATTTCACTTAATACACTCGATCTAACCTAGAAAGAGCGCGTAAAGGTGCCATTTTGGTAGACATGATAGACGGCAGATGTCAAGGCTGCGTCAGTAAATAACGACAATAGCATGTGATAAGGCGGCAGTATCTGCATTGTCGAGCGGTGGTCTATTGCAGTTTCAATCGTACATGAATTAAATAGGAATCTATCCCACACAAATTAATAGGTACTGAAAACTATCTACTGCCTTGAAAAATTGAATCAACGTCTGTCATTTTACTTTATATTAATAGCCGAGAAATATGAAGACGAGCTTGATAGTATAGAAACCAATTTCCATGACTTAATTCATCACTAAGTAAGAATTCACCAAACATAGCCGGGCTTCTGCCGTGTCTTACAACAATCGTGTCTGTCTGCGATTTTATTTCTTATTCCAAGTCGCCTCAATATCTTAGTCGTGCGTCACCACTTACGGAACTCCATCTTAGGTCAAAATTCCGTAATTTTGATTACTAATAAATGCATCTCCGTCTTAATATTTTGCAGCGGAATTTTCGACAGCGGCGAAATGTTAAGTAAGACAAGCGGAGGAAGTTTAAATTAATTACAGACGAACTACTTGACATCTCAAGTTTCGTTATTCGTTTTACCAAAAGTGTTTTGCGTGGACTAAGTGGCTTGTATATCGCATTTATTATAAGTCCATTGTAAATCCAGATGTAGGTAGGTACAATAGATAGTTGATATAACATGATGAATGAATCTGAACACACAGTTGTAAATGAATATGAAAATTGATTTCAATATAAAGCTTCAAAAATAGCAAAAATATTGCTATCCAATAACTTGAATATTGCAGATAGTTAACTTTGTCAAAACAAATTGTATTATACCAAACTATCTATCAATACCAAATTCGATTTGTCGATGTAAAACAGCTTTTGTTGAGATGGTTTATCGTTCGTGTAATACCAATGGTGATAAAGGAATAACTTAGTGTTACTTATAATTTAAAATATTCCAGCATTTTCAATGTTTTATACCAAAATCCCTCCGTGGTCATTGAATTCTCGTCTAAATTAATTACAGATCTTTAGAAATAACACTCAAGGAACGATTCTTATCTCTGAAAATGTCGCTTATCGCTCTCACCTTAACTCTGTACGTAATCCGAACGACCGTTTTCCAGCTGAATTATGGCTCAAATTCCAACAGGGAAATGCCTACTCGTAGGTACTAAATTACAGCTAATGAGACGAATATTAAACGAAGGAAGAAGCTTCGTCTCACTTTGTGATCTGTTTACTTCTGAAGAACAGAAAATTATCATTTTATAAGTATTTATAAAGATCGTCCAAAAGCGGAACAAGACTAATAATCCATACTAATATTATAAATGCGAAAGTCTGTCTGTCTGTCTGTCTGTCTGTCTGTGACGTTTTCACGGCTAAACCACCGGTCCGATTTGGATGAAATTCGGCATGAAAATAGTTGAAGACCCAGAGTCACACATAGGCTACTTTTTTTTCAAAAATCAACCCCTAAAGGCTTGAAATAGGGGATGTATTTTATTATATTATTTGTATGAAAAATCTAAGCGCCTGACCGATTTCGATGAATTTTCCCAGGAAGATAGTTGATGACGTACCCCCTTCCCCACTTCCCCGGTTCGCGATATAAACGAATTCCACGCGGGCGAAGCCGCGGGCAAAAGCTAGTTTACAATATTTGTTTTACACTAATTAATGAAACTTAAGTTGTGACTGGCTGACATGCAACGCAAAGCTTGAACTTATGTTGAAATACATACGTCGTATTGAACTTGGATTTCCCAGAAAAAGGTGTTTAAGAAATTTAATTCTCGAAAAGAGTAAACTGAAAGCTAAGTTTGAAATGAAGTCGCAAACACTACTTATTCAAATGTACAAACTAGATGCATTTATTTCAGTTGGAGTATGATAGTTGTATCTGAATGAAGTTTTGTGTTGCCAAAGTGCCTTTAAATGTTCTTCAAGAGAAGAATTAAATGCGTAAACTAATTTAGTGCACTCTTTATCTTAGACTTCAACACCACTCATCATCAAGGGGGATTATAATCATACAAAATCCTTAGACGACAGAACACCTCGTATGTTAGCTTGCGAAGTACCGTCATAAGAAATAATTTCCTTGTTAAGTACCGTCTATTTAAATACACGTGAGATTTTTAAAGTGGAAATTCTAGTTCATATTTATAGCATGCACTCCATGTAATGGCTGCATAGTGCATAGTGCAAAGCTCGCTACGGCATTTCCTTTAATTTATATTGTCTGCACGTCGCCATTCCAACTTTTAGAATCAAGAACGGAATGTAAATGAAGAGATGTTTCGTAAATTATGTTCACAGTTTGAATACTTTCGGGTATTGATACGGCGATAAGACGTAATATAAAAATATTTTATATAATATACAAACATAAAGAACGATTTAACATACTTAAAGGACTGAGATGACAAAGTGTGAAATCATAATGAAATATAATACATCATTAATTTAATTAATATTACTGCCCCGAACAGTTTTAATCTGGTCTAAAACACGATGTCCTTTCAGCTGTCTGAGATAAAGGGAAACTAAAGCACAAAAGGAGCACATGAAGACGATCACTTCTCTATAGACGTCAGTAACAGCAAACACTGTCACATTGTTAAACAACGAAGCGAGAACCCGGCTTGGTGACTTTGTGACACTGTACAACAGTACCACTTACCTACAGATTATCTTGTTTCGACATAAAAGGTACCACTCAGCTTCGTACGTAGTCTCTTGAAGTAACACAAGAGGCGCTTCGACGCCGCGTCGCCGATACTACAGCGTCAGCAATCTCAACGACGACCTATCCTGTGGCCGTTACGACAGCGGTTTTACGTTTATGCAAAATACTCGAGTTTTTCGATCACATTTGACACAAAAGAAGTGATCGATAACGTTGCGAGAAAAGACCAAGAGGCCTTAATCAACTTAATTGACAACAAAATGCAAGAAACATTATAGGCTATTTAGACGCTTCCATTTCTTGTAGTAATGACGAAACGGGAAACTGCTTCTTTTATTTTGGACGAGCAATCCATGATTAAACTTGATGGTACCCAGTAACTTTCAAGGTTTGCATGTTACTCGACATGTAGTAAATAAACCACCACGAATAACGGAGTTGGCAACAACTCTGTGATGGGTAGATGCAAAAAGCCTTTTGCTTTCAGCAGATTTTGTTCCACGGTAAGGATTATGGTTGTTATCTTTCGGCAGATTTGTATTTTGGGTCTATGAAAACTGAAGTCTCTTTCAATATTCATGAGGAAGAATTAGCGTGAAGCTCGAATAAACACGTATCGATTTACCATTTACCACCGAACATAAATTATCGTTAATCTGGAAGATAGCTATCCTGATTAGCATCATTTTATATTCGCCGACCCTATGGCCCGGCTGAAGCGCGGCTCGGTCAGCGTTCCGCAAGATGTCTCGTTTAATGAGCTGTTGACTACCTTGAGACCTTCCCGAGGGAGCACCATTGCTTGGGAAATCGTCAAGCATTTTAAATTTGTTTGAAATCATTTTACTAAGCCCTTATTGTTCTAGAACGGCTCATAGAATTAAGTTAACCATAGACCATAGTGCTTCACAGTGTTTTGTAGATAGGTAAATACTTAATTTTACGTAAATACTAAAAAAAAATATGAGATGGCAGCGTCACCAATGGACACGGAATACTCGTAGTAAATAAGAATGGACATCTAAGGGATCACCAATGTTTTGTTAGCCAAGAAGAAAATAGAAGGAATACTACAGGCATTGTTTCTGTATATTCAGTTATAATTAATTAGAAACTTGACATTTGTTCTCAAAGCAAATAGAAAAATCAATCAAGGACCAATGCCCGCGATAAAATTCTAGATGCTCGTAAGATTACAATTTTACGATCATTGTCTCCCACGAACGTTGAACTTCAGACTAACACATAAAGACTCATTGACCACTACCTATCTTGTCTGCCCCTAGCTAGACAGCTAGAATATCGAGAAAAAATTCAATACTCAAAGCATTCTTTAAAGGGCAGTGCCTTTAGCGAGTAGCCTTTGTCGAATTTGATAACTCTTGGACTACAGATACATTGATCATGCTTTCTCTTAAAATAACAGTTTGAAGATCATTGTTCGATATGCTGCATGGTATTTCTTTGTGGTTTCAATTTATTCTTTTTAAATTAAAATTAAAAAATGAATATGCGGTTCAACGATGAAAAGATGTGTTTTGTTTTTAATAATATACTTAACGATGAACGAAATCGATCACAGGTACTCTGAATTAACTTCTATGTTTAGTCAACTACGTCATTATTGCTAGCAACTACTAGTAGCATCTTTGGTATTTTATTCTCCCTCCATAGGCATAAAAACAAAAAAAGGATACGAACAATATCGAACACAAATGTGAAACAAAGTTTCTTATTAAATATGCCAGGTGCAGGAAGGGACGTGTTTAATAAAAAAAATATGACAAGCTTGTAAATATCCTGATAATACGAAGAATTTATTATTATCTATTTCTTATACACGGTGCAATATACAAAGATAATTAATTAATATTAAACCATTTATGACCACTAATGGTGCCTATTATATGTCATTAGTGGTCCCCATACCCATATTTATGTTTATGTTTGCCGTTGCAAAAATAATTGATAGTCCATAGTATTTATTATTTCAGCCGTTTTGCCGTTCAAAGAATCCTAGCTTCGATTTAATGCAAGACAAATTTTAAACTGTTGTTGGTTTCGGACTATGTATGTCCTTATATTCCTGAAATAATATTAAATAACATTCACGATACAGAAAATCCCAGTGTGGGGCTATGAGTGTGCAGCGTTATAAAGCATCTCATTGGGCTGCAACCAAAGATAGAATCTTAAAAACCTCCAAAATCGTGCCTTTTTCATACTTACTATCATGGTAATAGTCTGGTTCATACTATCATGATTCCAAAACTTCATGCAAGTCTATTCAATCCTTCCAACGCTTGCCACTTCCTACGGCTCTGTGTCTCGACCACCTGAGCAATGCAGGCGAAAATTTTCCGATAAAATTATCATAATGGCACCCAACAACGAGTGGCCTGGGAATGACGCGGGATAATCCGCTGGCGCTGATACGTGGGGAGTAATAGCTTCTCCGTTTTTGCATGCACTGTAAGTACTTAAGAAGCCTTATTGAAATTTCGAGTGAGGTATACGTACAAGGTAAAAAATCTGATCCGGTCTTCCTTTAAATCTACTTAAAGGTCCTTGACAAAACAGAGGATTTTAAGGCACTTCCGGCTTAAAAGGACGGAATTTCCACGGCTAAATTCAGGGGACTTTATTATTAAATCAGTAGCCGGCTTTCGCTTTTGGAAATGTGACCCTTGGCTTAACAAATAGTTACGCATAACCAAATATATCATTCGTTCGGGTAATTTGTGAACGTGATATTTCACAGGAATAGCGAAGCATTTTTTAACGTAAAACATTTTTTCGTGGCTCTCTGTGAGGGCAATGCGTCAGCATCATTAGTTCATTACGTTCATGGTTACGCCCAATGACAGTGGTAAGGCTGTGGACAGGCTAGCGAGGAAATAGCGATTTACATTTAAATAAAAAGAAAACAGCCTCCTTTGCTTTAGACTAATGGATAATGGATAAATTGTTCTGATAGTAATTCGCCTTTTGAAAATTTCCACATTCTGTCAAATCGGTCAAGTCCATGTCTAATCTTCCTTTTATCACTTACAAGATTTGTCAAGTTCATCAAATATACCAATCATCCTATGACCAATTCGCACATTTTATCAAGTCGGTTAAATGTAAAAACCGCATTATGCCAACTTGCACACTCTGTGAAGCTGCTCCAAGCTATAATCCGCCTTTATGCAAAAGCCTACATAATACCCATATTCTACTCTCAGAGCTATCTGTCTACAACCAAGCTTACTTCACAGTTTTACAATTTTCTGGTTATTTTCTGCTCTTCCTATCACTATACACACTCTACAACAAGTTAATGGAGGCTGTCCGCTCGAGATACGCCGCAGTCCAGCGCCGCAAAACACCCACTCATTCTGATTCTGCTACTATCTTCGACGCAATCCGCTATAACTTGGCTTCTTGCCGCCATATCTTGACTTAGAAATATCTACTAATATTTTGGTATTTCAGCTCGGAAGACAAGTAGCTTCGGTTCGGTATATAAATTCAAAGTTGCATCGAGTTTATTGACTATTTTATCCGGCAGTTTTCAAGAATGCACTTGTAGGGACTGTTTTTTTACTTATTCTAGGTATGCTATTTAGTACGAACATACTTATAATGGCGTATATACAATATCGTATGTAACCGTTCTCTATAAAAAAGAGGCCAAATGTATGTAACAAATTGAAAAAAATAATTTGAAATTGAAGCGATAATCACGATAAAAAAATTCTTACGACAATTAATTTCTACTGGTGGACAAAACAAATATGGTAGCTGAAAGCGATTCAGCAGATGCAGAAAAATAGAAACCATAGAGATAACATGAATTACATGATAAAGTGTTTAAAAATGGAGTAAAATCCCGAGTCACTTCGTTACACATAACTTAAAATTGTGCTTTATTTTGTACCTTTTCCGACGATAGCCGAACGTGCTTTGGCCCCCTGCCACGGCTGCGTCGCCGCGCGCACGGTGCACGGAACCCGCAAAAAATATTCGCACAGACACTGCAAATTAAGAAGCTGCAAACATTCAGATGGAAGTCGGAAGAAAAAGTCACAAGTATTTTCGTTTAATGTGATAAATTCCATGAGGTTAATGCTTTTGGTAATTTGTATGAGGTAGAGGTTTTACATTATCCTACAAACGAGCAGTGGAACCTGATATTAGGTGGTATCCATCAGTAAAACAATAGTCGCTTATACCAAACAAAACTAAAGGAAAAAGAAAGTACTGTCAATCGGTGGCAGAGTGGTAATAGCGTAGTGGTTACGAATCAGCCTCCTACTCCTAATGTAATTATATTGCTGTGTATGAATTTTGCTTTATTTATCAGGTGGTGAGACATAAACATTTGAATATTTTAAGCCAGCAACGGATCCGTTATAACTCTGGTGTATTGATATCCATGGGCGAAGATTACCGCTACCAACAGATAACAGGTTGCTATTTTTTTGTTATTACCGTAAATAAATGTGGATAGACAAGTAGTGAAAAATTAGGTCTTACTCATTTGTTTCAGTTATTACATGGTTTTATTTTTGCCTGCTGTAAAATTTCATTAAATATCAAGGGTATAATTTTTTATTTTGTGTAAAACTTGCACAAATGCTGACACAGCATTAATTAAGTGTACTTACATTTTCGCTGAAACTCTATATAAACTTTTGTCTGTTATCCAACGTGAATTAATCCGTCGTCCGTAGCCCAGGGGACAGACCCGTAATAAAGCTTCAAGTATGCAAAATATAATCAAAACCTATTATGGGGTTTTTACGTAATGCTCGAATAGAATTATAATTTTAAAAAGGATTGGTGTAATAGTGTACAATAGTACAAAATCAAACACTTTATTTTAAACTATGACGTTCGTTTTTCAACACGTCCCAACCTGAAATGATGTCATCTTCAACTTAATCTTCATCTATGTAGTATACCTTCGCCCTCTACTGCATTCTCACACTCTTTCCCCTCTTTACCCTTGCTTTTAACTTTACCCTCACCTTCACGTTCAACTTCTTAAACTTTACTTCCGACTCCCAGTTCACCGAACTCCGCACGCACCTACTTTGTTGTTGCTGGAATAAATTCTTCACTCGTGAATTTTAAAATAGGAAAGTCCTCTTTTAGTTTCCCGTTAAAACGTACCTCGCACTTCCTTGAAGAAATAGTTATTTTGTTTAACACCAACATTTTTTTTATCGTGGGCAATATAGTTTCACTTCAAAAATTCAGAAATTGTCTATGATCTTCATTATCAACAGCAAGGCCTGTCTTAAGTTCTCTTTAAAATGCAATCGTTACTTCGTTATTTATGACACAGCTATGCCGTACAAGTCTTCCAGTCTTAATTGGTTATTAGCTTATTAGTAAACATCTAAGTACATGAAGATTTTAAATCGACTTTCAACTTTCGAAAGCGTCTCTTAAATAGAGGAGCTAATGGTAAGTTTGGCGCACGTGCCGGATATTCGGCAGAGCCTCGCCACGTTACCTGTCACATATTTCCGGCCGGGGCCCAATAACCGACGACTAAGTTTGCCAACCTCTTCTAATTAATTTCAACTCCGTGCCGAGGACCGAGGACTGGTTGTTTGGTCTAAGTGGAACGGAACGTCGTAAATATAGGGTGTTTCAATAAGAACTTTGTTTTTCAATTACAACAAACACCGATAACATGATAGTTTTGACATTTAGTTTTTCGACGTATTCTTAGTAGACTCATTGACAATTATTACAATGAATTCAATTTCGCTCGAAACTCCTATTAAAATAATCAAAATCCACTATGAAAATGGTGGTTCTGATAGATTCATTGTAACAATTGTCAATGCGTCTACTAATAATACAAAAACTAAATGTCAAAACTATCATGTTGTCGGTGTTTGTTGCAATTGAAAAACAAAATTCTTGTTAAAACACCCTATAGCTGAAGAACAGCAGGTAAATGAAGGGTTTAATAACAATGATTTTTAGTTTCCTTATTTATATATTATTGTAAAAATAACAAGGATTTCCTGTTTTCCTTCCTGTTTACTTTCCCTGACTCTACAGTGTAGCTTAAATAATAGATACTGTTGTCAATATTTTATAATGTCGTTTGAATGACCGGAAATATATAAAATTGTCCAATAGTTTTTTACATCCTATCAGGAAATGTACCTACATAATTAAATAAAAAACGATACACACTGATAGCCCCACACTAGGATTCCTTGTATCATGTACAATATACCTACTAGGCAAGGAGACACACTCAGACCAAGAACGAAAATTTTAATTCAGTATTTTTATGTCTACCCAATTAGAAATCGAAACCAGGACCCTTGGAACTGCTATCCTTCGTGTTAAACATTACGCCATTTCGGTCGTCGTTTGTCATGTGCTCGTCATGTCTTACGAACCATTATTATCTAATTTTCTTTTTCAAGAGACAAAAATCTATGCGTGTAAGGTAGGATTAGCGGAACCGCGCGAGTAATAAAGTTTATAAAGTATTAAATGTTATCATTTACAATTCACAGTTAATCAGAGACTAAATATTGTGATAACGCCAGTTTCCTGTACCTCATACCATCCCGTCAGGTAAGCAAGGCACGGGGGCTACTAACCCTCAACGGCTAAGATTACAAGCATTCACTGAGAGTTGACTGTTGGCATAACCTCCTTCTCTTTTAACCCTTATCATTGTACTGATTACAACTACGTCTCATTCAATGAATTTAATAAAATATGCAGGTTTATTTTAGGAATTTAAAAACACATCACGCAAGGGGCATATTTCAAATTATTACTCAGGAGAAGATAAAGTGATCAAATAATATAACCCAAACCTTAAAATGAATGACTCACTTAAGACCCTGAGATAACTTTGGACGTAAAAACTAAGGTCATTAAAAAGATTCGTGGATTTTTAAAGTCATAAAGCATTTAAGACCAGTTAACATGGCAAATACAATCAGAATAAATTATGACTTGCGTCATGTAAATGCTGATACTTTAGTAGGTACACAAATTTAAACTGTAACTCTAACGATAATTTCAAAATAATCGCGTCTGACCCTTCTCAACGTTACTCCTTTACATTTTAGTTCGGACAATTAGTCGGATGTTAATTAAAATTTACGTGCAAATATTGCGACAATTTATACGACAGAGATGTTTTATGAGCGACCTTTGTCTACTGTTTATTTGCGAGGGAATAATGCTGACAAAACATTGTGTTAGCCCGATGTTTGTTGTCAGATTCTAATAATGTTCATGTTTATAAATGAAAAGTCATTCATGTACCATTAGGGAAATTGTAGAATGTAATATTTTCTACTTAGAAATTTCAATTCAAATATACTGACTCTATAAAGGTGAGTTCTACTAGCTGTTTCCTGCTTGATATAAAATTGACTTATTTTCTAACAAACTCTCAACCCCTATTATAAACTAACTCGCTGGCGAATTACATGTTTATACGTCAAGCGGTTTTCGATAGTTCGTGGTAAGTCAGTGACCTTTCGCCTTAATACATATATAGACATAGATTTACTATATGACCAGAAATGCTATCAGATGTAAGTGAGTATTAACCGACCTCGTCTTTGTGGTACAATCATCATAGTGATAATTATCATCAGTCTAACAGACTTACCTATCTTGGCTCTTTATTTTACCTGCATGTCAACTCTCATCCTGCTTTCATCGGCGATGTAATATTTTTTACGCCAGTCTTAAGGTTTTCCGCTCATTGACTGGAAATAAGTGTTTTGGTGTTACTGATTTTCGTGAGTGACGACAACGAGTATTGAGAGTAGAAGTAGATACATATATAATGCTTGCGTTGGTGTTTTCGCGTACGTATGTTGTGGAAGTCTCGAAGAAGAAAATGAGAAAAAGAAAGTTTTTTGTTTTCTGTTCACTTTATTCATCATTTGTTAGGTGAGATTGCTGTCTTGCACAAAATAGTAACACAAAAAATTGTGACTCCCCTGCTCGTTTGTGGGTTTCTTACATTAAAAGTATTGGTCTAAGAGCCCGCGACGCGCAGACCTTCGTTATATTATAAAAGCTGAAAATTCTTCTATATACATCTCATACACAGGTATAAGCAAACCCAGTCTATGCAACCTGGGTCGCGGTGACTTTGGCAGGTAACAGGTAGTAAAGGTAGTATATCTGTAAATCTTCACCACACAGAAGTAACTATGACGTCGTGTTAAACCCTTATCTATCTACGTATGCAGTTGTATTGCAACAGAAAACCTTACACGGCGGCATCTACGAAGCGTAAGTAGCTTATAGGATTTCAGTTCTTTCACGCACTGTGGGAATTTATCGGTTCTCAGCGGATTACCTAGAAATACGACTAAGAATATATATTTCAAAGTGAATCTGTTCTACTTATATAAGTGTAGGTTCGAACTACAATTCATGGTCTATTCATCTGTGCTTATTGTTCATTTATGGAGGAAACATAACCATTAGGTACCATTTTCAATTCACTATAAAATGGTCCTTCGAGCCACTTCTTTCGCCATTTTATTCCGAAAAAGTACCAAACAAGTATCAAAAAGGACAAAAACTGGTACATTTTTAAGCATGAATAACTAAGTTGATTTGATTTAGATTGTTATAACACGACTTGAAGTAATAAAGAACTCTTGATCCCGTACATTCCTCGCTACAGCCTCATTATTTTTAAAATAAGTAGAAGCGCGATGAAGGCTCGTTAGTGAGTAGACAGCTGAGATAAAAATTAGGTTAACGAACTCAAATGTGAACTGGCCTGGGTTTAATTAAATGTGGAACAAACGAACATTATAACTTTTTATATGTATGATGAATTCCGACCAGAGAATGACTGTAATGTTAGCTGAGTCCCAAGAATTCGCTTATTGCATCAACTCAATTCCGATTAAATTCATAAGAAACTGTTTTAATGTGAAACTTAACTCGTGTTACTTTTCAACATTTACTACTCCTCATTCTAAACAGGAAAAGGCAAAGATTTAGGCCAAGTTCCGTTGAACGATGATAACGTTAGTTGGGCAGCGGACGGGGTCTAAGTTCGCCGTAATAACGTTTGCCTTTATAACCCCGATACTAAAATAATACCGTTTTCAACACACTTGCTCGTAAAGTTGCTATTTTTTCTTTAGTCTTACGCCCGGAATGCGGTTTATTACACAATAGTGCGTTTTACTTTTCATTGCCGCACTAGTGTTTTTCTTATTCCACTTTTTTTTTAATATCCGTAAAGAGGTTGTTACCAAAAGATTTATTATTTTGTAAATAAATAAACTTGTTGTACTTAGTCAAAATCTGATAAGATAAGATTATACTTCATCTAATTATGTATTAAAGCATTTAAAAAATACAATATTTTAAATCATTAATTACCGTAAATTCCTATTAGAAATACATAATTATTTAGTTTAATATATTGTGGCTGAATAGCGCTTTTCTTTGCCTTTGGACTTAACCTGCGCGCCTGCGCGCGCATAGTTATTCAACCAAAGATACGGCGCGCGAAAAAATAAAATAAACCTCGGCGCCATTTTGTGCAAACATTTGTTCGTTTATAATTTGCTGATTTGTGACTGAAAAATGTCGATACCTAATTGTTTTTTTCCTCGCAAGTGTGTTGAAAAACGTCGTATGATACGCGTGCGCTTTGTTCACTACAGTCTTGGCTCTATTCCAGCCCTCGCCTAGCGGCTCGGGCTGTGCAATACCGCCTCGACTGTAATGACCAACTTCGCGCACTTATATCATAATGTACTATTATACTATGTACACACCTGGGGCAATACCCAGCGACTGAGAGTATACGAACATTGATTGTTGTAATTGTTTAAATAGCAATTGTGTTCCAGAGAGAAAATTTTGCGAGCTAGTTACACTTTTTTAGAATCGACCATTTAAATACTCAAGGGTAGCAACGCATCTGGACCGAATTATAATAAGACTCTTACCTCTTACTTATAATATTACAAATTGGATTTTTTTTTTTTTATGGAATTAAGATAGCAAACGAGCATGCAGTACCACCCTTCCCCTGCCGCCCATAACAACTGTGACCGACCTAGAACTAGACTCAAAGGGACTAGGATGGTTAGTCCAGTTAGTAGATGGTGTTAGAATATTAGTTGGTTAGTTTGTTAATAAGTGCGAGGACAGGGTATGTTAGTGATAATTAGTCCTGTTAGTTAATGTTAGTAATAGTCCAGTTAGTTATTGTTAGTATGAGTCTTGTTCCAATTCGGTCACAGATGCGTTGCTACCCCTGAGGTCTGAGATGGTCGCCTCTAAAAAAGTGAAACCGGCTCCACAAACCTTCCTATCCGGAACACAATTGCTCTTAAAAACAATTATTATGACGGTAGGAATGGTACTGAGTACCTTGGCGGGCGGTGGTACTACCCCGGGCGAACTCTAGGCTCTACCACCTCTGAATTAACAAACTTTGCAACTGTTATTTTAACACCTTTTGCTAACTTGACTAACCATCCTTGTCCCTATTTGAGACTCTTTCTAGGTCGCCTTCTAGATCGTTTGCCCCAACGATTTGGGTTTTGTGTTGATATAATCTGTCAGAATGTCATTAATAGTTAAACTACACGTTCGATTCTACCTGTGTTGCTTCAGACCCCATATTTTAAAGTAAACACTGCTTATTAACGCACTGCCACCAGGTAAGGAACGCGTCATAACATCATCGAATGATTTACCTTCTAAATCCGTTCGCATTCACCGGATTTTGGAGGTAAAATTCCTTAACTTAAACTCGCCTGTAACCTGTCACCCGCACGTAATTATTAACTTCACTGTAAGCAACGGAGGTGCATAAATTCCATTAGCTGTATTAGATGACAGCTCAATGGGCAAGTGTATACCATTAAAAACACATTAGGGTTCGCAAATCGCAGTTCATAGGTCATTAAGTTAACCCGTGTATTGTGCTTTACGGCCACTGAACTCTTAGCGAACGAGACAATCACCGGGTTGACAGAAATGCCGAGAAACTATACCTGGGAATGTACATAGTTAAGTTGACATTGATTCCTTTGTCAAGTTTCTTAAACCTGAAACATAGTGCTCGTTATGTGATCCCCGTACCCGTACCCGTAGTTTTTAGTAATCTCTACTTGTCGATGTTGAAGTCGTTATTGTTATAAAAAGTTATTAATTTCTAGCTTCATGTCCTTCAATTTACCTTTAAGTTGATATACTGTTACACAAAATTTTATTTATTCAATAAAAGTAGCCTAATTTATTAGCAAGCGTCGTACATACAAGCAAACTAGTAAGCTAGTAACACAGCTTTCTTCTTATGGTATTCCCGGAGTGTCTACATGAGTTCTTCATGAAAGGTATGAAAAAAGAGTAGTCTTTCAGGTAAACCTCCGGATGTTGTTCGTGTACAGGCACCTTGACCTGATTACCATGTTATAGCCTACATTTTCATCAGCCCTTCTGGCCATAAAAAGGAAGGCCATAAAATCCTGCTTATGGGAAATGTAACATTAAATTTTAACTATCTTGCGAAGTGTGTATTCAGCCAAAGTGGATGTTTTGATGGTTGATTTGATAAAAATAACTGAAACTAGTGTAACAAACAATACCTAAGTAATAATATCTTTTCACGCAAATCCGCTGAACTGTTTTAGATAAATTTTGATATGGAGGTAGTTGAGACCCAAGACTAAGGATAGTTTTTACTCCGATAATACGTTTCCTTGGCTAATGTAACGGATATCATTTTCTTTTTATTTTATGGATTTTATAATTTTCCAACTTCCACGCGAGCGAAAATAAAGTAAATTTTGAATTTCGTTAAGTGAAATGTCAGTTTCTTAGACGAAACAAATGATTTGACGTTGACTGATAACTGAAAGTTGTGCCCAGAAACGGTCGTGTTCATAAGTAGGTTCATTATTATGTATCCAGCTTTATTTGTATGTTTAAATAGCTCTTAATACATTTAAGTACAATTAACTTCGCCGTATTTTCACGAACCTGAGACAACAAAAGACCACCATTTTCCTCATTTTCCGACAGAACAAACGCGGAGATTTATATCAACCTGGTTTAAGACCCCTTTACACTGTCCATGTACTTCATATAGTGCAACTGTTTTCTTTATTTTTAATTTGTATACCTACAGACAGAAAAACAGGCTGCTGTTTTGTGTGAAGAAAACTATAGTTTATCGTTAAGTAAATATAGTAAACATACTTGAGTGCTGTGGAACGCTCGGTTGCAACGAAGTTACATTGTTGCACTTTATTATTGTCACCTGTCTGGCGTCATTATTTTTATCTTCAATGCCACTAACACGATGTATTTTTGATGTATATTAACTGACATACCTCACTTTACAGCCAACCAGCTGACACAAATGTGCAGGCGTGTGACGGTAAAACCTTACCTACACATCTTTTGTTCTTACCTCAATCCGTACTGTGTGGCAAAAAACTTTGTTGCAAAAGCGATCAAGTAGGTCAGGTTCCATGCCACTGAGTGATTTTAAGTGTAAATATTTAGTCAATAAAAGCTGTTCAATATTGAATTATTTTTTAAGGCATCTTACACAAATTCCAGATTTCCGCTCTATGATTAAGGTTAATTGTAGATTGACAACGAGAATTTTAATTGCCTTAAATATATTTTGTTTACAAGCTAGATTTAACTGTGAGCATTTTATAATATATATTTTTTTAGCGGGAAGAGGCAATTCGATATTCTCTGCGTCAACCGACCGCAGCCGCTTTTGCTTCACTATAGTTATCCTACTAATCCTACTATCCTACTTCCTACTATCCTACTAATATTATAAATGCGAAAGTTTGTAAGGATGTATGTGAGTGAGTGAGTGAGTGTGTGTGTTTGTTGCTGTTTCACGCAAAAACTACTGAACGGATTTTCATGAAATTTGCAGTAATATAGCTTAGACATCGGAATAACATAATTTGTTAAAATTTATAGAGCTTTTTGAAAGGACTGGTTTCCCGAAGCGAAGCGAGGGCGGATTTACTAGTATTATATAGATTAGTTTATCAAACTAGCATAACCGGTGTACGAGGGTCTTAATTCAAAGCGAGATTTAACTTGACGTCTTGTTAAGGCAAGTTTTCCGGCGCATAATTTATGTTAGTGGCCGAATTAACATATCGCGTCCGCCGGAAGCCGACTGGCCCTTAGTATACTCGCCATTTATATGTGAAATGAATTCATACATAAATTTACCTAATAGCTCATTCACAATTTCATCCCAGCCTTTCAGCCATACAGAATATATTTTAACTAGGTTATCTTCAAACTAAGGTACTGAGACCGTTTGTATGTGCACGTTGGCGTTACATACGAGTACTTACGCAGATTAAATTGCACACAACGTTTTAAGTTGGAGGTCTGAGGACGAAATTGTTCGTTTGTGTGCGTAACATCATACGTACGTACATATTGCGGACACAATCAAGCGTTGACCATATTCGCATTTCAGTTTATTTAAAACCTTAAAGTCTCTCTCTTTTGTTATTTCGACGCCCCATTAACACCTCGCTGGCAAGTTTGAGATTTCTTACTTAAACTTCTTTACTTTTAACCATATTGCGGAGTGTTAAATACTGACCTGAAATTTACGCAATCATTCCATTGTAATTGTAGCATTGTAGCACAAACAATTTTTGTTGACACAATTAATATGCAGCAGATTTACCTCAAAAATAAATACATATACGAAATAAATCCTGTCGTACACTCAGAGCTTTCCGCAAACGTGACACCTGCAGCAGTCCCGTAGCTGTCCCGTCAGTGTCCCGTAGCGCCAGTGCTTACCGCGTCACGGTGACAGCGCCGCGTCACGTGTACATGACGTCAATAAAAACGCGACGCGACGTAAATCCCGGCAATATACAGAGATCAATCCGTCACTAGCAATAATCCGGCGCGTGTATTATGTGTCGCGTGACACACGGACATGTGTATTACACGGATGGAATTATGGGGCGTGTTAATGGTTTTTTAGTCGTTTTTGGATACACATGGTATGGAAATTTGTGGTCCATGAGAACAGAGGTCAATAAGTGATCTAAGGTGTGACTCTTCAGTCGGTTCACAGACTTGTGATGTGGATATCTATTGGAGTTGAACTGAAACTATTTTTGTTTTATATATTGTTTTCGATGTTTATAAGTATCTATGAATATTGTTATTTAAACTTCGTTTATACAATGTTATGGAGTTAAAACATTAACGCTTTTTGAACACATAAATTATTGTAGTAAGTAATTTATGAATTCATAAATTACCATGCCATAAAATAAAACTGCCTTATATAGTCTATTCTTAATCAAAACACAAATTATTCTGACACAACCAGAATACAAATAGAGTAAACTAAGACGTGTTCCTGCCACACATAACATGTTACGTTCGAGTTCGCTGACCGAAAACATCCTTCACGATGTAAAGGGGTCTTTACAGCCCCCATCATTACCCAATTAACGATTACGTTCACCTGTAAACTGTAACCTGTTAATAACTAATTTAAACTTTAATTATAGCCATTAGCGGACCCCTGTGGGTACTCTAGTAACAAAGTATCGATTAACCACCCACCGAGCACTTGTAAATGTTCGCGATATTAACTTGCACCGGTGAAGAGTAAATTAGTGTGACGTCAAACGGAAATTGAGTTTGTCAATATCATTCAGTCACTTGTCAAAGAGGTTTCAATTCACATTCATAATTATTCATTTCACGTGAAGGTATTATGATATTGTCCAGGTATGTTACCGTATGTTACTGAATTTTTGTGTGTTAGTATCTGGATAGTTCAGATTCAGAACTGGAGCAGTTGGCGCAGTTTTCGAAATTTAATAAAAGGTTAGCCAAATAATTTGAGACATCAAAGCGAAGAAAACTGCCGTTTGACGAGCATTTACTAAACGTATATATTTTTTTTAAATCCGTTGGTTTAAATATGTATAAAATTAATCGCAGAACGACATATATCAGATCCGCTAGTATAACGTAGAATAGTTAAACCGTTTCTAAGATTAACTAAATAAAGAACAAACAAAGAAACAAAATGATAGAAAAATATTTTTGTTGGATCTACTTATTGTGTTAATAAATACCTACAACATCTTTTGGAATGAGTTCTTTCGAGACATCTTTCTTAAAGTTGAATTTACCAATTTGAATCACTTGTATGTATTCGTTTACAACTTCTAAAGCAGGGTGATATATCCATATCCATTCGACATGATTTTTGTTTTGTCTTAAGATGAAGCTCTACCGAGTATTAAAGAAGAAAGAAACCTTTATTTCGTCACTGAAAACAACTGAACAATTTGAAAAAAAGACAAACAAACATACAAACATCGCGCACTTTATAATATATTTTAAGCGACAAAAAGGTTTCTTACTCAGTATTATGTCCAATATCAATTAAGACACCTGAATACTGGTTTTCAGTGCAGATCTTATTTCCACGAAGTTCGAATAGGTGACTTCCTTAATAATATAAACGCTTTTACCACACATTTTACAACGAACAACCTGAAGTCTCGAGCAAACAGACAGTATGTCACGAAAAATATACGATGGCGCAGCAGATATTATTTCTTTTATTACCCTTTTATTCCGGCATTGATAGCAATCATGGAGACAAATGAGGACGTCGGGGCCTTATATTGCTCAAAGGGGACGCGATAACAATTGTTTCACATCGATGAAATGATCAAAGCGCCGGCTGGTGTGCAAGACGTCTTGACAATTGACAAATTACTTATTTATATCGCGACACTTCGAAGTACAAAACAATACCTCGGCGTTAGCGTGTTGGTCTTAATGCGATTTTAAAAATAAAGATTCTGAAAGATGTCTCATTTTCTAGATAAGCAGCACATCTGCGATTGAAATATTTACTAACAATTGCTAATTGGATTATTACTACAAAACAGAATTAAATATCACTAAATAATCCCTACACAAGTCCTCACACTTATTGACAAACTCACCAACTAATGTTCTAACACCATCTACTAACTAGATTAACCATCCTAGTCCCTAATTTGAGTCTTTTTCTAGATCGGTCACGGTTGTCATGAGCGCAAAAAAGCTATGGTGGGGATTTTCACAAAATCATACATTATTCTTCATAAAATATTAAGTGTATTGAATATTGAATTTTCTTTCTTTCACTCTCACATTAATAGTTACTGTCATGCCATCGAATCGGAACCAAAAGTGAAGTTTTCAGGTGCGTTCGTGTTCAAATGTTTTGAATTCCGAAAGTCTAGGCAAAACGGCAAACTTGCTGCAATATAATCATACAAAGGCAGTAAATTGAAAATTCCTTTTGTTAAAAAATAATATCATCCTGTTACAGCAAGGACGGAATAAAGAAAAAGGCTTCGGATTGCTCTAAGAAAGTAATTTGCAAGTCTCCGCGGACGGAGAATCGTAAACAAAACTAGTTAAGCCATAATTTGTGCCGAGTGCTTCTCTGTTGTGTTCTTGTGATAATTTGCAAGCTGAGTTTGCAACTTAAAAGCTTCAAGGGAACCGCGCTGCGTTTCATATTACATAATGCAACCGTAATTGAGAATGTTTTCTCATTAGTTTTCGTTTGTCACAAAGTGTCTAAAACAATTTAGGGTTCTTGCATATATTTCCATTGTTGCATAGTGGATGCAGACTTGACACCTGTAACCGCTATTAAAATGGAAAGTGTGGTTAAAGTGTGACTTTCTTTCGTCAAACTTATTGTCAGCTAGTTTTTGCTTTGGCTCTGGCGTTGAAGTCGGAAAATGACAAATTAGCGTCCCTTTGAGTTATTAAGGGAGTTACCAAGGGACAATATTTCAAACTACTTATATCACGTATTGTATCCAGAAAGGTTCATAAGAACCACGTTAAAAATTCTTAAATATCCCATAAAAGTTCTTAAAATGAAAAATGAAAATGAAATGATTTATTTCGAACTTGGTTTTTACAAACACTTTTCGAATGTCACTCTACGCCATCGCTTCCACAAATCCTTAATTTTGGTACATACTTCTTATTTAAAGAACAAGCTATAAGTGAGAAGTGTCTACTACTAAACACATTATTGAAGAATATATATTACACCTACTAAGAATAAACTGAATGAAAGATGAGAAAATAGCAAGCGCTTCACGGAAAAAGCAAAAGAAAGCGCTCACTTCACTCAGCAAAAAATATGCTCACGTCTACTCCACTATATTTAACTTTAACACAAATGTCCCAAAATAAATTGGACATTCACAAAAACAGCCCAAACCAAACTCCGCAAAGATGCAGTAGCGGTATATTTGGATTTAAGTTGAATTTTTCAGTGGAAGGTTTTCGTTCTAAAAGAAAATAGTGTCGTTAAAATTCTGTCCGTGTGCATAATTTCAAATTTACACAACTCTATAACTGTTCAAGCCCCTTGTAAGCTAGGGTTTGCACACCAAAGTTAAATGAGATATTAACTTAGGTTTGTTTCTTTGCAGAAGAAAGCTGGAATTCCTTTTCTTTACTCGATTGTAGGTTAGTATTTAGTGTTAGTCCTTTTGTCATTTGGATTCCAGTATTTTCCGTCTTTTCATTTTCCCGTCAACATTTTAGAACTGTCAGTAGTATTGTGGCGAAGAATCTTAGTATGAACGTTGGTTTTCCACTGGATGCCGACATTCGAATTAAGCTTGCACCCATAATCTTCAAAGCTTTTTGCTTTATAGAAATTTGTTGTTTAAGTATATAAGTACGAGTAACAATTTTGAAAAAAGAAAGAAACAAATTTATTTTCATCTGCTTTGATAAAGAAACGTATCACGGAAAAACCGCCACATGTGCGAAAGTAATGTCCTCAAAGGCGTGTGAAGTGTACCGATTTGCAGTGGCATTTTTAGAAAATATCTGTGCCCAGCAAAGGAAAAGCTGTGTAGCGAAGTTGCAATTAAGTAAATATTTATTCAGTAAAAACACGTTAAAATGTTCGGCTAGTCGCAACCCTACTGCAGTATAACTTATGCTTCTAATATGACATAAAGAAAAACTAGCTCCCATCGGAATTACAGAATTATTGCAATTTAAACACGGTCTAGTCTAGACGTACTAAATTCGCAGTCAAATTTTGTGGATGAGCTTATATAGTCATAAATGTTTTACAGAATAACTAAGATGATGTTTGTATTCTTTTGAGTGAGAGTTCCTAAATGAGATCCATGGTGGATTATGGCTAAAAGACATGGCATTCACGCATTAGAACATCGTGACCGAACAAGTAAGAACGTCTTATCGCAGATGGCGTTTTAGCTAAGTACCCAGAACTAAACCATAGAGTCTTCTTGACTTACATTTGCTACTTTAGTCATTATTGAACTTTAAGGAATAAATCAATAGGTAATATTATGAAATTATGTCAGTTCTCTAGTAGCCAGCAGTTCAGCACTTAACAGGTATTTAGTTTAAATTAAAATGAACATTTCTCTGAACTACAAACCTGCTCTACAATTGAAATTAGATCGTTACCAATTATTTTGATTATATTATTTGAGCCGGTTACACTTTTTAGAGGCAACCATCTCACTCCTCAGGGGTAGCAACGCATCTGTGACCGAATTAGGACGAGACTCATTGAGTCTAGTTCTGGATCGGTCACAGTTGTCATGGGCGGCAGCGGAATGTGGTGCTGCATGTTCATTTGCTATCTTAATTCCATAAAAAAAATGTCAAGACGTTAGTTTTCATTGACACCATGTTATTATACATATTTAATTTGTTACGCACATAAATTCCAATTCTGCGCTCTCATCTCCGAGGGAACTTTCTAACCTAAATAACACTCGTGCCTACATTATAACTAAAAAGAGTTATAAAGTTTACTCTTCTCGTAAATATTAATTAAAAGCGTTTTCTGATAAGACGTATTCGTAGAATTTGCTGTTGAAAATTTTTTTGAGACAACATTTCCTATTATTGGTTTCAATCAAATTGGTTTCAGACAATCCTCCATTAACCTGCACTGATACAAATCAGTGATTTACCTCAACCCATTAATGATCTACTTCTGGACGAGGATTTCCCCTTATATCTGAGACCTAGAATATAGTCTACCACGTAGCTCCAGTGCGGATCGACGCAAACTGCCGGGCTATGAGCGCTTTCTTCTTCAATGTGGTGTTCACGGCTAATAATCCCGATAAAATTCCGGATTCTGCAATGAGCTGTAGGTACAGTCAAAAACATACCTATAAATTCTCACCTTTTTAAAAATATCAAAAAAAAATCAATAGTACCCACAAACCGTGGCATTATTGGACAGTAAATAATAACAAGAGCCACTCACACTGAACGCCATTAATCACAAGATCCGACAGTCCGCTTCGATGTGTTCCCGGCGCGTTACACCGGGTAAGGCGGGACTTTACGGGAATTCGGGGGTTAAAGAATAATAATTACGGCTTTGATTCGTTTGTTCAGACTGAATGGATGTCGTGTGGTTATTTTCATATGGAATTGTGGAAATGAACTAGCATGCAGCATCATTTTTTCATTGTCGCCCATGACAACTGTTACCGACACAGAACGAGACTAAAATAGAGATTAGGATAATATGTACTTATATCCAATTAGCGATATTGATTAAAATTGCTAATTATATTGATTTAATTTTAACAGCTCACGTACTATTAGCCGTAAATAACGTACTTTTTAATGGAATTTAGGTAACAAAAGAGTATGCAGCACCGCCCTTACGTTGCCGGCTATGACGACTGTGACCGACCTAGAAAAATATTCAAAGAACAACTAGGTTGGTGAGCCCAGTTAGCATACGGTGTATGTTTCTTGAATTTACATAAAAATCATATTCGGAGAGTATAAGTTCATAGCATCTCCAAGTTTCACACGTCACAGCCAGTTTTATTAGGTAAAGAGTAAAGTTGGCAAGACATGCTGCAACAGAGGCTTTGGTTCTCGCGAAGAAAAATCAGGTCATGCGTCCGACACTGATTTACTGCCGGAACAAGATTCCAATGAAACATTTTAAGTATATTTGAAATTTCAATTCAGTGATTCGCCGTCGCAGTATTTTAGGAAATTTATTTTTCGTTCTAATTTTTAAACAAAACTGTACCAAAAGACGAGAGGTGGATGTTTGAAACGTAAAAGTCGACTGTGCAATAAAATAAGAAAGGTTGGTAGCCAATTTAAAAGCAGTGTAAATTATAAATAGTCATGATTTTTAAATAATAGAAACTAATAGACGATAAACTTTATTAATTTTCTCTTAATATTACAATCTTACGTTTATATTTTGGTCGATATTAAAAAACACATATTAATTCAATAATAGTTACATTACAGGTGCATTTTATCACTCAACAAACTTGAAATTAGTTGACGTTTTTCTTTTCAATGAGACAACTGGTCATTTAAAATTTCGATTACCGTCATGTCTTTAGATACTACTTTAGATACCCACCAAATCATATAATTTAAAAAAATCAACTGACGTCACAAAGTTATCAAAATATGCCTATTCATTTTGGTGTATAGAGTGCCATATAAACATACATACACGGAGCTTTAAAACACATTGCCTTCTCCGCAACGGGCATTAGTTAAAAACACGCAAATGGACAAACAGAGCGGTTGATATCCACAAGATTTCCATGTCACAGCGACGTCGGACAGACGTCACAAGGAAATAAAGCGGATTTGGGACATCCGCGTTATGACGAGGGTAGCCATTCGGGGCTTTGGACATTTAAATGGACATTCGCAAAACATTTGTAAAGAGTTTTGAAACGCGGTAGATGTATGCATCATCTTTTCTGTGACGGACCAGTGCGGTCCTTCGGAAACTGCCACAATCAAAATATTATGTAGGTATACTTATCATTACTGAATGAAAAGGATCGGGCTTCTTTCCCAAGACGCTAAAATGCTCATTTATATTTTTATGGGATTATAGTAGCGAACGAGCATTCAGCACCACCCCTCCACTGCCGCCCATGACAACTTTGACCGACTAGAACAGGACTGAATAAAATTAAACTAGGATGGTTAGCCCCGTAAACAGACATTGGTAAGTGAGTTTTTTTAGTAAATATTAGGACTGGGATAGATACTGTTATTGATATTATTGTCTACAAAAGATTTAGAACTGATTATTGTATAGAGAGGTTGATAATAATTATTGTACTCATTAAAGTAAATAAGTACTATATATTAAGTGGGTACCAAGACGTACCAAGGAAGCATAAATCAAGAAGGGAGCACCAGAAAACCACAACATCGTTGAACTGTGAATGATTCATTCAGCCCGTCCGCGCACTAAATCAGCAGCCACGTGCGTGGTACGAACAGACCGACCTACGCGTGTATATACATAGTTATCGCTGATAGCCTAGTAGAATCATTTTTCAAGTGAAAGCTTGCGGATTGGATTTAGGGACTCTCTACTTGACCAATATTTAATTTTGTTAATATGTTTATTGGGATCAAGAACAGAATTTTAAACCACGACTCTTCGAACCACAGGCCTGTATGTTAGATAACCATTGCACATATATGTCGTCAAATAGTATTAGTTCAGTAACACCAGCACCAATATGCAAAAAAATATTTTATTTTATTAATACCACATAGCGTGACGTCAAAGTAGTCTCACGTGAAACGTGACAGGTGTAGCAGAACCGGCTGTCCCGCTCAACTATACAAATATTCTACGAACTAACTAATCTGAACGAAAAAGTGGACAATTCCGAATCATATTCATAGCACAGGGTTCTGGATTCGCTACTTTCTAATAATACAAATATAATGTATATCTTCGATTAGGTAAGTTCACTTTAGTGTGTGAATTTAGTCACTGGGACGGTAAAGTTTTTCATGTAAAATGTTCAAAGTTTCAGCTTCGTTAAATAGATCGTCCGTCTTATGTAAGTAGGTATTAACTTGTAAAATCTTGGTGGTATATTTACACCGATATTTTGACCTAACGACATGGGTCACGTCTAAACTAAGAAGCTCTTGAAAAGGTTAGTAATGATAGACATTTCACATTAATATTAGACTATCTTTAATAACAACTATTTAAATCCTTAACCCTACATAACATTCCATGTCGAGGCGCGAAGCAAGGTCCACTAGTTAATCTATAAGGTTTCGGCACATAACCCCGAAAACAAAATAATATATAGTTTCCCCACATAACCCCGAAAACAAAATAATAATATATAGTTTTGAATGGTATAGCAGGCAGCACAGAAAAAGCAAAAATGTTTCAATGCAATCGCAGGCACGGCCCGACGTTAAATGAAAAACCGCGTCGGATACGTCCCGGATATGATATCCGATGCGCGGAGTATCCGCAGCGCAGTGTTAACAAATTGTTCCGAGCAGACTTCGATTTGTTCGTTTCAATTTTCTCTCCGATCTTGTTGCAATGTTTGTGCAGGTGATAACTAGAAAAAGCTAGAGGTACCTATATAGATTTTAGTTATTTTTACGGACAAGTTTAGTGTAGTTACCAGGTCAGCTAGTATTTAATAATTAAAAATGATAAATAGGTATTTAGATTTCTTAGTTCCATAGATTTCCTCACGATGCCGCGATGTGAGATGCTGAAGCGTGTGAAATTTTTAATACGCACATTTTAAAAAAATCAACTCGAAATTTCTCAAAAAGGCAAGTAAGTATTTTATTTGACGTAATTGCAATGTTCACACGATAATATCGTGCGTCAGTTGTGAATAACTATTATTTATGACATGTATATCAATTGAATATTTTATAAATGTTTTAGTGTCGCAGTTGCCCAAAATTATTAGCCCACTGAGTAGTTCCATCGCAATTGCCGAATAGTTCTTTTCATTAACATTTAATTAAAATTAAATGTACTTTTCTGTGCAAGACCGAATCAAATAAAATCAAATTAAATTCTTTATTACAGAAAACGGGTACAATAAGATATGTATTGTACAGAATAGATAAAAAACGTCTCATGAGGCGATCATCAACGCCAGAACAGATTTTTTATTATGTAAAGCCGATGAATAAATTTTATGCCAATAAATCTGTTGTATGCCAAAAATCATTTTGCAAAAGAACTGATAAGTCTACAAATTGCTGGACCGATTTCTACCAAACATAGCCGAAAACCCCCTCAAATAAATCGCACTCAATCAGTTCATTCATTCAAGAGCTACGGTGACACAGATATACATACTGACAGATCAAATTTATAACACCCCTATTTTAGATCGACAGTTTAAAAAATTACCAGGTCATATCTGCTTCAAAAAATTCACTATTTTGTATAAATTTGAATGTTAAATTTGTGTAGAATCTGTATCGTTAGAAGAAGTGCGGTTAGCAAAATTTCTGGCGCTCGTTCAACGCGATCCCGTGATAAGTTCAGTTTATGCCGTAGCTCTGTGTCCGCATCGTGGTGGTCGCCAGGTCACTTGCTAAGAGAATTCGGTTCCAATTGTGATTTATTCATTACTGATAACTGTCTTCGCTTAGGAAACCTTCGCCTGTAGCCACACTTAAAAATGTATCAGGGTTTGGTTCTCTTCAAAGAAAATAAAGTTTTACATTTTGAGAGGAAGGTTGAAAATGGCTTTTCTAAATTGAAGCTCTTAATTTATTCTAGGAAGATTTATGATTCCTATAGCGGCAGATACTTTACGGTATGTCCTGACCTTACATAATACTTAACTATATAAAAATGAAATATTACATAAAATATTTTTAATTTTAAATAAATAAAAATGACACAGAGAGCGAGTAACTACCTTCTAAATAAATTTTACAATAGGAAGTTAATAAATTAAACCTGTTAAAATATTTCATACTAAAGGTAATTGCAGTGACCTAAAATTGAATGGGTGACCGCTAGTGACATTTCTTGAGCGTTTCCGTGCTTCAGGGGGCACGTAAAGCCGTCGGTCCTGGTTCTTACCGATAGATAACAGTGTTAAAGTCTTCGGGTGGCATGAAAACTTTCGACACTGAGTTGGCCACTAACCCCTCCACCAATCCGCACTGGAGCAGCGTGGTGGAGTATGTTGTAGGCCTCCTCAATAATGACGAGAGACCCGTGCTCAGTAGTGGGCCATTAATGGGTTGTAGCCAACATTTTTGCTTTAAGTAACTCTCAGTAAATACTCCATACAACTAATAAATAAAGTCAACCACTATTTTTTAGCATTTCACTCGAGCATAGAGCCTTGCGGAACTATTGCGGAATTGATGCCTAAAAGCTTCATAACTTACTTTATCGTTTGTGCGCGGACTGCAAAATAGCTTTCATTTCTCTCTCCTAACAGTAACAGGACAAAAGATACAAAGCTTGAAAAATCCTTATTAGAAGCGATATGTAAACAAATAAGCGTTCGGGACGTGAATACGACTCGAAGCATGGCAAACCGTCCGAGGGAGTAGTTTATTTATCTTACAGTCTTATTAAAAGTTTTATGAGTAGCAACGGACTGCATGAAAAGATATTTGCAGCATCTGAATACGAATAATGCGACTTGGGAGTCGTACAGTTTGATGTAAAACGTGATATACCTAATTAATACAGTAGCTTAGCTCTGTACACAAGAGAGATCTATTCAAATGAAATCATATATATGTGTGGAGAAGATAGCAAAGGATACCAAATGAGAATTATGCGTTGTGGTCGGATGCATCAGCATGAGAGCCACAATACGGATTTCGTATCTACGGATTAGATTTTTAACTTTTTATTGAAGCTATATTGGCGTCCAGCGCCGTCTTTTGTATGTTGGGACCCCTTGGGATACAGAAATTTTGGGCCTTGTTGTAGAGTACATGTACAAAGCTTTGATGATCTAAAGTCTAGATTGAGCGTCGCCCTACAATGAAAACAAAAAAAAACAAGGCAACAATATCAAGCATGTGTTCCGTGCAGGCGATGTTTTACACGTTCGTCTATTGTCTATGTGTGCGTAATCAATGACAATCATATAAAAATTGTAGCTAACAGTTAGCCACAATTTTTTGACACGTTTGCGCGGATTCGATGTTCCATCTAGACATTAGATCATCAAAGGCACAAAGGTAACAAACAGCCATTGGGTTCACTATCCTATAGCAAAAATCATGGAAATAAAAATCTTAAATATCCATATTCAGAATAGGTTTATATTTTATCTTAAACTGGGGACGCCCTGAAGTCGAAGTTTTCCTTTATGGTAGGACCTGTTGTGGCCATTTTTAATACCTTTTTATTGGTTTTATAGAGATATTAATGTAAGTAGGTACATAAAGGAAACTTTCATCGTTACTTTCACCAACTTCAAGAAGTCAACATCACGGGTCGATGACAATGAAATGTTATGATAATCATGGCCGAATACCACGCTCGGAATTGTCTCAAGACAAGGGATAGGTATCATCAACGGTTAACGACAAAGCGACTTCATTTATCCTACTACTTACTATACTACTAATATTATACCTAAATGCGAAAGTTTGTAAGGATGTATGTGAGTGTGTGAGTGGGTTTGTGACTCTTTCACGCGAAAACTACTGAACGGAATTTCATGAAACTTTGCAGTAATATAGCTTTAGACATCGGAATAACATATTTCTTAATTTTTGAAGGGACTGTCCCCGAAGCGAAGCGAGGGTGGGTTTACTAGTAGCTCTATATTTTAACTTCGGTTAGCTTTATAAAAGGGTGTTTTAGTTTTTCAAACTATTAATTTATGTGACTCAATAAACGAACCTAAAACATACACAAACCCTTTCAATATACTAGTTTAAATTTGGAACTACTATGTTGGACGTCAAATATTTAGCCGAATATCGGAAACGGGATGTATTTCCGAAAGGAAATTTTTCGTTTTAACCAAAACATTCAATGACTCGAATCGTTTTTATTTTGGCTTTCAGTTTTTAGATGTCGTTTTTATATTTCTAACAAACTACTATTCAGCACCGAGGCAATTTTGGTCCAAATAGTCTGCTTTTGATGGACCAGAAAGGATTATCCTGCTCTAGCAATTTTATTCGAACCTGGTTCATTTCATGGACTGTACGGAATTCTATGAACGGTGTTTCATCACTATATTGCCGAAATGTCACCCAGATAAAACAGGATTTTTCTTTCTAATAGTACTTTAGGGTTGTTACATAATAAAATGTTTACAAATCATTTTGAATTGATTGTGAATGCCTCACCTGATCTATTTCATAACCATTGCATTGACCAGTACCTAAAAAAATCTTCAATTAAGGTTTTAAAACTCTAAATTGTTAAATTGAACATACGGACAGGATTTATTAATGCTAATAATAATGTGTCAGAAAAAAATACAGATAATCATGTCTGTCTTGGTCAATTTGTTTTTCTACCTACCGTACATTTTTATTTACTTATATCTAATTATAAAATGAAAACTGAAAACATTATTATATTCACGTAATCGTAATAAACAAAAACATTGTCTTTAACTGTGAATATTTTTAGTGAGATAAGTGAATTTTTTTTTTTTATGGAATTAAGATAGCAAACGAGCATGCAGTACCACCCTTCCCCTGCCGCCCATAACAACTGTGACCGGCCTAGAACTAAACTCAAAGGGACTAGGATGGTTAGTCCAGTTAGTAGATGGTGTTAGAATATTAGTTGGTTAGTTTGTTAATAAGTGCGAGGACAGGGTATGTTAGTGATAATTAGTCCTGTTAGTTAATGTTAGTAATAGTCCAGTTAGTTATTGTTAGTATGAGTCTTGTTCCAATTCGGTCACAGATGCGTTGCTACCCCTGAGGTCTGAGATGGTCGCCTCTAAAAAAGTGAAACCGGCTCCACAAACCTTCCTATCCGGAACACAATTGCTCTTAAAAACAATTATTATGACGGTAGGAATGGTACTGAGTACCTTGGCGGGCGGTGGTACTACCCCGGGCGAACTCTAGGCTCTACCACCTAAAGTCAAACAATAAAAAAGTGAGGTGCGACAACCCTAAACTGGATTGAACAGGCTCGAGGCACAATGGGCGCAGTGAGTGCGCTGAGCAAACAGTCGCTAAGTGGGCCGCGTACTAGCATTCTTAATTAACTGTTTTTAACCGGAGTTTAAAAACAGGAGTTTACCCAATGAATGGCTTAATTCAGGGATGTCCCAGTTTTAACCCTTTTTTAAACGATCACAATCTGGGCTTTGGATAGCGCGCTTTAGGGTTGCGAATTGAATTTTTATTTGTGTGCTCTACTGACTCAGAATTTAGTAATAAAAGGAAAATGTATCAGTGATTGTGCGAGGGGTTATGGATATTACACGCTTTAGCATTGTTTAACTCGCCGAAGTTTTACAGATGCGTTGCAGATGTTTGATACCCTGCCAGCTGCTAACAAAATGATCTCTTGAGAGAGTATCTACTGATCTACGAGAGAAATGCACGGCACGGCCATTACGTACTTTATTTTGGGGTCGCAAACGTATCTGTGACGATTTAAATTTACTGATAATGTGTGACCGTGACTATTTACTATCAGGTTGCGTTTGCAGGTTTATCGAATTTTAATAAAAAAAACTTCTTATTATGCACAAAATGTAGACATCAGAATGACCATTTTCATTCATTCCGTTCACATTAAACCATTCAAATTCACCAAAAGCAACCAAATCCAATTTAAATTTAAAATAGCTGAACGGAAACCGCTCGTGTATTCGAACCTTTCACTTCGATATTCAACATTAGAATCTAAATTCAAAACTGTTTCATTCGTGAATGCAGTGAAATGCTAAACACAACGACCTCTGTATGTATCCGCAAAACCGAGTTGAACTATTGCGCATAGATAAAATTCGGACACTGGTCGAGAAGGGACGCCATCATCTAAATATGTTATTTGCAGGACCGCAGCACATTTCATGTCTCTGCATGTATGCAAAAGTTTGTTGAGTTACTAACATAGCATATCGAAATAGATCTTTCGGAACACAAATGGTAGTATGTTAGTCAAGAGTGAATAGATGTTTTCTAACTTTTGTTTACCATATTAGAGCAGTGGAATCATTGTTTAGGAATAACTTTTAATTTTGGAATCGAGATAAAAATCGAGCACCACCCTTCCACTACCGCCCAAGACAACAGCTGTCACTGAACCAAAAGAAGACTTTTTCTGTAACAGTATTTACAGTGTCTTTCTGCACTTATATCACTTACTTGATTCGCGTTACTAGAATAACTTATAGATACTTACTTAATAACAACACGTAACTTAATGCAACCATGCCGGACTACCGTATGTGGTTTGCTTCCCAGCGAAGTGGATATTTAAATCTAGTTTCAGTGTTAGGTATAATATTTGTATGGCATTCTTGGCATTCGCAAAGCTATGAGCGTGTAGCGTTATTATTATTAAAATCATAAAACTGTGATAGTATTTCTGTAGTTAGGAGAAGAGACAAATAGTTGCGCGTAACGTAGTATTGGGCTATTCTTATTTCCGATTCAAATTTAAAAACAGCGATTCTGTGACTCGCTGCCCCGCTGCCCCACCGACTGCCCCGCAGGCTGCCCCGCCGGCCCGCCGCGGCCCGGTGCCGGGCCGTAGTGAAATCGTTTCAAGAACGATTTCCAATGACAACTCCGTTTTGGGTAATGGACGGCGCAAGTTAGAGCAAGGCGCGGGGGAATTTCAGGCATTTTGGATCTGTTATCAATTATACCTATTTGGCTTTAATTTCATGGCCCACAATAAGGTTCGACTCATTTAAAAAGTAAAGAGTTCTACAGAGGAGGTCAAATTGGTGTCCGAAGTTTCGATGTAGCCTTAAGGCCTTCGACATGAGTTAACGATTTCAAAACTTAAGAGGTCTACTAGATCAGATTGGTGTCCGAAGCTTTAATATTGCCTTAAGGCCTTCGACATGAGTCAACGAGTGAGTACGAGTAGTCACTTAACTAATTATTATCGACTGCGGCCGCGGTTACCTCTAAGTAGGTCAATAATCACTTATGATCGATGGCAGCCACCGGGTCATATTTGTCATATTCACGAGCACTGACTAGGAATCAAACCCTCTTATTTTATAGACAGGATCACTCCGGATCGTCAAAAACGCTGTCGCTTACAATTTAAAACATCACATTATACATTCAAATGCCTAAATGGAAAAAGATGTTATTCCTACTGAATTTATGCTACTTTTGACCGAATCGCTGTTTAGTAATGCGATACAGAAAGACATTGAAATTCCTTTACAGCAAGAACAGCGTTGCTTTGAACCCCGGGTGAGGCCAATATCGGATATTTTATTCTGCGGGTATTCCATTCAATGTTTTAAGTAAATATACTGTTGTAACGTTTCGTGAATTTCAAAGATCGCATGCAAATACGCGAAGTTTGTTTTCAATGACCGAATAACAGAATCCTTGCTGTAGGGTTTTGAACAATATTGCTTGTGATATGCAGAAATTCTTTCATCGGCTGAAATTGTTGTATCTACAAATAAATATCTTCGTATTTTTAACGAAATCGATCAGTTGATTAACGTGTCACATAAATGAATAAAGTAAATTTAATATACCTGCACTAGGATTCCTCCCTGCCTCACCTGTCTCATGGCTGACACGGACAATAAGAAGGTAACACACCACTAAAACCTATAATTGTTATCTCTACTTGTCGAAGTTGAAGTCGGTTATTTTTTTAAGTTATTTTGCTTAATTACATCCGAGTCGCATCTCATGTACTTTTCTTAACACTGTCTCTGGAAAAATATCTCAAGCTGACGTTCGCAGGCACAATCGCTGGTATAATTAGAGGTTGTAATTCTGGTGTTATTAAGCGGCGGCGAGGGTTTAGCCTGACCTCTAGCGGCGTTAATTATGCAACGTTTGCTTAGGCAGTGCGACGGAATGTCAATGTTTGTTGTATAAAAAGTTATGTTTCTACCCGGGGAGTACTCCCCGTACAGTTGTACACTGTACCTGAATACCACTACATGGGGTTTTACTCGTGGTCCTGTTAGTGATTCCTAGCCTGTGGTCTGGACCCCTGGGGGTCCACGAGTGCGTATGGGGGTCGGTCGTCTTATTAGTGGTCATTTAAATTAATAACTAACGTAACGTATTTTCGGGTGCGCGTTGTCTGTCAGTTAGTAACGGAAGACTTTTGATGGATATGAAATAGCTGTAGTCTGTAGTCTATACCAAAGCGTGATTGTAGGACCAAACAGTTAATATTAAAAGAGTTACATGGTAAGTGTGATCTAAACACGCGGGAGCGTTTCAAGACAAGTTCTAAGTTAACTGGCTATTTGCACTGCACTAACTGCATTTTTATAACTTTTTCATATCTCAAAAACTATTCCACGTCCACGAGTTAATTAATTTTACCGAAGAGAAGCGAGTTTACCAACAGGAATGGAACAGGAAATTCATTATGGAAACAATATCGAAAAAGTTTACTGATACACTTTGAAACTCGTACCGAAATCCCGCAGTGGAAAGGTTTCCGTGATTCACATTCCCGTGTGATTGCTCCCAAATGCGCTGATGGCCGCTCCCACCCTAAATTAAGGTCCGGCCTTTGAGGTTATGTAATAATTGAAAGTTGCCCACAAATCTATGGCCTGTTCTTTACTTTGTTCTTGGGGGTGTGTGGGTGTGTGTTATTTGTGTGTCCACGTAAAATGCTGATGCTTATGAATACCTATGTATCTGAGCACAATATGATTGCGACACCACGCACACGTCACATGGTGACGTCACCGAAGCCTGAAACGCGCTATCGAAGATTTCTACATCGCCGGCATTTATATACCTACAACGCTCCTAGAACATTCACTCGGGGCCTCGGCCGCCCCCCAGGCATATCGTCTTGCCTGGCGGGAGATCTCCCTATTGCCAAACATGTATGGTAATTAGGCAACCAAGAACGAAGAAAACACAATGCAAGTACACTTACTTCTATTAACCAATATGGACCATACAATATAATTGACTTCTATGCACACTATACCAGTAGATACTCGCATCTTTACGATAAAAATCCAGCCAATAACTGGTAATCCGTTCGTTAGGTCCACGAGCGCAGAGCAGAAAGTCAAACGTGCTAACAGGAGCAATAACCCAAAGCTACGAGTGCCCCACACAAAGGATCTCGTATTTCGTGTCGCTTCAGCAAAATTAATTAGAACTACCGTCACAGCTAACGGGTATTAAGGGTTAGAGAAAAATTTATTGGATAAACTATTGTTGGTGCAAAGGGGAATGTGGCGCGAGGCCATCCGGGTTTTTGCAACACTCATGAATATTTAGAGCATTCATAAAACCCACTATGACTTTTAATACCTTTTGCTTTGTAAATTAATAAGTGAAATTGCCTGCATTTGTTTTTGCTGTTTTACCCATGGCTATGGACTATCAAACAAACAGCATATGAAACTAGACGTTGAGTGTGACACGGGCCTTATATTTTTACTGATTTTTCAAATAAGTTTTATCACTTATTTAGCCCGTGTAGGGATCCTTTCAAAAATACAAATCTTTAGTCTCGATTCTCGATACAACTCTACTACTATCAGAAGAAACTCTCGCAAATAGTAAAGAGGATTTAAATAATAAGTCCATTTCCTCTGAAAACATAGGAATCCTAAGAGATATTAATAAGTATCGATCCATTTAAGACCCTTCATGAAATTACTTCCCAATGTTCCCTTGTTGAATTAATCTCACGCCTCTCAACAGTTCTGCGATATTTCTGACGGGACTCGAACAATTAGCCACTAGCCCATCTTATTGTAATATTAGTTTAAATTACAATTTGTTATAATTACCTCGCTTTGAACAAAACTCTCTCTATATTTCTTTGGACATTGTACGTCTATTCATGGAATTATTCATAGATTTTCCGTATCAACTACTTACTTACCACCCTTGTTTCAGTCCAAAGTATCTTTTCGCACACCTACTCAAAAAATTTGATAGGATTTCTTCCGTTGACGTAGGTACTATATTTGTAACGTATCAGAAATAAAAAAAACTGAAATAACCTCAAACTAACTACAATACACCCGTGTAAACTGCATCCAAATCGTTTAAGTTGTGTCCGAGATAAGAGAAACGAACTGTTAGACAAGCTGTCAAACCCTAAAATACTAACAATGAATAAGAATACAACATTTATTTCATAATTATATATCTTCGATCAGCAACTGAATTTTGAATCAAAACAACTACTTACGTTGGAGTACCGTAAAACGGGGTGAATAGAGATTGCGGGTTGAATAGAGACAAAACTGAAAACGTAATTCAATGCGTGATATTCAAAAGGAAACGTTACTAAAGGGTATATTTTGTTTTTTAATTTGTAGACTCTAATAATATACACTTTAATAACGTTTCCTTTTGAATATCACGCATTGAATTACGTTTTCAGTTTTGTCTCTATTCAACCCGCAATCTCTATTCACCCCGTTTTACTGTAGTTCAAACTTTGCAACGTCAGGAGGCGTTTACGAAATATCAATCGCACGGCATAATTACCGCGGTGAGTCTCACAATGGCTGTCCATTCCCGAACCCACTGATTGTTCCTGACAGAAGTAGGCACGGCTGTGATCGATTGCGTATTAGGACTAATTGCTATTGAACTTCTGCTCTCCCGGTACTTTGTTAGCGAGTTCTACTACGAGTATTACCTAATAAAATTATTAAAATAATATTCCAGCGAGCTTTCCAGTGTACCTGCATTTTAACTTCATTGATGAAATATTAATAAGTTTTCCTTTACAATTTTATTACATTTAAATAATTAGGTATCCTGGATGAAATGTGCCCAAGAGTCCAAGACCCACGAAGCTAAATTTTCAAGCTAGCTTCTAGCTTTCTCAGTGGTTTACTACGCTAGAAAATAAGCTTATTCTGAATACATGAAACTAGAGCAACTAGCCTGCTAGCTTACTAACATAGCTTGATGTCCCTACTTAAAAAACTAGCTTCGTGTATCTCGGGCATAAGATTTCGGTAACCCTCCGCAACAAAGCAGTTATACATCAAACTTGCCCGTAGGCTAACACGATAGTTCGAGTTAGATGGATTACGGGTCAACCCAAGTGTCGGAAGTTTTTAGGCCTCCCAAAGGCCTTCAAGAAGGCTCAAGACTACAACCAAACGATAATAATTGACGGCTTTACGTTAGTCCTTAACTGAGTCAACTTAAGATCAACACTAAACTATGCGTTATACAAATATTACATGCAATTTAAACCTCTAATGCCATACAATGCATGTATTAAGAGGCATAAATCCATTTGTTCTCATAAGATCCAATAAGCGTTATGTCGCTGGATACATAAACTGAGTCCAGTGCGAGCGCAGGCAGGACTGCATATAAACAAGCATTACCCTAACTTAATGACTCTATTCTAATTAACAATAGCACGCCGCGCCGCTTCGCTCGCTTCTATCATAATCCTCTTATAGCTACATAACGTATAGCCGCTTCCCACTCGAGACTCAAGTGTTATATAAACAGCTTCTAACTCCTTTTGCTTTTGAATATTGCAAAGAATCTGAATACATTTCGAGATAGTTTAATTGCAACCAATATAAGCACAACCAACTACGTTGTGGTACATATTTGGAGTGTAAGGAGCTCAAAATCAAAATCAAAGGAGTTCAAACTTGAGAACTTCCACTTCGCCTGGCGAAAAATTTTCCCAACCCAGCTGCATAGACCTTGGTCATGACAGAACTGCTTAAAAGATGTATAACACTTCTACGTCTTTGAATAAACATAAAAAATTATCGTCATACCCAAATTCGCGAAGAGTTAAGTTTAAAACCATACGTTTAAATTATGTCGATATCTTCCTCCTGCCCGCGACGAGTCACAAAATTTATTGTTTCCTATTACATCGGAGAAACCCGAAACTTGTGACAATACCACATTCTGAGATACTGTTTCACTTAGCCAGGTAAATGGAATTACTGAAGCGAACAATTCAATTCAAATGCGTTGTGTGCAATTGTACTGCAGATTTGTACAGCATTTGAATTGTTAATGCAAGTTAGCGTTCGTTGTATCAATACACTTAGTCTTATCTGCTCTAGAGATTCGAGAATAATCTAGAACTGTAAGCTATTAGATGGCTAATACGTAGTCACAATAGTAAGACTATTATGAGCAAGTATATTGCTTTTAAACCTCTTGTATGTATATGTACTTACAGTTTAAACACGGCTTAATGAGAAAAGGTCTTATAAAGAAGCTTGTCATTTAGTACCCACGCTTTAAAATTGTTAGGCATTCTTTAAACTGATACAATTTTGTTATTTATGAAATTATTTAAAAAATGTAACTGCACTTGAAATGGTTAAGCTCTTCCTGAAATAAAAAGTCACTCATGAACTAGTGGTTCGAATAAAAAAATGGTTTTGTACTGAATAGTCCCTTTATTGAGGAAGTCCACGAAAAAATTGAAGATGATGAAATTGTAAGCATTGCTTTACTTTTAATATTTATTTATTTATTTTATTTATTTATTTTGTACACACAAATATTTTAAAAGAAACAATATATATATGTCGGAGATAGGATACTTGTTTGATGCTATTTTATCTGTGGTAGACGAGGTGGTCGATGGTGAATTGATACTCTGTGGCGCGCGGGAGCATTGTCATCAATGGAGAAATATGAAAAGAAATTAATGTCGCGTGCGATCGGAATATTGTTCTTGTAAAAAGTCCTTATTAATTTTAATGCCGTGAATCTCTAATAATAATAAATAAAGTGTATCCGCGAGTGCGAGTGGTTCGATCAATAAATCAATATCGTAATATCGCAAAGCAAATCCAATCAATACCTACCAAAGTAAACCCAAACCGAATATTCATAATGAGCCATACATGAGCATTGAATAAAGTAGCTGGTTGTGTGTTGTTGCGTGGCTCTGAACTCTTGTTTTATTTGACATCCTGACAAGTGCCCCCGTCATCAGAAGCGGAATAAAGAACCTCTGTCCACGTTTTCAGAACATTTTAGGTTATTTCAGGTTTCTAGATTGTGAGGCGTTGATGGAAAGTGAAGAGATGTGATCACCGTGCCATAGTAAAACTAACTAACTAGATTTTGAAATAAAATGGCAAGTATCGTTATGAAGGATTTTTAAGTAAGTCAGCGAGTATTGGTATGACATTTTAATTTCATTACATGTGGTAACAGAATTTCATTGCTTAAATTTTATTTCTCACTTTATGCGAGACAATAAAGGGCCGCGTGGCCTACTCGATTTGACAAACAAATGAAGTTCGTCTCAGTGCGAATCTAGTGGGCCATGGCTTCGGTCTTCGAAAATCGAGTTGGCCGCGCCCGCTGAGGGCCCATTCTGTTTAGCAAAATTAGACTTTATGCACATAGCAATAAGAGTTATGAAAGTGAAAATCATTATTGACCAGCGGGTTATGATGAAATTCAATAGAACATTATAACCCGGCTAAAGCCAAGAGGTATAATGTCTTGCTTTCGGTAAGGTTTACATGACATATAATTCGGCATTGTCGAGCATGTAGTGTGAAAATTTTATTTTTTGTGTAAAGTATTTTGTGTGTGTGTGTGTAATAGTTTGTTTTATAATCGTGAGTGGAAAAAAATCCGGTAATAAAATCAATTGAGACAGATACGTAATTAAAACGAATTGATACTCATTGTAATCTTATCCCTGATAAAGAGAAGTTGCTTTAATTATGAACGTTTGTATCATCGGAAGACATTATTAACTTGCGTTCACTTTGTTGAAATTTTATGTGGGTAGATTTGGGGTTAGGCTTAGTAAAAAGCCACAGGCCACGAATAAGATTCATGCTTTGTTTTCTGATGCCAATGGCGCAATGGTTAACACGCCGATCGCTGTTCCGAGGGTCCTGGGTTCGATTCCCGGCGAGGCGGCAATTTGAATGATGAGTTTAAATTTTCGTTCCCGGTCTGGGTAAGGGCGAGGTGGCCATATAAGGGCGAGGTGGCCATATAAGGGCGAGGTGGCCATATAAGGGCGAGGTGGCCGTATAAAGGCGAGGTGGCCGTATAGGGGCGAGGTGGCCGTATAGGGGCGAGGTGGCCGTATAGGGGCGAGGTGGCCGTATAGGGGCGAGGTGGCCGTATAGGGGCGAGGTGGCCGTATAGGGGCGAGGTGGCCGTATAGGGGCGAGGTGGCCGTATAGGGGCGAGGTGGCCGTATAGGGGCGAGGTGGCCATATAGGGGCGAGGTGGCCATATAAGGCGAGGTCTCTGTATAAAAGCGAGGTGGCCAATGTAACACCGTTCAAAATAATTAGCGGCAGTGTCTCCGATACTGGTCAGGTAGCTGGTCAATAACAAAGGTACTCTTTTAGTTGATTTGGTTTTTTGTAATTTGGTGCACCGCTTATCGCTGAAGAGGATTAATTGAAAAAAATAAACACACACAAAATACATAGTTTGCCTTATTGGTACTCAACTTGAAGAAGAATATAGCGAGTATATAGCATTAGAGTTATATAACGAATTTCGCTTGCGCTTTGAAAAAAAAAAACAATAGCAGTTTATGGAAGTTCAGTGAAATTTTTAATTAAAGTAGCAGTTGGATACAATCAGTTCCCTAATTATTTTATTTACAAGTACAGCACACTTCGATTGGTTTTAATTTGCCTTGTGAAGCCAATGTGTTTTGAAGTTATCTCACAACTGGCGATGCAATGTGCATCGATTCCTGGTTTTCCAGTTAAGTTTTGAAGATGCACAGGACATTTCTTTGGCGATCGGGAACAGAGGCAGCACAGGCTGGTTACACGCATGTTATCTGGAACCGCATCGACAGCTGCGTGCTTGCGCTCGCGCGCTCTATGGAGTTCATTCGTGTGACATTGAAGGAGGAAGCTCTGGCAAACCATAATTCTTCGCACCTCTTCTGAGGGTTACTGCCTCGGATCGGACGCAACGTAACAGGTGATCTGTATCAACGTATCAGGTTGTTCAGTCTATTTTGTGATAGCTTGAAGAAGTAGTAAATTAAAACTTTTCTTTTCGAGACGTACTTAGTTCATTTAATAAGATTCTCTATCTTTGAGAGATTTAGTTTTCGGTCAACTTATCGAACGGAACTTTTAAAATTGCATTTGAACGGTTTTGTTACTTTGAAAAATGTATAGTCCTTATATGAACACTGGAGATAGGTGTTCTCTGCTTTACTGGAGGGTGCCAATAGACAGTTTTGCATCAGGATGGACCTTGCAATGCAGATCAAAGCTATGTATACGGTTTGAATTTTATTTCTGGACAGAAGTACTGATTGTACTTGAGTACCGTTCGATAAGTCCATTTATTTGAGAAATGTAGAGTTTGTTATGGATTAATCTTTGGTGACCAGTTAATTTATTTTGAGCACAAGCTATTATGTTTTGAGCTGACGAAAATTAAAAGTTATGATAATTTGATATAGGAGATATTGTTTAACCAGTATGTTTGACATTGTTTATTACCTGGTAGAGTTTAATGGTGGCTTTTGATAACCGTGACATTGCGATGGTTAGTGCCTGAAGGTCAATTTGTTAAATCTGATGTGACGATCAGTAATGAGGAAGTTTAGGTCAGGAAGGGCCGAGCGTGGAGAGATACTCGCGTATGTATTTGGTTGTTACAGGTAATCTTCAATGCCTTATACGTGTTGCCGATGGTAGAGCGTGCTTGAGGATGGATCACGGGAAGATGCTGAACGCATACGGTTTTATGACGTTGACGTATCGAGTAAAAGTTAAAACTAATCGCGCAAATAATGAATTGGTAATTTTGTTCTAAACAAGTGTTATGTTATGGAGTTTCTTCCGCTGTCTTCTTCTCCATAGCGAAGACACTTAGCGAAGCAGCGGTAAAAACGGTAGTTAGGGTTAAAAAATGCAAACAAAGTTTTTGAAATCCACTCGCAGTAACAGCAGTAGTCATTTTTGATGTTAAAGATTTTGAGTTTTGTTTTGGTTTGAATTAATTGAAAATTGTGGATCGAGCAATTGAGATGGTGATAATAACGGAATGGAGCATCACCCAGGGACGGGTGACATGTCAGCGATGGCCGTGTCGGAGATAGGATACTTGTTTGATGCTATTTTATCTGTGGTAGACGAGGTGGTCGATGGTGAATTGATACTCTGTGGCGCGCGGGAGCATTGTCATCAATGGAGAAATATGAAAAGAAATTAATGTCGCGTGCGATCGGAATATTGTTCTTGTAAAAAGTCCTTATTAATTTTAATGCCGTGAATCTCTAATAATAATAAATAAAGTGTATCCGCGAGTGCGAGTGGTTCGATCAATAAATCAATATCGTAATATCGCAAAGCAAATCCAATCAATACCTACCAAAGTAAACCCAAACCGAATATTCATAATGAGCCATACATGAGCATTGAATAAAGTAGCTGGTTGTGTGTTGTTGCGTGGCTCTGAACTCTTGTTTTATTTGACATCCTGACAAGTGCCCCCGTCATATATAACAGTTTGTACAAGGGCACTACTTATTCCTTTAAGAAATTTCTTCCAGTAGGCCCGTAAGTGGAATGGGGATTTAAAGAGGCAAACTTAGTGCGTACCTATACTATAAATATATATATATATATATATATATATATATATATATATATATATATATATATATATATATATATATATTATATATATATGTATTATATAAATAAAAATATATAAATACTATATATATACAATACTAATACATACTAATAATATATAATTATATATATAATACTAATTCATACAAACATATATGGTATACGATATACAATATAATTATGAAATACATTAATATTGGTCAAAATTTAGTAGTTATGAAGTAAATAATCTACCTATAATATCTTTTATTGGATTAAAAATCATTGGATTAAAAAGCTCGTATTTTGGCCCGTGTATATTGTATTGGAGTGTCTATTTCAACATGTTTTGTGACTCTATTTTGCCGAAATAGTGATAACACTTTGCATCGTTTTCGACTGACAAGTTCAAAATACAACAGTAGAAGTAAACTACATCGATGGAAAAAATATCGCAAGGTAAATTTCGTTTCACGTTCCGTGTGTTTCTGAGAATAACCTGTGATTTTTACAATGCTCGTGAACGTTACGACACGCGACACGACACTACTATGTCTGATTATGTAAACTATTATAATTACGGAAACTTCCAGACGAACTGTCAAAAATAAACTTATTCCAATATATTTTTTTAGGGCAAACCACTCATGACAAGTGCACAATTGACATGTTAAAAACTTTAAAGCCGAATGCTTTACTAGCACTGCATACACTGCATACACTGCATAACTTTTAATAGGTTTTACGAGCCTAAAGTTCACCCGGGGAAGTACGCCCGCGCGCCATGGAACCGGTTACACTTTTTTAGAGGCCACCACCTCATTCTTCAGGAGCAGCAACATATCTGTGACTGTGTGATTACTAACTGAAATATCATTGACAACAACAAACAGGACTAACTATCACTAACAGTCCATGTCCTCGCCCTTATTAACTAAATAACCAACTTATACCTATTCTAACTCGATCTGCTAACTGGACTTACCATTTTGGTCCCTAAATTGAGTCTTGTTATGGGTCGGTCACAATTGTCATGGGCGGCAGCGAAAGGGTGGTAAAGCATGCTCATTTGTTACCTTTTTCCATAAAAATTGGTATCAAGGTTATCTATGTAGTATCGTGGTATTTGTATTGTACTACGGTAGATATAAGATGTTGGTAATATCTAAATGAAATCACAGATCAAGTAACGTTCAAGTATAGGTTTATTGAAAAAGAACTGTCTACAATGAAGTGAACTTCAGGACTGCCATCCCAGTCCGTTTCTTATAATTACAATACTTCGTTGGGTTTCTCACCCCACTCAGTTATATTGTCTACATAACGGACTGCCAAAAAACTACCATTCTAAACATTCCCACGCATTTACCATTTTAACAAATACTTTACAAAACATAATTACCTATCAGTAAAACATCTGCACACAGCCTGCTTAAACAATATTTACTCCAATCTATTATTTTACGGCTTTTACGGCCCCTAAAACCATTACCGCCATAAGGATACAAAACTGCATTTAAATACTAACAATACAACCAATTTAGACTAAAACGTCATAAAAGTAAAATAGTAGATTGTATGACAAGGGTGCAAAGTAATATTTTTTCGGCGAGGGCGTTTTTTGAATCCAGAGCGAAGTGAGGGATTCTAGAGTAGAATCCCGAGCGTAGCGAGGGATTCTTTAGTAGAATCCCGAACGTAGCGAGGGATTCAAAGTACGTCGCCCGAGCCAAAAAAATACTTGCACCCGAGTGATACACTCTACTTTTCATCACCCACTATGAGAAAATAATATATATATATAATAGAAAATAATAGAAAATAATACGTAAAAATGCACGAAAACTTAATTTTAATTTGAAAACGAAATCTTAATTTGATTTCTTTTTTTATGTCCGAACCAAGTCGTCTTTTTCGAATAGGTGTGATGAAAAGATGCATTGTAATACTAGGAATATAACTAATTAAGACTACAGCTTATTTTACAATCCTACATCTATCATTTTTACTTACATTTTTCAATTCATATAAAAAATAAAGTCATGTAAATATTGATCGTCGTGATCGTTGATATTAAAAGGAATAAGGCTACGAACCCGTCCATCAAATGGCTGCCAACCTGTTTCTAATTCTGGCCAAATTTACTCAGAAATAACCCTGTCAGCGTTTGTCAACAAACACAAGAGTGGACTCGTTGCATACCGACTTGAAAACGAATACACTATTCAGTTGTATTGTGTCCGAAGTTGTTTGCTTTTTAAAAGAACACATTGTCATGACCCTTAATACGATTAGCGGGGTCTTAACTCATTTCAAAAAAAGACGGAGGATCTATGTTGGCAATAATTATTATAGACAATGTAATATTTAGTGTTGATATGGTAACACTGTTTTATTATTATTACTTCCTGTTCCGGTATTCGGTTGTTCCATTGTTGAGTTGAGTTATGTTTGTAAAATGTAAATGTGCAAGTCTTTAAATAAAACAAACAGTCCAGAAGATCATCTTTTATTTATAATCACAAGAGGTTATGGGCCCAGGCAGCCAAGAAATAAATAAAAGGGTGAGAAGATTACTGCAGTTGCGATACGGCAGACGGCAATTAATTTGAAGTTGAAAATTTTTCAAAGCCGCCATTGTTGTCACGCAAGCAGGAAGGAAAGTAAAGAGCAAAGATGGACGGAAATCTTACTATCGTTAAATTGGAGGGACCGAAGAATTGGAATATTTGGAAGTTCCAAACAACAGTCGTATTAAGAGGCCAGGATTTATTAGATGTGGTCGAAGGGCGGTTAACAAAGACTGAAGAAAATAAAAAGTTATGGGACACGAAGGACGCCAAAGCTCAAACAATAATAGTAACTCGTATTAGTGAAGAAGTTATGATACATATAATATCGTGTAGCACAGCTGCTGATATGTGGCATAAATTGATTGCTGTATATGAGCAAAAAAGTGAAACAAATATACATATAATACAGCAACGTTTCTTCCAATTTAAATACGAAGAAGGAATTGAGATGTCATTATTCTTGTCAAAAATTAAAGAAATGCAGAATCAGTTGCGACAACAAGGTGAAGAAATCTCTGACAAATTTGTTGTGACTAAGGTGTTGATGTCATTACCAGATCGCTACAAGCACTTCATATCTGCCTGGGAGTCGGCCCCAGATGAGAAGCAAACTTACGACAATCTGGTGGCCAGGCTATTAGTTGAGGAGGAACGGATGAAGGAAAAAGTGGATGAAACTCTTCAAACATCAGCATTCGTTGCGAAGAATACAATGAACAAAAAGAATGTCAAATGCTTCAAGTGCAATAAACTTGGTCACTTTCAGTCAGAGTGTAGGAGTAAAGTGAGACAGGCAGATAATTACAAGTCTGATATGAGAAATAAGCCTGGTAAAAGGTGTTTCTACTGCAACAAGTCCGGTCATCTGAAATATGAGTGTAGATATCGGCTCAACAAAGAAAGTAATGCGTTCCTAGTGTTAAAATCAGTGGACAATCCGGTTGAACAGTGTACACAGTCAAAGTGGGTGGTAGATACAGGTGCAAGCGAGCATATGTGCTATGATAAACAATTGTTTTCATCATATTCATCTCTTGATAGCAAGTCGGTAGTCATAGGTAATGGAACAGCAATTAGTGCATTAGGTTGTGGACAAGTGGCAGCACAAGTGTTCAATGGACATTCTTGGATTGAAACTACATTCGAAAATGTGTTGTTTGTACCAGACCTGAAGACTAATTTATTATCTGTGAACCGTGTGACAGATAAAGGTTATACTATGATGACAGATGAAAACAAATGCAAATTTTACAAAAATGGAATAGTTCGTGCGGTTGCAAATCGTTGTGGTGACATGTACATAATGGAATTGCGTCTGAAATGCACTGCTGCAAATACAACACAAGTAAAACTGAACCTAAGTGAGTGGCACGAAAAATTTGCACATCAAAATGTACAGCATGTGAAGAAAGTGCTTGCAAAGAATAATATTGTAGCAAATGAAGATTTTGTTGGTCACTGCAAAGGGTGTTTAGAAGGCAAAGTGCATCGTTTACCTTTTAAAATGAGTCAGACGACTACTTCGAGGATCTGTGAATTAATACACGCCGATGTTTGCGGCCCCATGGAGCAAATTTCCATCGGTGGAGCAAAGTACTTTCTACTTCTTAAGGATGATTTTTCAAATTACAGAACAGTTTATTTTTTGAAAGGAAAACATGAGGTCAAGAGCTATGTTGAACAATATATTAAAATGAGTGAGAATATGACAGGTAATAAAATTAAATACTTCCGGAGTGACAATGGCACAGAGTTCGTCAACAAGGGCATTAGAGACATGTTTATACACTGTGGAATAGTTCATCAAACCACAGTTGCATACACTCCTGAACAAAACGGAAAAGCAGAGCGCGAAATGAGAACTTTAGTGGAAGCCGCTAGATCCCTATTGTATGCCAAAGATTTGCCAAAGAAACTATGGGCCGAGGCAATAAATACTGCATGTTATGTGCTTAACAGAACAGCATTTAGTGCAGATAAATCTAAAACTCCATATGAGGCCTGGACGGGAAAAAGTTACAATATACAAGATTTGAAGGTATTTGGTACGCCAGTGTTTGTGCACATTCCCAAGGAGAAGAGAACAAAGTGGGATTCGAAAGGTGAAAGTGGAATTATGGTTGGATATGGAGAGGAAACAAAAGGATATCGCATATATTTTGAGAAAAACAATTCTGTCAAGATAAAGAGAGATGTAATATTTTTAGAAAAGTCAAAAGAAATAAATCACAATATAGTAATGGAAGATAGTCAGGAAAAGAATGAAGAGCCAAGTCAGATGATGGATATTACGTTGCCAGAGGAAGAACCGAGTAATAGCATCTTGTCGGAAGGTACAGATTTAGATAGTTTGTATGAACCATGTACAAGCGAAGAGAGTAGTGACGATAAGGAAGAAGTAGACACAATGCAAGAGTTAAGAAAGCCTAGTGAGCGTGTAAGAAAACAAACATCATTTTATAAATGCAATAATGCAGTTTTGTTGAATGAGGATGAACCAACGACATACCAGGAAGCTATGAGACATGAAAATGCACCAGAATGGGAAAAGGCGATTCAAAGAGAGTTGAACACACTCGCAGAAAACAGGACATGGGATTTTTGTGAGAAACCAAGCGATTGTCAAGTGATTTCAAGTAAGTGGGTATTTAGAATCAAGTATGTTAATGGTGTGAAGCAATTTAAGGCTAGATTAGTAGCTAGAGGTTTTGAGCAAAATGATAATATAGATTATAATGACATCTATGCACCAGTGGCAAAATTAACTACCTTTAGACTTTTTGTATGTATAGCAACTATGTTAAAATTACCAATCCATCAAATGGATGTCACTGGGGCATTTCTTTATGGAGAAATTGATGAAAATGTTTATTTACAGTTACCAGAGGGGGCATGTAGTGATAATAAAAACATTGTTAAATTAAATAAAGCTTTATATGGCCTAAAAAAATCCCCAAAATACTGGAATAACAAGTTTAACTCTATAATGATGAAAGAAAAGTTTATAGTATCTAAATGTGATTCCTGCCTATATGTCAAGTGTAATGGTGATGACAAAATTTTTGTACTATTATATGTAGATGATATTTTAACTTTTGGAACTAATATAGAAAGTGTAAATAAGTTTAAAGACATGTTGTCCAGAGAATTTAAAATGAAACATTTGGGCCTCATATCAGATTTCATTGGTATTAGTGTGAAACAGGATTTACAGACAGGTGTAACTGAATTGTCACAAAAGAAATATTTAGAAAATGTTTTAAAACGGTTTCACATGGAAAACTGTAAACCTGTATCGTCCCCTTTGGACCAGAATTTTGAATTTAAACCAGATCCAGATTGTAATGAAAAGTCAAATAAAGGTATAGAAAATATGTGTAGACAAATAATAGGTTGTATTATGTATGCAGTTTGTGGTACAAGGCCTGATTTGTCTGTATCTATGTCTATTCTAAGTAGGTATCAAAATAAAGCAAATAATGTGTTATTGTCAGCGTTGAAGAGAGTACTAAGGTATATTAAGTATACACTAGATTATAAACTTATTTATAAATGTGATGACAGTAAGTTGATTGGATACTGTGATGCAAACTGGGGTGGGGATTTAGTTGATAGAAAATCCACCACAGGTTTTTGTTTTATGTTTAAAAATTGTTTAATTACTTGGTGCTCTAAGAAGCAATGTTCAGTTAGTCTTTCTTCAACGGAATCAGAATATATTTCTATGAGTATGGCTGCCAGCGAGGCATGTTGGTTGTTAAATATATTAAAAGATTTCTTGCCTAATGAAAACTTATGTCCTTTAACAATTTTATGTGACAATCAATCTGCCCTTAAGGTAGCTAGTACAGATTGTATAAAAAGACTAAAACATATTGATATAAGATATCACTTTGTTAAGGAATTAATTAAGAAAGGAAAGATTGTTGTCAAGTATATTAAAGCAGAGGATCAATTGGCAGATGCATTGACCAAACCTTTAAATGCTAACTTATTGTTGAAGTTTGCTAAAATGTGTTATTTAACTTTGTAGTATCTAAAGCATTTAAACTTTGTAGTTAATATTACATTGAGGGGGGGTGTTGGCAATAATTATTATAGACAATGTAATATTTAGTGTTGATATGGTAACACTGTTTTATTATTATTACTTCCTGTTCCGGTATTCGGTTGTTCCATTGTTGAGTTGAGTTATGTTTGTAAAATGTAAATGTGCAAGTCTTTAAATAAAACAAACAGTCCAGAAGATCATCTTTTATTTATAATCACAAGAATCTAAATCGACTGTATTTTTTTGTATTATGTGTGTTATTCTAAAACTTTTTACTGGGTGGACCGATTTTGATAAATCTTTTTTTTATTCCAAAGCTTGTGCTTGTCCTATCTTGTATGGGCTCATCTTTTGAGTGACATAATTGTGACAAATTTTTGAGAATCTCCAGCTTTACATATTGATGTCGGTTTTATGGTAAAAAGTAATGACAAGTAGTTAACAAATAAGTAATCAAACGACTATCTCTCTGAAAAATGTAGCAGAGACCTCAAGACTTAAATCGATAGAACCTTATAGCTCAATAATCGTAAAGCACAAACTTTACTACCGAAAGGGCAACTTTGCATCGCACGACGAAACGCCTGACCTAATTGACCAATCGTATTGTTCAGCCGACACTTTATGTCAGCCACTAAATTACGAGTATATTCCGCGGCAAGTAAAACAGCTCATGTTTAGCCAAACTCAGCCACGATTAGAATGCAAATTGTTTCAAAACTCCGAATCCGTCAAAAGCACAGCAACGCTGGTCACCATCTCGCCCACTGTTGTCTGTACCAACATGTCCACAAAGTTATCTTTGCGGGTCCACCGCTAAAAGACGTATCCTCTATTATAAAATAGACTTTAACTCATTTCGTTTAGAGCTCAAAGAGAATTGCTTTCCATTACGAAATTGCAAGCGAATGTTGCGCTGAAAATTAAATTACAAAGTAAGTGTTGCACTTGCAAATCTGGCTTCATTTTAAAGTGGACTTTAATTCGTTTGGTTAAGAGGTTTATTTAAATTTCAGGGAAAGTTGACTGCGAAATAAGGGTTGTCTCAGAAGGTTTCATGGTGCACTTCAATGAGAATTAAACGAGCATTCAGGGCTCGGAGCTTCTCGTGCAATGTTTATGTAAATGTCGCTGACTACTCCTCGTTACGGAAATTTTGAGGTACCCGATATTTGTAATAAACTTTGAAAATTCAGTATTCAATGAATTATAAATATTGTTCAAACATTAGAACTATTCATTGCCCTAAGCGATGTACATAAAATCAATAGCATTTTTATTTTAATAAGACCTGATTTTGTGCTTGAAAACTAGATTAATTTACAGAGTTCAAAGTAATTCAACAAAGAATTTCAGGCAACGCATGGGTGATATCTTCATCTATCTATATCATATAACTCCTCTGCAGGGGTTGTACGTGTTTCCAAATTAAAATCTACATTGATCCTAATAAATCAGGCAAAACCTAAAGACGATCTTCGCATACCTATCATATAATTGTACGTTACTCAATTTTGATCGTAGACTATTTTTATCATTTTAACAATACGAAGTCTGGTTTTCAGTGAATTTTGATTACTGTTATTTCAATAGTGAAACTCGCAAGATTAAGGCAAATTAACGAAGATTAAAATCAGCCCACGCAATTAATTTTTAGAACGTTTTAAAGAAACAAACTTACTTAACAACATACGCACAACCTGTTAAACATTCAGTTAAAAAGCCTTCTAACATTAAGCAGTAAACAAACACATATAATGAAATTCCAAGCAAAGTTTATATTAAAATTGTGTATTCCTGTAGCGAGACGCGGAGGAAGACGGATGGCGCGCGCGACACGCGTGATAGATGTCCTGGCAGTTGCGAACTCGTTATCCTGATCAGCCAGAAATTGCCAGAAACTTCGGGACCAGTAAAAACTAAAAGGAACGGAACATCGTCTATTAATGTAATCAGCGTTATAGTTTACAGTTTATGATTTATGGCGTTTTGTTGTTTTATTTATTGTTAACGAGCTGTGCACGCGGTTTCGTTCGCGCGTGGCAGTTTTTCCAAGTAAGTCTCTATCCTGTGGGAATTCCGGGATAAAAAGTAGCATATTATAGGTATGCTTCACTACATACCTGTATGCAACACATCATTATTTACATATATCCTGCTTATAAGAACCTACCCGCATCAAAAATATTGCTGTTCATTTAATTCAGGCGCTATACATATTCTGCTGATTCAGCGATGATTTTTTGTTTATTTATGTTAAATAATGTAGGTACCTATATTTATATGTGGATGTCATCCATATAGATAGAAGATAGAAAGATAGATTAGATATACAACGAATTAACCATTCAAGTGTAAGTTACGCTAATATTTTTCTCCATCTGCTTCAACAGACAGACAGAGACAAAGGGGTAGCATAGAATTATAATCATTTGTCATCTCTTAAGGGAAATAAGTAATCACAGTAGGCCTTATCGTTTAAATGATTTACGACAACTCTTGGGATGAAAGTGAATTTGAATTCCAGACAAAGAACTAATTATTGCCCTTTGAAGGGACTTCTGTGAGTCGCGGCTAATTTAAATTACCTCCATTATAACCCACTTTCCCTTCGGACTAGGGTTACCAAGCGTCAAAATTTAATAAAAGGTATAATTATTATGTATATCCTAAAATTAATATTAAATAACCAGTCCTTAAATAATTATGTAAATTGTGACCCACGAACAGATTTTGAAAGTAAATGAATGTAATTTGAATATAAACTTCAATTTTGGTGGTCAAATAAATAAAAAATCCAAAGTACAATGTCTCCCATGTAACACGATAAAATGAAAACAATAAAACTTGACATAAGGTGATAATAATTCATCAAGTTTAACCGTAATTACACACACCTTATACAAAGTTGAGAAAAGCAATAAAGTATAACAAACAACAAAGAAAAACCATTAGCCGACCCGAGCGAATAATATGAGCACAATAGATGAACAGTCGGCGGTTAGCCAAATAACACGTTAGTTAAACCAGATTATTTAGCCTTTAAATAAATTTATTATGATGTGTTTTTATTTGACATCTATTTCTTTAATGGTGGGAATAAGTAACTTATAGATAATATTTAAATATCCACACTAGGATCATTGCGTTGTAGATGTCATGGATAACGTTTATACCTAAGTCAAGACCATGATAAGAATTTTAATATTTTTAATTCCTCATTAAAATGTCCTGGGAATGGAATCCAGGGCCCTTGAAAAGATAGACTGGCATGCTAACCAGGGCCCCAATTCTGCTAATTTATAACGCTTCAATAGTATCTCGATTGAATAGTCTGCCACATTTTATATACGGAATGTGCCGAAATAGCGTCGAAAACTATTTAAGTGCGAGGCCGCATTACGGTTTTTTTCACGCGGTTGTAAACCGCGGAACCGCGTAACCGCGCAAAGCGCACACACTACGAATAAAAACCGCGACCATAGAGATAAAAAGTATATAGACATGCTCCATTCCTAAACTTCATACGAACTTTGCCAAAACATGTAGCCATTTGACCTTACCAAAAAATTGCTTGTTATGTTACAGTTCTTGACAGTTATTGAAATTAACAATGAATGACAGTCATGGGGAATCAGATGAAAATTTTCATATCCATAATAATTATCATAGGCACACTTTCTTTGCATAATCTTTTATTTAGAAAACTATAAATTTTATGCATTAACTTATTTTTGTAAATTAATCAGCTATAAGTATTTGGATGCTTTAGCGACCATAATAGTAAGAGGTGTTTAATAAATACAAAACAGTGACAACTACAAACAATGACTCAACATCATAGAAGACAGTTTATGTACGTAGGTACTCTATGGTTTCTGTCTTCTCGCTGACGCGACGTCAGAAGATTGACCCTAAAGTGCTCGCGCTATGAACATTTTGCCGTCCACGGCTGTGTGTATATATTAAACATGTATAGGAAAGGATGTCCATCCAAAAAATAGAAGGACCAAAAAAGGTTGCAATAGACACAAAGTTACTATGCAACGAACATTGTATGTTTATGTGGCAGGCAGGACTATTATGCTCAAGTACATAATATTATATCGTAGATATTGAAAATGTTTCATTTTGTTATTAAGTTATATAATTTAAAGATTTTTAACGTAGTTTAAGGTAAACATTATGCTGAAAGTAAAAAAAGTGAAAGTAAAATAACTTATATTATATCCCACTAAGTACAAAACTATGTCATCTTATATATCCCAGTCCCACAGCTTATACATATATCCCACTAAGTACAAAACTATATCAGAAAGTACTAATGTAACTAATTACTTTCTGATAGTTTACGTTATAGTTTCTTCTTTTTGTAAAGTTATTTAATTATAATTAGCAAAAAAATTATGTTTGAACATGGGCGACAAAATTCTCCCCACGCCATCATTCACGTTTCATGGAAAGGCGCGACTATTCTGGGGTTAATATTGTCATTGTCATGTCTGTTTTCTGTAAGCCAAAGATATAAAAATAATAAATATGACTACCATATTTTAGGCGCACGAGAAAGGGACATAGTTGGAATGCATAAACCACATACATGAAGTCGTAGTATTTTGTAGGCAGCAGCGAATGGTGCGCGTTACTTACATTTCAATTGTTTTTAGTAATTACGTCCTCAAAAATATAGAATATGGATTTCTGTGCCTTCAAAAAGTGTTTTAATAAATGAATAAACACAAATAAGTCCAAAGGAATCACATTTCCTAAGTAAATAAGTGAGTCATCAATTATTTTCACTATTTTTAAAACGGTACTTCTGTTAAAATGGTTAATGTGACAGAATTACGGTACGCAAAAGCGAGATACCAATATGTATTTTTTTTCTTTTTCTAATATAACAACCAAATTCAACTGCGCGCCAAGTTCATGCACATAGTAATAACGCGCAAATATTTATCGGGAGTGCAGGGCCTATTTAGTATTTTTAAATCCTTGACAGAAACCGCTCGCGGTTTCCGCGTCAATTTGTGTGCTCCAATATAGGGTAGAAGACCCAGTAGTCAGTCTTTAGAGGATTTCTTAATTTGGATCGCGTGTACTATTTTGGTAACCAATGTATTAATAAATCAGTTAACAGTTATCAATAATTCTCAACGTTTTAAGTGAAAATAAGAAAAATATTTAAACTAAAAAAAAGTAATTTTTCTCCAGTCATCAACCTGCAACATCCAGAACTCGGCCGCCTTATACCCACTGCTCAGCTTCTTACACGACAATCAGTCTCGAAGTGTAAACCAACCAAGACAATATAATACTAATGATTAATTAAAAATCATCATCAACATCCATTCGCCTTTCTGCGTCTACTGCTGGACATAGGCTTCCCATAAGTTGCGCCATTCTGACAGTTTTTTAGGTCGTCATACCCTTCCTACGAGACCACTGTAGGTCCTTTGTCCAAGACATTATTATTCGACATAAAAGGCAGAAAAGGCCGACTACTGGTACAAGTACCTAGGCAAACCGCGAACAAATCTGTAAAAAATCACGGTTTTAAAATCAGTCGCGGGAGGAAACCGCATATGCGGCCGCTTGCTTATGTTCCCTTGAGTTACAAAATTAGCGGTTAACTGTCAAACCGCAAAACCGCCCGAACCGCATACACTATCAGTCGCGGGAGAGCACCGCAAGTGCGGCCGCTTGTATGGCTTTCCTTGAATCACAGAATTACGCGGTTAGAAACCGCGGCGGTTTAGCCGTAATGCGGCCTCGGCCTAAATTTGTACACAGAACGTACCAAAATGTGTCGATCTATTCAATTCTGTATACGAAATGTGCCAAAAATGTGTCAAACTCTTCAATTTTGAATACAAAATGTGGCAAACAATTCAATCGAGACACTATTGAAGCGTTATAAATTAGCAGAATTGGGGCCCTGTACCCCATTTATGTTTCCTAAATTGTGCCATGGTAACAAAAACATTTAAAAGTAGCGATTGTTACGGACTGTATATTTAAAACGAAATCTTATGGACACCCTACTTCGGCTCTCGTTCTTTGATTCCGATATCTTTAAGAAGTTTTTTAAGTTACTTATTTTTGGTCCTTTCATTTTCTTAAGATCTAGTAAAAGTTTTGAAGTAACTTTTTGGTATTATTAATGTAACGGTCTTCTGTTATAAATTGCTTGTTTGTCTCAACTCACTTGTGGAGTACTTCACGGTATTATGGATCGCTAAAAGTAATTCCAGAGGTCTGGAATTTCTCTTTTTTCTAAAGCAATTTAAAACTATTCCACTACTGAGTCAGTGACTGAATAACTGACTAACCGGCAACGTACATCCGAAGGTACTAAACACAAGAAGCTGAAACGCATGTATTTGGTAGTATAGAGAGGGTAAGAGAGGATTTTTGGAAATTCACCCGCTAATGGGATAAACTGGAACATTCTATTCATTCTACCTTCCTCAAGTAACGTAAGTGAGCGCTAAGAAATTATTTTTGAAAATAGTAATATAATAATAATAATAATTGTGAGAAAATTTATGCAAATTGACGACGAGGCAACTGATAAATCTACCCATTATTCCAATTGCTTGTCATTTACTTGACTTAGCCCGTAAATGGCAATAAAAAAATTAAATCAGCGTAAACTAAGAAAATATACAGAATCAAAAATAATAATAAAATCAATGTAAAGTTATCTCAAGTTCAAAATAATTTGTCCCTGTCATAATTTATGATTGTCTAAAGTCAAAAGGAAGAAAAAGACATAAACTTTGAAACCTGGCGTAACTTTACACTACTTATTAATAAGGCAGAGACGGATACGAAAGAATCAGGCGTACGATTAATATAATCCTTTTCATGACATCCAGATCCGGACAACTCCTTAAAAAGTAAGTAGTATAAACTTCATAGTAAATGACAATAAACACAAAGACGTACCCAATAGCCGTTTATTGGTATTTGTTTTGTTCGCCACGCCGTTATGGCCACGCGAACACTTTTATGTCGCTTGGACTTGTGGAAACATACGGTACTCTAATAGCTTTACGAAATAATTGTCAATTAAATACGCGTTAAAGAGAACTCAGTAAATACTCGTCGGATATCGCTCAACCTGGATAACGCGACAAGCGCCAGCTTTTGAATGTTGAAAGAATTATCAAAATTAGTTCCCCAGTGAAAATTTATGAGATTATATCCATAAAACCATACAGTTGAAGTGAGAACCTACATATTATATAAATTTTTTACAGATTGTAGTCAAAAGATTTCGCTGGCCTCGCAGTCTAGCAGTCGAGATATGGTAAAACAATAGAAAATCGTGAGTACCCTTTACCATAATTTGCAAAAAATGTGTTTTATATTAGCTAATTTATCCCAAAATAATATTTAACTTTTACTGAAAATTATACTTTCTGTACTTAGCTCCTAAATATATTATAAAAAGTGCGAATCAAACTGTCTACGCTTTTCTAAAGTCGGCTCCGGCGATACTTGCGTAGGAAGAAAGTAAATTAGGCTCTAGCGAGTCGCTTCCTGAAAAAATATAAATTTTAAATAACGCTGACTCCCACGCTTTGACAGTTTAATTCGTGCGAATTGCCACCTGTCCCCTGATACCCACACTAATGTGTGCAATAGAGTGTTGGTGGTCCTGGTGGCATCTTGATTTGATGGCTTTCTTCAACCCATTAATGGTCCACTACTGGGCACATGGCCTTATAGCCCAGCGCGCGGCGGCTTGCGGCTATCTTAAGTGATCGACAAAATTAAGCAACTGCGGGCGCGGTCGGTAGTTAGATGGGTGACCGCTAGAGGGAAAAATTCTGAAGCTTATGTATTCGGAGAGCACGTAAAGCGATATATAGCAGTCGTTAGGCCATATCGGAGGCCTTCGCGCGGCATGAAAACTTCCAATACTGGATTGGGCAAAACCATACCATCCATTACTAACATTGGTGAAGCAATGCGTAAAGTATGCTCTAAGCCATAATATACTATTCACATATTCATAATATTATTAATCTGTATCTTTACCTTTTCCACCTTACCCTAAGGTTGTCTGGAGGAAATCGCTCTTTAGCGATAAGACCGCCTATTGTATTTCATTTTGTTTTAAGTCTCTATTATGTTTCTCTGTATGGTGCACAATAAAGATTATTATTATCATGACTGGAAGACCTATAAATAAACCATCTAAAGTATGTAATTAATTTAATATCATTATAAATGTCAGAATAATGGAAGCTATGACGCGATATCGACCCGTGAGTGTAGCATAATGTCCACTATAAGCACTTCGGACTCCCCACGCACTCATATTTAACGACACAGTATAACTGGCGACAATCATGTGATATTATCATGCATTACGCTTCTAGTTACGTATATACCTGAGTCGCCGAGCTTATGGAATTGCCATGCTCGCTAAATACAAATTTATTAACTGTACTCACAGTTCAATTGAGGCTGTAAGCAATATTTACTTGCATTTTAAATTCAAATTTGAAAGTTAATGTGGAATGCAATTAAAACGAAATCAACAAATAACCTGATGTTAGTGCCATGGATTAACGTGCCACGATTTACCGACAGCTATTTATCGATATCAGCCGGAACAGACGTACGAGTATGTTGTTGTAACTTTGTCGATCATTCAGAATCAATGCAAACCACTGCAACGACTACGGCTATGGCTACGGCTATGGCTATGGCTACGACTACAGCCACGGCTATGGCTACGGCTATTGCTACGGCTGCAGACTACAGCTATGGCTACGGCTACGGTAATGGCTACAGCTACAGCTAAGGCTACGGCTACGTCAAAGGCTACGGCTACGGCTATGGCTACGTCTATGGCTACGGCTGCAGGCTACAGCTATGGCTACAGCTAAGGCTACGGCTAAAGCTATGGCTACAGCTAAGGCTACGGCTATGTCTATGGTTACGGCTATCGCTACGGCTATCGCTACGGCTTGGTTACGTTACGGCTACGAGCGCTTCCAAAAATCCTTAAGCGCTTTAAAGAACAGCATAGACTGTTATCTTTAATGAAAGGTATCAACACAGGTATCAACGAACTTTCAATTTGTAACGCAAGAACACAAAAACACAGTTCATAGAACGTGTGATAGATAATTCTGTGAAGACTGATTTATTAATTTGTCTGTAAATATCTCGATTTCTAATTATCAGCATTTAATTACTGACACACTCTAAATTTCCGACGCTTCAAGATAACAAGGTTTTAACACGTCGAAGAGTCAAATAATTTACAAGTTACAATTTATTGTCTTGAAGTGTGATGTTAGAAAGAAATGTTTGGAGTTACTGAAATTATATTGCTTCGTTAAGTAGAGACACAAATTGTCCTTAGGGAGTTTATTTTATGTGAGTAAATATGATTATTTCTCGTTTAATTTAATTTAATCTGCTCCTATGAATCGCACTCTCATATTTACTTACTCTAATAAGCTACAAAATGATGATAACATTTTTCTCTTTCTTATAGTTGTAAAGGGCCACCAAAAATGTTTTATTTCTTTGAAGAAACTAACAATATCCGGTTATTATTTAACAGCACTTTAATTTACAAGCAATACCTTTATATCGCGTGAAATTTTCGTCGTCAGTCCGTAAAGTATGCCACGGAGGGTAGATACACAATATTTTACGCGACCATTTTGTTTGCAACACAATGCGCCATCAATTTTTAATTAAAATGGGCCGCCTGGCGCTATAATAAATTTGGCCGTAAAGGTCTGAGGTTAATATTTGAGACAACTCGAGAACACCACAGAAGGCGCAAAAGTTAAATTATTAAGTAATTATGAAATATACGCTTTACGACTTATTTCATTCCTTTGTGACGACATTATTCCAGCCGCCGTATTTATTACGACAATAAACTTGACCGAGGTTAAGATTACTGTCTGGCTTGTTGGCTAAATGCTTTTTACATTAAACAGGCGTTATCTACATCTACAGAATCTACTTAAACGTTTATTGAATAGATTTAACTGTAATGACCACAGAATACTCATTAGTATAAAACAAACTCACTTTTAAAACGCATGTACCACCTTAAAAGTCAAATAAACATTATTAATTCATTGAGGCCAATATACGTAGTAAGTGTTACATAAAGGTTAGAAAAAACCGCAAAGTGTAAAGTATCAAAAAACTGAGGTTTAAAACCCAAGCTCGATTAAGGCGAAGGAAGGAAGATCTGTGCAATTTTCTGCAGAACCAACACTCGCCGCAACCGCGTCCGACACAAGATTCTTTTGACGCGGCAGATTTGCATTTACATTTGTAATAACTACGGAGTAATATTTCATTAACCCCCGACGCACAAAGATTGGGGGGTTGGAAGTGACCTATCTGTCTGCGTGTCTGTGGGTCTATGCGCCTGTGTGTCTGTTTCTTTGTCTCGTGGCACCGCAACTTTCAAACGGAGTGACCGATTTCAATGTGGTTTTTTCATTCGAAAGTCAGTTTTCTTGCGGTAGTTGGAGCTATGTTTGATAGAAATTGATGCAGCAGTTTGAAGAAAATCAGCCATTTTACCAAATGATGCAATGCATGTTTGGCATAAAAATTATCCCTTGTCAGCGCCATCTAGATATTGTACAGTGAATAATTACAATAGTCCATTTGACGGTCATAAGCTAATTTAAATTGTAATACGATTTTATAATAGTTCACTCGCAGAAAACTACATGGGGCTATACAAAACGTCGAGGGGGGTTTTTAATGTTCAATTTTTTTCCAATTAGTTTCCCATAAGTGGGATGATTCACGTCAGTTTTCATTCCACTAATAATAAGCCACATCCACGCTACTACACCGTCATACATCCCTCCACTATTACACGCTCCTCAGAGGGAAATTGCCTCGCGCACTTCATTTCTCTTGTAAATTTCATTTTTTACCCATCCACCGTATCCCCTACACTTTACAACTTGTTTGTATATCAAAGGAATCCTTTGTTGGATGATTTACTTTGACGTCCCAAAACTTGGGGCAAACACACTTGTTATACATGTTGTATAATGCTAAGACTGTACTCAGAATCTATGACGTCAACAGTGACTTTTATAACAATTTGGTGTGGTTATAATTTGTCCTTACTTACGTCACAGTATCATTAACCTACCCTTGTCAGACTTTGCGTCCTAACAATAGTTAATTACCTTAGTTAAGTAATATTTTTCTATAATTAATTATTTCTTCAATTCCATACTGCTCAGAGTATTTTATTGGCAATTATAGAGCCAGCATTACCGCTAATTTGATTTTTTGGGATCATTATATTTTTTAGAAATATTTTAATTACTTATTTTATCTTTTAAGTCTACCTTAATAAAGTTGAATCTTGAATGATTTTGTATTTCTTTTCGGGCACATTAATTTTAATAGAGACAACGTGAGTCGTGAAAAGAGTATAGGCATTATGAGGTAAAGGTACCTATGTTGTTTTAATAATTCCTATTATGAAATCTACAAATAGTTTGAACACCCCGGTAGAGTTTAGATTTATCGTGACTGGTTGATATTCAAAAGCGATCACGCTCTGTTTGCGGCCCGCCCGCGGCCCGCAGTATAGTTTTTACATTGTCCGTTATTTTTCAAACCATTAAAAAGTTTTACAAAAACGGCCACCATGACAAAGTGTAACGTTATTGTGCAAAAAGCGCTCCACTCCGATACAATGAAAAAACTTTTTGAAAGCGCTATGATTGATCGTCGCCATTTTAGTGGCGTATTAAGGATGCTATAGTTATCTTTATGTAATCCTCGACGGAATGATATTTCAGACGTAGGTTCTCATTGCACTTGATGATGTTAAATGGTGAAATTCTAGTGTCTATGAATGTCTTAACATTCACGAAAGTTGTGAAAATTATTAATAAAGGATAATACATTTTATCGACGTTATAGATTCGATAACACAATTAAACACTTTAATCATAAATTGTTATCGAGGCTGATGAACAAGGAGAGCTGTTGATAAAATTGTTCAATTATTAAAACAAATTTTTAAGATAGAAGGTAATTATAATGACATTAAAACAAAAGATGTTTACTTCTGAAATATCAGACAATTTTAATTAAAACAACAGTTTATTTGCAAGACATCGTTAAGACTAATTAGAAACACGATGGTGCGCTGAAAATATAGTTTTAGTATATTAATTTTCTTGTTAAAGTATCCTTAACAATCCTTCCTACTATCCTACTAATATTATAAATGCGAAAGTTTGTAAGGATGTATGTGAGTGAGTGAGTGTGTGTTTGTTGCTCTTTCACGCAAAAACTACTGAACGGATTTTCATGAAACTTTGTAGTAATATAGCTTAGACATTGGAATAACATAATTTGTTAAAATTTATAGAGATTTTTGAAGGGACTGGTTCCCCGAAGCGAAGCGAGGGCGGATTTACTAGTTTAGTATAATTGTAGCGGTGATAGCCTAATGGTTAAGTCCTGTCAGGTTCTAATCCAGGGGCACGCAACTGACTTTTTTGAGTTATGTGCGGTTTAAGCATTTAATATTAGTTGCTACAAACGGTGAAGGAAAACATCGTGAGGAAACCTGCATGCCGGAGAGTTCGCAAAACTCAAAGGTATGTGAAGTCCGACAATCCGCACTTGACCAGCGTGGTGGACTAGGGCCTTGACCTTTTCAATCTAAGAAGATTTAACTGTCCCACTGCTGCCCCCAGGGCTGCCCAGCAGGGCACGGGACCAGCAGTGGGACAGTTAAATCTTGTACTTGGTCAGACACACGTATTATAAGCGGCAGCGGAAGAATGATGCTGCATTCTTATTTGCTCCCTTAAATCTACAAGAAAAAATATTCAACTAGTATGCACCAATTCCGTCCCATGAAATATGAAGATACGTTAGTCTTCGTCAGAAGCCCGAATATTACACACGTGATTAATATCGCGCACATAACTCATGCGCTGCACTAATGGCGGCCGCTTAGCGCGTCGTTACAGGTATTCGGGTAATGAATCGACGGTAATTTCCATAGAGATCTCGTGAATACCGTGCGTTATATGCTATGGTATCCTCCGCTCTTGTTTGCTAAGCAGATTACACGTAAAGTCCTGCATTTAATTTAATTCAGTTTATATCGTGCTTCAACCGAATAATAGTGAGCTCATAACAGCTGTAGTTTACCCTACTCCACATAATGGTGTATGTTACTCCACCATGCCGCTCTAATGTGGACCTATAGAGAGCTCAATGGTCAGGCCAACCCATGTGTCACCAGCACCACCATAGGCACACCAGGAGAGTTACCTGCGTAAGGCCGCGCCCTTCACCCTTCTAATCCCTTTTCTTGATGAACCCTATGTGATAGAGCAACGGGAATACGTCAGAAGGAACGATTTCCTCAATTTTCGTGTACGTGGCAAAAATTATGCCACAATGTACCAACTTATTAATACTTCGTCTATGTATATTTTCTACAAAGCTAAACTTACTTTTAATATTTCAGTTTCCTTTTTTTAGCAATAGTGCGGCGAAAATATATTACCAGTTGAAAAAAAATAAGCTCAACTATGCAGTCTGCACCCTAAATGCACCCTTAAATACCTACTAAGCGACATGATGATATTATCCCTTTCACAACACGCTAATTATGCTTCTATTGACTAACAACTCTATTCACACGGTGTAATTTTGAGAAATGCGCGCTGACGCGAACAGGTATGCGCGGTATTTTCCAATAATTAACGGATTTGCAAATGTACGGTTGCTATAACTATGTACTTGTTTTTAACCAATTTCAAATAGGAAGTTTTCAATTCGACTGTAATTTTTTATGTTCGTTACTTCATGACTTTTAGGTGGATGAACCGATTTTGACAACAATTTTTATATTCCAAAATTAATGCTTGTTGTGTAGTCCTAAGTAAAAAATTTGAGCGACATCTGATGAGTAGTTTTTCAGGTATCTCTGATAATGCGTATTTTGATCATGTTCAAATTTTACTACTTGTCGATATTGAAGTCGTTTTCTTGTTCTGTAAACGCGATCCTTATGACCATATCTACCGAAAACAAAATTAATTGTAAGTGTGCGTGATCGTACTAATTTATCAGGTTTACGTAAGTAAACCACAAGTAAACAAATCCTTTCTAGTTTAATCCGTGCTTCGGGGGAATATCTCGTGTCACGTTTAAGGGAATGTGTTTAAAGGTCCCTCGGAGGGCTGCCGAGACAAACAAACAAACACGCATTGTTATGATTATCAACTACTGGCCGCCGGAGTTGTGGCGATGTTGTGAGCGATAACATTATTAGCATAAACAGTAATTAGCTTATCCCGATCGTGTTGGGAGGTACGAAGCGGTATAATTTTAACAACAACAAAACCAACTACGATGTTGACAAAGTCATCCCCAACCCATCATGGCCTACAATTGAGCAAGGGTCTCTTCTCTTAGTCTATACTTCACCATGCTACGGCCGGATTGACAGTTTTTACACACTTGAGTTTTGCGAACTCTCCGGCGTACAAGTTGCCTGATTTTTTTTCTTCACCGATATAGCGATTGATAAATGTCAATCTTGATGTCAATGCTTAAAAAGTACTTAACTCCTAAAAATGAGATTCAAACTTGGACCCCTCGATTAGAAGGCTGCAGTATATATGTGCCAGTTTCTCTCCATTTCCCTGGGATTCCTGACTTGATTGCAATGTAACCACTACGAAAGTAAGATTTTCAAATAAAAAATAAATAAAATTCGTTTACAGGTGCACAAAAATGGAATGGAAATACATAAAAGATTTAAGCATGGATAGTAGAACCTCCTTTTTTGAAGTCAATTCAAAATAAGGGACAATTTGATTTAGGGTCGATGTAACCCTCTTCTCTTTGTTTTAAAAGCAGGTAACTAAACTTTTTTCTCCCTCGTTTTTCTTTCTTTTTTTAAATCGTTTTTCTTTTCTCTTCCTTCCTTTTAGGCTGCCAATGCATCGTGATGCTTTTGGTTTTGCCTTTCCATAGGTGATGATGACCACTCAGTTTACCCATTCGTCAGCTATTTAAATAATACAAGCTTCTTGCATTTTAATTAGCATCACACCTCGAACAATCAACTCAACAACATTTAACTTAACTAAGAATTTAACTCTTACAATGTCCTTAAAATTGTGAAACTTCTTCAAATTGGAGCAAGTTAGTTGCGACTCAAAATTGTATCTTAAATTTGATCCCGACGATAAGTCAAAGGGATTTTTTCCGAATACCGCGCCGAGAGAATTCCTGCGTCGAACATTTTTCATTTCAACTTTCTGACAGAAGCGGTTTGATGGCTGAACTTCGCGGATTCCGCGGAGTTTAATGAAGCGGATGTCGTCAAAGTTCAACGATCACATTCACATCCGCGACGCAAATCTTTTTTTATGTTCTGTTTGGTACTAATGTTAATACAATTCCTCGATATATTTTGCGCACAAAATATTGGAAAAGGGGTTCTAAATTGCCACACTGTCCCATTTTTATAACGTCTTCAAAAATAGGATATCTAAATTCGACTGTTTTTGTATGGATGTACCTAATATCATAACTGATATACACGTGATATCTGATGAGTATTTTTTTAGTTAACCCAGAGAATGCGTATTGAATTGACTTCAGTTACATTGAATAATATATATGTTTTCATTTCATTAATTATTGTCGATGTTGAAATGGCATTTTGTTCTGGTAATTTCCATTACGCTTATGTAGCAACGTATCGGAATTATTTGACACATTTGGTATTTAAGCTTTTATCAATGAAAAACGTCGTCGTCGGATCACTCGCCTCCTAACAATCGAATTAACACGTCACCAAAAATCCAATTAACTTATCTGCCATTCCTTGGTTAACACCAAATAACTTTTTATGTTCGGTCCAGAATAAACTAAGTGGAGGAAAATTTCGTCGACGCCACAGTTTTTGCATCGTCTGATGTGAAGGTGTGCCTAGCGAAACGGAAAATCTGTTTTGAAAAGTGGTTTAAAATTGTTGAAAATTCTGTCAAACAAAATTGAGAATACTTTGAAATACATGGTACCTATAATAAGATGGAACAACTGTAGCGCTACTACAATCAAAATATAAATTATGCCATAAAATAGTTTTACTGAGGTTTTTCACGGCTCATATAGTGTTATAGTCACCATGTCGAACTGCAGTTCAAACTACCATAGGATGATTCTCAACTAGGCGATTATTCTAATGATTTGTTTCGTTATCGGTTGACATAATTATGTGTGTTTTTCATTAATTACTACTAGTAGCTGCATGACTACATCCACGACTCGAGGAATCCTGGTGTGAGAACGCAGCGTTAAGTAAAACATGAGAATAGGTAATATTGGTCTCTCTATTCCTCTTTTAAGTCAGAACAATGACCAGCCTAAGCCACGATGCTGGTAGTGTAAAGCATTAACTTACAATAAGTGAAGAGAAACAAAACATTTGTCGTGACGAAAGAAAAAAACAACGATAAATCCTTAATTTCCATACACCATCACCGCTAATGAGGTACAATTCGCATTATTTATTAGCTCGTTAATCTGAACGCGCCCGAAAACTCTCATTTCCTTTTTTAGGGTCCCCTTATAAAGTAGCTAAAACTGTTAATTTCTCTCCATTCATTCGTTCTTTTCTTTCATTTATATCGCGTCAAACGGAGCTTTTGTAACTTGGTGTGACGATTTGACTTTCTGCGCAATTTGTAGCAATTGACCTTGAGGACTTTGGCAATTTGCGTATTTTTGCGTAAACAGTGGACCTAGATAAAAGCTTGAAATTTACATATTTATTTATTATTCCTATTTATAAAAAAAATCAGAACTGAAACAAGTAACCTTAATAATCATTTTTTCCCATCTCATAATTATTTTACAATTGACCTATATATTGTCATTGACTTAGTTATTAGACTTAATATTACACAATGGTACAGATCAAATTCAAATTCAAATTCAAATTCAAATTCAAATTCAAATTCAAATTCAAATTCAAATTCAAATTCAAATTCAAATTCAAATTCAAATTCAAATTCAAATTCAAATTCAAATTCAAATTCAAATTCAAATTCAAATTCAAATTCAAATTCAAATTCAAATTCAAATTCAAATTCAAATTCAAATTCAAATTCAAATTCAAATTCAAATTCAAATTCAAATTCAAATTCAAATTCAAATTCAAATTCAAATTCAAATTCAAATTCAAATTCAAATTCAAATTCAAATTCAAATTCAAATTCAAATTCAAATTCAAATTCAAATTCAAATTCAAATTCAAATTCAAATTCAAATTCAAATTCAAATTCAAATTCAAATTCAAATTCAAATTCAAATTCAAATTCAAATTCAAATTCAAATTCAAATTCAAATTCAAATTCAAATTCAAATTCAAATTCAAATTCAAATTCAAATTCAAATTCAAATTCAAATTCAAATTCAAATTCAAATTCAAATTCAAATTCAAATTCAAATTCAAATTCAAATTCAAATTCAAATTCAAATTCAAATTCAAATTCAAATTCAAATTCAAATTCAAATTTAAATTCAAATCTTTATTTCTTCGAAGTAGGTTTTTACAAACTCATTTCGAAAGTCAAGTTACGCCATCGCTTCAACAAATCCCTACGGTGAGTGGACTTGGAAGAAGAAGCGGCAAGAAGAATATTAATGTACAATCCCAACTGCTTCGAACACGACTCGCACTTGGCCTGTTTTTGTGCGTAACTTTTAATGGAATAACATAGTACCCGTAACACCACTACAATGGGTCCGAGACAAACTTTTTAATTCAACGGTGTAACTGCCTAATTAATGAAGTAATAAATACTTAATTAGATTGCGTGGTGACGTAACAAATTGCACCTGTGGTCTAGCGGTCGAAATTATATACCATCAATATGGAAAAGAAGTGGAGAATACTCGTATTTTGTTTATTTTGTGTAGGCAAAAATACAGTTTCTTTTTCATTTAAAAATTTTCCACATTTTTCCGATAGACAACGTAAATACATAGAGTTCATAATCGCACGACATAACTATCGCATTACTGGGCTAAAATATACCAAAACTATGTGCGGAGCACGGGATTGGTAGACTTTACACCACACCATTTGATTAAAAATAATATATCATAGAGAACTCTCAGATGTACAGACCTATAGGTTCCTTTACGATGTTTTCCTTCACCGGAACAAGTGATAATTAATTCATTTCTAATACTTACATATTTTTCGTTTACCATCCCCCCTCTTTCCTTCTTTTGGAGTCGTTAAAACCAAAGTTAAAACCATTTGGCTAATTTGGCTCTCATTATCAAGTGTTTAAACTACTTAGTGTTTACCGCAACAAAATAAAAAACAGAAACACGTAGTTTTTTCCGGAACAATGTTTGCAAGTAAACGTTTGTTAACACATGGCTTAACTCGTTGGGGTTAGTTGCAAGTTGCAAGTTGCAAGTCACTTCAGTCAATTGGTCCGGCGAAGTTGCCTCGTCTTGCTCAGTAGCAGTCTGTTAAACCGAGTTGCAACGAACTAGAGCCGTGAATTTTGACAATATCCGGCAACTTGAACGCTAAACAGTGGAAAAGTTAATCATGGACTCGGTTCAGCCTCGATGTTGTGAGTTAACTTGCTGACTGCCCATCCTGGCTTTGGGCAGTACGACAAAGGAAAACTTAAGCAAGATTAAAACTATGTTTCGTTATTTTTGGACATGTAATAAATTGCTCACTACATATATAAAAGATTTGTGGATAACACAGCCTAAATCTAAATCAGCGGGTTATTAAAACGAGACCTACACATAAATTAAGCAGACCTAGTTATTAAAGAGCAATATTATACCTAATGAAATGCTATTCATACAGAGGTTCCCTGTATATTTAGGGGATCACTAAAAGGTATGATTCATTAAGAAAAAATAACTTTATGTATGGAAAACTCTCATAATAGATACTATGTGCAGGTTTCTTTATAACGTTGTCGTACACCAAAGCGAGTGATATTATGTTTACAGGGCCTAAACATTATCAAAAAAACGTATGTTAGAACTAGAGAACCGCCCGCGCTTCGCTTCGGGACCCGTAGGTAACACCCGCGTAGGTCCCGCTCCCGTAGGAATTTAGGCTAAAAAGTAGCCTACTACTCGCTCTCTTCACTCCGCCCTGTCTGAGGTGTGTGGAGCCCTCGGGACAGTTAGTTCCCCTTTGGGGATGTCTCTCGCGGCCTGTTAAAACGGGCCAGTCCTTGGGTTGGGCCCTAAGGCCCTTGGTTGTCCATCTGTGGCTAACCAATAGGTCAAGTCCGGTGAGTGGTGACCTTTTTACAGGCCACAGAGTCTTAAACGGGATGGGGTTCATCTTCGCGCCGCCCAGGCGATCGAGCCCCTACCGGGTGAATCCCGCTGGTGGGAAGCCCAGCAGGAGCCGATCAGCGTCGGGCGACGACTTACGAAGCCTCAGTATCAGTCAGTGCTAAGCCCGTCCCGCGCAACCAGCAAGTCGCGCGGGAAGGCCCAGCGGTCCGGTGGACGGGTGTGGAGCGGCGCCAGGTCCTGCAGATGCGGGAACCGCGACGCGTCGACACGCCCGAACATGTTGCGTGCCAATCGCTCGATGAAGTCGTCCAGGCTCTCGACTCGATGGTCCCTCTGGATGACCGCGTTCCTGACGTACCTCGGCGCACCAGTCAGCCGGCGGAGCGCAATCGCCTGAACTGCGCGCATCCTCTTGCGCTGCGGTTCGCTGGCGAGCGCGTACCACGCCGTTGCCGCGTACGTGAGGCGGGGTCTGATGTAGGTCTTGTAGACCCCGAGCTTCAGTCCGAGAGGGAGTCTCGAGGAGAGCACTGGTTTCTGCCATCGCACTTCTGGAATTCGCGACGGCTTTCGTAACCTGTGGCTTCATCGAGAGTCTTCCGTCGATTTTGCCCAAGTATTTGGGCTGTGGGGCCCATTGGATATCTTGTCCATGAAGCTCCAGAGTAGGGTCCCGCCTGTTGAGGTATCCTCCTATGTTCACAGCCTGCGTCTTCCCGACATTCACCGACAGTCTCCACGCGGCGAGCCATTCGGGGAGGGCATCAAGCGCACGCTGCATCTTGACAATGGCGTGGGTTCTATTCAGTGACGTGGTGATGATGTACGCCACGTCATCGGCATACAGGGCAAGCGACGCCTCCCCTGCCGCCGGGACGTCGTCGGTGTAGCAGGCGTAGCAGACCGGGGACAGGCAACTCCCTTGCGGGACTCCGGCTGCGATCGGACGCTCGGTGGATTCGGCGTCTTCAACCACTACTCTGAAGCTTCTATTTTCGAGGAAACTGGAGATCATCTTAACGGCACTCCGGGGCGCCGACGACTGCGAGATCTTGTAGAGAAAGCCGTCGTGCCAAACACGGTCGAACGCCTTTTCCATGTCGAGGAATACTGCACACACGCGTTCTCTCTTATTCAGAGCCGCGGTAACGGTGTGCAACACACTCGACAGTGTAGCCGTGCTGTTCAGCGGCATCAAAAAGTAGCCTTCCACTTCTGTTGGCAGCTAGGCTATTCCACCCCGGAGTTCCAGTCGCCCGCGCCCACCACCGGTGTCGGCGAGTCCAGCAACTTGCGGACATCAGCCAACAGGATAGTGCCAGCGGGCGGGCGGTACACTGAACACAGCCGGAGCGGGGAGTTCTCGAGGCAGAGCTAAAGTAGCCTATTACATTTGCCTATGACTTAAGTAAATTACATGTAGTATTTGATAGCGTAATTCAGAACTTGCAAATGAATTTTGTTAACGCCATCTATTGGCATCTCCGAAAATAAATATCTAGTAACTAACAAAACATCGATCTTCCCATGGGAATGGGATGTTTTTCCGCGGTAAAAAGTAGCCTACGTCACTCTCCACCCTCCTAACTATCCCCACACACATAAACCTTACCATATAATAGCTTTGTTGCGACGTGAAAGCGTCACAAACAAACAAACAAACAAACAAACAAACAAACACACTTTCACATTTATAATATTAGTAAGGATTTGATAGCGTAATTCAGAACTTGCAAATGAATTTTGTTAACGCCATCTATTGGCAACTCCGAAAATAAATATCTAGTAACTAACAAAACATCGATCTTCCCATGGGAATGGGATGTTTTTCCGCGGTAAAAAGTAGCCTACGTCACTCTCCACCCTCCTAACTATCCCCACACACATAAACCTTACCATATAATAGCTTTGTTGCGACGTGAAAGCGTCACAAACAAACAAACAAACAAACAAACAAACAAACAAACAAACAAACAAACAAACACACTTTCACATTTATAATATTAGTAAGGAAGTAAGGATAGTAAGGATAGAACTACACGCCACTGCGCGGAACACCAGCATTCTAATCAATACCTACCTAATCCCAACTTACCTTAACGAATACTGTAAACGACCATAAATCTGTGTTAACTAGTTAATAATTCCAAATAAGATAAGCCAGTAGATTAAAGGGCTGAAGTTGGTTCCATTATCGTAAACTAATCGTTTGTTTCGCCAGATGTTCCAGACTCAGAGCAATAAACTATAGACGGCGTGCCGTGAACAAAAGCGTGAAGCCGGCAAAAGTGTGCCTAAAACACACATCGGAACCAATAGAATGCCCTATGTTGACAGTTTGAACTAAAACAAATTTAATCTTTATTTTTTGGAACACAAAGCTTCATTCATTTTTTATTATTTAGAACACAAAAGTCGTTTTAGTGTGAGTGCCGCCGTGTGTATTACAAGGCGAGGCGTACTTTTTGCCGGCTTCACGCTTTTGTTCACGACACGCCGTCTATAGTTTATTGGTCTGAGTTTCCAGAACGCTCGAGCTATTCTGTAAGCTATCGTCCGGCTTTATCTGCTGTAAGTCATCCAGTTAACCAATATCGCTTGTGGTTACTGTCTTGTGAGTATAGGCCTCAATTATTTAGTGCTTCCGTTACTAACAGGGCACCTGAAGTTGCCCATTTACTTAAGACGTTCTAAATTTGGACTGGGTAATATTATAACTGCACGATAAGGTTTCGTAATAGTTAAGTGATGTTTACGATACGTGTACGGGTTACTTAATGGGCAACTTAACATAACACATGGCATGGCACAACACTAAAAGGATTTGTTTGGGCTAATCCATTTATTCTGGGCACGGCGGTTCGGTGGTCTAAAATGTTGTTACTAAAATGGTGGAAAAAATGAAAAAGTGGACTGTATTATGATTTTAATTAGGTATGTATTTATCGCGTCCCTTTCTGATCAATACAAAACAATAGATAAACATGAACACATAAAAAAAGAAATCCACCAACCCTAGTCCCGTTGCGTGGCGTTCGTCGATATGGCTCCGAGATGGTTTTGTCGCTTATAGGTATTCTGCATCTGACCCGTTCCCTCAACGCCACCGTAGCTGCATTGAGTAGAAAGGAGGGTAGAAACCAAATTAATACGAAACATTTTATCCATTGCAAATGCCAGAATCAAAATAATGTAAATAGGTAGGTATCTATAGGAATCATCATTGTGCTCTAGGCATAGAAAAAGGAGAACAGAAACTCTCAACTCGTAATACCACGAGTGTTTTAATAATTGAGGCCTGATCTGAGGCAAGAGGGTGGTAACTGGTCAGACAGGATTCACAAAATATTTTATTCGACGAATGTTACTTTATGAACGTAGTTATCGCTCCAAAAGGCGAGACTTGTCACTTGACCTCTTTTATAAAAAGAAAATTTTATTTACCTACATTTTATGTTTCATAAATCGAGCAACATGAATCATAAACGCAACAAAAAGACATCGCAATATAAATCAAAAATGTCCGCCAGCTACTATCTGTCTTCCACAATTACAACCAGAAAAGTTAATTTGTGACAAAGTTGCAGATAGCAGAACTGCACCTTCAGTGCGAGTTACTCAAAGTTTTAGAGCTAGTTTAAACTAAATGAGATGTGTTCTCGGACATCGTAAAAAGGCACAAAGGGCCGAATATTACGAATTATGAGTTCTTGCACCCTTGCACCCTCGCGGTCGGGGAGAATACTTAAACAGCTTCCAAGTTTTAAGTATTGTGACCGCTTGAACGTATATCATCTGGAAGTGGCTTACAATATTCTTATATATCAGGAGTCGAGTTGATTTTTAAAAAGAAAAATAACGATAACCACATCGAATATTTTAATCAGAGAAATTACATTACAACGTTATCATTATATTGAACCACTCTAAATAGTACGTCCGTCACGTCCGAATGCCAACACGAGAATGCCCGCGCTCTGCTCCGGCCGCACCCCAGGTAGTGCAGGTACTGCTCCTCCACTCCGCCGCTCACGCCACCAGTCACCCGATGTGACGTCACGCCAGCGCCACCGCTAGACCCGTTATTTCTAACACGGCCTCTCCTGACAGCGAGGCGTCCTCGACTCGACGTAACTGCGGAGTGTGAAGAGATGCCACGAGCGTCATCATCTGCAAAAAAAAACACTCCTCTATAGCTATTCATCCAGCAATCCTGAATTTGATAACAATTAACAGCTCCGTGTCATAGCCATAAAGTTGTGCTCAAATAACCACGACCAAGGCTTGAAAATTGTTATCTCATAATTGAACACATTTAGAGGTTTCACACGTCACCGGTAGCTGCCAAAGAGGCAAGCGCACATGTAAATTCAAAAGCAAAAGGTACACCATAGGTGAGGCAGGCGCGCCAGACTATTGAAGTTTTCACCATGCATGAAGACGGCACAATATCTCAAGAATGAGAACAATTTTATTGTTCACAAAAGCTACAAGAAAATAAAATGAACAATACAGGTCACCTGTGATACTGCGTCATACCCAAGCAGGAGTGCTCATCAAAGTGTCACTCGGCAGCGCTTTCCAGCAGCGAACTCGCGCACGCGGGCTACTATGTGGTTCCGCGCAACACTCGGCGGTAGAACTGTCCTCGCTCTTCATTTAGGCAGCATAGCCAATGACCCCGCATGTCTTCAAAAACTTAACTGGAACACAGAGTACAAAGTGCATTGCATCACGATACATGAGATAAACCAAAACGTATTGGTATCAAGGCAAATAAAAACCTAATTGAATAACTCGCACTTGTAAATTAAAGTTAATTTGTAACCTGTCTGTAAACATCTTTGACTGCGTAAGCTAATTGTGCTCGCTATAAATGAAATACTTCGTCAAGTTTCGCAAAAACATGGTTTTTTTTTTATTAATGGTTTTCAGTGTCGCTAACAAGTTGAATGCAATATTTTTTTCGGAACTTTAATGTCAAGAATGAGTGAGGTTAAAGTCACTACACTGTATCACGTTATCGTTTGAAAATGAACCAACACAAAGCAAAGCAAAACAGCAACTGTTTTTTTTTAGCGCAAATATATCTAATCTACCCCATTAACTTTAACAATTTTTGTGAACGTAAATAGGTTAATTTTGTAACTAGCGATGTTGTTGATTGTTGTATTTGACCACTGTTTACAAGGCACACTGTTTAAAAGGTCATGTTTTCTCATGGAACGAAATAAAATTGAAGTCATGAAACTCCAACACTAGATGTAATAAAATAAAAGTACCTATGTCACACCAATACCGCGCATTTTATTTTTACCTCCTTACAAGTAACCACAACCAGATGTCAGCTTTGGTTTCATAGGGGTACCAGACAAGGTCCTGGTCTCCAACTCCTTATAACCTAGAATCGCTTTCTAAACGCAGCATGAATCCGCAGGAGCGTTTACTTTATGTGTGAACTTACGTCTACTTTAGTTATTTCGAATTTATAATAGTAGAAGCCATAATCACATAGATTAAGCTCTACCTTGATTAACCTTCGCGCACTAAATATCAAAATTATGCACGTCAGGAGCAAGATTTGAAATGTGTTAATGTGGGTTAGATCTCACCAAATTTCCAATTGAGTAAATCGCGTCCACGATGCGATTTGTAGAATGCGTGAGTCGCTCGACTGTTGATGCGGCACAGCAGCGACAGGCGGTGGATGACGCGCTGGCGACAACCGTCGCCGCAGCGCGTTAGCGGCGCACGATACGCCGCGACAGCAGCGGGTGCAGACAGTGTCGATGACGGCGGGGCTGCCGGTGCCAGCACGCCGGGCGTCACCTGGGCGACGCCGACAAAGGCGTATGGTAGAGGAGAGAGGGGTTCTTGTGAGACGGCCGTTCCTGACACGAGTTCGTCCTCGAACGTCTCATGCTCCTGTCCGTCTCGCCCATCCTGATCATCGCTGTGCTCGTTCTCTGTAATCCACATGAGACACAAATATGAGTAATGTCAAAAGGTATTAAGGCAAGCTATGAATTTAATATCATTGCTACCAGCGCAAGCGTGCACTTAAGCGTCCTTTAGCAACGATTATAAAACTTCAAAATAATGAGACTAGTTGTTTATTGTAAAATGGATTTATCATCAAAAATGAAATGCGATTGATAAGATTCCGGACTCATCACTCGCACCATTATAGAGAATGTGAACTCTATTAAGGCAACATTACGAAATCCTTTATACGGTGCATTTGGTACATCTATGTACCAGTTTACCAATGTATGACGTTACTTACAGACGCAAACATAAATTACTTAGCTGAAACAGAGACCACAAGCTAAAAGCTCGGGCCGCACAGAAGCCATGAGCCAGGGGCTCAGGCCTACGGAAGCCATGAGCCAGGGGCTCAGGCGTACGGAAACCATAAACCGAAGGTTCAGGCCTAACAGAAGCCATGAGCCAGGGGCTCAGGCCTACGGAAGCCATAAACCGAAGGTTCAGGCCTAACAGAAGCCATGAGCCAGGGGCTCAGGCCTACGGAAGCCATAAACCGAAGGTTCAGGCCTAACAGAAGCCATGAGCCAGGGGCTCAGGCCTACGGAAGCCATAAACCGAAGGTTCAGGCATAACAGAAGCCATGAGCCAGGGGCTCAGGCGTACGGAAGCCATAAACCGAAGGTTCAGGCCTACCAGAAGCCATGAGCCAGGGGCTCAGGCCTACGGAAGCCATAAACCGAAGGTTCAGGCCTAACAGAAGCCATGAGCCAGGGGCTCAGGCCTACGGAAGCCATAAACCGAAGGTTCAGGCCTAACAGAAGCCATGAGCCAGGGCTCAGGCCTACGGAAGCTATAAGCCTCGATGACGGCGGGGCTGTCGGTGCCAGCACGCCGGGCGTCACCTGGGCGACGCCGACAAAGGCGTATGGCGACGCTTGGCGCAGACAGCGCGGTGGTGATGTCAGCGCCCGGTGTAGACTGCACGACGTCCGATGTGGACTGCGAGGTGTGCACGTAGACCGCGCCACAGACCGCTCCTCGAGCTCTGAAAGTCAAGACAAGATCGCCTCCATTGTGCTCCGCAATGCACCATCCGGAGAACGATCTCGTCGTTTTCTATTAATTCGCTGTTCGTAATTACCATAGCGGCTTTGATGACGTTAATGTGGTGACAATTTATTGGAAACAAACGTGCTAAACCGGCTAAGTGTCAAGTCTGTAACTCGCAACAGTAGTGTGGCATTCACGAGTTGGACGTGACGATCCGAAGCAGATTTATAGTGTTCAGTTTGTCCTTGATCAGACCGCGAAGGTCGTTTTGTCATTATTCAAGAAAATATACTCACGGTTTGTTGAAACATAACACAACACCTCACCAAAAATTTAAAATAACGGGTTTTCATTTACGTGGAAAATAATTTTGTCAGCAAGAGCCAGGCTTTGCGTTCGAATCCAACTTCTGATCTTATATATCAGGAGTCGAGTTGATTTTTAAAAAGAAAAATAACGATAACCACATCGAATATTTTAATCAGAGAAATTACATTACAACGTTATCATTATATTGAACCACTCTAAATAGTACGTCCGTCACGTCCGAATGCCAACACGAGAATGCCCGCGCTCTGCTCCGGCCGCACCCCAGGTAGTGCAGGTACTGCTCCTCCACTCCGCCGCTCACGCCACCAGTCACCCGATGTGACGTCACGCCAGCGCCACCGCTAGACCCGTTATTTCTAACAATATTATATTTTTTATGGCTTTTTTATATGATCAAAGTTGCACACGCTTGGTATTCCGAGTCTAAAATAAAAATCTAGAAGCATAGAATGTGGACCAAGAGTAAGTAGCGTATCACTTAGGAAATTATGCTGAAGCTATGCAGGTATTCTGATATAATTTGCCTAAACAGACCAAATACAACACCTTGGTCGGCCGGCACGAAACCAGAACGAGAAAAAGTGATTAGGGCCTAATATGGCTGCTGTAAACGGTTATGTCCCCTTAATCGTATCCATTGATAGTCACCCTCACCTGCTCGAGCGTGATATTAAATTTTATCATGGACCCTTTGTTGATTGGTATAAAGGGAATACTTATATTCAACATCGGTTTATATTTATATTATTTATTTATTTATTTATTTATTTAATTCATAGGCTTAAAAACTAACATTACAGGTATCCCCAATTCGTTAGCCTACCTTTTAAATAACATAATCAGCATTTAAATAGTTACAAAATTCAAAAATTTCAATTATTCAATAATCTCATTAATTACAAATATTCAACAAATTCAATAATAATACGCACTCATTAATTTTAATGTCATCAATAGTCAATTGTAAAGTATATAGTAATAATATGTCATGCAAATATTGTCAATATTAAAATAAAATTAGGTATACAATTCATTCATTCATAATAATGTCAAAATAAAATCAAAATCAAAATAAAATAAAATTAAATAAAATAAAAACAATAATTCAATGTCATCCTGTAAATAAATCCATTAAATAGTAAATTGAAATAATATGTTTACAATCACAATACAATGGAGTAATTACATGTAACATTATGAGCGACCTTCGTGAACTCATTCAATGTGCAGCTGAATACGTCAATACGGTCCGCCACCGCGTTGAGTGTGCTCATAGCTCGTGTGAGCGGCGCGTCGCGCAACAAGTTAGTGCGCGCGCGCGGCAACGCCAGTAGTGGCGGGCGCCGACGCCTCCCCACTGCGTCATTCGGAACGCATAGTTTTATTTCCTCCAGGATGGCTGGGTTTTCAATTTTCCCCCGTAATATCATGAACAGGTACTTAGCGAGGGAAACTTCCCGTCTCGTATCCAGTTTACTGTATCCCACCATGCCGAGCACGAACAAAGTGGGATACAGCAGTGGATACCCCGGATGTACGCCATACAATTTAAAGTACAGGAACCGACAAAATTTGTTTTGAATGTGTTCCAGCATTGATTTGTACTTAATCTCACTAGGAGCCCACACAACCGAATTAAACTCTAAATGACTTTTTACCAAAGCTTCATATAAGGCACGCAGAGCACTGAAGTTGGTGAAGGCGCTTGATTGCCTTAATAGGAAGCCAAGGTTTCTGTACGCTTTTTTGCTCACTTCGGCTATATGGTCTCGAAAGTGAAGATCAGCGGTAAATCGGACTCCTAAATCCTTAACCTCTGTAACGCGCCGCAACGGCTCCCCTTCTACGTGGTACAGATGGTGCCGCGGAGCGCGCGCTCGGCTGAACGACAGAACGGAGCACTTGGACACGTTGAAGTACAACTTGTTCTCGTGACTCCATTCCACTATCCTATCTATGTCTCGCTGTAACTTAACGTGGTCGGAAATGTCACCTACTTCGCGAAACAATTTCAAGTCGTCAGCAAATAGAAGGCATGTCGACTCATGGACCACCTCCGGCAAGTCATTTATCATAATGACAAACTGGAGGGGCCCTAAATTACTGCCTTGGCTGACGCCTGATCTTGTTACGTACTCGTCCGAATGACATCCACCACAGTCGACATACTGACGCCTGCCCCGCAAGTAGCTGGCGAAGAATGCTAGCGTGTGTGGGGTGCAACCCACGCCAGCCAGCTTCGCGAGCAGGATGTCGTTATCAACTGTGTCGAATGCCTTTCTGAAGTCGAAGTAGGCGACATCCACCTGCCCCCCGGCATCGAGTGCTGGCACCACTCGTGACATTAACTGCAGCAAGTTCCCCGCTGTCCCCCGCCCCGGACGGAAGCCATGCTGGGCGTCGGACAACTGAGGCCTCACTTGTACATGCAGCGAGTGATGAATGGCGGACTCGAATACCTTGGCTGGAGTACATAGAAGTGCCACCGGTCTGTAATCGCTCGGCTCCGGACCTCCCCGTCCCTTCGGTACTGGTACCACCCGGGTGAGTTTCCATCTGTCGGGGAAGGCCGCTGACGCGAGGCAGACGTTAAAGATATGTAACAAAGGCTCCTCCAATGCGAAACGACAATCCTTAAAAATAAAAGGTGGGATGCCGTCGGGCCCCACCGAGCGCTTTGGCGGCAGCCGCGCAAGCGCGCGACTCACCTCCGCCAGCTCCAGACGCGTCAGCTGCACGCGAGCGGCGCCGCTCGGCGTCGCACTGCTCGCTGATATGTCCAGTCGCGCCTGCTCCGGGCTGTACACGGAATGGAAAAAGTGTGCAAACCTTTCTGCGCATTCCTGATCCGATAGTGTTTGCCCATTGTAAACTAACTTACTTTGCCGAGTGTTGCCGCGTTTCGATCGTACAAAATCCCAGAAAGATTTTGGATCTGAAGCCAAGCGTTCTTGCACACGGTCTCGATGCCGGTCGTGAGCCACTTCGATTTCCGCCTTCACTCTCGCCCTGCACTGAGAGAATGCTTCATAATCGCATCGCGCCTTACTTGTTTTATATTTTTTATGTAAGCTGTACTTTAATTGGATATCCTTTATTATCTGTGAAGTATACCACACTGGATACGTATACCTGCTATCAATTTTCGTATTGTGTGTTTTGAGGGGAACGCAAACATTAAAAACTTCATTAATTTTTTCATAAAAAAGGTCTAATACCATATCGGGATCATTCTTAGTGTAAATGTCACTCCAGTCTATATTCATTATTGAACAATATAATTGTTTGAAATCAGCCTTATAAAAGTTCCACTGCCTGAACGGTACCTTAGATTCATGCTGGTGTTGGTGAAGGTGGTCTGTGGACGCGGATCGTGGCGCGGGGTCGGGGGCGGCGGCAACGCGAACGGTGACAGCGAGCGGCGGGTGATAAGCGTCCACCGGTTGCAGAAACTCGTCAGCCGCCACCACCGACACGCCGCCGTCGCGGCCGCTCAGTACCAAGTCCAGCTGCCTGCCGTTACAGTTAGGAACTGCATTGCACTGAACGAGCTCCCCGAAGGCCGCAAAATACTCATAATGATTGCATACTATACTATTACTCGAATGTAAATTGAAATCACCAAGTATCAATACATTATTTCTATATCTAACACATATTTTTTCTAATAATCTAAACATTACAACATAGTCGCCTTCATCAGTTTTAGGTGGAATATACACTACACAACAAGTAAATAAAAACCTGCTAAGTATATGAACAGACGCACACACCAGTTCAAAGTTGTGCTCGTTTACGTCGATATCGTCCGGTAATGGTATTTGCCGCAACACGAACCGCGGCGCGGCCGCCAGCAGCACGCCTCCCTGCTTGCGCCCGTCCGCCCGGTCGCAGCGCACCACGGAGTACCCTGGTGGAACGATTTCTCTACACTGTATAGACTCGTTGCAGCCCGTCTCAGTGATGGCGAACAAGTCGGAGCCCGAAGATTCTAACAAACATAAAAATTCCGATGTCTTTGTTCGTAGGCCCCTAACGTTTTGATACAAGATGGTGATCGTTCTATTATGCCTGGGTCTGGTTAAGTGTGTTGTTTGTTTTACGAAAAAACACCCACTCACTATATTCGGCATCCTTGGGCCAGATGTTTGTATCGAACAATTTTTCGTAATTATTTTCGGATACACATATTCTAAACGAAGAGTATCCTCGTTCGGTTTTATGTTTAATTTTGTCAACCTTTATGTGACAGTCTTGCTCCAATACTTCCTTTACGTACTCTGTTAAACTTTCCTCTGTTGTATCAGTGTGTAGTCTCCATATATGGAAATATTTCTTTCGTTCAACCGCCTTTATTTTGAGAGTAGATGTGTTAGTTCCCTTACTAATTGGCGCTATTTTCACTAATTTGGCCTTGTTCCGGGGACGACTTTCTGTAACATTAATATTCGGTGTTGCCCTTGCCCTCTGCTCCTTTTCCGCCGCATTATCCGAATTAGTGTTTACCGTTTGGCGCGAGCGCGGGGGCTGTACATTAACCCAGCCAGCTTCACCTAGTTGCGAGTTATCTTGCGCGGAATTCTCAGTTTCGACTCGATGCGTATTGTGCGTCGTCGGCGCATTGTTTACAAGTTTCCGCTCCCGCCAGTGTGACGTGCGAGGCGAAGCCGGCGCACTAGCAGCTGATGTCGACGCTCGGGTAGGTTCGGCTGGTTCGGCTATCTCTACGATCTTGCTCTTCCGAGTGGGCGCGGAGACCTCCGACTTTGTCCGATCGTCGGTATCCCATATTGGCTGTTGCAATGGTTGCGCGGTCAAGTTACCCTCTTCTTCTCCGATAATTTTAACACTCTCCGGTACACAAAATTTTGCACTGCCACTTATCAGTTTTTTAATTAAGTTATTTTGATCTAGAACTGTTTTTTCCAGCGATGACACTTTGTTCTGTAGGTCGATCACAGTTTTAGTGAGATCTTGAATTGCAATTTGCATAGATTTTGTAGCCATTTCAATTTATCCGAATATATCTAACACGGAGTAATTTCTAAACGACCTGCGATCGCGGCGGCGCGGGGGTATTATAAGGATAACTAAAAAACTATTCGTCAGGTCTTGCTCAAAGCAACAGTTTTCTAATGTGAAAACAATCGTCAGAATCAATACACACAGTAAATCGGTCTGGGGTAACAAACAAAAGTAAGTATATAAAGTATAATAGAAGAACATCCTCCTTTTTTGAAGTCGCATAGAAAGAAGACAAGCAGGACGATGGAAAATGAGGTGTGTCCCGAATACTCTGAATTGAAGTCAAAGCAAAATTCCACAAGTGTAGTTCCAGCACAGCTATTCCCCTGGCATTAGCTGTTACAGTTACACTGGTTCTTTATTTCCTCACCCTCCCCGCGCCCCGCGCCCCGCCCCGCGCCCCGCCCCGCCCGGAACGACGCGCGGCATTTTAAACAGCGCTAATTCCGCACTGTGCTGAGAACATTAAATTGCACTATTGTTGGACATTATGAAAATTGTATTAAGCTCACTGGTAACGAGAGACTTCATAGATTTTTTATTTAACAACTTTGTTTTTCTTAGCTCATGTAATGCATAGTAATGACGTCACTAACTTGTTAGAGAAAACATTGTTGATTTTACATCTTAAGACGAGAATGAACGATGTTATATAATTTGTAGGTACATGAGATCGGTCTGACACATTATGCAAATAGATACAAATATTGACGAAGGTACATTATTACTCAAAGTACGAGTATTTATAACAATCAAAATATGCATTAATATTTTTTTCCTTTTCTAGATTGACATCAATTAGTTACATATCTAACTATTTTCAATAACCCAATTATAATAACTAAGCAATTCCTCAAGAACTGTTCTAATATTCCATCATCGACATATAGTCAAATCGTCGTTAATATCGCGTGTGTCAGTAGATCTCGCGGGGGCTTTTAAGGAACCATTCACTAAACGTTCTTTACCAAGTAATTTGGCTCCTCTATGGAGCCCTGAGCTGTTATCAAATCATTTAGGCGCGAATGTCGTTTAGAGCTAATGGCGTAACATGCAAATGGGGAGTACAAGTATTGAAATATATTGAAGTATACGAAATAAAGTTGTAGCTATTTGAACGTTAAAAGTAGCTTGTAAATTACTCACAAAAGATGATGAGATTCGATGATGATAACTTTAAGGCCAGTTACTTACAGAAGTGTAGAACTTCGCAAATATTTATGCGAAGTTTTCAATGCATCCGTGGTTTTCGAAGGGGTCACTATCTGAAAGACCTTTTCGCTGATTAGATGTGGCGACACCGCGCACACGTCACGGCTTAGTCGCCATCTCGCACGACAAAAACTTGCACGATCGTGCGACTTGGCACCTTTCGAATTTACCTAATAATTCCGTCATCAACTCGCACGACCATAAAAATATGAGGTAAATTTGTACAGTCAACTACAAAAATCCTTTTTAAAAACGTTTAATGTTTTATGGTTGGACTTTAAAATATAACAAAGTGTTATTACATCATAATTTTAGATATATTTCACAAATCAACATCTCAAAAATATAAAAGCATGTTAAACCAAATAATAATCAAAGTCAAAAATAATAATAAAATATAATTATTTTCAAAAATATAATTATTTTCAAAATAATTATAATTATTTTCTTGTTTCAGTATTTTTAACCAGCTTTCACTTTCTTTCTTAACATATACCTACTGCGTTTGGAGCATCTCCAAATACCTAAGTCCAAGTACCTTTATTTTTTCATTGTAAATTACATCCTACTTCCTATCCTACTATCCTACTGATATTATAAATGCGAAAGTTTGTAAGGATGTATGTGAGTGTGTGTGTGGGTTTGTTACTCTTTCACGCAAAAACTACTTAACGGATTTTCATGAAACTTTGCAATAATATACCTTAGACATCAGAATAACTTAATTTGTTAAAATTTATAGAGATTTTTGAAGGGACTGGTTTCCCGAAGCGAAGCGAGGGCGGATTTACTAGTAATAAATATTTATGGCCCATGCGAAGAAGTACCGGCTTTCCTCATTGTGAAATAATTGTCTTCACATCACTTTCAGAATTAGTTGGACCAAATTGTGATTCAGCTCCTAAAAAAATTGCTATGATTGAAACCGGTTTTTCAATAAAATCGTAGGCAAAGCAAACCATTTTTTTGTAAATTTCGCATATATTATTACTTAGTTATAACAAATCTTAAAATAATTTATAATATTTCATTTGTCTCATAGTTTTATAGGACAAAAAAAGATGGTGGCCACAAAAGCCATATTTTTTTTACCCTGCTCTATTAAGACGGTTCTAAAATAAAACTAGTATTAATAAAATGTAAAGGTACTTCATAAAATGATAATTATTTACTTTACTTTCACTAATCAATATGAAAATGGGCAGATGAGAAAAATTAGGCACTTATTTTCGACATTTTTTATTTCATTAAGACATACTAACACTATGAAAATAAATTAAATAAACTTACCTCCAGCGTAGACAAAAAAGAATAAAAACACCCACATAAATGTGGGTAAAATAGTAAAATAATTAATTAATGTCGCAGCTAAATTAGCGCGGGCACAGTAAAGTACGTTTAAGGGAAGACTGACTGACGTCACCTTGCGGGACTATTTCGATGGAGATAAAGGGTTAGATGAAAAGAAATAGATAGCGCCATCCTTTTTCGAGTAGGAATGAAGCTGCTTAGCTTGGTAGTGTAGAAGAGCGCTGTTCTCACGCCCAAAAATATTTTTTTTTGTATTTTTATGTGTATACTTATATGCATTTTATGTATATGTATATCGGATATAAAGCAAAAAATAATTAGTCAGTAGCTTTATTTTAAGATTTAATATAAGGTCGTTTTATTGAAGTCTTTTTAACAAATTAGTTTAAATATTTTTTACCTGACTGTACTTTGTATGAGCGTGCGAGTTGATGACGGAATTATTAGGTAAATTCGAAAGGTGCCAAGTCGCACGATCGTGCGAGATTTTGTCGTGCGAGATGGCGACTAAGCCCACGTCACACGGTGACGTCACCGAAGCCTGAAACGCGCTATCGAAGATTTGTACATCGCCGGCATATATACCACGCCTCGAGTACACTCACTCGAGGCCTCGACCGCCGCCCAGGCACGTCGTCTCGCCTGGCGGGAGATCTCCCTTTGCCAAATAGATAACAAAATATAGATAAAAAAAGCATTTAGAGGTACGGTCGAATTGAGAACCTCCTTCTTTTTTGAAGTCGGTTAATAAATAAACGCCTACATACTCATAACACAGCTCACACCCTTAGGATTCCTAGTGTCGCAAGTGGCACGGACAATACAAATATCATATCACTAACTCCCACGATCCTAGAACCAATATTTATCTGGCACATAAATGCTTACATTGGCTAGCATCGATCCCCTAGTTTTGCAAGCAAGGTCACTACCAACTTGACTTATCAGATAGGCTGTGGCCTTAAAAATACATAGAACTCAGATAATAATATTATTATATACCTACGTCACTTAGGCACTTCTCACACAACGTTAGACATCGTCGCAGTTGCATCGTAGACGCGTCTCCTGTCAATGAAAAGTGTCAGATACATACGAATTTTGGATCGCGTTGCAGTCACGTAGCTCATAAATAGCGTTGTGTGAGAAGTGCCTTAATGTGGCGCCCTGTCTACTGTAAACAACTACGTTTTTGCTAAAATGTAAGTATCTACAACAAAGGTTTTCGAAATCAAAGCAATACGATTTCGATAAAGCAATCGATAACGTAACAGACAATAAGAAATAGCAAGACCTCTCTCTCTATAGCCTGCCTCCGCGCCTCAGTATCTCGCAGTCTGAGCTTCACTGCCTTAGTGCTATCCCCGATGCCGACTGCTTAGTGCTAAACCAGAAACAAACACTCAATAGAAACGGCCAAGCAAGAAAGTGCCATGCGTTTGTTCCTACAAGGACAAACCTTAAGGTTCTTGCGAAAAATCCTTTACCACCAAGGTATACCACCCACTCAGGCGGATAATGCTATTCACAAAGCGGCGCTAGGATTCCGTGAATATTTAAACAGGCCTTACATTAGCACACTTCACCATTCAAGACTACGTTGCCACTTATCTAAAACACACTTAGATATATGTAATTACAAATAAATACCAAACAATACAAAGACTGAAACGTATGTCTAGGTATTTCATTAGAAACAATAACACCTAGGAAACTTAGCTACGCCTGTCATCTCACAAGGCGTTAAATTCGTTGTGCTGACACCCGTACGGAGCCGAACTTACTAAATGAACGTCAAACTGTAGAGATTAGCTCACACTGCGGCAACTTTGAGAGTGCATTAGCAACTCATGAGCTAACAACACGCCATTCATAAAAGGGTACTGTTCAGGATTCTTTGTAACTGTAGTACGGTTTTTGCATAATACACCTTTTGTGTTTTATTATTTGAAGCAATCTAGTAATTAGATAGATATAACGATCGCGACGACAAAAACCGTCTCTTAGCGCTCCCCTTCAGTCCACAAGGAACATGCATCATGTCAAATTTTAGTTTTTTGTATTCAGCAGCATTGGCTGTGCGTGTCGGTCTGTCAGTCACTCGCGCTCGCGACTTCCTACCTGTGAGAGTTGTTCCCACGAGAAACCAGATCCCGCGGGAATTCCAAGATTCAAAAAAGCTTATGTTACGCTCAACAACAGCTCCGAGATACGTCACGGCAATATATGAAATTCATTGGAATGACAGCGCCATCTGTTGAAAATTGGTCGTACCAACACAAAAACCTTCATACAGTCGTACAAGGATTTTTTGGCGCGTAGGTGACAGAGACAGTGCCTTACAGTTTGCGTTACCTGGAATGCGCTGTCTCTGTCACCCACACGCCAAAAGATCCTTGTAAGACAATACACAACATCTTTGCTAAAGATCATTACATTGTCAAATGCATAGTTTACGATGACATACCTACAGATAATCAATTTAAAGGTGTATAGATAGTGATACCTATAGGTCGAACCCAGGTCTCAGGGCGGAAGAACAAATTTTAAACTCCGAGCAATCAGTTATTCTCTTATTGTATCATACAATATGTATGTATCATACAATATTGTATGATACATACATATTGTATGATACATACATATTGTATCATACAATATGTATGTATCATACAATATTGTATGTGTGAGTGCAAAATCCACACGATTACACACGAGACAAAGTTGTTTTCCGTTACCTGACATTCGGCAATTAATCTCCGAGCGTTGACAAAGATCCCGCGGGATCTTTACGACACCTTTTCCATCAACCGTCCCGAATTCCATCAACACCTGAACGGAGAATGTGTGACAAAGACTTATTGTCAAAATTAATGCATTTAAATTTATCAACTTACTAGATGACCCGGCGAACTTCATTCCGCCAAGCAGTCAATGGCAGAGCAGGTTTACCATTTAAAAAATTAATGCAAATTGATAATGTCACATTCCTTAATAACAAATAGGAAAAAGGGCAAAATAAAATACTTTTTTATGTGTTTTGATCGGTTTTATTCCATGAATATATTGACAACATCAAACCCTATTATTTTAAAATTAATTGCAACTTCATAATTATATTGTTGCAGAGATAAAAGTGCATTCGTGTGTTTCAGCTGGTCGATTATCCGCTCTGGTCACATTGTAGCCATCATTAGGCATGCGCTCTGAAGCAGTCTTGAATTTGTATACCGATGCATGACGTTGATATTGTACTTGTTGTAGTTCTTGAAGATTTGCTCCTTTCAAAGTTTTGTTGATTCTTGACGTCGATCCTTCACATCTCTCCACTGTTGTCCACTAAAGCACCGCTCTATATCTTTGCTCACCAGCACCCCAAATCTGAGTTCGCCTCGCCCCATCTCATATCACCACCTGATCTTGCTCCTCACAATTGTTTTAGAAGAGGCATAAAACTCCTCCATTAGGGTCCGTTCACATAGACCGGCTCGGAGAGTATCGGCTCGTATTTTTCTTTTCACACAGACCGGATCGCATGCGCTTAGAATTTGCCGGAGCGGAGCCGCCAACTCTTTCACATAGACCGAGAAAGAGCGAGTAAGAGCACGCAATCGGAGCCAGTCGGCTCCTCTCGTTATTTCACACTAAACGCGTTCAGGCATTCCCAATGACAAAATAAGTGAACATACAAAATAAACCTTAATACAATTATTCAAAACTCTGGTTTCCATCGCGAGAAAAATCTGCTCTCCTCTCCGAGCCGGTCTGTCTGAACGGACTTTTTAAGTCAGCCATCCTGAAATTCAAGAATTCATTATTCAAGGAAGTCAACACCAAACACTGGGCTATAATGATAATATTGGTATGGCATACATCACCCTTTTTAAGCTGAAATAAAAATTATAACTCCTGATACTTTTTCCCGAAAATCCACATGTGTCATGCCAATTTATAGTGTTTTCCACATCAAGAAATATAACTATAGCGGAACTTTTTAATATTTTCTTCATGATACGCATGAAATCTCTATTGTAATAATGACACACCATCTTTGGTGAATCAGTCTCGAGCGCCTAATAATATTCGTCTTGATTCTTCATAACCATTTCATAACATTTTTAATCCATATTCCACCCATGAACCAATAAATGATTCTACCGCAATGTTGCTCCATAGAGATAGGAATATTATAGATCAATGTGTTGCTCGGACATCCACGTAAAATTTTTCTGACACATTATGTCATATATTATGATTATTTGAAATCTTCCTTTTAATTGAAAGAGCTTTCAGTTTTGTCCTAATTACCTCGCTTCTGCAGATCACTTATCACCCCCTCCTGCAGAACTTGCTCCTCACACTTGTTTTAGTAGAGGCATCAAATTCCTCCATTATAACAGAGGAGAAAGTAAATAAAATATAAGTTGAAATAAAATCGGGTATTTTAACGACATGCATATTTAATTTCCGTGCATGGCTTTCACTGCACTCTTCATTAAAGCACCGATACTTTTCGTCTTGTTATTAGACTTGTTATTACACGACATTTTTCGTCTTGTTATTAGGTGCAAATACAAATGAAGCATGTGGTTTTCCGACCCGTGAACAGGCCACATATAATTGTTAATGTGATTTGTTAATCGTCATAGCGAATGCAAATCAAATTGGAAATTGAAGCCGTTTAAACTCAAATGGCACATCGGTTGGGATCATCGTTATCCTCGGAATGAGAACTTCCTCACCTTTGAATTTTCCTTTTAGAATCGTTGCATGGATCACATTGATCATCAGTTTCCTTATCACCAAACGCGTTCCATTGCATAATTTTGTTTTAGTTTTTTTGTTGGTTTAGGTTTCGAAGCATGATGACTAAGTACCGAGCCAACCTTTAGTTGTAAATTATGCGGTGGTAAGCCTGGCACATCCAGTGAATTTAAAAAATTAGTTTAATACTTGGTGGCTTCATCTTCATTTATTACACTATCGATTGATTTGAATGAATGCAATGATACCAATGCAAGGGTACCAATGATTTCATTTTGAATTATGAAGTTCATCCACATCTTTATTCTTAGCTGCCAAGATTACTCGCTCACTCAACCATTCGTAATATTTGTGGTTATCAATGATGTTTGGGATGTTTGTTTTTTTTTTGTTTGGGATGGGTCAGAGCTAAATAACAACTCAAAAAATGTGTATAAGCAAAAATAATGGTTATTTTAAAGGTCATTTAATTAAAACAGACACATATGGAGTTATCTTCAGCTCCCTCCAATGTATTGCTGCGTCCCGTGGAAAGATCTATTTTGAAAAATAAGTGTAAAGAGTGCTATAAGTTTTTAACCTATTTGATGAGTCTTCGTTTCGTTATTGCTCTTGTGGCTGTATTTTGTTTTTAATTTCAATGTGATTTTCTAATATAGTCATTAAAATATTTCTACGGATTTTTTTGAGGGTTTGACAATTTTATTAGCTTAGAACTAATAAAAAAGGAACCAGTTTGATAACAGAAAACTGTAACGTCATAATGTAATACCTCACGTACCTCACGGGGCGATTTGACATTTGATAAAGAGTTAAGCGAACTTTACAAAGTAGGTATATTTCTGAACGCACCCGACACAACAACCAAATGACATTGTAGTGTCATTATTTTGTGTCATGTATGTCAATATGTGTATGTTATTTTGCATGTTTTAAATCTTAAATAAACGATAATTCGACTATTTTGGATATATGTTGTCGATTCCAACCCCTTATTTAATTTAGATCTACATGTAATTATTCTAAAAATACCGAACCGACGGGGCGAACATCAAATGTTTGACAGGTAAGATTTGTATGGGAAATTAAAATTGTCGATTTTAGTATTATCCTCGCAATTTTTTCCATATTTTCTCATCGCTGCAACCTTCCCTGAACTTCCACGAATATTTCAAGACTAAAATTAGCCAAATCGGTTTAGTCGTTGTTGAGTTTTTCGGACTCTAACGAACAGCAATCCATTTTTATTTATATAGATAAGGTAAAATTAAAATATTATATTAAAACAAGGTGTTGTCAAGAATTTTGGATATTTCGTGACGAGTGACCTTGAAAGTGAAAATAAATTCCTGGACTGGGTAAATATTTAAGTCACGGATAAAAGCATATTGTTCGCTCTCAGAAATGCCTGTCAGTCATGCTTGGGGAGCAGCCGAGGTCCGACTTATCACGGGCGGAACTTGTGTACAATAATAATTAAGCAAGCAATGCAGAAAATTCACAATGTGACAAGTGCGATATCACCACAGTGCTTTTCTTTGCATATGCTTCTCTCCAGACTTGCAAATCTGCAGACTTGGCTTCTAGAACATTTACCGACGCAATGCTAGCTAAGAAAGATGGATATTTAACCTTTTGCCGCGAACATCTTAAGGGCGTCTCATCAAAAATTATAACGAGTTTTGCAACAAAGTCCTGCTATCCGTCTGTGAGTATAACCGAGACTGCGTATAAATTCCTCTCTGGTTTGTTTGACGTCAACAAATTTGTATGAAAATAGATTACACGCTTTTTAAAGTATTAGCATTGCGTACTCCACTGCGATGGCTTTTATCGCCCGGGATCATCTGTGGCCAGCAGACGAGCGAGGCCAACCGCTGCTGACAGTAAATTCCCCACTATACTGCGCAACCATTAAAATAATTAATACATTAATAATAATAATAATAAAATAAATCTTTATTCAGACTTCAGATTTTTGTAATTGAAACATTGGTTTCAGGGTAAAATTCTTCAGTTATTTAATAGTTAATACAATTTAACCGATTTAAATATTTTAATGTTCATATACTTCGGCAGTAACCTAGCCCGTTATGATAAAAAAGTGTACTTCGGAAGTTGGAAAACCAATACTTCTCTTATTTTCATGTTTGACTCATTTCATTGACTAAGGGGTGAATTTTTGTTGTTTTTTTAAACCGTTTTTTGAGATAAAAAATAAACTAGCTTATCAACGTGCCAAGAGAATATATATACAGTGTAAATGATTATAATACTGAACATTTCAAATTTATTTTGATTTTGTTTTAATATATTGATTCTAGAATTTATTGTAGACACGAGTATGTATGAGGCGGGAATATAGAGGAACTAAATTATGTAAAAAGTAGGTAACGTGCGTATGGAATACAGTTCTAAATAAATTTGTTTTTTTTCTATTTGATTTTGGTGCAATGGCCGAACAAAACGACAATAACTCCAACACAATAATGCTTTTTCCACACAGACTGCGTTTACTGTAGCCGTTATTGTCAGTACAAAAAACGCTCACTCAATGGCCCGATCCTGAAAAATGAGCCCAAATATTTGCTTATATCTTCCCCATTTTGCCGCTAACGTAAAAGTGACACGGCGTCTGGATTTCAAGGGGATATTAAAACCCGCATTTTTCCCTTGTCCGAGCTCGCAACAAACCTTTGTTGGTAAAACCACAATACGCTGGGCAAACAATGGCCAAGTCGATCGTTAATCACGCATATTTGACGGCGCGTCAACAGTTCGTCGACAATATTTGTAATGATTAATAATACAGTTTTTTTAATACTTTCGATCAGATTAAATATTTTGTGCATAGGGTTGCTCCGGACTTTGGAAGTTGACGATATTTTGTTCTCAAACTCTAGCGATTCATTGGGAAAGGATTTTTGTTCGTAATTTTAAAGGTTTGTAGATTATTTTAGGCGTTTGAATGTTTTGAGTATTAGTAATTTAGTTTCTCAAGATATCATGACCTCACTATACACTTTCTTCTCAGTCGATACGTTCTTGTCAAAATGGCCGTGACCATTTTATACCTACACTCCTGAATTGATTAACAATAAATACCTTCCCAAACGCTAGGTTTTCCAGTGTCTAGGATGGGATGGATGGACAATACATAAAACATCATAAACACTTCCCGAGAACAAGACAGCACATGCATTAAGGTAATACAAAATAACGAATAATACAAAAATACAAATGTCAGCCCTAACGGAATCCAGGACCCTTCAATCCACAGACAACCAGCCAAGCCAGACCTTAGGATTCAATATAATATTGCGTAAAATTATAAAAAGAAATGCTTCTTACTTTAAGTGTTAAGTGGTGATACAATGTTTTATTGTGTTCTTAATAACCTTCAGGACTGACCATAGAATTTGGCACCCATTTAGATCTCACTTCTTTTGTCGTTGAAGTCAACAACCAAGGCTTATAATAAATCATAATATTTAACTTGGCTCTCATTTTACATTTGTTTTTGATGGGATATACACCAACGAATTTTACAAAAATTCAAATTCATCGGTCAATGTCTCTGCAAATAATCTTTTCTGTAGGTACTTTTAGCAATCAAAAAGGCAACGATTAAGAAATTATTTTGTACAGATGCCTTCAACCCATGAATGGCTCAATACTCAACATGGGTCTTTTATCATATTTGAATAGGCTTAGAGCCTCTTCCACGAGTTATTCCGGTCTGAGCTACACTACCCTGTTCGGCTGCGAATTGTTCGGACATAGCTTAACAACTGCTTCCTAATGATACCTACGGGGACCGATATCCTGGCATGTCTTCCAAAGTACGAAAACGCTCAAGAAATATTGCCACTAGTCCATCCATCCATCTACCGTGCACGCCGTCAACACTTAGGCTGCGTCCACAGTAGGCAAACTGTTCGCCGCTGACTAAGTGAGCCGCAAAGAAATTCGAGTCAGCTGCGAACTCAGATCAATTTGCAGACGTCTCAAGCATACTGTTCTGAGCTCTGCTACTGTCTGCCGCTCACTGAGATAATCGGCGCGCGTAACGCTGCAAACTGCGAAGAGTGAGCGCAAAACTAGCAAACTGTGAACACTCCATTTCAAATATGTGAAGTGCGTACTAAACCGATACGCAGCTAAATCAGTCGGCGGCAAACAGTTTGCCTACTGTGGACGCAGCCTTAGGATCGCTTCAAAGTAAACATTGTTCATAATTCACATCGTACAATGGAGATATTTTATAACCGTTCTCACAATTTGCAATTGCAATAATATCAAAAGCAAAACATTTGTTTTTATTAAAATTTATGAAGCAATAAAATGATACTTAATTTTTATTATAATAACATTAAATCACAATACGAGTAGACCGGGACTCGATGAGTTATTTATTCCCAAGCTTCAGTTTAAAACAAAATAGTTTAAAGCACAAGTGAATAATTTGCGGCGACAACACTCTAGTGAGTCGAAATCTGCGGTTTATGCGTAGATCGTACAATATGTAGAAATAACATACACACTAACTACAATGACTGTAATTATGTAACTCTTTATTTTTTATTAACTGTTTAATTGTTCAGCGTTTATTGTACTGTTTACTGTGTTACTTTATTGTTTTCCATTTGAGTGGTATTTGATATTTTGCCTAGTGTTAATCCGCTAATGATTAGGTACTAAACCATGATGGCATGAATTTAAACAACAAATGTATAGATAAATGAACAAAGAAAATTTATTGTGTCTAAATAAACATTTTCTAACCGGGGTTCAAAGCTTCGCTCGCAAACGAATCGAGTGCACATCCAGTTTCATTTGAACGTTATAAGAATCTCATATCGTGTTAATGATTATCATTTCGTTACTTTTTTCAAACAATTCTAATTGTTCCTCTTTCTGTGGCGCAACGCACAAGTGAATAAAAATGTGCTGTTATAACGCAAGAGGGAATTATATGATGCGGTAGTGTGAAACATTACCCTTCGTAAGGCACGTGCACACGCATGAGGGTAGAGCTAACTGCGGTGGAGCTAGAAGGCTATCAGGATGGATATAATATACTGTCTTTCTAAAAGCTGCAACGATGGTTAACTACGAAGGAACAGATTATCCTTATTTTTAACCGACTTCAAAAAAGAAAGAAATATACCTATATGTTTTTTTATGTGTGTTCGGGAATTTTTACCTAGTGTTTTTGTTAGAAAATAAATATTCCAAGGGTGGTCCCATAATAAGGACACCCGGATCTGATGATGGCATCCCAGAGATATCGAAGGGATCATTGAAAATTGTAGGGGCATCCAGTGTGTCTTTAATTTATAGAATTAAGGTAGCAAACTAGCTTGCAGCCGCCCATGGCAACTGTAACTGACACAAAACAGGACCCTAACAGGAACTAGGATGGAAAAACAATGCTCTGAACGGGACTAAAATAGTTAGTTCAATAACAGAATGTGTTGGTTGGATCGTTAGTTGGTCAGTTCATCGGCAGGCGAGACAGACACTGTTAATTCTCAGACATTGTCGTAGACAAGACATCGTGATTACGTTGTGTGTAAGTTTAAGCAAGTGTCACCAAGAATACTATTGCAGGAGACTGAGTATTTTTTTTAAATTGTTAGGGATTTCCGATCAGTTGTAGATTCTATACTTACTAACAAAAAGGCGTAGTAAATTTTCATAAAAAGGGTACCTACTAATGATGGCATATCCGCGAGTCGCTTATCGCCGGCAGTAGAGCAAGCGCCCGCCCTGCGCCCCAGTAGACAATGTTAATGAAGTTTCAAATTAAAAATGGCGTGAATAAAATATTCCACACGACGCGATGACCATAATAATTAAGCGACGTATTCACTATTAATGACACTGTTTAAATTTTAGCTCAAACTTCGCCAGCGGTAATTGCTTGTTACAGGCGCCTGGAAATTTTCCATTTTAATTATGAAATTTAAAAAGTTACAATGTTAATTACTGCATTTTTTATACCCCTACATACTTATACTCAACGATGGGGTAGAGTCCTGGAATGAGGTCAGCGCCTCGGTAAAAGAGCACAGGTCGCAACCCGACCAGTTGGACTAATGATCTGAAGAATTCATTGGATTTAGAGCGCTCAGGACTGGTCGGTGTGGTGCTAATTAGGGGACGTCTATGTACAGAGAACTTCGAAAGGCTGATAGATTTTGATAGACATTTGTGTGAGTTCCTTTCACAATACGCAAACACAAAGAAACACACCAAGACCAAAAATTTAAGCTTATAATTTTTTATAGCACGCAAGCAAGCATAAGGGTCATCCGATGGTAAGTGGTAACCTTCAGCTATGGATAGCTAACACCAAAGGCATTACCGATGCGTTATTGGTCAAGAAGGAAAGAAAGAAAATAGATGGTTTCAACCGCAATTGTTTTCAGTTGATACGAGAACCGACATAAATCTAGGCCAACCTTTGAACTTTTGCCACAAATGATCTTCTATGTGGCCCACTAATGGCCCACTACTGAGTACGTTTCTTTCCTCATCATTAAAGAGACCTAGAACATGCTTAACTACGCTACGTAGTTAGTGGCTAACCTGAGTCTCAGGACTTAACGACTGATATCCGTCCTACAAGCGCTTCAATCATACCTGATATATTATATCAACTAATCCACACTGAAGCAGAATGGCCGTAAGTATTAAGCCTTCGCAGTTACAAATACTCGAGCTCAGTAGACAATTACAACGTACAACAGGTTGTACTTGTTCAAATAATCCACTACATTACATCCTCGCAAAGTACCCGGCTAATGAACTTTTTAAATTAAAAAGGGACGGAATAACATATTAGTCTGTCCCACGTATCTCCATGTCCCGCGTCCCACAAACGTAACTCCGTATTTAATTACAAATTACATTTTGTCACTTTAAACTCGTCGAATAGGGGATTATTGTGCACGTTGTCTTTCCTACGGTATTTGCCTTGGATTAAACGGTGCGTGGGATGGTATCAAGATGGTATTTTGGATAGCAGTGTTTGGGTTCAGTACAACCAAGTACTTAGGTTAATTTAATGTCTAACCAATAAAAATTTAATTTTTAAACTTCTTGTAAGCGTTATTCAAAGTTTGTTAGTTTCTATTCCTTTCCGTATAGCCTAATGCTTGCTTACTAATGCCATTTCCTTGAAATCGCAAAGATGACGGGAATAACTAAATCCCAAATGCACACAGCGTACTAATCCGGTAATTAACTAAGCGCTTTACAGACTATAACTTGTGTATAAACCGCGCTTCAACCATATTCCGTTAATCTGCTTTCTGTTGCCGTAAAGATGTGTTTACGCAATGAATTTTGCATCCAGCATTGTAAATTGCATAATAATAATCTATGAAAGCTCTGAAAGTGGTTTATAGAGTAGTGGGATGCGTGCGATGGGAACGATCAATGATTTCTGGCTAACTAACCTATCAAAGTACCTAACTAATACCCAACTTCTAGTTTAAATCGAACGAATTATATAGGTGCCTCATAACATTTGAACCAGAACCGCAGAGGCGGCTTATTACTTTTTCAAAGCCTTTGGAGTTGAAACTCTTGGTCCGTGGGGTCCTGACGCCCACTACATTTTCAAAGAAATAAAAAATAAATTAAAGGAAAAAACTAGTGATCCAAGAGCTGGCGGTTTCCTCGCTCAACGTATAAGCATTGCTATACAGCGAGGAAATGCTGCCAGCGTATTGGGTACTGCACCACAGGGCCCTAGTTTATTTAACTTATTTTAGTTTTGTATATTATTTTTATTTTTGTTTTGTTTATATTTTTAATTAGTATGTACAACAAAATGCTGTAAATATGATTTAATAAATTATAAATTAAAATTAGGTATATTACTTACAAACTTAAACATAGAATATTTTATAATAAACACATGTTTAAATAATAACCAGAACTAATTATAACTATTATTTTTACGTTCAAAAGCTGATGCTTCTAGTGTGGTGTCATTTTGATTTAAGCGACATCTGAGAATTCATTATTCATACTTGAAAGGGCTCAAGTGAAAGCAGACGAGTTATCGGATATCAACTGTCATCGTGCCTTCTATAAACACGAATAACACCAGGAGAGTCAACAGTGCAACCCCGATCTTGAAATGTGATGACTATGATGATGATGATGAATAATGCGTAGAATTGATTTGACAACGTAGATGATATTGTGCTCATATAGTTATCAACTTTGAAGTAGGTTTCTTGTTTTGTGAAAATTATTCTTTCTTTTCTCTTGTTAGGAAGATGTCGATGTTAGGAACTTTATTACTGATGTTGTTGAATGAATACCCACGATCAGATTCGTTTATTGACTTGTTTATTACTTGTTTATGTTGCATTTTTTTATTTCACTAAAAAATGCAACACGGGAATCTAATGCGAAAGTGTTCAATTTGAACGTTTATTTTAACTCTCAAAGGTGTCGCCTAACGCTCTCCTGATTACACCATATTAACGAAGTTAGGTCACATCCTACCTAGCTGTTACATCGAAGGGGTTTTCCCGGCTAACTTGGAAAATATTCTGGCCGAGACCGAAGTAGGTTTAGCCCGCATTCTATTATACCGCGCCGATGTGGCCACACTGGATAATTCAGTTATTGGAAAGGCGAAACGACGTCTGAACCATGGCGTGGAGTTCATATTCCTGGCGAAAAAATCAATAATGTAGTGACGATAGCAATATAGGTATTTCGCTGTCGTAAGGGTAACGTTCAGGAAGACATAATTCTTTTTTAAAATAAATTTGGTCTAATACCTACAATAAAAATGTTCAAATTGTCATTTTTTATGAATGTTTATAAGAAAGTATCGTACTATAAGAAAGTTTCGTAAGTAGCAATGATATAAACACACATAAATTATTATATATAAGATAACAATACCTATGAGCAAACGAAAAAATGTGTCAGAGACGTTTGTCGCCGGAAAAAACGAAATTCTCATTTTGTCTACAGAGTTTACAGGACAACAAAGTCAATGAAATTGACTTGTGTCCTTTTGTTGACCAGCTCATTTGCAAGGAATGGTCATGATGATTTTCTTTAGCAAAAATATTTGATTGCTAATAATTGCGTTGTCTAGAACTCGAGATGTCTGAAAAAGTTCACGCGTCTTATTTGCGAATAATACTACCGAACCCTAATTTTCCTACGTTAAGTAAGCGCTAAATTTTAATAAAAATCTCAAAGTTCCCTAATGAAAAACTATGGTTATTTGTATAGTTCACTGGCCGTAACTGCGGTTGTTTGCAAACTGTTTAAGTTTTTATACTTTACGTAGAATAATAATTATCCCGTAACATACGTATACCTATTTAGTAACTTGAAACTCAGTTTTCTAACGCTATTTTATTAACGAGGATAAGAAATACCCATAATTATGCTGTCAGTTCGTGACAATAGTAAATGATCGATCGAGTTTTACAAGCTACTAAAGTACATTGGGTGATGGCTATAGTATGGCAAGAAATCTTGAGAGCCCTTTTTTACTTCGAAGCTTTGAACCCTTTCACATGTTTTACTTGTGGCATTGGTAGAAAGAAATTGATAAGTTTTATTTCGCTAATCCGGTAAAATTCACTGCTCCAATTAAGAAGTAGGGGGCTAGAAAGCTGACGGGACAAATATCCAGGATTTTATTATGTTCCAACGAGATCCTTGAAAAGGCGAGTGGATATGAATCCCACAACTCAGATTTACCAATACTTCCTCATCTCTCATCTCCGTGCCTCTCCTCTCTTCTCCCCAGCTCTCCTCTCTACGTCTCTCGCCTCGCCTTTTTATTCACCACTACTTCTGCTTAATTTATAGTATGGTTATAAAATTCCTCCGTTACACTATTAGTCCTCGTGTCAATTCCAAAGGACCTATATCAGAAGACTATTATTACTGTGGCGTGTTGGCAGTACACTCGATCCCTTACAATCGTCTCTCGACTCACCTGTCAACAGTTATTGATGTTGTTTGTGAACTGACCGCACTTATTAAATCCAAAGTACAGCTATTTTCGATTTACTTGGGAACCGATTTAAGAAATAATCCATCTTTATAAATTCAGCAGCAGTTCGTGGCCGAAAACTCTAAAGGTTGTTGATGGAATGACTTGACATTTAGATAACGTTTTTATATACTTTTTGATCCGAAGTTTCCCAATACACGTTAGACATACATTATAGTATCTCTTTTTATATTTTGTTCCTTTATTTTCCAACTTCAGTCTTCTCATAAAACAAAAAGAAATATTACCTTTCCACGAGCGCTATATGCATCTATAAATCAGCACTATAAAAACTAAGAAGTCATAAGCGATTAAATAAGAGCTTTTGCAGTAAACTTTTTTCATAACGTAAACTTTTAAATTTAGTTCCATCGCGAATTAAGTTTTGACGTTCGTTACAAACTAGGTACGAAGAAATATCCAAGGTAACCTGAAACGGCGGCCAACTTCGTGAAACTTGCTCTAGTATTTTGCCTATTTATTTTTAAGACGGAACTTAGCAATTCATTTCTTGCAATATATTTTTTTCTAATATGACACTCTTTAATTCCATTTTACCGACAATCTTTAAAACGTTTAGTTTTTTAGACAAACCTTTAAATTTAACCCATGGAAAACTATCATCAGGAGTTATATATGTAGATATCTTACATCTCAATTTATGTCGTCTTCTTACCGTGCGCCTTTCATCATGATCTAATAAAAAGGTAGGCGTGAACCATACAATTAAAAAAAGCTAATAGCGGTTGGGTGCATGCTAGGAATGATATTTAGAAGGCTATAACCGACCCGCTGGATGAATACTATAAAACATGCGTGTAAATCTACCATTTATGCATCCATAGAACTCTCCCAAAATAGAGATGCTTGGAGGACGTTAGTGGAAAAACCACTTATGATGACCATGACCTTCAGTCATGAGAAAACGATACAGAAGAAGAATAAAAATAATTAAAATGATTTTATACACCATCCACTCCTCTCATCACTCCGTTAATATTTAATAATATTTGATACGTTGCCTTTAAAAAAGTGTAACCGACTCACCTTACCCAATTTCCCTTACAAATAAGTCAGAATAAAAAGTATTACGAAATATTGTTAAGCGGGGCAAAATTTTCCATGACGACGTCTCAAAGACTACATTTTTATCTTTAAAAGGGAAAACATCAATCAGATAATGGTCCGCCTGCCTCAATATCCCTCGGTTTCCTTACTTTCATTATCAAATGCAAAATCTTAAGTAATTGAGTTTCATTACAAAAGATTCATTACAAATAAAAAGTTTCATAAATATAATGATAAGAATAATGATAAGACGTGAAACTGACTTTATGACTGAGAGACGGATCAACTAACAGCCCTAAATACTAGAATTAGAAACGAGAAATTTTCCACCACTCTTTCCTTTTTAATTTAAGTGAGCACTAATAAAAGGATTGTGGAAATTCACACCCTTCAAGGGGATAAAAAAGGGTTGGCAATCTATACTAATAACATAAATAAAAATTAAAGCATGAATCTATGCAACTGGGTCGAACTATCGTCACGCCAAAATACGTATCGTGAGTACCCGAATTATAGTAAAAATGTAGATAGATTTGTGAAATAGCGAGGGGTCGATTATAACTTCAAAGAAATCCTTATGTATACTTACGCTAAGAAATTCACCAGTGTGAGTAAGTTATTGATAAAACGAAATTAACTAAATGATCTGCCCACCATGGACAATTAGTTAGTGCCATCTATTGACGCAGTTGGGTATTAAAATCATTTATAAGATGAATAGCGGTAGTAGCGGTGATAGCCTAGTGGTTAAGAATTCGGCCTTCTATGCGGAGGGTCCGGGTTCGAATCCCAGGGCACGCACCTCTGACTTTTCGGACTTATGTGCGTTTTAAGCATTTTAATGTCACTTGCTAAAAACGGTGAAGGAAAACATCGCGAGGAAACCTGCATGCCGGAGAGTTCGCAAAACTAAACAGCTGTGTGAAGTTCGCCAATCCGCACTTGGCCAGCGTGGTGGACTATGGCCTTAACCTTCTCATTCTGAGAAGAGACCCGTGCTCAATAGTGAGCCATGATGGGTTGAGAAGAAGAAGAAGATGTATGGACACAGTTGGGTATTAAAATTATTCCGAATAACCAAAGTGGAATATTGCAACAGTAACAATATATGTACGTCTCTAGCTGAACTTTTCTTGGATATTATTGTAAGCGCATCGGATCGAGTGCAAAGTGTTTGTGCAGTGAAATTGAGGCGGGAGTTTATAGCATGGTGGATTATACTACGCGCTTTTATGCCGTTGGTACTATTGTGTTGTTAAACGGCTGTCTTATATAGACCAAAGATGTTCTAAGCGATGCCTTTCACGTAAGTTGGACCAATGTGGTGAATTATACTGAGTTGCGTCTTTAAACCAACATCAATATAACCAGGAGGTTCTCCAAGAAGCCCATGCAACTAGTATGTTATGAAGACTGTGAACCAATAAAAACATTTTCATTTTGATTTTTTTCTCAATTCAACGATATTTTTTTTCTTTTTGTGTGTGTTATCTCGTAACGTCTTCGTAGTTAATTGATATTTATTATCCTACTAATATTATAAATGAGAAAGTTTGTGAGGATGTGAGTGTGTGTGTGTGTGTGGGTTTGTTACTCTTTCACGCAAAAACTACTGAACGTATTTTCACGAAACTTTGCAGTAATATAGCTTAGACATCGAAATAATATAGCTTGTTAAAATTTATAGAGATTTTTAAAGGGATTGGTTCCCAGAAGCGAAGCGAGGGCGGGTTTACTAGTTATTTTTATATACAAAAGCTAGTGTTTGTCGTATAGTCCCATGTCAGTTTCAGCAACATATGACGAGTATTTTTTGAGTTAACCTGAATAACGCGTATTTAATCGTCTTCGAGCGTTGATGGTGTTCTCATCCTCGTACAACATATGCTATTTTGTCCTACTAGTAGGACCACGAGGAAACAGCCGTCATTTTATTACGTGTCCATATGTTGAAGGCGGCTTTTTTTCAAAGTTATGTAAATGAAATGAAAATCCGGCTCTCCTGCGTTTCGATAATTCAACCTCAAATCGGACAAGACATCTTATTCACATCCCAAAACATAAGCGTGCTAATGAAATTGGGTAATCCTGGGTGAGCCTATTTTGGACAACCACACGCCGAAACTAAGTATGTGCTAATCGGGTTTAGACTACACCGCAACCTGTCTTTGTTATTTACATAAGTAACGCCATTATGAGGGTTTTGTAGGCCCTTTGCCCACGGAGCAACTTGAGTTGAGGCAACTATCAACTTTTTAAAAGTTTCCTGTAAAAAGTTGATAGTTACTACAACGTTTACGGTTGCCGCATTTTTATAGCAATTTATGAGCAACTTGTATGCGAGTTGCTCAATCTACGCATTTCCGGGTACAGGCAGAGGGAGGGAGAGTGTGAAATCGTCCGACGCGTTGCGATTAACAGTTGCGGAAACCGGCAACTTTTAAAACCGGTATAATATTTAACAGTTGCTAGTTGCGGCAACTAGGAACTGACCTAGTTAGTTAGTTGCCAATTGCCATTTGCTGCAATAGTTGCTACGTGGTCAAAGCGCCATAAAACTTATTAGGGTGGGTTGTATTATTTCACTCTACCCATAACAAAAACCTAACCAACTGTCAAGTAACGTTTAAGCCATTCACAGCTTGCAGCATTTTAAACACGGTTAAAATGACAAATGACTCTATTGACTTTAACATCAACTGAAATCAACTTGGTGCTACACAAAAATTCCTTCGATATTGTGAAAGTTACTGTCGTGCTTATTTTTACGCTAACTATTATCGACTCTATAGTGCAATTCACCCTTAGTACTTTTATTTTGTGACTTAGTGACATTATTTTCAATTTATACACAATCGAAGAACAAACATGATTGGTAACAAAATTACAGTTAATTTTGTTGTGACCTCGACGATCTATCATCGAGATCTAAGTAAGGTGAATCTCGCCATGAGTGTGATCCATGTAATTGTATCGATATATTTTTACTTATAAGAAATTCAAGAATCGTGAGTACCTACCCGTCAAAATTGAAATATTTAATATCCACGATAACAAAAGTTTTAAAATTTGCTAGCCTCAGTTTCACAATCACCCAAACGAAAGCTGGCCGACGCAAGTTATTTGAACACAGTATTAGATGCCTCAAACTTTACTCACATTATACTTACTCGTATTTAGAACCTACTACGATGACCGATAATTTCAAGATGAAACGTAACAGTCGTTTATTAACAAGCCGAATCGAAACCTACATTGGCGTAAAATTAACCGTTGGAAAGATAAATGAACTCGTTAAATAAATACCGATAATAAACCATAAACAAACGGGCATAGACTCGGTGGGAATTTAACGAGCTCGTATAAAATCAGTTATAGTCGATACGAGGAGAGGGTAGCCATTTAATACAGCTAAGCGCTGGACTAGACCTAAAAATAAAAAAATGGTGTTTCTAAATTTTTATTTTTTCTAAATCTAAATTTTGAGAGCTTTACTATGCTGAGTTGTTTACATATTTTTTTAGAAAGAAAGCCTTCGGATGAAATTCATACCTTAGCCAGAGATACAATGCAAGCAAGAAAACAATAAAACAGTCTTTCTCACGAGTAACTTTCCTCATTTTGAGCCCATGCCAGTATCAGGACGATTCTATTTTATAATACAAGTTAATTAGCATTACCCTTATTACACACACACACATACAGGTAGATCATGGCCTATTTTTAAATTGATCCATCATTAAGTTTCTACGCAAGCCACCGGGCTTTGACCGCTTTTAAAATTTTCATGACTGTTAAAAGACTTTGTCTATAGCAAACATACCATAATGTAATTTTAACTGAATTATGGCTATGACACACTTTTCTCATAACCTCATAAATTTTGTATTCGACAAAATTTTGAGATGTCCCAAAGGACATAATACAGCAAGCATTAACTATCACCGCCAAAAACATTCTAGGATAAAATCCCGGTGTTCCGTGAGGAATGGTGACCCTGTTAGGGTTTATAGTGGGTCTCAGGGCGTAAGTAAAGGGAACGCAGCGCACGAGCTGCGCAGGCTTTGTGGAAATCAGCTGTATATTCGGGGTTTTATGGAGACAATAGATATTTTAATAAACTTCTTTCCAAGAGATCGGTAGGTGCGGTTTATGAACTGTATACGTTCGCTCATTTCTTTCATAGCATCTGAAGCATCCAACTGCTGCGTGGTTAGATTTTGATATGATAGATAATCAATGGAGGTCTGATCTAATTTCAGATAGATTGATAAGCTATCAAATTAAATATCCTCAATTTGAATAACTGCCTTGGGAATAAAATGAGATCATTGGTATTTGTTTTTTTTTTATTTTGGAATTTCAGATCTTTTCTTCACTACATGAAATGTAAAATGGTAGGTACTAGTCTTCAAGAGTATGTATATGTAAGTATATATAGAGTTACATTTGTCTAAGTATTTTATGATTGATGCACATGCTAATTTAACCTCGTAAAAAAGTTTTTTATAGTACATATACAATATACATAGTATGGACATCAGTCAGCCGTTACTATAACTATATAACATAATATATTACAAGCTACAGTCATATAAACGTGTTACTTAATCGTATCTTATCGGTCCACTATTTTATGCCTTAAAATCAAACTCCATTCCAGTAAAACCATCGTAACTCCTTCAGCGGGTCACACCCACTCTAAACCCATTAATCAATCCCCGAAAGCGCATTTTATCAAAGTAGGCAGTCTATTGAAAAATGAATAATTTAGCGACAGAGCCGCCCGAGCGCGTTGTAATGCCTATCGGCCTATCGCGACTCAATGGCCGACGGTAAAAAATGGCGTCCAATCGGCTATTGAATAAATCATTGGACAGACGTAATATTTCACAGCCGGCTGCTCCGGACCGGTGGCTGAGTCAGCTTGCACCGCACCGGCCACGTTTAATATCGGACCGGATTATGAAGACGTCCATACACCGGTTTTAACCGGCTTCAAAAAAGGAAGTTGTCAATTCGGCTGTATTTCTTGTGATTTTGTAATGGGGGAACGATTTTCATGATTATTTTAATATCTGATGCAAATCCAAGAATCTGGTCTTAGTCGCCTTTAAATTTTAGCGCATCTGACATGACAGAGGATTATAAAAAATGTAGGTACTTCAAGTAAACAGTTTGGAATACCGAATATAAAAGACTCTAGTCAAATTGAAAATCTCGTCTTTTTCTCGAGTGGGTAAAAAAAATCGACAGTGCCGAGTTTAGCCGGGGCCAAATACATAAAAATAATTTGAAAAAATTGCTGCATTCATGTGAAGCAGCCTTTACAAACAATACTTAGATCACTATAATAGATATTCTTCTATAAATCTTTTCACAGTCTGAAAAGTAATTGTCGACTTACAAGAGTGTTGGCCATCAAATATTCAGTCATTTCAGATGGTGAGATATATCGGCCGTCCGAATTTGCCGGTCAACCCTCGTCACTCTTACAGACAGGATTTCTATGCATCCCAAATAAAAACTTTGACTAAGTACCTAAGGCACTTCTCACATAACGCTATTTATGAGCTACGCGACTGCAAAGCAATCCAAAATTTGTATGTATCTGACACTTTTTACGATGCGACTCCTGTCAGTCAAAAGTCTGATACATAGAATTTTGGGATTGCGTTGCAGTCGCGTAGCTCATAAATAGCGTAATGTGAGAAGTGCCTAAATGACATAGTAATGTAGTAGGTAGTATGCTACGCAAAAAAAAACAAACATGGTGTAGGTATATACTCGTAGATGTACTAATACATTGCGCATTTAAGAAATAAAATTAGTTATCCAATAGACGAAAGTATAAATAAATCTAACGTAGAGTGTTGAAGGGCAAAGATCTTTAGGGACGGTACAATACAAAAACTACTAAGTAATAATAAGTATGAAGTGTAAGTGTAAAGTCGAAGTAGAAGTCAAATTCAGGGTTTCAGTCAGCATCGGAACCAAAATTAAACTTTAAATTACTCAAAACGAACAATGACGTTGTAAGGAACTTTTATTTCTTAAATTATGTGTGTGCACTAAGTAATATAATAATAGTAGTATAATTTTAATAATATCCATATTTTATATTAGTAAGTCAAATGCAACAGCATGGTAAGTTACTTTGGGCCTAAGCATACAACGTTTCAGACCTCAAAGCAACCCACTTTTTAAAAAGGTTCTAAACAAAGAATGCAACAATATGCAACAGGATATCTTGAGAGAAATGTCAATAGGACAACAGAAGTAGAAAGCTAGAAATACAATACCTATTTGTACATCTCGTTCAAACAAAAGGTGCACATGACGGCTTGGAGACGCGGAGTCGCGGCGCCGAGCTCATTTGTAACTCTCTAAACTTGTAAACAACTTTATACATATAACAATGTTAGACATTTTATAGATATATTTGTTTACAGCTTCTCTATTAACATAATTCTAGTAGTAACCGCAACCGCTTTGCTCCGGATATGGCGTATTCCCTCAGCTCGAAAAGTGATATGGAGGTTCTTATAATGAGATTAATAGTTACTAAAATCTCCCTACAATACCATACCAAGTACACAGATAAACCAAGAATGGAAAAATATTTTCATTTTTTCATTTTCTTTCCATCAGGTAGCAGGGGTAGTCAACCACAAAAAAGAAAGTTCCAATAAAATATCACATCACACCTATTTTTAAATTTAGATTTTAATTACCCACTGACTACTTAATATTTAAACTACACCTTTTATATTTAAGCCTTGATGGTTTGTCAAAATTGCTCGTATTTGTAGTTAAACGGTGAATTTTCCTTATCAAGTTTCTACCACGAACTTGCAGGCTGTGGAATGAGCTTCCCTCTGAGGTATTCCCGGAGCGCTTTGACATGGGGTTCTTCAAGAAAGGTGTAAAAAGAGCTCTCCTTCAGGGCCGGCGTTCCACTGGTGACTCCCCTGGTGTTGCTCGTGTCCATAGGCGACGATGACCACTTACCATCAGGTGGCTCGTCTGCTTTTGCGTCAGCCCTTCAGGCTATAAAAATAATCAAGCATTTAAGGTTTCGACGATAAATCTCATAAACGTATAGGAGGTACAATCATCTGTAATTACGGCTAGGAACAACACTATCAAGTGCCAAAGCAGTAAATTCCTCCTCAGACACCTTGGGGCGACAACGATGTTCAATTTAGACGAACTTGTTTAGCACCGAATTTGATCCTTAACTTTATTCAGACAACGCTCCAGAAACTAATATAAAGTATTTAAGTTTACTGTGAGAATTTAGGTTAAATATAATTTAGAATTGTTGTGTCTGTAGTAATATTGAGTACCTATAATGTGTGCGCTAAAACAATCACGGTTTTTTGTTATTTTAAATATTCGTCAAATGTACAGGCCGTAATGCATGAATTGTCTCAGCGTTGCACAAAATTGACAAAAACCTCACATGATCATTTGCAAAGGTCCGTCTTACACTTGTGGTGTGAATATGAGTTAACGGCCTAAGGGTTTATGGGTATAAGTGGCTCTATCAATCTTGTTTATAAGTTTAATTATCTCCCCTACTCATGGTGCGCCCTGCTGAACAACGAAAGAGGTTATGGCCCCCATTTCCTTTTATAGAGGTTTCTGGATAGTGTACCATGCAATTTTTTCTCTGAGGTTGGTGCTAGGGCTGAAGCCACGCTGCTAACAAGCATCCTTTTGCTTTAAGCAGCTGGTAAAAATTGTCACGTACTAGCTGGACGCTTTTAAATAATATTTTCTTTCTTTCATCCGCTGTTCTGCTTCGGTAATGCTTCCAATGACACCAAAATCGAATGCCAAAATGAAAAATGTCGTGGTATCCTTGTTTAAAGCTACTACGTGTTCAAATATTCTTCATCACTTAGTTTCTATTCTTTGTGCGGAAACAACGATAACTTGTGCATGTTGACAGACAAGTTCTGAACTTCTCCGATCAGCTTGCTTTGGCGCCGTTCGTAGCCTAAGTTTCAAGGGCGCCAACGTTATTTATTTTCTTATCGTTTGTGAGTTAACTAGCCCCTGTCAATATTCACTGAAATACTTTATGTAGCAGATATGGATACTCGAAGCTTTCTTTCTATGTACATATATATATTATGATGTACGCCCTGAAAGTAAGACGATGAAGTTATACCTTCGGGTACCTAAAGAAGTAGATAACAATATACCTACTATAATCTATCTAAAATAAATAAATCAATCGCTTTATCTATCCATAAACCGACGCCTGTAACAGAATGAACCAACAATAAACTTGCAAACTATTTGTAATTTTATCTCCCCTTAAAAGCTTTGCATCTCATCGCCAATAAACTTTAAACTGAACTAAAACCAATCAAACTTCGCCGGCGTTACATGAACTAAGCAGTAACTAATCACTGTGCTACAAGTTACTCCGGCACTTGGAAAGAAACAACCTCACGATAAGGCCGCTTCACATCTCACTGTTGCTGGCAGATACCTACTAAACGTCTGAATAAAAAAAAATCTGTGAATGAATGAACGATCTAATTATCATTTAATTTTTAAAAAAGGTGGCAGTTAGTCGCAAATATAAGATCGAAAAGAGGTTAAGGGTCACTTTGACTAATTACAACAAACACAAATATAAATAAGTATCACTTTCGAACATCACTTTTAGAGGCGAGGTAGAAGCATACCTTTTACGGAAAACTCTTACCAAGACTTACTTACTTGACAAATACTATTACTAAAAACTACCAGGAGTAACTAATGTAATTATCACTGGTAGCCAATCTTTACATTTACTAACAAACTAACCAAGTAACTAATTAATTATCACTTAATGCTAACTGGTCAAACCATCATAGCCCTATCTCTATCTATCTGTCGTATGTGAATTAGTATTATAGTTATTATGGGCAGCAGCAGAAGGATGGTAGGTACTTGTGATCGTACGAACTCGGACGTTTAAATGTAACGCTCCCTTTGAAGGTGCCAAAGAAAGTTCCTTTCAACCGAGTTACCAAGTTTTGTTTACGAAAACAAGATGGCTCGTTTGAGAAAAAATAAAGCAATCAGTTATCCGTCTGTTTGTTTTGGATAAAAACGTTGACTTCGCAATCTTGGGACTTGAATTAAGTGCCCCGCGGTTCTCCTCGACGGGATTTGGTGATGACGTCCTTTGAGATCATTTTGAGATGGCTTGGATGGAAATTGTGACGACAGGATTTTCAGATTATTTTCCGTATGTGTTTGAAGTATTTCTGATGACACCTTGTTATTAAAAGACAAATGAGATAATCATTGGTTACATAATTCACACATAATTTATACTCTGAATTCCAACAATAATTGATCATTGATCAACATCGTAAAATAACTGTATGATTGTTTTTGTTAACAGATATAAATCTTATGATAAACAACTTCAAATATGTATTTTTCATGAACCGAGTTATAAGTATCTGAAGAAATTTAAAAATACAACATTTTAATTCAGTAACGGAGTGACTGAAATTACAGAATCCAAAAGATATACCGAGAGAAATAAATTTCCCGTGCAGCCTGAATACTATTTCACCTCTTAAATTATAGGAAAAAGTTATTTTGGCCTAATTACACACGGGGTGATTTTGTGTTCAAGTTCTTGACTTAAGTTTTATTTTATTTTAGTACTGAATTATTGTAATTTTTTGTTGTGTCGTCATTTATAAGACCGGTTAAGGTAGCAAGGGAATATTATATTTGACTGGATTCTTAGAGCTAGCTTAGCTGGCAACGCGTTGCGGTATTAACGATTGTGACCAAAACTTGATGGCCTGCTCCATCATCATTGCTGAATGTAATAACGACATTTTTTATCCTGACGGTCGCAGAGAGACGTCGTAAAATATTTGATGTAGGTATATTTTTCAATTATTTTTTTTATTCATCCATCCAATCAGCCTTTCGATTTTTATTTTTTATTACTTTCATATTATTAGCATGTTATTATTCCACCATGTAAAAATATTAAGCTTTGCAGATTTTTTATTTTTTCCCTGAATATTCACTGCGATGAACAAGTAAATGACAAAAGCTCAACACTCGACAGACAGTTAAATAGAGAATTGATAGGACATTGAAACGTTTATTCCACAATAAAAATCACAAAGTCGCCTAATGTGAGCTATCGGATATACCGCCCAATCCTCCTAACTGCAGTAGGTATCCCCGAGCAATTGCAATTTGAATTTGTGGCGACAACGTGAGTAAATAAAAGCTCTCTATAACTATTTTACGACGTGAACAGCTTTATTCGCCATTAAACTAACACTTATTTATTATAGTAAGTGCAGGTATTGACAACGATGAATTAAAAGGTAGCAAATCATTTAAATGTCACTTGCTACAAACGGTGAAGGAAAACATCGTGAGGAAACCTGCATGCCGGAGAGTTTGCAAAACTCAAAGGTGTGTGAAGTCCGCCAATCCGCACTTGACTAGCATGGTGGACTATGACCTTAACCTTCTCATTCTGAGAGGAGACCCGTGCTCAATAGTGGGCCATGATCGGTTGAAATGATGATGATGAAACTAGCATGCAGCACCACCCTTCCGCTGCCGCCTATGACCACTGTGACCGACCTAGAAAAACACTCAATTTAGGGACTAGGATGGTTAGTTCAGTTCGCAGACAGTGGCATACCATCTGCTAACTGAAGAATCCTGGACCAATTACCGACCAAAGCAAACATTTTTATGCCAGATAAATAGTTGTTTTAGAGTCATGTTGATGTTGTGTTATGTTGTTTATAAATCTTAGATAGTTATACCTAAATCTCAAATCCTAGAGCGATATATAAGTATGTTAGCGTTCATTCGTTTAATTAATATTTGATAGGTAAGAACCTATCGCGAATATCAAATATTATGTTCCATATCCACATAACCAACCAATATCAAGTAACTCAATATCATCCAATATCACATTTCCATAATACCAATCTAACCCACAAAAGCTATACCCCCATATGCCTCATACACAAAGTACATACAAGCAACAATATTTAGGATTGCGCCGATGTCAATAAAACATTTAAGAGTGAACATAACCGACTGTAGCCTTTATTGTTACAGTCAAACAGAATAACACACCCACATATTTCCATTATGAGTTTCGTTTTTATCGCTCTACAAAACAATAACTCGTGTTCATAAACCGCTTTATACGCCGTATCCATGGCAACGGGAACGTGCGGATTCCATGGAACTTCAGAATGCCATTCCACTAGAATCTATTCCTTAATGAAAGATCCTTCAGTTTACTGCTCAAAACTTGGTCGAATCTACGAACTCATTTGAGAATAACGGTGTGCGCCCATTAGGGATAACTTAGCGATTTTGTTTAAGAAATGATTATGTAGATAGATACGTTGGTATCTACTATAATTTCCGCTACGCCCATTAGTGAACTAATGATTCATGATATTAAACAGAATTTATCGGATTATTGTTCCTCCGTATTTATAAACCATACCTACTTCATTGCAATCCGGTACAATGCGCTTGCTATTTTTACTTGCTTACGGCATATTACAGGAATGATATTTACTAAAACTTTGTAGCTGTTAATCCTAGAAAATGACCATTATATTTTTTTATTTACTTACTAAATAAAAACTATTAAACCTACATCAAAGTGACTAAAAATTAAGGAATAATAAATCACGGCATTCGACTCTACAATATTTTGTTTGAGTTTGGTGGAAGCAAATTCATTTACCTACCCGAAGTTACAAAACTTTACCGACTTGAAACAAAATTATAAGTAGGCCCCTGATTTATTTATATCATAATTTCAATTTAAATTAAAATCAGTTTAAAAAAAATATGTATGACGACCGCTATTCTTGCCACACAGCTCTCTCCACTAGTGCGTGCAGACATTTCAATCAAAGCGCTAGTTGTTTCAACTAATTAGGTACGTCGGGAATTCGTCGCGATTTCACTTTGTCCTCGGCCGCCTATTCTTTAACAGCTTTAAGACTTTGTTGGTTATTACATTCCAAAAAAGCAGCTACATATAGGGAGTATTATTTTCCAACCACTTAAAGAAAATAAAAGGCTAAACTCAAATTTTATATGGATACGAACTAACACATGAATGTGGACAGATTCTTCAGTAATTAGGATTAAGCTTCGTTAACAAGCGAATGGTCACTAACAGTAAAGAAAAGCTGTAATTTTATAATGAAATAATTTCATTGCTTTCGCTACCATCAATTTATTCGTTGTCTCAGTAAAATGCTTAAATAATGCAAAATTGTATTAATTTGTATAACAGGATTGTGTTAATTGAAAGATTCAATAAAACATCCATTCATTACATCTGGATAAAGCCATAAATAGTCAGTAATAAATCAGGAATTACCGACATGTTCGTCAAAAGCTGCCATGCATCGTCAGCATTACACGAAGAACAAAGAGTGAACAAAAATAACAGAACTTAAGGCACTCTCTCACTAGGAGCGTTCGATTGTAATGTTACATCTCAGATTCGAATAATACGAGTACAACAGTGAGGGAGGAAAACTGAGCGTTTCAGAGGTCTACTTGTTATTATAGAAACAGTTATTGGTAATAATAAACAACTTTCACATCGGTATCGATTATAAGTGTCATGCATTAGTTATATCAATGGGAATGTTAAATTGGGACTTACAAAATCCTCAGTAATTTTTATTTAGGTATTTTATAAAAGGTATTTATTTCATAAATTAAAGGAAAATCTCAAAGTGTGCTGTGTGCGCCATGTCCCTAACGGATTGTTTGCCAAACGAAGTCAAGACACTAACAGTGGCACATAAATTTGAATAGCACCAAAAGTATCACCGATGCGGTGTAACTTCGTCCGTTCATCAGCAGAGAGCACCAAGTTCCGACTTCGACTCAAAGATTAATGGAGCCTCGGACACCCCAAGTGTTGAGTATTGGAACGTGACAAAGTATGGATTGTTACGTTACATGAATGCTCTCGGTGAGACTATGCCTTTACATACCGAGTAATACAATACTCTAATCTTACCTAATCTAATTAAGTCACCGTTCCTTTAAACGACGCTGTAACCCACGAAATCGGCAAACCCAATTTCAAGTTAGAATATCCGAACGTAAACAAAAACATAAAAACCAAACTGATACAAGGTCAAAATCTCAATACGATGCCACAGAAGACTACGTGAGATATCAGAATTCAATCCCCAGAATATTCACGCCTCTGTCGGAAGAAGCCGTGACGTCAAAAGAAATCTCCAAAAACAAGAATCGCGGAATATTCAAAGGAGGTACCAGGAGCGCAGACGTCGCGAGGAGCCGGCACTCACAATATAATCTCAAAACAACACGTGGCGACATGATATACGCACACCGCAATGGGACGTTTTAACTGCGACGAACGGGTTGTAATGGACGCGGTATTTTTACGGTTTATTCTCATTGTTTTGAAGCTGATATCACGTTTAATTATACTAACTACGAATAGTTCGTGTTTAATTTAACAAAGATACGCGCATATTATCTAAACGCTCTATGTAACGTAGGTAAGTATGTATGTATAATAATTATAAAGATTTAAGATTTTAGAGGCAATAGTATATTTTTAAAGTGTAAGTTGTGATATTATTTATACAGACACACCTACCACAACTTCTCACCGTCTCCAAGGGTTGACTGGTAGAGAATGCCATTAGGCATTAAGTCCGTCCATTGTAATACCTAGTTATGGGTTTTTTCAATAAAGAGTAATAAATAATAATACACCAAAATAAAAATAAAAAACTATATATATACTTAAAAAACTTCGTAGAGCTAAATTTGTAGAAAGAATCTGAATATTTTCATTAAAGAAATAGTTTGTAGTGGTAGTCTCTTGAACTTTCAACTCTTGAACTTTCTCGCGCAATTACTCGACTTAGAATTCTCTTTATTTCTAAGTTATGAACTAATTAATTAATACTCTCCCACCCACAGAAGGGTAATTTTTAACAAGGCTATTTTATTTAACTTATTTTGTAAGTATCATCGTAAACTTTCCCATTTTATCGTTCTAAAATTTTATATTTAAAACATAAATATTTTATTTATTATATTTTTTATATTTTATTTAATGGAATTACATTTTTTTATATAACACAAATAGATAGAATAGATTCGCATTATAGTCAGAGATGGACAAAATCTAATCAATTGCCATTAAAATTACCTCGGAGGTCCCGGAAAACCTCGCAAGAACCTTTCGAGAAAAGGCTGTTAGGGTGCGGTTCCACTGAGGCGAAATCCACACGAGGCACAATGACATGTGGATTTCAAGCCATGACGTGATTGGTGAATTGCGCACAGCTCCGCTCCGCTCCGCTCCGCCTCAGTGGCACCGCACCCTTAGTGTTCTTAGCGGGGATGTTTCCCATGCTTGCAGATGTAATCGTAATCTATAATCACGATTACATTTTGGGCAAAAAACACCGCAAATACTACAGGTGGTCACGCACGGGGGCCAAAAATACTAAAAAAAATGTTAATGTAGCAGTAATTACGTTCCCTTATTACCTTTTGTCCATCCCAGAATAAAGCCATTTAGTAGGTACGTACAGAAGCACGTTACATATCCAAATCTTCTGTAAATGCCTCCTCCATATCTCCATGAATACCTCGCTCCGCGCGGTGTGGAATAAATTGGAACGCCACACTTCGGGCTTCCAATCTCCAGGCGTGAGATATGTGCCACTTCCGCTCCTCTATCAGCCGGCTTTGCTCGCCAAAGTAACTACTTATCATTTCCTCTTTGTTCTCAGTGACTAATAAAGGAAATATTCTAGGCTTTGAAACCTAGATTTTGAAGATCTGTTTGGCTAGGAATTAAAAAAAAACTTTTATGCGCTTTTCTTAAACTGTAATTCAAATCATTTATTTCATGAAGGTACGCCCATGTATGTAACTCCTCAGCATATATTTGTAAACTTAGAGTGTAGTGTGTAGAAGTTAGGTTAAGCATCATTATAAGAGAGTAATAATAAAGACTTCATACGAGCAACACGTCTATCATTACAACCGAACCTGCACACGTCCTCACAAGAGCCTGTTCCTATACTTACTTATCAATCGATAACTGCCGATTAATTGATCATCCTCTATCAAACAGAATCGCATTGCTTAAATAAATTTTGTATTAAGTTACGAACAAAGGAACTTGAAACGATTTATTACTGACCCTAAAAAATATGTAAGTATACCTACAAGTTAACGTAGACATAAACTAGCACAAACTATAAATGGATCGTAAACCGCGATTAACAATACACAAATTCACTTTCTTCGAACTCAGCCATTAGTTGACTTGACAAGCCATCCTTTCTAGGAACAAAATTCGTTTGAATCGGCTACAGTCATGCCATAGTACACTATATAATTCTAAACACAAGAAAACATATAAAATACTAGCGTTACGTCGCTCACTGTTTCGTCGACGTGGATGAAGTTTTTCATAGCCCCTTAGGGATATATCATAACATCCGCTCTTAAGGAGTTTTATATTCATAAAATAGACCTTTTCTGTCGAATTTCTTTTCCATAGGTCAAGTTCCGTGTTTACAGATTCAAATTCAAATTCAAATATTTATTTCTTCGAAGTAGGTTTTTACAAACACTTATCGAAAGTCAAGTTACGCCATCGCTTCAACAAATCCCTACGGCGAGTGGTCTTGGAAGAAGAAGCGGCAAGAAACTCCCAAGGAGTCTTTTTTTTCAGAGTAAACTATCCACTCCTTTCGGTTTTAGCAATAGATATATCCACAACTTTTTATAGACTTACAAAATTATAATATGCTAACATATTATAGGTATTATAGTAGGTATTAAATAAACATGAATAAACAACTTTATTCATAAGTTATCGTTGAAAACCTTGGAATGAGTTAGTAAACTCCTGCTCGTACTGCTAGGTACCTACCTACTTGAGAAACAATCTCTAATCATAAGGTCCGCGAAACCTGAACACCTTCAAAGAGAGTTTATTGGGCGCCTTATTCATTGCAAAACAGAGAGGAAAACAGATAATTACCATATTCTATGAGCCCAGTGAACTGTTTATTACTAAGCAACGCGACGAGAATAGTAAAATGTTTTGTGACGAGTTACGTGACCGTTAAATATCTAACTACTAGCTTTCGCCCGCAGGCTTCGCCCTCGTGAATTCGTTTAAACTTCACCCTCTATTTCACTCCCTTCGGGGTGGAATTTCCAAAAATCCTCTCTTAATGCTTCCCTACACTTCCCAAGGAACATACATGCCAAATTTCAGCTTCTTCCGTTCAGTAGTTTCGGCTGTGCGTTGTCTGTCAGTCAGTCACTATTCGATTCGAACATTCACCAGGCCTACTGCCTCAGTTTACTGTGTTTAGCCAGTACAAAGTAAACGTGTTTCTGCAATACAATGAAGCAGCCTAGTGGAGTATGTAGAGTATGCTCTAGGCTTCCTCATCTCTATGAGCACTTCTATGAGGTACGAGCACTTCAATATATCTACCGTAAATTTCCATCTGCTGTCAAGTAATAAGAAGAATCTTGATACCTTTCAGTAATTAATGTATAGGTCTTTCACTCTGTTTTTACTTGAGACTATTTTGAATTTCCAAAGTATTGGGATCAGATGTGCTGTCATTTGGAAATGGCCGAAGATGCCAAAACGTACCTGACAAGATGGAGAGCATTCATCTCATTTGACTAAAAGCCCCGAAAATTTTGTATCAACTTTCGCCTTTCAAACTTCGGAACTCTCAACAAATCCTTAACCTAGCTTCGGAATTTGAAAGCAGAAAATTTGCATCGATGAATGGGTTAATCCATCTTATAGCAAACGGTTAAATATATTAAAGCAACGTGTGCAAGATTTATATTTTTAAAGTTAAGGAGCCATAGTGAATGCCGTCCAACCCAATCGATTATCAGAAATGGCATTGATAAGCTAAAGTTTAAATAGCTTTCTTAAAATCATTTAAGGTAAATTTTTAACCGACTTAAAAACTGGAAGCAATTTTTAAATAACGCGCACCACAATTTTATAATTTTATCATTCATCATTTTTTGAAAATAGAGTTAAAAATAAAATAGAGTTGGGAAATGGGCAGGAGGATGATGATGATGATTCATCATTTTTTTGCAGTAATAATACCGTTTAGCTTAAAATATAATTTTTACTTATTTTATTTTGAAGTCGTTTGTTACATTGCTATTACTCCCTCTGAATTTATTGCATGTTTTGTTTCACCTACCAGTTACAAGACTTGTCCGCGTGTCTCGCGGGTGGAATTAGCTTTTAATTCCCGTATCCCTCATCAACCGATCGCATCAACCGCATTATTTTTCCATACTGCGTCCACTGTATCGGCAGCGATCGGCTTGCCAACGCAAGTACCAGCAATCGGATTGCCGACACCAGTTTCATTCGCATTTTCTTAATGCGCGGGGCGCGTCCACTGATCGTCATTCAAATCATCGTCATTCAATTCATCGCATATCGCAAAAGTTGCCTCTCGGAGCATCGGTGTCGGCATTGCCGATGTGCAATCCGTACGATACGGATCAGTAGACGCACTTGTATGACTTTCTATACAAAGAATACTACGATCCAAAGAATATACGAAGAATACGCGATGCGTCCGATGCGTACGATACCGACCTGTGGACGCTAAGCTTTAACAATCATTGTCCTCACGGATTACATAACGAATTACATCGGAAGGAGCTTGTCATACAGGATTGAAGTACGACCTAACAAGGCTGTAGCATTTTATTGTATCGAGTGGTAAGAAATAGGTCGACACCACCCCTTCACACCGCCCCCGCCCGCTAGGTATTTAGGCTACCACTGCAAGTCTAGATTCTCACACCCTGTATGACCTAATTGATTGTTTAAATTTAAAGGTTCTTCAAAATATTAATGGAATTATTATAACGACAATTTAACAGCCGAGGAAGACTGATCGGACACATTGAATATATTGTATAAAGTGTCAAATTAAATTCTTATTAGGTAAAACTAAATAAAATTACAGTTCTTCTTGATTGTAAGAATTCTTGATTGTACAGTTCTTACTCTTGGGGGTAAAATTTTGTATTGTAAATATCTATGAAATCTGTCGACAAAATATTACATGTGTAAAATATAAAATAAGTATTCTACGAATATTATATTAATATAACTTATTAAAAAATAGCAAAAGGGCAACGTAAAATAACAACGTAAAAAACAATAATCATAGACAGTACCCCTATTATGAGTTGTTGTAGTAAACGCAAAGGACGTTACTATTGATGCTATCGTGAAAACGCTGCTTTAATAGTAAATGCGCATAACTCTATTATAGTAGAAACGCGCTAGCTATGCGTTCCTGAAGTCTGTCAATTCATCATGACTAGTGATGTACAATAAAGAGGCTTTGGGCAAAACGTCACACTCGGAAAACGTCCCATGGGACGTTTCGCCCCCGTAATTTTTTGACTGGGTCGATTGGTCCCAGAAATTCAAAATTAAATTATATAGTCGGCAGAAAAATCTACATACGTGTGTAAGATATTTTCACTATAAATATTAAGGTTAGCTTCTATTTGATAATAAAAAGAAATTGAAATACAGTACTTAATAGGTATAAATTATTTTTAAATAATTATACAATGACTAATACAAATGCCATAATATCTGTTTTAATTAGAATTTAGCTTTTAGCTTTAAAAAATTAAATTAAATCAAATGACAAAAACGTCCCGTGGGACGTTTTCAGAGTGGGACGTTTTGCCCAAAGCCTCATTATGTCTCATCACTACAAAAACAAAAAGTTGATATGACATGAATATAACCTTGAACGAGCGCCGTTTGACGTGGTTTTCTTTTAAAAGGTATTTGTTTTTATATTTGTTATTTAAGTAATTGTAATACTTTTAGCCCAAGATTAATACGACTATTGTAAGTTGGCATAATTATTCGATTTAATGTTTGATTTTAATGTTATCACTCGTTAATAAGGCAATTAAAAGATATTAAAAAATTGACAATTAATTTGTACGCCAGTTCAAAGTTACATCGCCCAGTCGAATGACAGACTTCAGGAACGCATAGCTAGCGCGTTTCTACTATAACTACAGTACTTGCGGTCATGTTTTACTTACAATTTGGTATTACGAGTCACAAATTTGACAGATGCTATAGTAAATTACGTTACCCGTAGTAGTTACGGCACTCACGCTATTTTCTAAGGTGAAAAGTCACTATCGAAATTAAATGTCATTAAATATTGCTGTATATTTAAACAAAATCATGGCTAGGCACTATTTTGCTTGGCAAATGATTCACGCAACCGAACGCAGAGATGAAAATAATGAAATTTTGAACTTGCGAGATCAACAAAATATTTAGCAACCTTTGATGTTTTAAATGTCTAGATTGAGCGTCGCCCTACAATGAAAACAAAAAAAAAACAAGGCAACATTAGTGTGCGTGCAGACGATGTTTTACCCGTTCGTCTATTGTCTATGTGTGCGTAATGTGTGCGTAATGATATTGTTAGGAGAAGAGTGACGTATTTCCTGTCAGTATGAAGCTATGAAGTCTATATAAGCGTTGGCGAGCTCAGTCTGCGGGCAATTCACGTCGAGTTCACTTGGCAAGGGGAACCACTGCTCGTTTGAATGGTTAAACTAAATATCCTGTCATTTAAATTTGCGTGTAATTAATTGTTAAATGTGATTTTTATTTTGCGTTCACTTCTAGTTGCTAAAAATATAAAAATTGTGGCTAACAGTTAGCCACAATTTTTTGACACGTTTTCGCGGATTCGATGTCCCATCTAGATATTTAAAACATCAAAGTTAGCAACACTTTGACACCACAGTTTGACACTGAATGCGACTGACGCAGAACGCTAATGTAATTAAATTGAAAAGGTACCAAACCGCCATTAATTCCACTCTTCTTTCACATTTCCTAATTTAGTCGGGTTATAGAGCATCCATAGACTTGTTTTTTTAATTTCACAAATGTTGGCTCGCTGGCCAGGGTCTCGTTCTATCCTTGTTGACATCATAATAAAAGAATGAGAGAGGTATTACTCATGGATGCCAACATAACGTAACGGAAACTGTACCGTCTCACGTCTTTACGATACCCGCTGTAGTTTCATTTCCAAAACTCATAATAGCTCATAATGTAACTACAGTATTAGACTATTCGATCGTAACCGCTAGAGGCGCTGTACGGATTCTCATACAAATTCTAAACGTTAACTGCAATAGTAACAGTTTGACGTTTACTACAACAACTCATAATAGAGGCACAGAACTCTACCACATATAGTACGGGGACGAGCAATCATTTTGTTCGTATTTTGTGTTCATATTGGTTAAGGAAAAATCATCCCCTCAACCTACTAATCAATCTTATCTTAACTTTTACATTAATTAAAATAATAACTTTGATAAATAACATGTACCTACTTCTTAATAGCAAGACGAACATCTTCACTTTAGTTATTATTTCCAAGTGCATACTTCATGAATGCATAATGCAATGATGGGGATTTGCGCTGCTTACAATATATTATGTAACATCATTTTCATTTTAACGAAACTATCTCGGCGCTTATGTTTGTATAGGTACCTACCTACCATTGCAGAACTGCCTTAAAAAACCGGCCAAGTGCGAGTTGGACTCGCGCATGAAGGGTTCCGTTCCATTATGTATAAAACGCCAAAAAAATCTGGCCGGTTGTATGAAAGCCTCGCAAACTGTTGGATTCCAACGACATGCATGCATGTCACGAATGCATAGTACGTTCACTTCGCTGGAATCCAATGGAATCCAATTTACTTTAGTTTTTGTAGCCAAATATTAGCCACAAGCAACGCCATCTCTTGGACCGACAGGTAACTAAAAGCATTGAAGGCGTCATAGCTACATATTAGCCACAAGCAACGCCATCTCTTGGAGCGAAAGGTATCGCTGAAGCGTCAAAGCCATATTTCGACTTAAATACATATTTATTTTATTCAGTGTTTTAGTATTTGTTGTTGTAGCGGCAACAGAAATACATCATCTGTGAAAATTTCAACTGTGTAACTATTACGGTTCATGAGATACAGCCTGGTGACAGACGGACGGACGGACGGACGGACGGACGGACGGACGGACGGACGGACAGCGAAGTCTCAGCAATAGGGTCCCGTTTTACCCTTTGGGTACGGAACCCTAAAAATGATTATGAAAGTATTTTAATAATAATTTACATAGGCATAGGTTTAAGTGCAGTAGCACCTCCGCATTTAACAGGGGTCTTAGATTCAAATCCTGCACGCACGTCTTTTTTTATTTGCTTATTAGAATTAACTCTTACTTCGGCGAAGAACATAAAGAGAACTTGAGTTCCCCATGATCATGATGGTCTCAAAGGTATCTACGAGTATGTGAAGTTTTCTTTGGTTAGTTACTACACTTCCAATCATTTCAGCAGTAAGTCAGAAACGGTTCAGATAGACCCTGTAGACTTTATATACCCTTGAAAATAATGTGACTCGCAAGAATCCACGAAAGATCATATACCCGACAAAATTAATTATTGACACTCTTTCTTTCAGAATGATCTAAAACCATCTAAATTAAAAAAGTCGACAAAATAGTGTAATACAAAAATAAACCTAGGTAAGTACTTAATAAGTTAGTTTGCGCTAATTCGAAGGATTGAGAAATGAAGACCTACAAAGAGCTAAAAGGATAAAAAGATTACCCACTTAATATCGTTTGCCAACTTTGCCAAAACTCGCCGATACAAATCCGATAAAGACGCTTACCGACTGCCACATTTTACCTCATTTTAGTTTCTATACGTACAGCTACTCTAAGGGCGCTTTTAGTGTGGCTTTTAGTGGGATTGCTCCGCATGCGTAGCACCCGCAAAGAACAATTTCATATAATATGAATTTAATATAAAGCGTGAAAAACGCACGCGGGACGCGGGACGCTGTGCGGGGCGTCATCCCGCAGCGGGGCATCCGCATGCGTTATCGTCCCTACAACTTCAGTGCCCATTTTAGAGTCGTGCGGGGCGCACGCACCGTATTGTACTAATCGTCTACGCAACCCGCACGTCAACCCGCAGAAGACTGAAACTTAAACTGCGTATGATCCGCAGCGTGAAATTTCACGCATGCGGAGCAATCCCGCGTGCGTGAGCAAATCCGCATGACACTTAAAGCGCCCTAAAGGTCTACGCACATTACACCATTTGTATCTGGCAGTTCGCACTGACGCTATAAAGACATTCAATTTAAACAAACGTTATTTAAGAACCCATAAGGAAGGGCGCTACGTTCAATTATAAAATCAGTTAATAGCTACAAATATTAGGATATCCGGAGGACATCAGATCTACTAGATGATATTGTGTTCTAGGGCTTGCAAAATCGGTAGAATATTTCAAATCCATATTTTTTTTCTGTTGGGACACAGCGAAATGATGACTTTGTGAAATTGAATCTTCTTCCCCGCGCTCGCCACTAGTCCCGATAGTCGTCACCCTACAGTCGCGTAAATAAGTCGTTCATTGTTTTCCGTATAAGTAAAACAGCTGTGTACTTGTCTAATTGTAAAGAGAAATTACATCGGTTACCTTGCCCACTTCGGACTTTCATTCAAACGAACACGCAACCAGTAACTTGAACTCTACATTTTCTTTTACAATTCTACACCCGGATAATCCGAATTTCATTTCTTAAAATCCGGATTACAAACCCTAATCAGTTCGATGATAAAAATAAAGTATGGTCAACACTATGCACGTAATAGGTAGGGCATAACGAAAGGTATGGCGTAATGAAAAAAATAAAACCCTCAAACGATTCTTACCTCATTTTCCTTAATAGTGGCCGGCAGGTGCACAGTTAGGGCTCCATTTTGGAACAATGTGGGATAATTCGCGCAGATTGAACACGAAACCGGCCGATAAATACACGCATACACATACACGATTAACCGGACCATTCGCGGTTAACGGCATTGTTAGCCGGTTACAACCGGTTGTGTATCTGCGAACACATGCCTGATGGGTTGTGGGTTAATTGGATTTGCAAGTGGTATTGATCCGTGTTATCGTTGCTTAATAGCACGTAATGGCGTCGTCTTGAGTCTACCGTATTGAAGTCAATCGGCTATTATCATAGAGTCCAATGTTGTGACACTGTTGCGTTGTGTCACTAGTGTGTTCAACTGTTCATGTGATACAATTATTTGTGCACGCTTAGAGTTAATCCCGTAACAGAGTACGCCGTTTCGTGCTATGTTATAGTGATTCTACATCAATAGCAAAATTACATGATTAGAGAATTTTTGAGTTGATTTTGATATCGATGATTAAATAGCATGATACGTGGTAAGAGCCTAGAATTCACCCGGGGAAGTACCACCGCCCGCCACGGTACTTAGTACCATTTTTAACGGCCATAATAATTGCTTAGTGAGGCCGCAGACCGGCACCACATATTACTCGCAACATATATTGACAGCGTCAAAATTATTGCTATACATTTATGCGGCGACTAACGTATTGAGTATATGCACATCGGAAGCACAATTGTAGCGTCTAGTTGTATTGTCTTTCATTTTCGTAACGTCATTGTTGACATTTTTGAAGGACGGCGCCACATAAAACGAACGTGTTCGATCTTCAATTCTTGTAGCGCGAAAAATGCCTCGCCACCAACTGCACCTACTACAAATGTGTCCTTGATGTGCGGGTTTACATACAAATATAGGGGGGCGATATATATGTCGCGTTCCAAATGCGGCGCTACAATTAATGTAATACAAATGTATCTCTGGTGTGCGGCCGCACTTAAACAACATTTGTGTTCCGGTTAGAAAGGTGTGAAGCCGGTTATACATTTTTGGAGGGGACCATCTCAGGTACCCCTGAGGGGGTACTAACAATTACTAACTAGACAATTACAAACAGGACTAACTATCACTAACAGTCTCTGTCCTCACACTCTGACCAACTAAACGACTAATATTCTAACACCATCTGCTCTGGACAAACCAAGATCCTAAATTGAGTCTTGTTCTAGGTTGTCAGTTCACGGTAGTTAAGGGCGGCAGCGGAAGGGTTTTGCATGCTGTTTGTTCCCTTTGTTCCTTATACAATGCTTTTATAAAAATTTATAGCGCTTAGTGAATTGTAAATGCAAAACAATAAAGTTCACTGCGCTTATTGTAGAGGAGTTGGCTAACCAATATAAAATTTAAGTCATTGGAACAAAAGCAATAGTTTTCAGTCTATAATGTTAGAAGAAATAGTGTTAATGTACTTACATTTGCAAGATATGAACTAAATAAGATTTTTTTAATATAAACAATGCAATATTTCAAACTCTTATTTATTCTCGGTATAAGGGGATGACAAAACTGCCTTCAATTACTTCTATAAACATAAATAATAATTATGCTAATAGTACCACTTATCATCGGCTCGTTGACTATTTACATAAAAAGATAATTTCTTATGTAATCACAGTAAATAGGTACCAACTTATTATTAATACTCAAGAGGTAGTGAATAATAAATATTTCATAACATTTCAAGTTAATTTTAATCACCATCAAACCTTTGAAAAAGTTGTAGAGTGGCGTGATTAAATGTAATTTCAACTGGCAAAGTACTATATTCCGTGGAAAAGGTAAATATTTAAGCGACAAATTAATATTTGAGTTTTGTAAGTATTGTTGAATTATAACGTATACGATGTAGGTAAGTTTGCACTTCGAGAAGAGAAATAAAGAGACGGTTAATCCCTCTTTATTGGTTCATGCGGTTAATCACAATAAAATTTAGTTTCGGATCAGGCATGACAAGTGACAGGTGGGCGTTTCCAATGTTTTTCTCGCGCCTAACTTGGATGGTACCTTTTTTTTAATAAACCCCCTCGGCTGCCATCCGACGCAAAAGAAACTTGGATGGTAGGTACCTACTATACGCGAAGCAAACGACCGGCAAATAACCTTAACCACCTCAAAATTTTAAGTCTTGACATTTTAATATTATAAAAAATTAGTGCATAATACAAGAATAAATAATAATACATGCATTTTTAATTACAAAATATTGCAATTATCAAATTTGCAATTATTTAATTAGAAGTTGATAGATTTTAAGAGTTATATTTTTATTCATAAATAAAAGTATGAAAGCAAATCGAACGCTATTTTACGTCTACGTTTTTGAGATATTACAGACTTATTACCGTATCCAAAAACACTACACCCGCCTTTTTGTTAAGTATGTGGCACACATACACGCTCGTATGCATGCATTTGTACCTATCTATATTGAATAATTGAGCGGTTAGCTCTACTTTAAATCATCGAGTTCAAGCACACCTACCTTATGGTAAATAGATGTGTCGCTCCATTATGGTATAGCATAATAATTAGTAACTAATTGTTAACCTTAGTTAAATTATTCACGTGCTAATTGAGTGAAAACACTGATGCAAGCAATATAATTATTCCCCTCATATCATATCATGTTCCCGCCTTTCCTTTTACCTTTTTTAAGTATACGGTAAATGTTTTAACAAATTTAACTCTATGCATACGGAGATAAAGCCACTAATCTTAAGTACAAATAAAACAAAGTACATACATACATTTAAAGTCATATCCAAAGTCATAGATTGATTTCAAGTAGGGGTGAGCGAAAGTGAGGGGAATAAATGTTTTTATTCATAGAACAAGGAAACCCCCTACCACGGTAAAACAGAAACTTCGACCTTTCCAAATATAGATATCACCCCATAGGTACCGGATATCTTTTTCACGTTAATATCGATATCTCGATTCCTACATAAGTTTTGATTGCGGACGCGACAGAAGTTCCCAACTAACAACTGGGCCATATTTTTCCCAATAGATACGAAATAAAAACAAATGTCAAAAGTCCACAAGAAACTTTGGCCAATACTCGGTGACACTGTGTAAATACAAACAAGTTTATAGAACGTATTGATTTATACGAATAGGTAGTGGGAATAAGGTTAAACTGATTGTACCAAAATTCCAACTCAGTAAAACTCAAATGTTTATAGCTGGTTGGATTGCTTTTATCCTAAATGATAGACTGAGTTGAACAACAGTGTACGCGGTCAATAGTTTGATGGATGACTGCTAGGGGAAAAATCTCTTGAGCACTTCAAACTTGAACAAACTTTTATTAAGTAGGTTTAAATTTTTGGATATTCGAATCAAAAAAATTTGCGGAACAAATTTTAAGACGTACCTACACCTTAGGGAGAATTATTTTGGTACTAGAGAACCGCCCGCGCTTCGCTTCGGTACCCGTAGGTAACAGCCGCGTAGGTCCCACTCCCGTAGGAATCTCTGCTAAAAAGTAACATTTTCCTATGACTTAAGTAAATTACATGTAGTATTTGATAGCGTGATTCAAAACATGCAAATGAATTTTACTAACGCCATCTATTAACAACTCCGGAAATAAATATCTAGCAACTAACAAAACATCGATCTTCCCATCACGTCACTCTCCACCCTCCTAACTATCCCCAGACACATAAACCATACCATATAATAGCCATGTTGCGACGTGAAAGAGTCACAAACAAACAAACACACTTTCACATTTATAATATTAGTAAGGATATAATATTAGTAAGGATAATGAATTTCGTATTGATTTGATGATTTAATTATCTGGTGCACTTCTAACATTCCTATCTAAATATAGACAAAATTAATTTTATTAGTGTCAAAAGAGTCAGAACTCAGGAGATATGTATAAAATATATAAAGTCCTACACAGTTTTATCCAAAAAGCTATAAATTAACTTCCACGAAAAGATAAGTAATGAGCTTCAGTATGTATACAATGTCTCCTTTTAGTGACAAGCAGTGACTATTCACTGGGTACCTAAATTCGAGGAAATGTCTCGTAGGCGACCAAACTGAAGGCACTAGCTGTGATGCTTTCTCGCTTACAATTTATATTGAATGATTCAAGCCATGAGCGAATGGAGGGAGATAAAACGCTAGAATGACTATCGTCAACCTAAACGAATATTCCTTGAGGAGAGATTCATCTCAACCCATCATGGCCCACTATTGAGCACGGGTCTCCTCTCAGAATGAGAAGGTGAAGGTCATAGTCCACCATGCTAGCCAAGTGCGGATTGGCGGACTTCACACACCTTTGAGTTTTGCGAACTCTCTGGCATGCAGGTTTCCTCACGATTTTTTCCTTCACCGTTTGTAGCTAGTGACATTTAAATGCACACAACTCCGAAAAGTCATAAGTGCGTGCCCTGGGATTCGAACCCAGACCCTCCGAATAGGAGGCCGAATTCTTAACCACTTGGTTATCACCGCTAGGGATTATCTAAATAATATTTAATTCCACATCTAAACGCTTGCTGTGACTCGCCGCGCGTCTACAGATCGATCTACATGTATGTCAAGGAAGGGAGGCAATTGGTAAGTAAATTTTTCCTAACGATTTCCTTATTTTATGCTTAACTACTTTATCTATCTGTCTATTCTTCGTTCTTCTTCTTCTGTTATTTATACATTGTTGTTTTATTATACATTGGGTGCCTCTTGTTTGGTATAACAACTTTTCGTCGAAAATCTCTTCGTCTAATTTTAGTTGGAATAAAGTCATTTCACATAATTATTCATTTGATCGAATATTTGATTGCCATAATTTTATTTCTTATCATCATTTGTTTCGAATAATATCTTTTTATCGAATGTTCAAATGTTCAAAATTTTAATTAAAGTAATTAGGTTAGCGAGGAGCGAAGCGACGAGCGTGTTAGGTTAACAGGAACCATCGCACGAGCCGAGCGAGCGAAGCGAGCGTGCCGCGGCAGCGGCCGGCGAGTGCCAGAACCGACTTTAGGGCGTTTATAACCTGAACATTTCATGAAATGAACATTGTATAAAATAATATTCGATCAAATGAACATTATGTCAATAAATATTACACAAAATGAATATTCGATCAAATGAAATTTATGTCAAATGATATTATACAAACTGATTATTATCTTAAACGTTGTTCGATTTATTAAAATTATATCAAAAGTTTTTTACGAAACAAGGGTAACCCTCATACATTACACATCATAATAAAACTGTAACTGATCATGTGTGCACGCTTATCTCAGAAACGGCTGAACGGCTGGGAGATGGAGTAGGTTGTGGAGCAACATATAGGCTACTTTTTATCCCGCAATTCCCGTGGGATCGGGATTCACGCGGGAAAAACTCCCATGCACAATTAAATCTGAGCTCCCTTGTCTTGAACCACACTATGTCGGAGGAAAGAGAACCAGTCTAATGGTCTAAGGTCATTAATCAATCCATAGGAACAAAACTGGAACTGCGCCGAAGGAACATTTTTTACGGTCAAACAATTTATATCCTGCGTCCGCCAGATTTTATTACTTCGTCAGAATTACGTTGAAACGCGCAGCAAAGTTTACTGTTATGGTGGTTATTAAAATATCCTCGTAAAATATGCTATCGGGAATATTCTACATTTGTAACGTTCAATTTTGGGTTTTTATAGCTTGTTACAGAAGCTCCGCAACAGCTCTCCTGCGGACCTATTGATTTGTTTTGTTTTTGACTTTCATGTTCGTTACAAATTAAAATGTAACCAGTGGCAGTAACAATGTAACAAACAATAGATTGTAAATTCAAAAGGTATGTAGGTGTGTGGTATGTAGGTAATAATGTAACTAACAGTTACAAACCTATTATTTTGATTATTATATTTTAAACTTTTATGTTCGTAATAACAATGTAACCAATGATAATGATCAAACTAGAGTGTGAAGATCGACCTTATACAGGTAACTGAAAGCATACAACATATGCCACTAAATTGTCAAAGTTATGCCGTTATTACAAAGTAGTTACCGCCCTCAGAACGCCTCGGGAAACCTGTACCCTAGGTAGGTAGTACCCGCAATTGGAAAAGTTTTTAGATGAGATTCTTACATTGACATACCAATATTTTTATGTGAACCCATTGAAATAAAAAGACAGATGTAAGCTTACATCAGTGAGCACATTAAATCGATGCTAATAGACACAATACGGCTTCTATAGCATAAATAATCATCCTTAACTTTCTGAAAAAATGTATCAGTTACAGTACATACATTAATTTATTCTTTGCTTCAATGAAAGAAAGCATCCTGAGAATTCTGAATGCTCTCTTGTTCACAAAGAGTATCAAGTCTCGGACGGCGTACCTTGTTCGCCGCGCCGAAGGATGCCGAGTCCATACACGTATTTAAAATTACCGGAACTCATTGAAAGTTCGAGGCGTGCAAGGAAAACGTAACGGAAGTCTTGATAGGCTTTATTTTTATTATAGGGTTGTCACATGTGTTGTGAGATGTTAAAATAATGATTATTGTTCTGCACACACAGCGAATTCCTGGTTGAAGACATTTGTGCGATGGAATAATGTGGGTCAGGCCGCAGGTGTTTGTGAATTCTTTTTTTAGTACATGTAATCAGCGATGCGGGAAATCCTAAGTCTGTCAAAATTTTAATGATGATAAAAACCAAACTAAATTTAATTATCTCCGTTAAAATAAATATAGGGACAGGTCAAATTCACTTCAAAATTATTAATTTATGTAGCTGTCACATACACTTAACCAAGTTAATTTTTTAGAAGCAGTAAGCGACATTTCTACATAAATATCGACATCATACCCTTATGAGGCAAATAACAGAATATTCAAAACGGACAGGCTATTTATAGTAATTTAAAGAAGATCGCCAACCCTATCATTTAGGCTCATACGGTCGTGTTTAGCCGAAAAAGAAGATTTACTACATTTCTCTTCGACTTCATCGATATTGCTTACTCGGGAATATCTTCGTACAAATATGCAGCAACCGGATTTATCGTGGAAAACTGCAACCTTATTACTTGCTAAGCCGATATTGAAACTCAACCGATTGATCATAGTAATTGAAAGATGCTGTAATAGCAGCCAAGTGGAGCAGCAACAAACAAGTGCGTTGGGCTTCCGAACGGGGGTGCGTAGGTTCGAATCCTGTACGAATACTTATTTGCGTATCGCAATATTATCACTAACAATCATTAGCTTCAGTAAAAGACAACATTTGTGAGGAAACCTGAACAGAGAGTTCTCCTTAATCATCTTAAAGTTCCAATGCATTCCATAACTATCCAATTTCTGGTCTGAGACTTCTCGCACGATATCCAGAGGAGCCTAGAATAGACAGGTGGTGTAGTGAGATATGAGGCTTCTCGCCAATAAATTATAGCTGTAGCTGTAGCATAAAGATTTTTATCGAAATCGGTACACTCAAACAAAAAGTTATGAGGTAACACATTAAAATAATAGTCTTTAGAAGAACCCTTTTCCTTTCTTTAAATTTACGCGCACATGTAACCACAAACGAAGATTAAAGACACCCAGTAGTCTAAGAAGTTGTTATTTAAGTCTTTAGCGGCGACGGCATGAATTTCATAGACAAAGAACATGGCAATAAAGGTACTAAAATACGGTGAAAGCTGTTTAAAGTCGCTTCGGAGGCCAATTTATATCACTTTGCCTGTTCCGATCCCTCCGCGGATCATCCTGGAACCAAGCTTGAATATTTATAAACTGTTCCCGGGCTCCGCGACAATCTACAGCTAAAGCCAGGCTTGAGGTTTCATTTAAATCTTCAGACAATATTTTTATTTTAATAAATGTTAGTGCTTTTGTCTTGATTTGATCGCTGAAAAATTATTACGGTTAATTGTGGATGGCACGGTGAAAAAATACGTTTAGTATTTTTATATCACTAGTAAATCCGCCCAATAATCTCTATAAATTTTAACAAATTATGTTATTCCGATGTCTAAGCTACATATATTACTGCAAAGTTTCATGAAAATCCGTTCAGTAGTTTTTGCGTGAAAGAGCAACAAACACACACACACTCACTCACTCACATACTCGTACATCCTTACAAACTTTCGGATTTATAATATTAGTAGGATAGTAGGAAGTAGGAAGTAGGAAGGATACCAAAAGATCACACGGATGATGGTCGCAGCGTACCTACATCTTTAGCCTGAGTACGTATGTCTACATATTAGGAAAATAATCTCACGGAAAACAAAGGATTTCCTTGAATAGTGCCACTAATGATTACTGGAACTATGCCTTTGATGTCAGATTTACTGCAAATCCTGCATCAAAGCATTGTCGTAAAGGCTATAAGTTTAATATTTATTTGTTTACTAGCTGTGCCCGCGTATGCGTGAGATTTTTCCCGCATAAATTCCGAAGCCGCTGGAATTCCGGGATACAAAGTAGGCTAAATACCTCTTACCTCTTACAACCTCTATTGCTTAGGAGTGATAATGATGGGAAATTAACGAAACTAAAAAAAATGTTTGCCTAAAATATTTAATGCTATAGACCAAAATAAATAAGAATTAAGATCCTGCAGTGGTCCGGAACCCTACATGTGTAAATCCGACTCGTGATTGACCGGTTTTATCCATATTTACAGTTTACTTCTACTTACATACAAATCTCACTATAATAGCATTATTGTGTCTTCCGATCTAGATCACCTGTGGCTATTGATTCAGGAACACTGTCAATACCGTAAGAGGCTACGTTTACGGTGTAATTTTTATATGTCCTGTGGTGATAAAACTTTATGGGCATTCTTGCGGGAGCGGCGTCGAGTGAACTCGCCTTCTCGATGTTCTTCTATAGGGTGACCATCATTTTGTATTTAGCCGGACACTTGCTACCACGCAATTTAGGTTTTTTCTTACTGCATATTCCCAATGGTTACCCATTGCGCCAATACGACATGTACAGGTGCATTGGTTATCATGCTAGCCCGCCGTTCAAATAGGGTTCTAGGTTCGATTCCCAATGAGGCAGAAATCAAATGATGAGCTTTTTCGGGATGTATACATGTTCTTCTGTTGCTTATTGTCCATTGCTTAACAACGAGTAGGTACATTCAACACAAATAAATAATAAATGTTTATCTATTTCTTTCATATAACTAATTTCAAAAATTCGAGTTGCAAAGTTATTTAAGAATATTTTTCTGGTGTATTTTGATGACACGTGTCAGATTCCAAAGCATCTAATATTAATATTTTTTTAGGTAAAAACTAAAATGTAAAATTAACGTAATAATATTTATATCTTTTATTATGTTCTCCTATAATCGCAAATCATGGTTACCACACAGATGGAGCAATTTTACGAGACAAAAGGGCCTGACGCAATGCGGCTCGTTAGCGGAATATTACACCTGTCCGGGTTTGTGTCCCCCTATTGTTTATCGATGACGTGGTCACCTATAAATTTTATTACGTACTATATTCAGGTTTCATCTACTTCTAATAGCAATGACACAAAGAATAACGGAATTTAAGTATTATTTATTAAAATATACTTTTATGTCTGTTAGGGAATTAAGATCTTCAATTTGAGGACTCCGTAGCCTAGTTGATAGCAAAGAAAGGGGCCTGGGTTCGATTCCCAACAAAAACAAATATATGACATATAAATTAATGCCTGTTTTTGCATCCCTCAATCTTAACTTTGAAAGTATAGAAAGTACTTAAGCACCTATTATAAAAAGATTGGCGTGCAATTTACTAAAACTGCACTTGCAACTTGCAATTTAAACTGAAAACTGCACAGACAGACTCGCCTTAATACGTTAATCAATAAAGGCAAGATTACACTTATAACAACGCTCATTATTTACACCTTCGCGCCGGTGGCGACAACGTGCGGAATTAATATGAAAACTTTGACCGGAAGTTTTCCAATCAGCGCGCCATTGTCCCTCCGCGTAATGGCTACCAACGAGTAGAGCCTTTGTCTTGTTCAAACTTGTTATATTACATTTCTAAGTTATGCATTTAGTGTACACTTAGTGTTTGATACATTACTGTTTTACTGAGTTCGGGATGAAAGTTTAAACTGATCCTTGAAATCGGTTCTAAAAGGAAATTCTTTAAGAAACCAAAGCCGCTTATTTTTTTATTTTATCGACTTAAAATCCTGACTTTTAAGTATTTTGTAATGGACCAGGTAGGTACTTGGGTTGGGTAACAGCTTCTTACAATAAATCGGTGAAAGACGCATTCAAATCGGTTAAGGAGTTTTCTTAGAATAGCTGAATCGGAGGCACAGATAAACCGACAAACATCATAATGTGTAGGTAAATAAATACCCCCAAAACCAATACGTCTTAGGCGTGAATTATACAGAAACGGCGTAAGGTGAAGACGTGGCGCAGGCGCGGCGCAGGCGCGTACCACTTCAAAACGTTTTCATACAAATAGTACGAAGGCGACATTCGTGAATTACACTCAAGCGGCGCGGGGCAGGCACGCCGCTTGGTCGCCTGTGCCGCGTCGCTAGCAGTCGCGACTGGCCGCGCCGCGCCAAGAGCACGTCGTTTGTTATACGGTGTGCTCAGTATTTACCAATCCAAAAAGTTTTTAAAATATAATTGATGTTTTACTAACCTTAATGTTATCAATAGTCTTTCTTCAGGACAGACTGGTTCTCTCCAATTTGTATGCCGCTTCTAAAGGCCGTGTTTTACTTTTGACAATATAATATGGAAGCATTCTTGTGACATTTTATACACTGAAGGAAAACGATCAGGATATTCAAGTAATTTTTCCATTATTTTAAAATATCTGTGTTCTTGTGACAATTTCCACCAGGGTGCACCCAATATCTTCTGTGCCTCTGGAAGGAAATTGATGAGTTGCAGCAAAGCAAGCGCATCTTCGTCTTCTGAAGAGGACGACATGCTACCGCAACAAAGTCAGCCTGTATAATGACGCATCGTAACGTTTCTGTGCCTCTTCTATATAATTTTAATTGCGTCCGAGCCTTATGCTTTCCACGTCTGCGCCGCGCCTGTGCCGCAACTTCACCTTACGCCGTTTCTGTATAACTCGCCCCTTAAATAAATAACTTAATTGTTCAGACAGCGACCAGTCATTTTACGTATGAACTTAATTATGGGTGAAAATTAAATTAAAGATGTGATTTTTCCCACCTGTGGATATCAGTATTGGCAAAGGCGTCACTAATGCGTTGCTGGCCGGGGACGAGGAAAAAAAACAAACTCAAACTCCCAGTCGGAATACGACAAGTTTTTTGACGGCTCACAAGCAAGAGACTCTTAATCATTGAAGAGAAGAAACGGCGACAGACACCTCCGCATATCTTTGAAATGATAATTACTAATTATACTTTCAATACACGCGGAAATGGGCAAGACATACTTGAGAAATACGACTCTTTAGCTCAATATTTGAAGCGTTCATAGCCCGGCGGATACAAAATAAATAAAAATGTCGAACAATTAAGCTATAGCCGACGAGGTCAGTAGTTACATGGGTGACAGTTAGTACCAGAACTTCCAGGATCTAACGTGCTTTGGGGAGCAAGTTAACTAGTTGGTTCCAGTTATTATCATATGATTTTAGTCGTTAAGCTATGTCGGAAGCGTTCGGGCATCATTAATACTTCCAACACTTGAGATGGCCACTAACCCTTCCACTGGAGGAGCGTGTAGGAGCATGCAATAGGCCTTCAGTTGAGGAGCCCGTGCCTTATAGGGGTTATTTATGAGTTAAAGCCAACTCTATATTTTGGTCTTTACAAACTACGGTAAAAAAGAATCAATAACGGGCCTAGATAATAGACAATATAAAGAAAAGTTATTATAGTAGCAAAATTAATTTGAAAACTCCGATCAGAAGTTCTGCAATTTAGCAGAACTATTGTGTCCACGATTAATTGCGTGACGTAGTATGTACGGCAATGTACGCCTTCGTCTAGAATTCAGAGAATCTTGGTCTTCAGCTATAATAGCCCATGTTTGCTTGTATGAAGATCCTTTCAAAACGTAGTATATTAGTGTCTGTGGTGGGAGGTATTTCATCGGAAGACATTGTTTTTCCAATGAAATACATGTTACCATCTTCTTCCTATCGATAGCTGGTTGAAGCTGTGGTAAAAATAATGAGCTTGTATTTCGAAGGATAAATAAGTTTATTCCCTGTTGTCCTACCAAGAGTTTCAGATGAATGAAAACTTTGGGAAAGTTCATTTGATTTTCAATTATAATTTCGACTCAATTACATAAATCATGGTCATGGTGAGACTATTTAAGACTGTCTATGACAGCTATGATTTAAAACTGTTTGCATGGGCGTATGCAAGTTGAGGTCAGATAAAATAACTTTAGTTGTATGTATGTAACCTTTAAAAATTCTGCCTCGATAATCCTATTGATCCCCCCCCCCCCCTTAGGTTTGAGTCTGGGTACGCCCATATTTGTTTGGTCTATCCACTACCTCTACGAGCTAAAGTAGGTTTTCAGAACATTCTAAAATCCTAAATAACGAAGAGACGCTATACTTCTGTGGCTGTTTAATGACTCGAACTTAAGAGAATTTAAAATGATTGCTAAAGCTATTCTACCCTCTGCTCCAGAGCGGATTGGTGCTCCGAATTGGTGGTGGTCCGAAGCTATCTAAGTGCCGTATAATTCGTTTTATATTGTACCAGATTTAGAGAAATTAAGTCATCTAGGGCAGAAGCGGATTAAAGGTCGAAAGCAAGATAATAATTATAAATTTTAACTAGTAAGTACTTATCCAGTACGTTAATTTTAATTAGTTTGTTAAAATTTTAGGTAAGTATTGGAAAATTCTCGAGCACGCGTCCTCTTATGACCTCGTGCCCCTAGGCACGTGATTAATTTGCCTTAGGGATTATCCGTGCCGTATCCAAGAACAACAATACTTAATGTTTATTCTTATCAGCTTGACTTTAAGAAGTCATAATAACTAACTATAGCTTTTATTATCATTATCACAAGCACAATCCACACAATTCCATAGCCGTGGTCGAGTCACCATCAACAATAAGTGCTTCGGTGCCTTCAACGAAACATCTCATAACTAGGAAAATATCGTGAGAAGTATAATGACATAACACAATATTGTTACGGTCATTGGACAATGGACCGAATGGCCCATTAAACGCGTCATTGCCGAAACCGGTCATTACGCAATTAGGACAATAACATCACTGTAACTGAATTTACTATAATGGCCACTGGAATTAATGCTATTCTCATTTTCTGGAGCGTTGCTACAGATTAAAGACTGCATACCCTTTGATTCGGATTCTTTTTAACCGATTGTTAGATAGGTAACTGTGGACAGTTCACGCCTGCCAATATTGCTACCTGCCATTGTACATTATCGTATACTTATCTTAAAAGCCCGCATAATATAATATATCAACTCAACTCCTACGAACACCTCCGACCCGCCGGAAGTATTTTGAATATAGCAGTTTAATCAAACAAAAATGCTTCAGTGAAGCATCAAAACTTTTACAGCTTTTGTAGCAGCTGCATGCTTGTTAAATTAAGTAAGTAGGTAGATGCCTCGTCCACGGTAGCCAGCTGTTTCCAATACTAGCAGATTTTCCTTCCTCGCTGAAGAGATCGGAGTAAAATTCTACGTCAGTGGAGAAGTAAGTATTTTCCACCCGGCGCCGGATAAAATGAGAACTCCGCTGTAATCACGAACAGTACGGATTCGATGCAATCCACGTGATATTTTTATCAAAAGAACGCCTGAAAGGAAATCAAATGCTTATTTCCAATATCTTTGAGAACGGTCGCAGCACAGAACAGTAACCAACAGAGCTTTTTAAAGCTATAGTCAAAAATTAAACATGCATGCACATACTTGTATTGTGGTAATAAATAAAAATGCTAATATACACAAACCCTCTACACCTAGAATTCTCGGTAGATATCATGGGCGGCATGAACGACACAAATAAGATATACACTAAATATATAATAATTTAAACTTATTAAATAGATAACACTCATGATACAAACTGAATTTTATGTGTCACCATGCCCCTCAGATTATAGAACCAAAAGGCAGATGTAACATTCGCAAAGAAAAGCAACGAATAAAGTGAAGTCACTTTTTCACTATGTGTGCATGACAACCTTAATGTCAACTAGCGGTGCACCGTATGGATACGTAATTCTTTGTGTGTGTGAGGTTGCCAAATGAAAAGTCATAATCTCCCGCAATTTTGTAAACATTGATCGCCATATTACTAACTTAAAACATTATGCACAATTCAATTGGCAAATTATGGCAAATTATTTATTACTACTGAACGACCTTGTTTCCAATCCCGTAAGCCCATAATCGATAAAATATGAGGGATGGTATTCTTTAAATTGACGTGATTTTTTTTATTTCTGAACCGCTTCAAATAAAACAAACACTAAATGTTAACCCACGCTCATTAGAATACGCCAGTGAACACTGCATCTAAATTTGTTAAGCCGTTCCTGTGATTAGGCGGAACAAATGCACAAAACTTTAAAGAGACAGACAAAAAATTAAAGTTTTATTAAATGTAATAATAATAATTGATTTTAAATATATCACTAGGTATCAAAAAGTACATTATAATATGTGTAAATATCATTTTAATGTATTGAATTTAATAAGTTAATTTTTTAAATATGTTTAATTGTTTTAATTAACCTATGGATTTTTTCTTTGGGTAGATATTTTTAATAAAAAACAGCAAAATATCAATAATAACATATTTATTATAACAAAAATTCGGTTTTGATGCTTTTTAATCAACCAACGTCCTTTTTTAGTGAGATACACGTCACCCTCACTAAATGTAATGAGCAAATCACGCAAAATTTGAATGGCAGCCAATTAATATCTTGCCTGTGCTTCCGAATAATATGAACCCATTTTTTCTCTTGTTACAGCATCTGTCGGTAATCTGCAAACATTATAATTTAAATCATTTTAGTGAGTAGGCTAAACAGAAACTAAAATATTATATAATATTCATCATACATTTATCGTGGGCAAACGTGACATTTTCAATTAACTCGGTTTGCCTATGTTAAAATGCTAATTTTATTGGCTGTATTTCCTGATTTTTAGGTTTAAATAAATAAAACTATTTACTTTTAAAATATATTTTTTTCGTTATAAATCGACCAGTGCTCAAATAGCCCATGCATATTTTCCCAAATTTAGGGTAACCGATTTTCATATAAAGCTGTTATAGAAACGAATGATTGTCAAGGTTTTGTGTTCCGAGCGGACCGCAAAAATATTATTATAAATAAATAATAAAATAATGAAGAGTTACCTGTGAAAAGACATTCCATATCCTTTTCTTTGGTTTTGCGAACAACTTTTACAGAGTTTAAAAATGCAAGACGGCATTTTAGCTGATAAAATTATTTTAAAAAATTTGACATTTGCGACGTTTATACTATTTGACGCATTCCTTAGTACTGACACGAGATTGTATTAGCTTTTTATTTTGTATTTGCTTTGGTAGCTTCACTTTATACTAGAACGACTACATCTGCCTTTTGGTTCTATAATCTGAGCCATGCCCATTTGACAAATAATACCCAATAGTGTTTAAGAAAAATTTCAATGAAAGATAATTTATTCACAAACATTTAGTTACATAAGTCTTTCTCACTAGCTCCCTCTAGAATAAAAAAGCTCTTTGGGAGTTTCTTGTCGTTTCTTCCAAGACCTCTCACCATAGGGATTTGTTGAAGCGATGGCGTAGTTTGACTTTCGAAGTGTTTTTAAAAAGCTTACCTCGAATAAACTTCATGTCATTCTACATTCATCAAATCCGCACTTGGTCAGTGTAGTGAACTATGGCCTATCCTATAGGATCCCTCATTTAGTGTGAAAAAACTTGCCCCAGCATTGGGGCGGTTATAAATTACGATAACGATGATGTTGAATGACAACAGTAATAAAAGTTACTTTTAAAAATGTTGTATACCTCTGTGAGACGTTACTCTTTGTACATAAGCGCATTGGTTGCAGAGGCGGCCTGCAGCCGCCCACGGATTTGCATTGCATTATCTGCCTTACCCTCGATTGTCTCCCGTGCACAGAACATTATGTTATTTGTGACAATAGAGCATCTTCTTTGCAACCCGTAACTGTCTGTCGCACTCGAGTCTACTGGAACAACTCGAGTCGAGAACAATATGCCGTCTTTAGACACAGTTCACCACGATAGCCAAGTGTGGATTGCTATACTTCACGCACCTTTGAGAAACATCATGAGGAATTCGCAGAATTTGCCTCACCGTAACAAGCTATGTTTCTTTAGTCTGAATTGGAGGTATACATAATTATTTACATTTACAATTCTTGTGAAACAAGGCAATTTTCTCAAACCAAAAAACAAAACATAGAATACTTGTTATATCAAAAAACAATACTAATATATTGCCTATAAAACGATCTATTCCTTCAATCCCTTTTTATTGAGATCTTGTCCTTCGTTGAAACTAGTTCCAAAAAAACTTATCAAAATTCATCGAGAAAGTGTTGAAGGAGCGGTAAATAATATATGGCGGGAAGGTGAAGTTCGATCCGAGTAGATTGTACGAAGGGTATTCGATGCAAATATCCTATCGGCTACCGGAGACAGGGGAATAGGAAATTTTGATGTGGTATGCTCTCCTATATATGTTTTACTAGAGGATTCAATTGCCTTTGCTCCAGGTGTGATAACAGTTGTGGAATGAAACATTTTTATACGTTTCAAGTATTCTATAATTTATTAATGGCTTATTACCGAATGATTTAAAAGTTTTGCTATTTGAATCGAATCAATCTATCTTAAAATTTGTAGAATGAATTTGCTTTAAACCATAGGCCTCATTATCATAATTGACGAAGAACCAACTGTCTCCTGTAATAACTCCAATCTAATTCTAATACCAATATCTAAAGTAGGTACCGCTTCACCAATCCGCACTGGAACTGAGTGGTGGAGTATGCTTCTGACCGTTCTGACCACCTAAATAATGACGAAAGACCCGTATTCAGTAGTAAGCCAGTGATGCGTAGAACTCCCTGATAATATGTAATCATCGCCACTGAATAATCATTGCAACTGCATTGTATGCTTCAATTAATCCTCTTTTTAAGTCTCGATTCGAAGCCAAAATCGTGGGAGTCTATGCTGGACTACAGACAACATGATTGACCCTGTTGGGCGACATGGGCTCTGTCAACTATGTCCGCTAGTTTAATCCCTACCCTGAACGGAGCTAAGGCTTTCTACTTGTATGATAATGTGGAACTGTTGAACGTGTCTACAGCAATCAAGCCGGAATCCCAGACAAAGCTGAGTATTCCATGCAAATGTCCTAGTCCTAGTCTCAGAACTAAGAAGTTTAGATGCGATATAAAATATTGTTTTCTTTCAAATGTTTTAAGGATAGTGTTATTGAATAGCTTCAACTCTAATACGTAGGACCGGTCGCTTGTCATCATTGAGGAGGCCTGGAATATTCACCATGAAGCTCTAGTGCAAAAAGGTATAGGAATTCCACACCAAGTAATGGAAGTTTTTGTATCGCTTGAAGGCCTCCGACATGGCTTAACGACTGTTATCTAAAGATAAACTCCGTGATCAGAATCACGTTTTAGGAAATTGGGAAGTTTTACGTATTGGCAGATTGTTTTCACCAAATATGTTCAAGCTGCAAAAGATTCCAGTGACTGCCGAATGACGGTTGAATTGCAAGATGGTCCACCAGCAACAATGTATAGAATTAAAATAAAGAATGAAACCAGCAATATATACCAAGTCAATTAGAATAAAGACTGAGTTATGAGGATTTGAAGTTATACCACCTTCAGTGCTTACAGACATCACAGATTGAAAGCGTTTGGAGAAGAAAGGGTGTAATTTCAGTCACGCGCCAAGCAAGGGAAGCGTCACTCATAAATATTGTAATCGCGAGGAAGTGAAATACCTACTCTTTCGATGATGAAATTTATTTAAATGCCTGCCTGCTTATATTGAATTCGTTGCATAACAAAGGCCTCGTTACGAGCAAACTGGGAAGAAAACTGTGACCTTTAGACAAAGTTTGAGGCATTTTTAGCGCGCATTTCCTCAGCAATATTTTGTGACAAACTTTCAAACTAAAAGAGGAGGGCTGAGTTGAAATCCTGCATGGACCTCTAATTTTTAAACATGCGCGAGTTAAAATTTAATTATCACTTGGTTCGGCGAGAGAAAATAAGGTAAAGAAACCTGCAACTTTGAGAGATATCCATAATTTTCTCAGAAGTGAGAGAATCCGCCATTCAGCACTCGGCCACAGTGGCGTAGCGTGGGTTCGTGCCGCCCGGGGCGGAGAGAAAATTTGCCGCCCCTACGTAAAAAAAATTTTTACTAACCCCATTAAGTGGGATAAAAATCAACTTTTTTTGTGTACCTACATATACCTTTTATTTAAAAATAAGAGACATCATACTGAACGCAAAAAAATTAAAAACTAGCTGTGCACGCGGCTCCGCTCGCGTGGAACTCAGTGTTTTTCCTGCGTGAATTCCAACTCCGCGAGAATTCTAAGATAAATAGTAGCATATACCTGCATGTATATTGCTCCACACATATTAAGAACAGTTGATTTTTTACTATTAGTCATACCATACAATAATCCGTTATCCGTTGTCCGATCGTCGTCGGTCGGTCGGTTGTCCGGTCGTGGTCGTGATTTTTTATTCCAAACTTTGAGCATAAGTTTAACCACGATAATTAAAAAATAATATTTTTAAATTATACTGGTAGGTGGTAAGATCAAAAGTAGCCTAAATGTTGCTCCACAACTTCTTCTATCTCCCAGTAAAATTCCCATAAAAATTTAAGCCTGCAACTTCGCGCATATGAGATTTTCCTGCGTTTATCCTGATCTTGCGGGAATTCCGGGATAAAAAGTAACATCGACGGCAGCAAAGAACAAACGGTCATCTACAAAAACGTTAGTTTTCAGGAGAGCGTTTTTAGTGCAAAAATTGTATAACTTCAACAATTACAAAGATATCTTCATCAATTTTGGAATAGTTAATTATTACAATATTAACTATTATTTGGTATAGGTAAATTACCAATAATTCTTTTATTTTTAAAAATACGCTAGATGTCTTTTTCTACTTGGATCAAGAAAAGAAGCAAATTGAGTCAACTGCCATATATTCGTTTCTACTTGGGACCCGATAATTATTTATTCTTTAACTATTTTATTAATTTAATGATTGAATTTTATTGTTATTGATCATAAATAACCAATTTCATAAAAAAAAACAAATATAATTATGATTGTCATTAAAATACTGCAGTTGTCTCATATTACTTCGGCATTCTTAAGTAAAAGCTATTGGATAATTGCAGATATACCTAAACTATTTTGAGTTTTAGGGTGTCTAATTAAAAAAAAAAAAGTTTTATGATTCTTTTTAATAATTATATTTGTCATATAAAGTAATAAAAAGTATAGTTTCAGAGAAAATAACTACGAATCGTTATAGTTACTCTTCGATATTTTCCCTTACTACCTATTTCTACCTCCATATCATAAGAATCTCAAAAACTACTATTCTTACGGAACTCAAATTTTTACGGGACCTAACCCAAAGCTTCGACTTTCGATTAAAAGAAGAATGATTAAAATCGGAACTCTAAGTAGTAAGATATGAGGTAACATACAAACATAAAAATTATTAAGGATAATTCAAAAACTATTGGTCAGATGGCGCTCAAACTTATATGAGACTACAATGCAAATACCAGTTTTCAAGTAAAAAGAGAATCATTAAAATCTGAACACTCAATAAAAAGTTATTAGGAAAAAACCATAAATACACACTACTAAACATCCTTACACATTATTCAAGTAAATTCAAAATTACTCATCAGATGTCGCTCAAATTTGTATGGAACCACAGTCAAAGCACCAGCTTTCAAAGAAATAAGGAATCATCAAAATCGGTTTACCCACCACGAAGTTATGGGGTAACAAACACACCAACAAAGATAGAAAAAAAAGGTATAAATATTTTTTACATTTGTGGCTTGGTTGAATGTCACTTCCGGATTCAATTTTCAATTATTTTATTATTCCAATTGCAAGCAGTCATCATCAGACATTTTTTCTTGCTGAAGAGCCTCGAGACTTCGCAGGTTATTTTCGTAAGGACAGCTGGCCCGCCGCATTGCGCGACGTACACAAGGACAAATGGTATATGTCCGTTTGTACTTTGTCGAATTTTTAATAAGTAGTGCAGATGTCTTTTTGTACGTTGAAAAATTGGTGAAAAAAACAACATTTTTCGAGAAAAAAAAATATCACAAGATAAAACAAAGAATTCTGTGTTGAATTATGCAAAAAAACGATTTTGGCAAAATTGCAGATGTCTTTGTGTTCTTTGCTGCCGTCGACATGTACATTGCTTCACAATTTCCTCTATCTCCCAGTGAAAGTCCCATAAAAATCTAAGCTCGCGGCTTGGTGCATTGTAGTTTTTCCTGCGCGAATCCTGATCCCGCTAGAATTCCGGGATAATAAGTAGCCTATGATTGTGTTGCTCCAGATCCTCCTCTATCTGCCAGAGAAAGTTCCATAAAAATTTAAGCCCGCTACTTCGCCTATAGGAGATTTTCCTGTGCTAATCCTAATCCCGCACGAATTCCGGGATAAAAATAGCCTAAATGTTGCTCAGGAATCTTCGCAATCTTCCAGTGAATGAAAATCCCATAAAAATCCGTTCAGCCGATCCGGAGATTAGCGCACGCAAACAAACTTATTTTAATTTTTAATTTTTTTTATATTTATGTTCTAGAGCTGTTTCTTAACCCCCTATATATTTTGTTTTGTCAATTTCGTAAAAAGGCAGACACGACTTTTCTACGCGATTTTTTTCACGATTTTTCTTTCTTAATTATACCTATAAATAATAATACAAACAATATTGCACAAAATTGACTGTTGAATTTAGACATTTGACAAAAACAATAGAGTACTAAAAATCGATACATCAATGAAAGTATTTTAAGGACACCGATTCTAATTATTAAGGCTTTATAATCCATTCGAGAATTAAATTAGGATATTTTAAGACCGTCATATTTTAACTGAATTTAAAAAAAGATCTTTTCCGCGCACTTTTTAAATTCAGTTCGGTTGGTGGTGCTTAGGTGGTAACTAGGTGGTAGAGCCTAGAGTACGCCCGGGGTAGTGCCACCGCCCGCTAAGGTACTCAGTACCATTCCTACCGTCGTAATAATTGTTTTTAAGAGCAATTGTGTTCCGGATAGGAAGGTGTGGAGCCGGTTCACTTTTTTAGAGGCGACCATCTCAGTCCTCAGGGGTAGCAACGATATGTGACCGAATTGGAACAAGACTCACACTAATCATTACTAACTGGACAATACTAATAATAACTAACAGGACTAACTATCACTAACAGTCCCTGTCCTCACACATATTAACAAACTAACCAACTAACATTCTAACACTATCTACTAATTGGACTAACCCATAGACATACATACATAGACCGGCCTTGCACGTTCGAATGTGCGTCAAGTTGGAACAATCCAATTTTGAATCGAATCGGTTTGTGCGTGAAGTTGGGGCGATGGAATTTTGTTACTATATTTGAAAACGAACAGATTACATAGTGATATCTCGCTTCCGCGTTTCGAAATTTTAGTCGTGCTGTCTTTGTTACTCTTACATATGTCACGCGCCATTTTACTAAAGTTATTATTTTAGAAATAGTGAAGTTAATTTACAATTCAATGTTTACATAATGAAATGTGATTCCTTAGGAATTTATTTGTGTTTCTTGAATTGTTAGAATATTTTTGAAGGCACAGGAAGCCATATTTTCTACATTTGCGGACGTAATTACTGAAATCAATTTTGCGTAAGGAAGATGTGTAACTCACTGCTGTCTACAACAGACTGACTTGATCAATCACTCAATCACACAACCTAATGTTGACCACTCGTCGTGCGCCTTATGTATGTTACGGGCGCATCTTTACTCTACTTCCATGGACTAACCACCCTAGTCCCTAAATTGGGTCTTGTTCTAAGTCGGTCACAATTGCCATGGGCGGCAGCGGAAGAGTGGTGCTGCATGCTCGTTTGCTACCTTAATTCAATAAAAAAATGCTTTTTTCTTATCCCATTTCATGAAGACCAAGTGCTGACAGCGTTTTTCCGGAAATAAAAAAAGAATTAATATTTTATTTCATTTTTAGGCGTAAAGCGTGTTTATTTTGCCGAAATATATTTTTGTTGCTTTTTATTAGGAAAATCAAGTTTATTTTTCACTACCGAAAGTACCCTATTGTTGTAGAGAAATGTATGATCTACAACTTTTGTCTAACCTATTTTTACGATAATACTTCTGGTTTCAGAGAAAAATAGGAAAACCCGGAATTTAAGACCTTTGACCTTGAATAAAAAATTTTGCACACAGGATCGATGGGGACTTTTGACATTTCATTGGTAATGACTTATTCAACGTCTTATACCAAATACCAATTTTCAGCTCTCTATACGAAATTGTCTTATCTTACTCAAATTTTTAATTTGACTGGACTATAAGGCAAAAGGAGGAAGCCTTTTGCTTACAAAAATTTTTATATTGATAATCGTTGTTTGAATCTGTGAGAATTCAGTAGTTAACATTACACATACATCACATAAGTAGAATCGCGGAAGACAAATCGTTAGCGTGATTCAGAAAATAGAACAGCGCCATCTAGTATTAGATTGAAAACTTAATAGCACTCTATCTGATGGCACGGCAGTGCCCCCACCAAGTCGAGCGAAAAAGCGGCACGGCCGTACCATCCTTTTCTCGAGCAATTCAGGCCATTTTTACCCGACTGCGTCAGAAGGAGGGTTATGTTTTTCGAGTGTATGTATGTATGTTCTATCCTCCATGGTATGTATGTATGTTTGTATGTACATAATTATGTCGATTTATTTGTGGTGCCCCACAGCCCAAACGGTTGAACAGGTTTAGACATATGAGGTATCGTTGAATTCGTCAGAACTGTGAAAGTGTCATAGGCTATATGAATTTTCAAAATGGCGCCCGAAAGTGGAAGAAAAAGAGGGGATAATCTTGAGTTTTTTTGTTATCTTAGCAATATGGGTATCAAATGAAAGATCGTGAAAAGACCTTTTCAAAAATATGTATATCATATAACATTTAGGCACACGTTTTAACACAAATTGTCAAAAACCATCCCAAAAAGTAGAATTTTTCGGTGCAAACACTAAAAAGTATGAAATAAAAATATTATTATTAAAACAAGAAACCCGACTGCTTACAAAAGAACTCAAAAGAAAAAACAAGTGTCACAATATCAACATAAAATACTTCATGGTGCTGCAGGCGGGGACAAACAATACTGTTCCCTACGGGTAAAAAAAGATTTATCACAAGTACTACGTTTGTCACCGCATGCTGCAGCATGAAGTATTTTATGTTGATATTGTGACACTTGTTTTTTTCTTTTGAGTTCTATTGTAAGCAGTCGGGTTTTTTATTTTAATAATAATCGATACTCTATAGCTTCGTTGTGGATAAAACTAGAAACTTGAATTTTTAGGTATCAAGCAGGCATTGTACCTATAAACTTTCAAATTTCATTTAATTTGAACCAGTAGTTTAAGAATTATAACAAGTTAAAGTTTCTTAATTTTGTCACTCACGTAGGTACTCACACTACTCACTGACTGACTGACTGACCGATCATCAAAAGTCTGAAGCACTTCTAGCATACAGAAGCTTCAAAGGAGGACGGGCAAAATGTATGGAAGCTGGTCTACCTTGCAATAAAAATAAGTCATATGTTATTTATTTTATGTATTTGCTTATGTACTAGGTCGCATGTCTCTGAGTATTTTCGGATCTGAGTTCTACTACATTGAATCTGACAGTAATTAGGTAGTGCCAAACATTGAAATCGTGGTATTTAATATGAACGTTTTGTAAAAAAGAATGAAACAATGCAGTACAGTCTCAGACCAATAAAGTATAGACGGAACGCCGGGAACATAATAGTGAAGCCAGCAAAAAAGTCAGCCTAGCCTTGTAATATACACGGCGGCACTCACACCAAAACGACTTTTGTGTTCTAAATAATAAAAAATTAATGAAGCTTTGTGTTCCAAAAAAAATTAAGTTTAAAGTTCTAGTTCTATTGGTTTCGATGTGTGCTTTCGGCTGACTTACACCCGATTACAACCGATTTACACCCCCCCCTCGTCATTCAATGCCAATCTCATACAGGCTCAACGTGTAGAGCCGGCCTTATGTTTATGCCGCCCAATTTTGGTCCATTTGCCGCCCCCTCAGGCGTGCCGCCCGCGTGCGCCGCACGCCTTACACGCCCGGTTACGGCGCCCCTGGCTTCACTCCTTTGTTCACAGCGCTCCGTCTATAGTTTATTGGTCTGAGAGTACAGTACATAACTTTTTACAGAAAATAACCTACCTACCTCGAACTCGACTTAACTCAAAAACCACTCGCAAATCGCAAATGTCGCTCCAACTTATAATAAGAGACCACACCAAAAGTAAATAGTGTAAATACTACCTTTCGAACAAATAAGGATCACCAAAATCGGAATACCCAGTCAAAAGCAAAAGTAGCATAATAAAGCAAAAGGAAGCCTTTTGCTCATAAAAAAATTCTCCGTATCGTTTTTTTATGAGATTAGATAATGATAATAGTTGAATCAGATTAATGTTACACATAATAAGTAGAAGCGTGGAAGACAAATCGTTAGCGTGATTCAGAAAATAGAACAGCGCCATCTAGTAATAGATTGAAAACTTAATAGCAATTTATCTTGTGGCACGGCAGTGCGAGTCAGTCGACCCCCACCAAGTCGAGCGAAAAAGAACTGAATTAAATTCACATTATTCAGAATAACTCAAAAAAGACCGCCAGATGTCGCTCAAATGGGCTCATTTGGCTAAAGTGGGACCACACAGCAGTCATCAGCTTTCGAATGTCGAAAGAATTATCGAAATTGGTTCACCCAGTGCGAAGTTATGAGGTAACACACATAAGACAAAATAGAAAAAAAAAACATACAGACGAATTGGGAACCTCGTCCTTTTTTTAAAGTCGGTTATTAAAAAACAACAACGATAATCAAAATATATTATTAAGGAACAATGCAGGTGCATTAAACCCTTCATGACGGGCACACCCTAGTACCAGATTATCGATAGCACATGAGCACGAGTACCTGTAGGTCGTCCTGTTAAGCAGGGACAATAATATTGTATAATAGTGTTGATATTATTATTAATTAAAATATAACAATAACATTTTCTATCTCGAACATACTCATGTTCGCATGGCTCATGGCTGTATCTCCAAACGAACAAAGATTTGGAGAAACTTTCAATAGTAAATTTTGATGTATACTATTCTATCCCAAATTGAAAATGTGCTACTTATTATTATTGGACCGTAGACAAAAATGCCCATTCACCTTTAGAATACAATTAGTGTTTCGTGTATGAATCGAGGAAAAACTCAATGTTCGGTCCGTACTCGGCCAGCAAGGGTGGCTATGGCCTGTACCCCTCATATTTTATGAGAGGAGACCCGTGCCATCGATGTTATTAGGTATGTCTTCCTAGGAACTCAATTATATTTGGTTGCAATTGTCGTAAACCAAAATAGACTCTTCGCATTTGCGGCAATAGATCAACATGATTATTGGATGCGGCGGTTGCGGTGCAAACCTTTGAAGGCTGGTTGCGGCTCGCGGTTTGTGATTGAGTTCGATTCAATCATTTGCTGATTTGATTATTTATCAGATTTGATTATCCCACGCAATAGATCAGGGCTGCTCAAAGTGAAGTTTGCGAGAGTTAAAGCACTGACACCAAGTATAGAAACCTTAATTACAAACACATATAATTATGTAGATCATAATTGAATGATTCAGTTTTAGTTGGTCCGGAAACGCGTCGTTATAGTGTGCGCAATCCTTTGTAAGGGGAAATCTTTAACGTAAATAATAAAATAATAGTCGGAGGCCTTCAGATGGCAAGAAAACTTCCAATATTGGATTGGCCACTAACCCCTCGAGCAATCCGCACTGGAGCAACAGTGTGGGCTATGCTCTAGCTAGGCCGAGGGACCCGTTTTCAATAGTGGGCCATTAATGGGTCGAAGCCACAAACAATTTCAATGATAAATTTCTATAGTGTATTATGTCCATTTCTACCACAGAACAGATAAAGGAGATTAGAACGGCCCTAACTCATATTTTGTATGAAAACGGCTGTCGCCGCGTGCCTCCCATCACTCAAACAACCGAAATGAATCTCAGGGCTGTGATTGGTTCGATCGCCAGTGTAGTTAAAACTCGCACAAAGGATAGTGATGGGATAGTGATAGTCGATCGATATTGATATCGATACTGATTTTCTTCATATTGTTTTAAAAATTACTATAAATATAACCCAAAAACATTGGGAACCTAATTTTTATATCTCAGGGGATATTTGGACAACAAATAAAACAGCGTCTATATAATAAATGAATGCAATCATCTATGTTACGGCTTGCAAAGGTCGATAATCTATACCTATCGATAAATATCGGTAAAATTTAGGATAATAATTAAGTACCTACCCTATTCAAAAACACCAAAAAAGTGTAATAATAAAAAAATGACTACTTACTAAAAAAGGTATAAATTTGTGCGGAATAGCACCCGGCTTAAGGTGTCTTTTTCCTGACTTTATTATATAACTAGCGGCCCGCCCGCGGTTTCACCCGCGTGGATCCCGTTCTCGTGGGAATATATACATGTATTATACATAAAAACCTTCCTCTTGAATCACTCTACCTATTACAAAAAACCGCATCAAAATCCGTTGCGTAATTTTAAAGATTTAAGCATACAGACAAACAGACAAACAAACAAACAGACGGACAAAAATAGCGACTTTGTTTTATACTATGTAGTGATCGTCTTCTGCGAAATGTTGCGAACATATCGTGCTACATTTTGTAGGTACCCATTCAATTCTACAGGTTGCTTCAATCCACTTTTTTTTGTATTTAGATCTTTTGGAAACCTACAAATAAAATGTGTAAGTTATGTTGCCACCATAATAGTTAAACTCAAAGCAAATAGTTAACAAAATAATAAACAATAATTAGTGGTAATAAATAAAGTTGTTTTAATTATAAATTTGTTAAAAATAATTTGCCGACATATTTATCGACATGGTACATCAGTCATCACTAACGCCACGTAAACTCGTCCCACCGATATACCAAAATTCAAGCTTCCTTTGGATGCGCGCGACTTTCGCAATGAAAGCAATACTTTGCAATACATTGCGTAATCACTTTCGTAGTACAAGATAGTACTCTAGTGTTTGCGAGCAATGTATAATTTTGAATCTCTTTGCGATTGTGGCGTTTTTGTCTTAAACTACATAATACTATTGTAATAATTACAAATATCTATTGTAATTTAAGGTTTTTAGACTTACTTGTGAAAAGAAATTCCTCCTCGGACTACATTACACACCTGGCTTCTTTTCCTACACGTTATAATTGCGCAAGACGGCATTATTCTTTTTTTTAGCGGAGCTCCGTTCGCTATCAAGGTATGAGCGCGCCTAATGACCGGTAAAACTAATTTCGGGGTTCAATTGAACGTTTGCTCAATTGTGCGGCGCGCCTGCCCCGCCCACAAGGCCGTTCTATCCTCCTTTATCTGTTCTGTGATTCCTACTAAGTAGATAGTAAGGATAACTAAATTACTGCATAGCCGGGATCTATAGAAGGCACATAATTAATGGATTGGACTGTAAAGCTGTCATCCGAGTAGGCTTCTAACAATCTCTGATTTACTCGGATCGTTTCAAATATCTCCTTTGAAAGGGAAATGGTTACCTCTTAGAAAAGTAGGTTGGTATATATAGGTAAGAGGGGTTTGAAAATTTATTTTAATGCACTTCATTTTACAAAGCAAAACTTTATTGTAGTGTGACTATGTTATTTGGATTTCATACCTTATATCTAACATGGATTTTAATGCACTATCATAATATATAGCCTTCATAAACAGTGTATGAAAGTCGGAATAACCGATAACATAAACGTACTAAATTATGTCATGAACTTTTAATTAAATGAAACTTTTATAATCACCTATTCATCTAAAGTTAATTGCATTCTGTAATACCCAAATAGATCTGAACAAGTGTATAAAACCCAAATAGATCTGACCAAGAGGAAATTTTATTATAATATGTGACCTACATTGTTCACGGTATCTGTACATTATTGATACACAGTAGCAACCGAGACCGACACAAGGAAGCGATGCACGCCAATAGCAAGTACTTAGCATACTTAATGAGTTTCTTAGAGCTAGCGGAGCTGCTTTCATAACGCTCGTTTCAACGTAACGAACATAGCATGATGGAACCATTTTCGAACGGAGCTGTAAAGACACCAAATAAGGATTTGAGACGTGATCGTAGCATAAGCTTTGAACGACATATTGAATTAATAACACGGGCTTCAGAGTATTTTTGGCCGCATTGAAGCTACATATCTAGAAGAAGACCTCAGTTCAATACCGATAGACCACGGTAACTTGAGATGCGACCAAAGTTATAGACACTTAAGTAGATGGTGGCAAGACTTATCTATCTATCTCCATGACAAACACCACGGTGCTATTTCGTTTTCATCAAACAAATGGTACTGGGGATCAGTGAAAATCTAGACTTGTATACATTACGCCAGACATAACTAAGCATCCTTGATGGGCTTTGGGCTTTTAAAACCCTCCGACCTTGTACGAAACGTGAGGGAATCAAATGAAATCAAAATTACAGTCCTGTGTTCACCCCGTTTTTGTTTGATTTTTGGCATTCAAAATATCGTACGTCCTTACCCTGATATTATCTTCATAGAAAATTTCATCCACTAAATTCGATTCTGTGGATTAAGCGTGAAAAGCTGACAGGCGGACAGAATTAGTTACTGTCTCATTTATTGTAAGCTAATTCCTACGGACATAATAAATAACGATTAGGGGACACGAGTAGATAATTTTGGTCACGGCGAGATTCGTCTATAACGTCTAAAATACTTGAACCTTCAATCACGTCAATACCTCGTCTTGTCTCTCGCATTTTAATTCATTCTCTGTCACTTGACTCAATCTCTCGATCACGCTGATAAGTGAATCGCTCCAACAAAATGGTGCCATTTTTCTGCCGCCATAAGATTACCTATTACGAAATCTGGCTCTTAAAGCCCTTAAAGCCGAACCCCATGGAGGGGAGCCATTTACACAGACTGCAGATAAATCAACAGCTAATGATTTAGAAATTTAATCGACACCTTCCATTTAAAACTCAATCCGAAGGATGGTAAAATTTAAAGGATTTTAATCTTTTCCCTCTGATGAGGCCGTAGTTTCTCCACCCGCGACGAAGCGATGTGAAATATTTTCGCGATTTACATTAGGTATTTACCTAGCACCGGCTATTCAACACTCAGCTTACTTAGTAGCAAACTAACCAACTAATGTTCTAATGCCATCTACTTGGACTAATCATCTTAGTCCCATCGTAGTCCCTATTTGTGTTCGGTGTCGGTCACAGTAACTGTTGTCATGGGTAGCTACGATAAGGCGGCGCTGAAGGCTCATTTACTTCATTATTTTCATGCATTCAAAAAGCTAAGTTTTACTAATAACTAATAACGTTAAGAACCAACGAAATGAAACACCTCAAAATAACTAGTTACCGTTGCCGTACCAGAAACATCATTGCATGCTAGCACGAAAAAACTTCAAATAAAGAGCAAATAAGCTTTTACTAAGTGCGGTTTACCCAGCAAGATTTTATCATTACTTACCATAGTCAAGCATAACTTATAAAGGGTTCTCAAGCTTCAAAAATAATTATCCACGTTACCCTCCGGCAGTGGAGCGAGGATCTAACCTCAAGAACTCATTTTTCAAAACAAAACCATGAATTTCTAAAAAAAAAGATCTTTTCCGCGCACTTTTTAAATTCAGTTCGGTTGGTGGTGCTTAGGTGGTAACTAGGTGGGTGGTAGAGCCTAGAGTACGCCCGGGGTAGTACCACCGCCCGCTAAGGTACTCAGTACCATTCCTACCGTCATAATAATTGTTTTCAAGAGCAATTGTGTTCCGGATAGGAAGGTGTGGAGCCGGTTCACTTTTTTAGAGGCGACCATCTCAGCCCTCAGGGGTAGCAACGATAGTGACCGAATTGGAACAAGACTCACACTGATCATTACTAACTGGACAATACTAATATTAACTACAGGACTAACTATCACTAACAGTCCCTGTCCTCACACATATTAACAAACTAACCAACTAACATTCTAACACCATCTACTAATTGGACTAACCACCCTAGTCCCTAAATTGGGTCTTGTTCTAAGTCGGTCACAATTGCCATGGCCGGCAGCGGAAGGGTGGTGCTGCATGCTCGTTTGCTACCTTAATTCAATAAAAAAAATGCTTTTTTTTCTTATCCCATTTCATGAAGACCAAGTGCTGACAGCGTTTTTCCGGAAATAAAAAAAGAATTAATATATTATTTTATTTCATTTTTAGGCGAGAAAGCGTGTTTATTTTGCCGAAATATATTTTTGTTCCTTTTTATTAGGAAAATCAAGTTTATATTTCTCTACCGAAAGTACCCTATTCTATTGTTGTAGAGAAATGTATGATCTACAACTTTTGTCTAACCTATTTTTACGATAATACTTCTGGTTTCAGAGAAAAATAGGAAAACCCGGAATTTAAGAGCTTTGACCTTGAATAAAAAAATTTGCACACAGGATCGATGGGGACTTTTGACATTTCATTGGTAATGACTTATTCAACGTCTTATACCAAATACCAATTTTCAGCTCTCTATACGAAATTGTCTTATCTTACTCAAATTTTTAATTTGACTGGACTATAAGGCAAAAGGAGGAAGCCTTTTGCTTACAAAAATTTTTAAATTGAATAATTATTTTTATATTGAATAATTATTGTTTGTATCTGTGAGAAATCAGTAGCTAACATTACATATACATCACATAAGTAGAATCGCGGAAGACAAATCGTTAGCGTGATTCAGAAAATGGAACAGCGCCATCTAGTAATAGATTGAAAACTTAATAGCACTCTATCTGATGGCACGGCAGTGCCCCCACCAAGTCGAGCGAATAAGCGGCACGGCCGTACCATCCTTTTCTCGAGCAATTCAGGCCATTTTTACCCGACTGCGTCAGACGGAGGGTTATGTTTTTCGAGTGTATGTATGTATGTATGTTTGTATGTATGTCCATTTATTTGTGGTGCCCCACAGCCCAAACGGTTGAACGGATTTAGACATATGAGGTATCGTTGAATTCGTCAGAACTGTGAAAGTGTCATAGGCTATATGAATTTTCAAAATGGCGCCCGAAAGTGGAAGAAAAAGAGGGGATAATCTTGAGTTTTTTTGTTATCTTAGCAATATGGGTATCAAATGAAAGATCGTGAAAAGACCTTTTCAAAAATATGTATATCATATAACATTTAGGCACACGTTTTAACACAAATTGTCAAAAACCATCCCAAAAAGTAGAATTTTTCGGTGCAAACACTAAAAAGTCTGAAATAAAAATATTATTATTAAAACAAGAAACCCGACTGCTTACAAAAGAACTCAAAAGAAAAAAACAAGTGTCACAATATCAACATAAAATACTTCATGGTGCTGCAGGCGGGGACAAACAATACTGTTCCCTACGGGTAAAAAAAGATTTATCACAAGTACTACGTTTGTCACCGCATGCTGCAGCATGAAGTATTTTATGTTGATATTGTGACACTTGTTTTTTTCTTTTGAGTTCTATTGTAAGCAGTCGGGTTTTTTATTTTAATAATAATCGATACTCTATAGCTTCGTTGTGGATAAAACTAGAAACTTGAATTTTTAGGTATCAAGCAGGCATTGTACCTATAAACTTTCAAATTTCATTTAATTTGAACCAGTAGTTTAAGAATTATAACAAGTTAAAGTTTCTTAATTTTGTCACTCACGTAGGTACTCACACTACTCACTGACTGACTGACTGACCGATCATCAAAAGTCTGAAGCACTTCTAGCATACAGAAGCTTCAAAGGAGAACGGGCAAAATATATGGAAGCTGGTCTACCTTGCAATAAAAATAAGTCATAATTATGTTATTTATTTTATGTATTTGCTTAAGTACTAGGTCGCATGTCTCTGAGTATTTTCGGATCTGAGTTCTACTACATTGAATCTGACAGTATTTAGGTAGTGCCAAACATTGAAATCGTGGTATTTAATATGAACGTTTTGTAAAAAAGAATGAAACAATGCAGTACAGTCTCAGACCAATAAAGTATAGACGGAACGCCGGGAACATAATAGTGAAGCCAGCAAAAAGTCAGCCTAGCCTTGTAATACACACGGCGGCACTCACACCAAAACGACTTTTGTGTTCTAAATAATAAAAAATGAATGAAGCTATGTGTTCCAAAAAAACTTAAGTTTAAAGTTCTAGTTCTAATTGTCAACATTGGGCATTCTATTGGTTTCGATGTGTGCTTTCGGCTGACTTACACCCGATTACAACCGATTTACACCCCCCCCCCCCCCCCCCTCGTCATTCAATGCCAATCTCATACCGGCTCAACGTGTGGAGCCGGCCTTATGTTTATGCCGCCCAATTTTGGTCCATTTGCCGCCCCCTCAGGCGTGCCGCTACACGCCCGGTTACGGCGCCCCTGGCTTCACTCCTTTGTTCACAGCGCTCCGTCTATAGTTTATTGGTCTGAGAGTACAGTACATAACTTTTTACAGAAAATAACCTACCTACCTCGAACTCGACTTAACTCAAAAACCACTCGCAAATCGCAAATGTCGCTCCAACTTATAATAAGAGACCACACCAAAAGTAAATAGTGTAAATTAAATACTACCTTTCGAACAAATAAGGATCACCAAAATCGGAATACCCAGTCAAAAGCAAAAGTAGCATAATAAAGCAAAAGGAAGCCTTTTGCTCATAAAAAAATTCTCCGTATCGTTTTTTTATGAGATTAGATAATGATAATAGTTGAATCAGATTAATGTTACACATAATAAGTAGAAGCGTGGAAGACAAATCGTTAGCGTGATTCAGAAAATAGAACAGCGCCATCTAGTAATAGATTGAAAACTTAATAGCAATTTATCTTGTGGCACGCGCAGTGCGAGTCAGTCGACCCCCACCAAGTCGAGCGAAAAAGAACTGAATTAAATTCACATTATTCAGAATAACTCAAAAAAGACCGCCAGATGTCGCTCAAATGGGCTCATTTGGGACCACACAGCAGTCATCAGCTTTCGAATGTCGAAAGAATTATCGAAATTGGTTCACCCAGTGCGAAGTTATGAGGTAACACACATAAGACAAAAAAGAAAAAAAACATACAGACGAATTGGGAACCTCGTCCTTTTTTTAAAGTCGGTTATTAAAAAACAACAACGATAATCAAACTATGTTATTAAGGAACAATGCAGGTTTAAACCCTTCATGACGGGCACACCCTGGTACCAGATTATCGATAGCACATGAGTACGAGTACCTGTAGGTCGTCCTGTTAAGCAGGGACAATAATATTGTATAATAGTGTTGATAATATTATTAAGTAATTAAAATATAACAATAACATTTTCTATCACGAACATACTCATGTTCGCATGGCTCATGGCTGTATCTCCAAACGGACAAAGATTTGGAGAAACTTTCAATAGTAAATTTTGATGTATACTATTCTATCCCAAATTGAAAATGTGCTACTTCTTATTATTGGACCGTAGACAAAAATGCCCATTCACCTTTAGAATACAATTAGTGTTTCATGTATGAATCGAGGAAAAACTCAATGTTCGGTCCTTACTCGGCCAGCAAGGGTGGCTATGGCCTGTACCCCTCATATTTTATGAGAGGAGACCCGTGCCATCGATGTTATTAGGTATGTCTTCTTATGAACTCAATTATTATACTTGGTTGCAATTTTCGTAAACCAAAATAGACTCTTCGCATTTGCGGCAATAGATCAACATGATTATTGGATGCGGCGGTTGCGGTGCAAACCTTTGAAGGCTGGTTGCGGCTCGCGGTTTGTGATTGAGTTCGATTCAATCATTTGCTGATTTGATTATTTATCAGATTTCATTATCCCACGCAATAGATCAGGGCTGCTCAAAGTGAAGTTTGCGAGAGTTAAAGCACACCAAGTAGGTATAGAATCGAAATTCAACCGTAATTACAAACACATATAGATCATAATATTGAATGATTCAGTTTTAGTTGGTCCAGAAACGCGTCGTTATAGTGTGCGCAATCCTTTGTAAGGGGAAATCTTTAACGTAAATAATAAAATAATAGTCGGAGGCCTTCAGATGGCAAGAAAACTTCCAATATTGGATTGGCCACTAACCCCTCGAGCAATCCGCACTGGAGCAACAGTGTGGGCTATGCTCTAGCTAGGCCGAGGGACCCGGGAATAGTGGGCCATTAATGGGTCGAAGCCACAAACAATTTCAATGATAAATTTCTATAGTGTATTATGTCCATTCCTACTAAGTAGATAGTAAGGATAACTAAATTACTGCATAGCCGGGATCTATAGACGGCACATAATTAATGGATTGGACTGTAAAGCTGTCATCCGAGTAGGTTTCTAACAATCTCTGATTTACACGGATCGTTTCAAATATCTTCTTTGAAAGGGAAATGGTTACCTCTTAGAGAAGTAGGTTGGTATATAGGTAAGAGGGTTTTGAAAATTTATTTTAATGCACTTCATTTTACAAAGCTACTTTATTGTAGTGTGACTATGTTATTTGGATTTCATACCTAATACCTAACATGGATTTTAATGCAATAACATGTAGCCGTCATATATTATGTAAACCGTTTATGAAAGTCGGAATAACCAATAACATAAACGTACTAAATTACATAGGTATATCATGAACTTTTAATATAAATATAACTTTTACAATCACCTATTCATCTAAAGTTAAGTAGTATAATAAATATAGGTACATGCATTCTGTTAAAACCGAAAAGATCTGACCAACAGAATATTTTGTTATAATATATGACCTGCATTGTTCACGGTATCTGTACATTATTGATACACAGTAGCTACTAACCGAGACCGACACAAGGAAGCGATGCACGCCAATAGCAAGTACTTAGCATACTTAATGAGTTTCTTAGAGCTAGCGGAGCTGCTTTCATAACGCTCGTTCCAACGTAACGAACACAGCAAGATGCTGTAAGACACCAAATAAGGATTTTAGACGCGAACGTAGCATAAGCTTTGAACGACATATTGAATTAATAACACCGTCGCCGCCGTTCAGAGTATTTTTGGCCGCATTGAAGCTACATATCTAGAAGAAGACCTCAGTTCAATACCGGTAGACCACGGTAACTTGAGATGCGACCAAAGTTATAGACACTTAAGTAGATGGTGGCAAGACTTATCTATCTATCTACATAACAAATAGCACGGTACTATTTCGTTTTCATCAAACAAATGGTACTGGGGATCAGTGAAAATCTAGACTTGTATACATTACGCCAGACATAACTAAGCACCCTTGATGGGCTTTGGGCTTTTAAAACCCTCCGACCTTGTACGAAACGTGAGGGAATCACATGAAATCAAAATTACACTCCTGTGTTCACCCCGTTAGGTAATGTTTGATTTTTGGCATTCAATCGTACGTCCTTACCGTGATATTAGGTATCTTCATAGAAAATTTCATCCACTAAATTCGATTCTGTGGATTAAGCGTGAAAAGCTGACAGGCGGACAGAATTAGTTACTGTCTCATTTATTGTAAGCTAATTCCTACGGACATAATAAATAACGATTAGGGGACACGAGTAGATAATTTTGGTCACGGCGAGATTCGTCTATAACGTCTAAAATACTTGAACCTTCAATCACGTCAATACCTCGTCTTGTCTCTCGCATTTTAATTCATTCTTTGTCACTTAGACACAATCTCTCGATCACGCTGATAAGTGAATCGCTCCAACAAAATGGTGCCATTTTTCTGCCGCCATAAGATTACCTATTACGAAATCTGGCTCTTAAGGCCCTTAAAGCCGAACCCCATGGAGGGGAGCCATTTACACAGACTGCAGATAAATCAACAGCTAATGATGATTTAGAAATTTAATCGACACCTTCCATTTAAAACTCAATCCGAAGGATGGTAAAATTTAAAGGATTTTAATCTTTTCCCTCTGATGAGGCCGTAGTTTCTCCACCCGCGACGAAGCGATGTGAAATATTTTCGCGATTTACATTAGGTATTTACCTAGCACCGGCTATTCAACACTCAGCTTACTTAGTAGCAAACTAACCAACTAATGTTCTAATGCCATCTACTTGGACTAATCATCTTAGTCCCATCGTAGTCCCTATTTGTGTTCGGTGTCGGTCACAGTTACTGTTGTCATGGGTAGCTACGATAAGGCGGCGCTGAAGGCTCATTTACTTCATTGTTTTCATGCATTCAAAAAAGCTAAGTTTTACTAATAACTAATAACGTTAAGAACCAACGAAATGAAACACCTCAAAATAACTAGTTACCGTTGCCGTACCAGAAACATCATTGCATGCTAGCACGAAAAAACTTCAAATAAAGAGCAAATAAGCTTTTACTAAGTGCGGTTTACCCAGCAAGATTTTATCATTACTTACCATAGTCAAGCATAACTTATAAAGGGTTCTCAAGCTTCAAAAATAATTATCCACGTTACCCTCCGGCAGTGGAGCGAGGATCTAACCTCAAGAACTCATTTTTCAAAACAAAACCATGAATTTCTAAAAAAAAAGATCTTTTCCGCGCACTTTTTAAATTCAGTTCGGTTGGTGGTGCTTAGGTGGTAACTAGGTGGGTGGTAGAGCCTAGAGTACGCCCGGGGTAGTACAGTCAGCGTCATATAGTACGTAGCAGTCATGATTACCAAATACTTGGACACATTCATTATGACCATTAAGAACGGCTCAACCAAAGCGATCAAATTGTTCAGACCATCTACCGTGTACAAATATATCGGAGCACTCACAACACCGAATACTTGATAACACCCAAGTCGGCATTAATACCGTGACAACCACAACGCCACTGGTTGCCTAACAGCCAAAGTGTTCAAAAGTATGAAGCAACCAAAGTATTCAAAAATATGTAGCACCCAAGTAGCCAAAATTATAGCAACACATAATAAAAATGGACTTTAAATGACATGCGATAAAGTTCATTGTGCATCATTTCTTCCGATAAGTAAATTGATTAATTCAATGTCAAGTGCAAGTCATGTATGTCAAATGAAGTGGTGCTTCAATGCTTGCTTTGATATATTTAATACAAAAGCCATCACATCCATAGAGATATTACAATAGAGTGGGTGAGCCATACATACCATACATTGCAATCGCCCCCGGTTAGAAAGAGAAACAACGATAACGGTAATTACCTATCTCTCTCCAATCCCGATGATCCAGAAAGAGAAAGGTGATTACTAAAGATTTCGTCTCTTTTTATCCAAAAGACGCTCTGAAGCCTGGCTTCTGCCCTCTATTGTAATATCTCTATGATGACATCGGATACAGTTATGCATCAATAGATATTATTTCAAACTTGCCTTAGTATTAAACTTGACATTGATTTGAATTATAGATATTGACATACAATGATAGATAATAGAACGACATGCCAATAACATTAGGTTTAGTTTATTGTAGTTTATTTTTCTAATGTTCCATATTTTTGAACGCTTTGAATGCTTGGATACCATTGACGAGATGACTGTAACTATGTTTATGGTGTTATGACTGACCCGATGTATATGACATTTTAAACGTCTCGGCCATTTGAGCGACTATATTGTTGTCAACAATAAGGAAACTTTGCTTGTACCGATATTATCGACTTTTTGGTTGCGTCTATTTATTTGAATACCCTGATTGTCTCTAACTATTTGACGCTGACTGTACCACCGCCCGCTAAGGTACTCAGTACCATTCCTACCGTCATAATAATTGTTTTCAAGAGCAATAGTGTTCCGGATAGGAAGGTGTGGAGCCGGTTCACTTTTTTAGAGGCGACCATCTCAGCCCTCAGGGGTAGCAACGATAGTGACCGAATTGGAACAAGACTCACACTGATCATTACTAACTGGACAATACTAATATTAACTACAGGACTAACTATCACTAACAGTCCCTGTCCTCACACATATTAACAAACTAACCAACTAACATTCTAACACCATCTACTAATTGGACTAACCACCCTAGTCCCTAAATTGGGTCTTGTTCTAAGTCGGTCACAATTGCCAAGGGCGGCAGCGGAAGAGTGGTGCTGCATGCTCGTTTGCTACCTTAATTCAATAAAAAAAATGCTTTTTTCTTATCCCATTTTATGAAGACCAAGTGCTGACAGCGTTTTTCCGGAAATAAAAAAAGAATTAATATATTATTTTATTTCAGTTTTAGGCGAGAAAGCGTGTTTATTTTGCCGAAATATATTTTTGTTCCTTTTTATTAGGAAAATCAAGTTTATATTTCTCTACCGAAAGTACCCTATTCTATTGTTGTAGAGAAATGTATGATCTACAACTTTTGTCTAACCTATTTTTACGATAATACTTCTGGTTTCAGAGAAAAATAGGAAAACCCGGAATTTAAGAGCTTTGACCTTGAATAAAAAAATTTGCACACAGGATCGATGGGGACTTTTGACATTTCATTGGTAATGACTTATTCAACGTCTTATACCAAATACCAATTTTCAGCTCTCTATACGAAATTGTCTTATCTTACTCAAATTTTTAATTTGACTGGACTATAAGGCAAAAGGAGGAAGCCTTTTGCTTACAAAAATTTTTAAATTGAATAATTATTTTTATATTGAATAATTATTGTTTGTATCTGTGAGAAATCAGTAGCTAACATTACATATACATCACATAAGTAGAATCGCGGAAGACAAATCGTTAGCGTGATTCAGAAAATGGAACAGCGCCATCTAGTAATAGATTGAAAACTTAATAGCACTCTATCTGATGGCACGGCAGTGCCCCCACCAAGTCGAGCGAAAAAGCGGCACGGCCGTACCATCCTTTTCTCGAGCAATTCAGGCCATTTTTACCCGACTGCGTCAGACGGAGGGTTATGTTTTTCGAGTGTATGTATGTATGTATGTTTGTATGTATGTCCATTTATTTGTGGTGCCCCACAGCCCAAACGGTTGAACGGATTTAGACATATGAGGTATCGTTGAATTCGTCAGAACTGTGAAAGTGTCATAGGCTATATGAATTTTCAAAATGGCGCCCGAAAGTGGAAGAAAAAGAGGGGATAATCTTGAGTTTTTTTGTTATCTTAGCAATATGGGTATTAAATGAAAGATCGTGAAAAGACCTTTTCAAAAATATGTATATCATATAACATTTAGGCACACGTTTTAACACAAATTGTCAAAAACCATCCCAAAAAGTAGAATTTTTCGGTGCAAACACTAAAAAGTCTGAAATATAAATATTATTATTAAAACAAGAAACCCGACTGCTTACAAAAGAACTCAAAAGAAAAAAACAAGTGTCACAATATCAACATAAAATACTTCATGGTGCTGCAGGCGGGGACAAACAATACTGTTCCCTACGGGTAAAAAAAGATTTATCACAAGTACTACGTTTGTCACCGCATGCTGCAGCATGAAGTATTTTATGTTGATATTGTGACACTTGTTTTTTTCTTTTGAGTTCTATTGTAAGCAGTCGGGTTTTTTATTTTAATAATAATCGATACTCTATAGCTTCGTTGTGGATAAAACTAGAAACTTGAATTTTTAGGTATCAAGCAGGCATTGTACCTATAAACTTTCAAATTTCATTTAATTTGAACCAGTAATTTAAGAATTATAACAAGTTAAAGTTTCTTAATTTTGTCACTCACGTAGGTACTCACACTACTCACTGACTGACTGACTGACCGATCATCAAAAGTCTGAAGCACTTCTAGCATACAGAAGCTTCAAAGGAGGACGGGCAAAATGTATAGAAGCTGGTCTACCTTGCAATAAAAATAAGTCATAATTATGTTATTTATTTTATGTATTTGCTTAAGTACTAGGTCGCATGTCTCTGAGTATTTTCGGATCTGAGTTCTACTACATTGAATCTGGCAGTAATTAGGTAGTGCCAAACATTGAAATCGTGGTATTTAATATGAACGTTTTGTAAAAAAGAATGAAACAATGCAGTACAGTCTCAGACCAATAAAGTATAGACGGAACGCCGGGAACATAATAGTGAAGCCAGTAAAAAGTCAGCCTAGCCTTGTAATACACACGGCGGCACTCACACCAAAACGACTTTTGTGTTCTAAATAATAAAAAATTAATGAAGCTTTGTGTTCCAAAAAAAATTATCTAATTGTCAACATTGGGCATTCTATTGGTTTCGATGTGTGCTTTCGGCTGACTTACACCCGATTACAACCGATTTACACCCCCCCCTCGTCATTCAATGCCAATCTCATACAGGCTCAACGTGTAGAGCCGGCCTTATGTTTATGCCGCCCAATTTTGGTCCATTTGCCGCCCCCTCAGGCGTGCCGCCCGCGTGCGCCGCACGCCTTACACGCCCGGTTACGGCGCCCCTGGCTTCACTCCTTTGTTCACAGCGCTCCGTCTATAGTTTATTGGTCTGAGAGTACAGTACATAACTTTTTACAGAAAATAACCTACCTACCTCGAACTCGACTTAACTCAAAAACCACTCGCAAATCGCAAATGTCGCTCCAACTTATAATAAGAGACCACACCAAAAGTAAATAGTGTAAATACTACCTTTCGAACAAATAAGGATCACCAAAATCGGAATACCCAGTCAAAAGCAAAAGTAGCATAATAAAGCAAAAGGAAGCCTTTTGCTCATAAAAAAATTCTCCGTATCGTTTTTTTATGAGATTAGATAATGATAATAGTTGAATCAGATTAATGTTACACATAATAAGTAGAAGCGTGGAAGACAAATCGTTAGCGTGATTCAGAAAATAGAACAGCGCCATCTAGTAATAGATTGAAAACTTAATAGCAATTTATCTTGTGGCACGGCAGTGCGAGTCAGTCGACCCCCACCAAGTCGAGCGAAAAAGAACTGAATTAAATTCACATTATTCAGAATAACTCAAAAAAGACCGCCAGATGTCGCTCAAATGGGCTCATTTGGCTAAAGTGGGACCACACAGCAGTCATCAGCTTTCGAATGTCGAAAGAATTATCGAAATTGGTTCACCCAGTGCGAAGTTATGAGGTAACACACATAAGACAAAATAGAAAAAAAAAACATACAGACGAATTGGGAACCTCGTCCTTTTTTTAAAGTCGGTTATTAAAAAACAACAACGATAATCAAAATATATTATTAAGGAACAATGCAGGTGCATTAAACCCTTCATGACGGGCACACCCTGGTACCAGATTATCGATAGCACATGAGCACGAGTACCTGTAGGTCGTCCTGTTAAGCAGGGACAATAATATTGTATAATAGTGTTGATAATATTATTAATTAAAATATAACAATAACATTTTCTATCACGAACATACTCATGTTCGCATGGCTCATGGCTGTATCTCCAAACAGACAAAGATTTGGAGAAACTTTCAATAGTAAATTTTGATGTATACTATTCTATCCCAAATTGAAAATGTGCTACTTATTATTATTGGACCGTAGACAAAAATGCCCATTCACCTTTAGAATACAATTAGTGTTTCGTGTATGAATCGAGGAAAAACTCAATGTTCGGTCCTTACTCGGCCAGCAAGGGTGGCTATGGCCTGTACCCCTCATATTTTATGAGAGGAGACCCGTGCCATCGATGTTATTAGGTATGTCTTCTTATGGACTCAATTATATTTGGTTGCAATTGTCGTAAAGCAAAATAGACTCTTCGCATTTGCGGCAATAGATCAACATGATTATTGGATGCGGCGGTTGTGGTGCCTTTGAAGGCTGGTTGCGGCCCGCGGTTTGTGATTCAGTTCGATTCAATCATTTGCTGATTTGGTTATTTATCAGATTTGATTATCCCACGCAATAGATCAGGGCTGCTCAAAGTGAAGTTTGCGAGAGTTAAAGCACACCAAGTATAGAATCGAAATTCAACCGTAATTACAAACACATATAGATCATAATATTGAATGATTCAGTTTTAGTTGGTCCGGAAACGCGTCGTTATAGTGTGTGCAATCCTTTGTAAGGGGAAATCTTTAACGTAAATAATAAAATAATCATCGGTGGCCTTCAGATGGCAACAAAACTTCCAATACTGGATTGGCTACTAACCGCAACCAATCCGCATTGGAGCAACATGGTGGGCTATACGATAGCTTTCTCTATGATAAGGAGACACCCGTGGTCAATGGATGGTTGGCTGTGAAGATCGGACCCGCGACCAGCCGCGATCCTACTCTGAAGCTCATGGATCAAGACATCCTGTGGTCCCCTCGTGCCACATACTTGGGGATCGTCATTGACTCCGCCTTGACGATGAAGCCCCAGGTGGACAAGGCCGTTGCGAACGCCAGGTGCGCAATGGCACTCCTCCGCCCAGTGCTCTCCTCGAGACTCCCTCTGAGGGTGAAACTCGGGATCTATAAAACGTACATTAGATCCCGCCTCACGTACGCGGCTCCCGCGTGGTTTGCGCTGACGAGCGAGCCACAGCGCCGGAGACTGCGTACAGTGCAGTCCATCGCGCTGCGCCGAGTCACCGGCGCTCCGCGATACGTGAGGAACGCCGTCATCCAGAGGGACCTTCGAGTCGAGAGCCTGGACGACTTCATCTGCAGCCTGGCACGCCGCATGTTCGAGCGTGTCGAAGCGTCGCGGTTACCGCACCTGCGGGACCTGGCGCCGCTCCACGCTCGACCACCTGACCGCAGGGCTTTCCCGCGCGACTTGCTAGTTGCGCGGGGAGAGCCCGCGGACTGACTCCGGGGCTTCACAAGCCGCCGCCCGGTCGCTGATCGGCTCCTGCTGGGCTTCCCACCAGCGGGATCAACCTGGTAGGGCCTGATCGCCCGGGCGGTGCGAAGACGCAACCCACACCGGACCTGACGCCGCGGAAACAAGCCGCTCATATGAAGACTCCGCATTATTATGAAAAAAAAAAAAAAGACATCATCACGGATTTGACACCAAGGGGGCCTCGGCCCCCAACCCAAGGACCGGTCTATATTAATAGACCGCGAGAGAAACCTCGCAAGGGGACACACCAGTCCCAGCGATTCCGCACGTCCCTTGCGGAACGGAGTGAAGAACAACGAGTAATGGATGGTCATTAATGGGTTGAAGCCATAAACTATTTCAATGATAAATTTCATTTCATTCATTTTGATAAATTTCATTGACACACAAGTGTATTATGTCCATTCCTACTAAGTAGCTGATAGTAAGGATAACTAAATTACTGCATAGCCGGGATCTATAGACGGCACATAATTAATGGATTGGACTGTAAAGCTGTCGTCCGAGTAGGCTTCTAACAATCACTGATTTACTCGGATCGTTTCAAATATCTCCTTTGAAAGGGAAATGGTTACCTCTTAGAAAAGTACATAGGGATTTAAGAGGGTTTTGAAAATTTATTTTAATGGCCTTCATTTTACGAAGCATAATTTTATTGTAGTGTGACTATGTTATTAACATGGATTTTAATGCACTATCATATAGCCTTCATAAACAGTGTATGAAAGTCGGAATAACCGATAACATAAACGTACCTACTAAATTATGTCATGAACTTTTAATTAAATGAAACTTTTACAATCACCTATTCATCTAAAGTTAATTGCATTCTGTAATACCCAAATAGATCTGACCAAGAGGAAATTTTATTATAATATGTGACCTGCATTGTTCACGGTATCTGTACATTATTGATACACAGTAGCTACTAACGGAGACCGACACAAGGAAGCGATGCACGCCAATAGCAAGTACTTAGCATACTTAATGAGTTTCTTAGAGCTAGCGGAGCTGCTTTCATAACGCTCGTTTCAACGTAACGAACATAGCATGATGGAACCATCTTCGAACGGAGCTGTAAAGACACCAAATAAGGATTTGAGACGTGATCGTAGCATAAGCTTTGAACGACATATTGAATTAATAACACGGGCTTCAGAGGATTTTTGGCCGCATTGAAGCTACATATCTAGAAGAAGACCTCAGTTCAATACCGATAGACCACGGTAACTTAGATGCGATCAAAGTTATAGACACTTAAGTAGATGGTGGCAAGACTTATCTATCTATCTCCATGACAAACACCACGGTGCTATTTCGTTGTGATTACTCTAGGTATGGTTTTGACCAAACAAATGGTAGGTACTGTATCAGTGAAAGGCTTGACTTGTTTAAATTACGCCACACATAACTAAGCATCCTTGATGGGCTTTGGGCTTTTAAAACCCTCCGACCTTGTACGAAACGTAAGGGAATCACATGAAATCAAAATTACAGTCCTGTGTTCACCCCGTTTTTGTTTGATTTTTGGCATTCAAAATATCGCATGTCCTTACCCTGATATTATCTTCATAGAAAATTTCATCCACTAAATTCGATTCTGTGGATTAAGCGTGAAAAGCTGACAGGCGGACAGAATTAGTTACTGTCTCATTTATTGTAAGCTAATTCCTACGGACATAATAAATAACGATTAGGGGACACGAGTAGATAATTTTGGTCACGGCGAGATTCGTCTATAACGTCTAAAATACTTGAACCTTCAATCACGTCCATACCTCGTCTTGTCTCTCGCATTTTAATTCATTCTCTGTCACTTGACTCAATCTCTCGATCACGCTGATAAGTGAATCGCTCCAACAAAATGGTGCCATTTTTCTGCCGCCATAAGATTACCTATTACGAAATCTGGCTCTTAAAGCCCTTAAAGCCGAACCCCATGGAGGGGAGCCATTTACACAGACTGCAGATAAATCAACAGCTAATGATGATTTAGAAATTTAATCGACACCTTCCATTTAAAACTCAATCCGAAGGATGGTAAAATTTAAAGGATTTTAATCTTTTCCCTCTGATGAAGCCGTAGTTTCTCCACCCGCGACGAAGCGATGTGAAATACATATTTTGGCGATTTACATTAGGTATTTACCTAGCACCGGCTATTCAACACTCAGCTTACTTAGTAGCAAACTATCCACCTAATGTTTTAATGCCATCTACTAGGACTAATCATCCTAGTCCCTATTTGTGTTCGGTGTCGGTCACAGTTGTCATGGGTAGCAACCATAGGTAGCAACAGAAAGGTGGCGCTGAATGCTCGTTAACTACATCAATTACATAAAAACGCGGATGTTTACTCATAAGTAATGACTAATAATGCTAATAACGAACATGAGGTGTCTCCCTCAAAGCAACTAGTTACCGTTGCCGTACCAGAAACATCATTGCATGCTGACCACAAAAGAACTTCAAATAACGAGCAAATAAGCTTTTACTAAGTGCGGTATATGGTATACGATTATGATAACAAGATTTTATCATATAAGTACCATAGTGAAGCATTACTTATAAAGGGTTCGCAAGCTTCAAAAATAATTATCCACGTTACCCTCCGGCAGTGGAGCGAGGATCTAACCCTCCCCCGCAAATCGTGGAATTAGTAGCCCTCCAGCCGTAACGTCCGCGCCAACATCCGCCTTATAAAACAGTTCCCTGGAAGCCGAGAGGTCAAATTTCATTTTCCTTGATGAATAATATTCTGTAAGTGCGGCGTATATTCTTAGGATCACTGGAATTTCGTGCTCCGTTTGAATTAGCGAGTGGGCTTGATTATGAGTCTTTGTACGTAATTTATTCATCACTTAATTTTTATTATTTTTGAACAGTGTTACTTAATAGGCACAAGTAAGAGGTACTTGGTACACTGAGACTTAACTTTGACATAAGGCTATTATGCTATTAGGCTATGTCGGTATATTATTGCGTGATCTTAAAATCTGAGAGCGTACTGAGGTAGGTACCTACAATGAGAAAAAGAAAAATGATGATAAATTATTTAAGTATATTTCCACTGACTTATACGATCCTAACAAAAAATAATTTGGTAAATTATTAAGAACTTGCTAAGCAATAACCCTATTTAGGTAGCAATATCGTACCTAGCATGTATATTCATGAAAAGAAGACCGAAATTATTGACTAACGAGGTATACATATAAAATGGTGGCAAATTTACCAAATTTAGGTCTACGCCAATTTACCGCGGCAACTATAAAGATTGTCATCTTTTCAATAGATAACAATTTCGAATATTGGCAATATTGCCTTGTAGTTGTAGGGCACGTGAATAAAATGAGCTTACCAATATATTCTAAGCTTTGTATGTTCATCAAATAGGTAAACCTCTATTTAACCGACTTCAAAAAAGGTGAAAACCTTCTTTTTGTGACTTTATTTCTCATGTAGGTGTGTTATTTCGTACCATTTTAATGGGTGTTTCGATTTTTTTTATTACAAAACTTGTTTGTGTAGTCTCGTAACAACGATTCTCATGTAAATAAAGGTGAGGTCTGACGAGAAGTTTTCGAGTTAACTCTAACAACGCGTAATTAACTGACTTCGACTTTTCATTGTAGTACTTGTCGTTGTCTTTTTCGAAGTCGGTTTTGCAATGTAAAAAGTTATGTCGGTTCCATTGCCTGTAGCCTGTAACATACCTACCACTCACATTGAGAGAACCCATGCCCAACAGTGAAACAGTTATGGGTAGACATGATGATCACGTAATTAGTTATGCTGACATCGCACACACGTCACACGGTGGCGTCACCGAAGGCTGAACCACGCTATCGAAGACTACAGTAAGGTTATTTTAACTCGGCTGATGTGAACTTCGTTTTCCGAGATGTTTGCGGCTTTGCGCAGATAGGTACAGTAATTGACCAATCAAAACACGGCGGCCATGACAGTGTTTTGTGATGCGCTACTTCGTATTGGCCATGGACGTATTGGGTAACTATGGGTATTGGCTAACTATCCTACCGCCCGCACTCCCCGCCTCCTACCACTATTTTGGCCTGAAAATCGACATCTGTGCTGCCACCCGTAGTTATGTTCATATCAGCCGAGTAAGGCCGAGTTAAAATGAACTTGCTGTACAACAACGCCCCGAGAGCATTCACTGGGGACCCGGTCTCCAGGCATGTCGTCTCGTCTGGTAGATATCCCTTTGCCAAAGTCTAAGCAAAGCAATCGTAAGCGTAACGACATTACGTCAGTGGGCTTGGTGGCGTCTCGACCGTGTCTCGGCGGATGCAGTTACCAGTAGATTCAATTGAAGCGTGTTGATTTGGTTTATTGGACGTTGGCTTTATTCCGACGTTTTGATTTATCGATATTGAATCGGTTACTGCTGCTGTCTTATGCTTTCTGTTTTTATAAACGCTTACATTGTTAGGATTTCTTATGTCACAGATCTTCTAACACTATTGTGTTAGATCACATCACTCATACTCAGATAAAAAAAAATACTTTTTTTATGGAATTAAGATAGCAAACGAGCATGCAGCACCACCCTTCCGCTGCCGCCCATAACAACTGTGACCGACCTAGAACTAGACTCAAAGGGACTAGGATGGTTAGTCTAGTTAGTAGACGGTGTTAGAATATTAGTTGGTTAGTTTGTTAATAAGTGCGAGGACAGGGGATGTTAGTGATAATTAGTCCTGTTAGTTAATGTTAGTAATAGTCCAGTTAGTTATTGTTAGTATGAGTCTTGTTCTAATTCGGTCACAGATGCGTTGCTACCCCTGAGGTCTGAGATGGTCGCCTCTAAAAAGTGTAACCGGCTCCACACCTTCCTATCCGGACCACAATTGTTCTTAAAACAATTATTACACGGTAGGAATGGTACTAAGTACCGTGGCAAAAAATTACTTCAACATCGACAGTACAGTTAATTCAGAATAGTAGGTACCAGCTCCTCATAACTAGCACTAGCTTTAGAATGAAAAAGAGTTTTGGAAATAGATTTACCCAGAATAAAGAGGTAACACACAAAATTTACGATAAATTCAGTTGAATTGAGAGCCTCCTCCATTTGATATACTCGTAGGGGAGAGCAGGTAGGATTCGTACAGTGGGAGCATTCGTACAGTTGTCATACCTTCATTACGCGACACGATGAGACAGTTGTGTTTGTGTGTCTGAGAGGCCGATACACGTCTCTATGCTCATAGCTAAACGTGGCGGCAGTCGCGCAGCGAGTTTCGCCGGGACAAGTTAATACGTGTTCTCACTCCTCGTAAGTAATTTTTCGATTCGTCTTTAAAATCATTAATTCTTAAAAGTTTTGCTCAAAACGTTTAAGTTATTTATAAAGGATGTTGAATTAGTGCCTTGGATTATTATGCAAACATTGATTTTGGTATAACACCAACCATATTTTTTAATTTGAATTTATATGTCGAATGTTTGGGTTGGGGTGCTTTCGTGCGGTTCTGAGCGGGGTAGATTCGTACTGTACGAATGTACCCCGTATGTATTATTTCAGGTAAAATACTATTATTTCAGGATCATGCCACAAATATATGTGAAAAAAGGAACAAGGACAGGAGAAGTAAACGAAGAGGCTGTAAGTTCTTCAATGAATGAAGATTTAGATAAGACTTTATCTATTAGGAAGTCAGCCCAAAAACCAACAATTCTTCAAGTGGACAGGAATACCACCAAAAAGAAGAAGAAAGGAAAATTGCCTGAAAAAATAGACTGATGAAAATAAAAGAAGCCAAAGAGATGAAGAAAAAAGAAGAAGAGAGAAAACAGAAGGCTTGAGATAAGAAACGCTCGTTAAATATACTATCAGGTACAAATAAATAAACCAAACAAAAGAAAAATACAGAGGCTGAGAGTGATAGTTACAATGAGACTGACATAAATAAATAAATAAATAACGCTTCACACTCACACACTCATAGGATTCCCTGTGTCGTGGGTGCCATGGACAACACACAAGACAAGGACACACACCCAGACCGAGAACGGAAATCAAACTCCCGCCTCGCTGGATATCAAACCCAGGACCCTAGGAACAGCGATTCGGCGTGTTAACCATTGCGCCATTCGGGTCGTCAGTTATAAGTTTGAAAGAAAGTTCTTGTTCTCCTTTCGATGAGAGATCAGAAAGATCTGATGTTGAGAACGAAATTCCAGATAAGTATTTATCAGACGTGGTCTGTGTATTGCCGCCGCCTAAATCTACTTCTACACTACAGCAAGAACAGCTGATATAATTAGGTTTGAAAAATAGATCACTATAACATGCAATTTAGCAGAGTTATTATGTTTTTTTTATACATTATCCTAATGGTTGAGTGAAATGTTGATTTTATACTTAGATTTGACAAATATGATTGCAAAAGACTATATTGTTAATTTTAACTACATTTAGAGTACATTTTGTGTTAATTTTGACCTCTATAAATAAGTAATTTCATATAAAAAGATTATTTATTTACAGTGTACGAAAGCTCCTTACTATGTACGAATGTACCCTTCCCTATGTACGAAACTCCCCCGCGTATGGGGTAGGTTCGTGCGTTTTCCATTTTTTAGAAATGTTGCTGTTACTTCATAATACTACATGGTATCAGCACTAGACTTTCCTGTAATTGTAGCCAAATACACAGGGTATACAATAGCATTAAAGTTATTTTGCTGTAACTAAAAGCTTTTCTGTTACACAGCTAAAAGTGAAAAGTGCACGAATCCTACCTGCTTTCCCCTACATAGTCGTAGTTCTGTCTGTTAAAAATATCACTCATAAAAATATCTGCCCGGGAATCGAATTTGGGTCATTAACAAATACGTCACGGGCTTTTGGTTTGAATACAGTATCTTATAATTACTTACAAAAGAACATAACAATGAATCACCTGATTGTAAGGTCAGAGTCCCTGACAGACATCACACAAAAAATAGATAGGTAAGTACATATCACCGATAAGTTTCCAGCTAAAAAGTAATCTGGAAAACAACATTATTATCGCCAAGTATTATTAAAGGCACTTTCCTTTCGTCTCAAGAATCATCTCATTATGTCTGTGAACAAAATAAAAGTACTTTCCAATTTGATACGGAATAAATGCCTCTTATCAAACAGCTCTGAAATGGTATGAAAAGCAAAGTTTCGGTACGAATAAGTGATTTTTAATGTAATCCTTTGAATGCAAAACCTATTTTCTGAAGTTGATGGAGAAATAACGAATTGAAAGGATGTTTACCTAATAAATAATACTCGGTAGGGGATTTTCATTTCGTTGTCATGCATCCATCTATGTCGCACATAGCAAAGTGGATTATGGGGGTCCAAATCCATCGGGTCACGAAGCTATCCATCCATGTCAAATTATTCTAATCTTCAGCGATCACTGTGATTTGGTGAAAGAAGTCATTTTCTTTTTCCTAGTAGTAGGTAGCTACTGTAGCATGTAGGTATTTGGCATTTTATTTATCTACCTACAGATACAAACTGGTCGACGATCAATGTAATGGCGTTGACCAAAAAAGAAGATAGAAAGAAAACACTACGTTTTACTTAAAATTTGTCGACGCTATGACTACTACGTTATTACTGGTATTTTCTAAGTGCTTGATCTTGAAGAGAGATTTGGCTACATCAACGAGCCAACTTAGATAATTTCGATTAGAAAAAGAAACTCCGTCACTTACATTTCAACACATTTTACGATTGATACCTACCTACTTAACTATAGTACATTATGATATAAGTGCGCGAAGTTGGTCATTACAGTCGAGGCGGTATTGCACAGCCCGAGCCGCTAGGCGAGGGCTGTAATAGAGCCAAGACTGTAGTGAACAAAGCGCACGCGTATCATACGACGTTTTTCAACACACTTGCGAGGAAAAAAACAATTAGGTATCGACATTTTTCAGTCACAAATCAGCAAATTATAAACGAACAAATGTTTGCACAAAATGGCGCCGAGGTTTATTTTATTTTTTCGCGCGCCGTATCTTTGGTTGAATAACTATGCGCGCGCAGGCGCGCAGGTTAAGTCCAGAGGCAAAGAGCACCGCTATTCAGCCACAATATATTAAACTAAATAATTATGTATTTCTAATAGGAATTTACGGTAATTAATGATTTAAAATATTGTATTTTTTAAATGCTTTAATAGATAATTAGATGAAGTATAATCTTATCTTATCAGATTTTGACTAAGTACAACAAGTTTATTTATTTACAAAATAATAAATCTTTTGGTAACAACCTCTTTACGGATATTAAAAAAAAAGTGGAATAAGAAAAACACTAGTGCGGCAATGAAAAGTAAAACGCACTACTGTGTAATAAACCGCATTCCGGGCGTAAGACTAAAGAAAAAATAGCAACTTTACGAGCAAGTGTGTTGAAAAAGTTTTTTACTAGCTTGTGTTCAAAGTTGCAGCTACAGAATCGGGTCGCACTCAGATTAAGACACAGAAAAACTATTGACCACGGCCTCTGATGTTTCAGTGCGCCAATCAGTCGTTACTTAAGTGTTAACAATTCACCACTTCCTATCTATCTAGGTACTTATCTATCTATCAGCCTATCAAAGTCCACTGCTGGACATAGGCCTCCCCTAATTGGCGCCACTCCGACTGCTCCTGAGCCCTCTGAATCTAACGGTTTCCCGCTGTCTTCTTAAGGTCATCAGTCATCAGTCACCACTTCCTATTCAGTTTTAATGCGTTGGTGATAAACATAAGAGCTACGAGCATCTTTTCATGAGCAGGTTGCGAGGCCATTTCAGATTATCCATCTTGTAGATAACATAAGTATACGGTAAGATCCCCGGATCTGAGGCTAGGTTATTTGAAATTGACCCCTCATTTCCTTTCATTTTATTATAAGCCTCCGTTCCATTCGGCAAGTTCTCAAGTTACTTGAAGACACCTTAAGTGAGACTAATGTCCCTTATCTTAATAGAATCTCGCATTCAAAATGTCCGCCTCATCAACGATTTCCGAAAGCCTCCTCTTCCATTTTGATGATAGTGAGTTTTTTTAATAACCGCACACCCCTTAAATCTGAATTGCGTTTACCCCCTCCCTGGCGACAGAGCTTCGCTTAAAGATTTTAATTTTGTTTGACTCGCACGTAAGACAGGATTTTAACGGCTTTACAATTGTGAGTATTTTTAAGTTATTATGTAATATGATTTGGTACCGGTGCTATTAATTATCTTTCAGAGATGTCAAGAAATCCTATCCTACTAATATTATAAATGCGAAAGTTTGTAAGGATGTGTGTGTGTGTTTGTTGCTCTTTCACGCAAAAACTACTGAACGGATTTTCATGAAACTTTGCAGTATAGACATAGCTTAGACATCGGAATAACATGATTTGTTAAAATTTATAGAGATTTTTGAAGGGACTGGTTTCCCGAAGCGAAGCGAGGGCGGGTTTACTAGTAAGAAATAAATTAACATTTCAGTTGAGATTGAGACAAACTTCAGGAGGCAACGTGCAGTTTGCAAACTTGAGTGCATCTCCACAATATTCTCAAAGGTGTGTAAAGTTGATAGGTACAAATCCAAACTTGATAATGTACTATGGACCTACCTACTGCTCACACATTGTGAGGCGAGGTCCAGCCGTCCAGGGCCACCAGTTTCCGCCTGGCTCGTCAAAAGACTCATCAGGTTATTGTTAGCTTGAGAGCCATTCTTACTTGGTCGTCAACGTATCGGTAATACTTATTATCTACTAGTAAATCCGCCCTCGCTACGCTTCGGGAAACCAGTCCCTTCAAAAATCTCTATAAATTTTAACAAATTATGTTACTCCGATTTCTAAGCTATATTATTGCAAAGTTTCATGAAAATCCGTTCAGTAGTTTTTGCGTGAAAGAGCAACAAACACACACACACACACACTCACTCACTCACTCACAAACATCCTTACACACTTTCGCATTTATAATATTAGTAGGACTAGTAGGATTACCTACCGTTGATATTTAATAAGTCGGACTTGTGTTGTGTTATTACTTTCTTGAAGAAAGTTGTAAATTGTTTGAATTCTAACAAATTTAATGTCTGGTTTTCGGTGATTTGCGGTCGGAGTGCTGAGGAGCACTGAGTGGAGTCGCGGGAATCAGTGTCTCGTACCTACCGGGGAACAATCACGCCAACCAAACCAACCTATTACTAGTATAAAAACAAAATATTTTGTATTTTTATTTTTTTAATTTTGACCGACATATCCACAATGCCACCTGACCGACGATACCTACCCGCTTTGTGGTTTTTGACGTTTTTGTTTCATAATCTCCAATGTCTCCAATGTTAAAATAATATAAAAGTGCCATCTATTAGAAATCCTACTAACTAAATGGTACAGTCGTAATACTGCCACCTAACTCATCTGTGGTGTTATTTTTGAACTTCCACTGCATCAAACAAAAAAAATTATTGTACCACAAATAATGGAGCATATACTTTGTCATGAAATACGTAACATATTTACGATCGTTTTAGATAAATTCTTGAATTTCTTAGCTTTACTAAATTCAATATTTACAAGGCCATCTGTTGTCATAATAAGGAAACTGTGCCGCCATCTAGGCAAACACGAAACCAAACAATCATTTAGTTCCATATTTATCCGCAGCGCTCACAACCCAAACAATGAATTCCAACATGGTGGCAATGTGCTACACAGTTTGAAAATGCAGGCCGTGTCATGCTTTGAAAAAAATCATTTTATACTCGAATTTCGTGGAAAATGTCGGACCCTAAACGTGCTGCCTTTATAACAGTGGTTGATACAAAAAGTGCAAAGAATAAAGTGACTAAAACAGTGAGATTAACTATAAATTTGGATGAAAGCAACGAAAGTAAATATCCAGAGTTGAATTACAAGGAACTACTCAAAGCGGCAGTGGTAAGTTATAACAGAAAATCATAGCAATTTACGCAACCATACTGGTTTTTCAGCTCTTTGTAGTATGGAGAATCATGTGAAAAAATTTGAGAGTCCTATCTTGAACGGTTTGGCGGCTAAAGACGGTTTCAAAAGGGGCCCTTTAGATACAGCTTAGGATATTTTTTGCTTACGTTACACAGCTTTGCATTAGGTTTGTTACATGATTTAGCGTCCATGGGTCGTACGAGAAGCCCAGATATCGGTCGCCATGTTTGCAACAATTTAAGAAGAACGTTGTCAACACAGGACTTCATTCGCGGGACCAATGTTTTGATGGCAAAGATCGCTAGATGTATCTATGTTTTGGGCGAATTTATGAGTTTCTTGCATAAAATATACCTAGAATAATACGTTGCATTCATTGCTGACGACACTTTCTGATAGTTAAACATACTATCTAACAGCGAAAGTAGGAATAGACTTCAAATGACCTAGGTTAACCCGCCATCAACAATGTTGTCTCCGGCCTAACCATACTTTTAGGTTACTTTCTAATTATGATCGAATTATTTTTTTCAATAGATGAATTAGTAAAACATCTGTTTTGCATTTGTTATATACCTGAGTATATAAGTGGGACAAGATAGTGCATGTGCGTGTGTGTGTAAGTTTATTTACGTGCGGTTGGTAGGCTTGGTTTTATATTCCGGTCGTACTGTGATGAGAGCATGATTAGGGATTATTAAAATCTTTATAGTCTAGGGATAGGGAATACAGTATAGCTTGTGTGTATGCGTGTCTAGTATTTTATGTAGTTAGGTATTTTGTTCGTAAGGCAGGTATTTGCAATGTTGCCAAATGCATTGCAGCGCGCTCGCCGCTTGCAAAACGCACCGGTTGGCAGATTGGGTTGTGACCTTTGCCAGTATCTCAAGCTTTTGTTTAGTTTAGTTTTCTTCAATCGATTGGACTCGTATGTAAATAATGTTAGTACCTCTGTGCAGGTATGTGTTACGTGTTATATACTCGCTTGCGTGTGGGTGTGAGTGATTGATTAACGTTTTTGTATTGTTTCTTGCTATGTGTGAGTATTATTACGTTCGTGAGATCGTGACGGGAGTATTGTAAAATAAGTATATAGTTGGGATGAGTGAAGCGTGTTATCTGATTTGTCGCAGCGATAAAAATAGGTTTTGCGGGTTTTGCGGTAGAATATAGAATGACAGCGTTTAACGAACTCTTGTTTATCTGTAATGAATGATTCATCTCTTTAATATCGTAACGTTATTATCCGGTTTTTACGTGATTCGTAAGTGGATTCGATTGAATGAATTTGTTCAATTATATGCACATTGATTCTAGTTAATTTTTACGTTTCTAATAATATAGCTACAATCAAATTAATTTGCATTATTGTTATGGGGTTATTGAGTCTTGACATAAGTTAAAAAAAAAATTCATACTGTTTCATTTCACATCAATTGCAGCGTAGGGTTATATTATAAACAGCTGTAGGCTGTCTAACTTATCAATAGTTTATAATTAACTGTGAAGTATTTAAAATATCGATAGTATTGACATTTTACGATACGATCGATAGTGTCTAATGTCTATTGGAAAACTTAACTATAGTCTGGCCGCTTAAAGAATGCGTTTCTGACACATTTCAATTCGTCATGTCTAGTGATGTGCAATAAATAACATTAATAATTATACTTATTATTATTAATTCATTGCTCATATTTATTCAATTTAATTTATATGTTGTTATATTTTATAGGAATTATATTTCAATATATTTAAAAATTCACATTTTTGCTATGTGGCTTAAAAAAGACCAATTCACTTATACTCGGATTTTTAATTAAACGAAGTAAACTGACACATCGAAATGTCATTTCTTTAATTAATATTGCCAACTTTTGAATCATAGTGATTGTCTTTAGTTCTTAAAAACGATATAACTGATAATAATACCGGTAATTAATAAGCGATATTACAAAAATTAAAAATAATCTCTTGGGTCACTAATAGTATCAATGTATGGTCAATCGCCTTCTTACTTCCAATAGATTTATAATTAATTTAGCGGATAGTAAAGACGATTTTACCAATAGAGAACAAATTTCTACTAAAATGTATTGTTTGTTTATATTATAAATCTTACAATCTATTTGCCGAATAGTAATATTATGCTTAGAGACGTAACTACGAGTTTTTTGAAAATTTGAAATTAACATAATAATTAATTATTTAACTCAAATAAATAAGTTGAATAACGAGATATTTTTGCCCCAGCACTATTTTTATTTCATTAAAAAGTGGCAACACTCGAAATGTCATTTTACTTTGTTTAATTAAAAATCCGAGTATAGTAATTTATTCACCCTATGAATTAAACAATCCTAATGTATCAAATTTATCAATTTACCAACTACTATATTGTACCTATGATCCACAATAAATAAATTTTGACTTTGACTTTGCGCTGTTGGACGGATTTGACCAATCATTGCACACTAGTAACTGACAGATGAATGGCCACAACGTACTTATGAATGACTTTTTAACATGGCAGCGTTAGTTCCAATTTTTGCCATTTCAGAGATAAGTTGGGCGCAATGTAACTTTACTTGTGACTACAGAATAAACACAGGACTGTTTTTCTGATTTGCGTGTGCAAGCTTGCACTTCAAACATTATTCAATTCATATTATTTGGATTTATATTTCATTATGGAGTTTACCAAGTCTTAATTGCTGATCAATTTAGATACTTCCTAACTATTTCAACTGGTATTATATATAAATAAATTTTTATGCACAGTACCCTATTGATTTAAAGTAATTTTTCCACATGAATGTTGGAAATTAACCAGACGAATGAGTAGTTATAATTAAACTGCAGCATTTACTACTAACTACATAACTGTGATAACAATAATAATCTTGTACGTTTTTGTAATTCCATATAAAATTATAATATTCTACAATTTAAATAAGTGCTTATGTTCTGGACTTAGCCTCAACGCTCAGATTGATCGAGTTAAGAAATGTCAAGGGTTATTATATGTTGGATGGGTGAACACAAGTGCCAAAAACAAACTTCTGTGCCTCGCAGGGCACATAAACCAGTAGTAACCATTTGTTATCATTACATAACAGTTTAGTAATCCATGTTAGATGCCTTGGGGCCATCCATAAATTACATCTCTAGAATTTCATGCTTTTTAACCCCCGTCCCCCCCATCCTTGTTATGACAATGCTGATCAAATTTTTGAGACCCTCCCCCCACCCCCTAGTGTTACGTCACTTATTTTACAATGACGTCCAGAAATCACTATCCTTCCCAACCCCATGTCACACAATGTCACACTTAATGGACCCCTTCCTTCCACCTAAACGTGTGACATAATTTTATGGATGGCCACTTTCAAGTGACACACAAGATTTTGCCACCACTAATCTCCAAGGTTGAACATTTGTGCCCTCTATGCTGGTAGTGGACCATATTGGTACAAATTATGTGTTTATGGCAATAATATGTCTCAGTCAATGCTAATAGTAATATTGATGTCATTTGTGGCTGACCTTTATTCACATTTCACTCCTATACATTTATGATTCTAATCATGTAAATAAAATATCATTATCATTGATAAATGGTCATTATCTTATCCTAATGTGAGTCATTTTTATATTAATTTGTCTAATCTATATCTATATTATACCTTATAGCATGGTATTAAAAAACTTATTGGTGAACATCTGTATAACACAATATATTTAAAAAAATTGAGCCCTAATCCATTCCATTCAAGTTCACGTAGATATAAATTTACTTCAATACAGTCTACTGTCATAAAAACCAGTCTCTTATTTTTTTCTACTAATATACTGAGTTAACTTCTTAAATTCTATATTTTTCTACTAATATACTAAGTAAATTATCAAAACTCTATTCCACTACCATCACCTTACACCAACTATTACTTTATATAAAAAAACTAAATTATTAAATTTAAATCAATTGTATCAATATTTTACTTGCATATTAGTCAGAAAAATTATCACAAATTCCATACAATCTAATATAAAAATATATATAAAAACAAATACACATAATCTGCAAAATAAAATTATACTAGGAAAGATACATACTAATTAAGGGAAAAAGACAATAGTGTACGAAGGAGCACAGCTGTATAATAAACTGCCGAATGAAATTAAAGAATGCAAAAATATAAATATTTACAAAACTACTACTTACTAACTTACTACTACTTACCTTATGTAGCATACCATACCTTATATTTATATTCCATACACGTAATCAAAAATAATTATACCTACCGATCCTTATTTCGCCATTCCGCTAACATGCCCCAGAGGTTAAAATTATCCTTACTGTTTAGCTTTAAGCTTTAAATTATTGTATCTCATTTTAAGTGAAACCTTGTGTTTTTTATGAGAAATAAATTCTTTAAACCTAACTTGTAGACATTGACATGTTCCGTAGGGATACGTGAGGGTGTTGAAGTGGGTTTATGGTGTAAGGATTAAGCACTTTGGTGGTGGTGGACTTTGATGATAGATGGCCTCAGTAGTTTTAGGGGAAATGGTCATCAGACGGTGAGTGGTTATCGTGTCTTATATGATATCAGTGACATCAAAAGCAACAAAGGAAAGAGGAACAAAGAAAGAAGAAGATAGATATTATATAATTGTGTTCAGTAGTATAGATAAAATCTCTGTCAGCATTGCATTGTCATGAATTATTTATTTAATATGCTGAAAGTATGTACATACTAATAAATAATTCATGTTTAGTAAAATAAAACCAGATCAATAAAAATTGTAATAATTTATATCAAGCCGGGTCCGTTTTCATAATTGACGATATCCAATCAATATACGGGCTTACTGGAGTGGCGAAGCCCACTTCGTATCCCGTGTCGTATCGATCGCGCCGATAGCGCGGTCCTGGATTTAATCCACAGTCGCGGTTGTCCCCCATAGTGTGGACCGATATAATCCCTGATGCGTGGATGGCGGGCCCTCCGGAATCGCCCGGACAAGTCGCCTTGGCTGTGTGTAGCTTGCAAGATGGAGCAAAACATATTCCAGGGTATTGTTCAACAACGGGACATTGTTTGACGACTACTTCTAATACCCGAGGTAGAAGTGGCGGCTCTTCGTCAATAAACTTCATCATACCGAAGCCAACTAATGCGACTTCTTGGCCAATCATTGCAGCGTAATCGATAGGACTCAATTTTGCGTACTTAGCAAAAAGCACGGGTTGTGTATGGAGTAGAGCGATATCATTCATCACTATCATCGTTTCGAGATTCATGCTAGGGGGTACAATTGAGGACACAATGTCGCTGTAAGCAACATCTGCCCTGGGAGACGGGATGTATTCGATGACCGCTTTGGTTTGTGCGCCGGCGCCGGCGGACGCCATGAGGGTTACGCAGTGACCCGCTGTCAGCGTCCATTTGGATGTCAGTGCGGTTCCCGAACATACAAAAAAGTTATCTTGTGCGCGAGTTGCACTTGACTGCACCATTAGTTTCACCACGTACGGAAATTCACCTTCGGATGCATTTCTTCCGCCCACTATCCGCAAGGCATTTTTATTCGGTTTAATATTACGCGCTAGACACATATGCGTACATAGAACTACGAATATACACGAAAGGGAAAATTTCATATTGAATTTTTAACGCAGTTTCTGATATAGGACGTTTTAAATTTCGATAACCAATAAAAATATTGTAAATAAGAAAGCATTTTATGATTTTGTGAAATAAACTTCTATTGATTTGAATTTGCAATCGTATAAAATATATAAAATGGTACGATAAAATGCACTCCAGATTTATTACTTGAACTAGCTTTTGCCCGCGGCTTCGCCCGCGTGGAATTCGTTTATATCGCGAACCGGGGAAGTGGGGGAGAAAGTACGTCATCAACTATCTTCCTGGGAAAATTCATCAAAATCGTTGTTTTCATACAAACTTTCATCCCCTATTTCAAGCCTTTAGGGGTTGATTTTTTAAAAAAATTAGCCTATGTGTGACTCTGGGTCTTCAAATATTTTCATTCCGAATTTCATCCAAATCGGAGGGTGTTTACCCGTGGTCCCGTTGGTTTGTCCCGTTGACGGGACCACGGGTAATTTTAATTCCCCGTAGTCCCGTTGCACTAGGGGTTACACTTTTATCGACTTTTTCAACTTCTGATATCGATATAATGTTTGAACTTCCTTAGAATAAAATAAAAATCCATGATAACGGCATATTGGAAACGTCAAAAGAGCATTCTTTTGACTATGCTAGATAGAAAAAAACAGTTATTTACAGTATATTTTATTCAATCTTAAGCAAATGAAATTAAAATTATTTTATATGATTTTGGTGATTAAAACAATTTTTCGACAGTCAAACTACGCCATCGCTTCAACAAAGCTCTACGGTAAGTGATGTTGGAAGAAGGAGGGGTAATAAACTCCCAAGGATTTTTTTACTCTACACACAGTTACATACTACACTTATTCCTACTTAAGGCTATAATATAACAAAGCCATGTCCTAGGTGTTGCAGACTGTTTCGCTCACATAGCCTCATCATTTTCCTTCCTTACTAACTATTCTCTAACACTTATGCTTCCTCTATATGATAGCTGAAAAACTGGATGTTTTAAATATATCTACACAATAACTGCCATACACAGGTATTACATGTATGGATATTCCTTAAAGAAGGTACATAGATTATTTTAATTACCATATTTTACCGTCAATTAGATTTCGACCTATTTTGTTTAATTACATTAGAATTTGGACATCACTATTATAAGATCAACCTACTTAACCGCTAAAATAAAGCCGGTAAAATCTTCAAAAAACTGAACAAGTTTTGAAAGTTAAGAGAAAAAAATAAACCTAAAATTAAAGAAAATACACTTAAATTCTATCTTCGGAAAAAAATACAGAAGAAACAAAACTGAAAATGTTGAATTCATAACCCATGTACACATACATTACACTAATGGCTCATTAATGTTACGTGTCAGGAGTACTGGGTTCGAGAAAATGCCAAAATGTACCACAAAGACTTTTATTGTACTCGTAGATACACAAATTACACGACGTACACAGTACACACTAAAACACTCTGCACGTAGGTACTAGTAAACACAATCGTCGAACACTGTATCGCTCGTAGAAATCACTTCACTTCTCACTGGTATCGCTCGTAGGTATCGCTGGTATCTTCCTGGTTTCGCTTCCGAAACTAGAATGTCTGCACTTGACCGATCGCCCCTTTTTATACCACTCACGCACCATTCATGGCAATCCAGAACATTCCTGTTAAGTCCGGACCCGCTTCGAACAAGATTCGAGAACGTTCCTTGCAACCGACTTTCGCCCGTGTGACTATTGCCGTAATGGTCGAAGCGTCGTGCGTACTTTTGAGACGGGAAAGCGCGCTATTGTTCTATTGTTGACTCGACATGTTTATGGCCCCTATTGTTTATTGTTTCCGAAGTAGCTGCGCTAGGGTTGTCACATTAAGATTTACTAGTTACTGCCTGCAACTTTGTCCACGTGAGAGAGAAACAACGTCTGAATAACCGTAGGGAATGCAGGGAAAATTAAGCTCTCCATTGTGAGAAAAGATCGAAAGGTTCAGTGACGCTGCTGGCCACCAACCTTTTTTATTTTAATTAAAAAAAAATATAGATCAGGGTATCAACATTTCAAGAAAATTTTATAATATATAGGATAATTTAATCGATAAAAAGTATCCTTTGTCCTTTTTCCACGTCTACTCTATATCTGTACCTCATTAAAATTCATCTGTATTTCATTAAAATTTCCTCGTGCAAAGTTAATATGTCCTAGAAGTGGGACCACGAGGAAGCAAGGTATGCAATCATACATCTCCACTTTGGTCGCGTTCCTGTTTGCGCGTGCATGTATGTGCGTTTGCGATTAACAGACATCTTAATCAGATGTGGTCATGCTTAAATTTATACACACGCGCGGGCACTCACACACACACACACACACGCACGTAGATATGTTTTAAAACATCCAGTTTTTCAGCTATCATATAAAGGAAGCATAAGTGTTAGAGAATAGTTAGTAAGGAAGGAAAATGATGAGGCTATGTGAGCGAAACAGTCTGCAACACCTAGGACATGGCTTTGTTATATTATAGCCTTAAGTAGGAATAAGTGTAGTATGTAACTGTGTGTAGAGTAAAAAAATCCTTGGGAGTTTATTACCCCTCCTTCTTCCAACATCACTTACGGTAGAGCTTTGTTGAAGCGATGGCGTAGTTTGACTGTCGAAAAATTGTTTTAATCACCAAAATCATATAAAATAATTTTAATTTCATTTGCTTAAGATTGAATAAAATATACTGTAAATAACTGTTTTTTTCTATCTAGCATAGTCAAAAGAATGCTCTTTTGACGTTTCCAATATGCCGTTATCATGGATTTTTATTTTATTCTAAGGAAGTTCAAACATTATATCGATATCAGAAGTTGAAAAAGTCGATAAAAGTGTAACCCCTAGTGCAACGGGACTACGGGGAATTAAAATTACCCGTGGTCCCGTCAACGGGACAAACCAACGGGACCACGGGTAAACACCCAAATCGGACTGGTGGTTTAGTCGTGAAAACGTCACAGACAGTCTTTCGCATTTATAATACTATGTGTGTGCCCGCTACTTCGTACGCGCAGGAGTTTATTCCGCGTAACTCCAGATCCCGCGGGATTTCCAGGAAGACAGACTTGTTAGTTTTATATTAATGTTTGTTTAGAAGCTATTTATACCCCATACGCGAAGAAGGTTTTCCCGCGTAAATTCCGATCCCGCGGGATTTCTGAAAATATCCTATATGTTAATCTAAGTTGCCCTCTTTGTGTGTGCCCGCTACTTAGTACGCGCAGGAGTTTATTCCGCGTAACTCCAGATCCCGCGGGATTTCCGGGAAGACAGACTTGTTAGTTTTATATTAATGTTTGTTAGTTTTATATTAATGTTTGTTAGTTTTATATTAATGTTTGTTTAGAAGCTATTTATACCCCATACGCGAAGAAGGTTTTCCCGCGTAAATTCCGATCCCGCGGGATTTCTGGGATAAAAAATATCCTATATGTTAATCTAAGTTGCCCTCTATGCGTGTGCCCGCTACTTCGTACGCGCAGGAGTTTATTCCGCGTAACTCCAGATCCCGCGGGATTTCCGGGAAGACAGACTTGTTAGTTTTATATTAATGTTTGTTAGTTTTATATTAATGTTTGTTAGTTTTATATTAATGTTTGTTTAGAAGCTATTTATACCCCATACGTGAAGAAGGTTTTCCCGCGTAAATTCCGATCCCGCGGGATTTCTGGGATAAAAAATATCCTATATGTTAATCTAAGTTGCCCTCTATGTGTGTGCCAAATTTCATGAAAATCGGTTCAGTAGTTTTTGCGTGAAGGAGTAACAAAGCTATTTATACCCCATACGTGAAGAAGGTTTTCCCGCGTAAATTCCGATCCCGCGGGATTTCTGGGATAAAAAATATCCTATATGTTAATCTAAGTTGCCCTCTATGTGTGTGCCAAATTTCATGAAAATCGGTTCAGTAGTTTTTGCGTGAAGGAGTAACAAACAAACAAACAAACAAATACACAAACTTTCACATTTATAATATTAATAGGATAGGTTTTACGAATAAATGTCTTTCTTTCTTTCTTTCTTTTAAATGTGATTCTGTAATAACTGTGTGTTTATTCCATGTTACACCAGAAGTATTTTTTATTGCTTCAAATTTTTCTCTCTGAATCTCATTTTTATTATATTCAGATACTATACAATGTACTTGTCAAATGGATGGTTTGATTCCCAGCGGAGGCAATTTTGTAAAACAGAATATGATATATAAAAAGATAAGATGATGGCTTTTTTGATGATAGTGCATGCCCATGGTACTTGCATTAATAGGAACACATTTATGCAGTATCCTTTTGCTCTACTTTTATTTGAATTGAATATACTTAGCTACAAAAAGTCAAAAACTAATTTGCTTCACTTAGCAAAAAACTTACTTGGATTCAAACAACACAGCTATATTGTCTTAATTTAACCTCTTCTTATCTTTAGCTGTAATAAACATAAATTTAATAGCAGGAATAATAACAATAAGCAATACATACACATACATGTATACTATGTATAGTATGTTAATAATAGCTATGCCATTGCGCTTTATGGCATTTGGACCACAAGGTCTGTACACAACAACAGACCTGTTACTTTGCTCATTGATGACAAGGAATTTTAAGTGTAGAGATCATCATCATCATTTCAACTCATCATGGCCCACTGAGCACTGGTCTCTTCTCAGAATGAGAAGGTTAGCTGAAGGTATTGGATGTTAAAATCAACTGGTAATGAGATTGCTACTGAAGCACTGTTGATTTTTTCTCAATTCCGTTGCTACATTGTAATTGGTGTGAAAGGACATGATTTATATCTTAGCAAGCATATTTCAGATGGATAGATAGTGATATTGTTGGTATTTGGTAACAGGTAGTGTGAAAAAGTATTAACTTGTCTCAAACAAAATAAATTACTATTTATCTAAGACATAATTTCAGAGTTATTTGAAGTTTGTCAGTGAGAAAAGGGCTGTATTGGCTTAGAATACTGGCCCAATACAATGCCACACTTGATAGTAACAACCTTTTTTGTTGCATTAGCCATTAAACATAGGAATTAGACTTTCATGTTGTACCCACTACAATTTACTAATCTTTCAATAAATACATGTTTTACTCCTATAATATATACCATAAAATTGTGACTAATAACTAAATAATAACTATTTATCTCAATTATTTCAGACAAAACAAAATAATGAAAATTGCAAGACACCAGGGCCGAACCCGTTTTCAGACAATGAAGATGAACTGGCGATGCAGGCACATAGGTTCGAGCAGAAATATGTGAGTTGGACTTTGATATCTTAGCAGGGAGTCTTCATTATCTTGAAATTAGAATTCAAAATCATTTATTCATATATGTGTTATTGATAGACTTGTGTGTATCTTGTGTGAGAAGTTTTTTGGGTATAAGGTAGATATACATTTTATTTATTTTATTTTGGATATACATTATCACTAGCATGCAAAGAGTGGTACAGTCAAATTTGCTAATTGCTCTACTTTACAAATAGCTATCTCGTTCTATTTCATGCCGTAATTGTTTTCCACATCCATAACTGTAGTTACAGATATGTATATGTATAAGATAACGTATCCATAAGTGGAACTTGTGACGGTAAAGTAGGTATAAAAAACATTGAATTAAAATCATTAATACAATGTCACCCACGCAGCAAAAGACCGATGATTGTCAGGGCTGCCCCTTTCTGGACTAATATTGATATCCATGGTCATACTAACCATTCACAATCAGGTGGGTCAATAGCTACGTAACCATCTAGTTTTATTTGAATTGTTCTGTGTACATTTCCAGGGCGGTAAAAGCACATACGGCAGGAGCAGAAAGGGCAAACGCGATGAGTTTGCAGACATCGGCGCGGGCTACGATGAAAATGATTCCTTCATTGACAACACGGATGGCGTAAGTACAATCTGTGTTTTGTTGGTTAAAGAATCAGGAACCACATTGTATGGGGTCGCCATTGACACCAAAGGTCACAGACAGAAAGACAATTTTCGCATTTATAATATTAATATGGATATAAACATGAGTATGGCTATTATAGCTTTGTTCAACGTAATTGGGAATTCACCTTTATCTACGAGTATGTCACAGTCACAGTAATTATGACGTCACCGTGTACGATGTATAGTCATACAAGCATCTAAAGCCAAAAGATCCTTGTAGGACTATAGTCACAAGCTAACACATTAGCGCTAACATTGCATGTAACAATAAAGTCGTAAGTGCACAACGTTTGAAGGCGACATACGTCGTGTTGCAGTACGACGAGCTGGTGCCGCCGGACTGCGACACGTACTACGGCGGGTTCTACATCAACTGCGGCTCGCTGGAGTTCAAGCCGGTGCGCGACGACCGCGACGCCATGTCTGATGGTGACCAGCCCAGCAGGGGGAATAAGGTGGGTTGGGGTGTTTGGAGAGTGTTAAGTTTGTGTAAATGTAAAGGCCCTCATGTTTTGCATGTGTGCGTGTGGCAACAGCCCGCGCCATCTTGTTATAAGAATTAAGCAGTGTGCAACTAGGTACCGGGTATGAAGGTCGTCCCCCGCTACCTTCAATATAAAACAGTGTGGAGCGTGGGCTACGGTCCGTCACGCTGGAAAAGTGCGGGTTAGGATTTCTTAACTTTGTGGAGAACTCTCAGTTGTGTAGGTTACTTGACGATGTTCTCCTTCATTTAGTAAGCGATAATTTAATTCCAATAAATATGTAGATATTTATTGACAATCAGGTACAGGCAGAATTTTAATCGAGAAGCTTTGTTTTGAAAGAAGAAAGAAAGAAAAATAGTTTATTTCACACCTAAATAAATAGTGCAATTATTTCGAACAAATTTTGGAGTGTAACTTCACTCACTCACTCGTCAGGACTACTTAATGTAGTTGTATTATTCAATGTTTATATGGTAACAATGAACTATAATGTTGAATTAAGCAATTAATGCAATATAGTTATTAGGTCGATATTATTTAGCTTTTGTGTAATATAAAACCTGTTTCAACAACTACACTGAGACAAATAAAGAAAAAAATATAATGTAATGCTGAACAAGATCTGTTACAGTGAGCAATTTCAGAATTTTAACATCGAAAATGATCTATTCCAGCGAGCGATATCGCCAAGCAGCAGCGAGGCGGTCCCGACTGACAGCTCGTCGGATTCAGACAGCGGTGATGGGGAAGATGATGAGGAATGTGATGGAGACGGTGATGAAGCCAAGCGCCCGCCGCTCGCCAACGGTGCTGTGGACTCGCTCAGCGGGGAACATCGGAAGAAGGTATGTAGGCGCCCGCGTGTCATTCTATACCAAACTCATACAAATTTATTTTTATGCATGCGCAGTCGTGGTCCATTTGCCCCCAATGCGTGAGGTTCGCGTGCCATACACACCTTGCACGCCCGCTTACGGGGGACCTAGATGTAGGCTCAGCATAAACGCATTAGGCCTGTTGGGCCTGGGCCCAACAGGCCTCGAATAATCGTCATCTTGGCATTACGGTATTCGATTATTTAAACAGACACAGATTTTGTAGTGTGTTATTCAAATTTAAATTCAAATATATTCATGATACACTTTCTTTCTTTTCTCAGAAAAATAAAAAGATTGATAAAAAGAAACCCAAAAAGATCAGAAGAACAGACTCGTCGGCAGCCGCTTCGGGGAAACAGACTTCAGATGGTGAGTCCAATGTAGTATGGTAGATTGTATAATTGCTTTTTACAAAAAAAATAACCGACTTCAATCTTGATAAGTAGAGATAACTCAAAAACTACTCGCCAGATGACGCTCAATTCAACATGTAAGTGTAAAGTTCTCGTCACTACAAATTAATGAAGCCCAAACACTAGATAACTGCAGTAAATCGTTGAGGAGTTCCCTCGACTGTCTTTCGGCTTCATCAGATCGACTCCAGATCTTCATGAAATGGTAGCGCTTTAATGTACTTATGATAACATGAACAAACACACTAGTTGTCCATACAATTTTCGAAAGTTCCCCTCGATTTCTCTGAGATGCCATCATCATATCCTGGTTTCCTTATCAGGGGACCCCACTGCGCATATCTACTTTACAACAAAAAAAGAATTATCAAAATCGGCCCATAAACGACGAAATAATCGCTGAACGTACATAAAAAAAAGCATATATACGGTCGAATTGAGAACCTCCTTCTTTTTTGAAGTCGGTTAAAAATATTGGCTTTCATCCAAGAATTCTCCACCTCTCATTATTGAGGAGGCCTAGAGCCTACAGTACTCGCTACGTAAATGCAAGTTAGCTAAAATTTATATGGGATCGAGCAGAGCCACCTCGCGGCCGTAAATGCCTGTGTTTTAGATCTCGCATTTACGTAGCGAGCGCATTATGTCACGTACAACTCGTACTAAGCCCCCAATACAATCTAATCGTTGCGTCGCAGACAACGCGGCGGCGGGCGAGCCGAGCGAGGCGGGCGAGCCGGGGGAGGCAGGCGAGAGCGCGGACTCGCGCACGTCGCAGTCGGACTCGCTGACGTCGAAGCCGGCGCGCGGCTCCGAGACCGCCGCCACCTCCGACAGCTCGCGGTAACTATCGGCTATATGTGGTGCGAGTGTGACTGGGATGTCTGTGCATCGGGGAAACGACAATAATAATGTGTGCGTGCGTGCGTGCGTGCGTGCGTGCGTGCGTGCGTGCGTGCGTGCGTGCGTGCGTGCGTGCGTGCGTGCGTGCGTGCGTGCGTGCGTGCGTGCGTGCGTGCGTGCGTGCGTGCGTGCGTGCGTGCGTGCGTGCGTGCGTGCGTGCGTGCAGTTATTGACTTTTACTTATACTATCTACAATTAGGTAGCGATAGCGTGATTCAGAGTGATGTTGTGCTATCGCCATCTATCGGTGGCTCGAGTAACTGTTGTCATTGAACCGTGTGTATGTGTAATGTGTGCAGCGACGCGGAGCCGGGCGCGCAGCTGCCGCCGGCCGTGCAGCAGGTGCTGGAGGAGCTGCGGGCCGCCGTGGGCCGCGCGCCGCCGCCGCCCAGCGCCGCCGCGCACGAGCCGCACGTGCTCAGGTATCACCCGCCTGTCCTGTCTACTCTCCGTACACCGTACACCGTCCAGTGTATGTGTGTGACAGCGACGCGGAGCCGGGCTGATATAATGCTTCTAATAAAAAACCCTCTTTTGTGACGTCATGTGTGACGAGCTCTCCGAACACAACTAGGACTGCGCAGTCCAGCTTGCGCGAGCTTACCTGCACGTGTGGCCACTACTAGGTGTTCCGTCTTTTTGTACCGTCATGACTGCACAGGCCCGGACTGCGCAGGCAAGACGGAGCGTGTGGCCGGGACATAGAACTGAAATTATTGCTATAAGAAATTCTTCAGGACAGGAGAATAAATGGCTTAACGACTGCTATCAATCGATAACAACCGGGACCGACGGCTTTACGTGCCATCCGAAGCACGGAAGCGCTCAAGAAATTTTTGCCAGTAGCGGTCACCCATCCGACTGCCGACCGCGCCCGCTGTTGCTTAACTTTGTCGATAGCTTAGGATCGACGCAAGCCGCCGGGCTATGAGCGTTTCCACATACAATCCACATAAGGCCGTATAAATAATATAAACCACTCACTCTCCCTAACAGACTGGAGCGCGTGGTGTCGCGGTGCTGCCCGGACGGGCGGGCGCAGCGCGCGGCGTGGGCGCGCGCGGCCCGCACGCTGCGCACCTCGCGCCACCGGCTACTCGCCATCGTGCGCGCCACCAACGACACGCGTGAGTATACACCATGGATGTAGAAAGTAAAGATGCGCCCGTAACATACATAAGGCGCACAACGAGTGGTCAACATTAGGTTGTGTGATTGAGTGATTGATCAAGTCAGTCTGTTGTAGACAGCAGCGAGTTACACATCTTCCTCACGCAAAATTGATTTCAGTAATTACGTCCGCAAATGTAGAAAATATGGCTTCCTGTGCCTTCAAAAATATTCTAACAATTCAAGAAACACAAATAAAGTCCAAAGGAATCACATTTCATTATATAAACTTTGAATTGTAAATTATTTTCACAATTTCTAAAATAATAACTTTAGTAAAATGGCGCGTCACATATGTAAGAGTGACAGAGACAGCACGACTAAAACTTCCAAACGCGGAAGCGAGATATCACTATGTAATCTGTTCGTTTTCAAATATAGTAACAAAATTCCATTGCGCCAACTTCACGCACAAACCGATTCGATTTAAAATTGGATTGTTCCAACTTGACGCACATTCGAACGTGCAAGGCCGGTCTATGTATGTATGTCTATAGTATACACACGTTGGCCGGGTGTAGGGTCGCCAGCTCGGCAACAATCCCCCCACAGACTGGCCCGCGTGCTGTCGCGGTGCTGCCCGGACTAAACTAACCAATCTTGTTGTTCAAAGTTGCCATAGGCGGCAGCGAAAGGGTGCTGTATAATCATTCGCTTTCATAATTACCGACGACCCGAATGGTGTAATGATTAAAATGCCAAATCGCTATCCCATGGGTTCTGGGTTCGATTCCCAGCGAGACGGGAATTTGAATGATTAGTTTAAGTTTCCGTTCTCGGTCTAGATGTATGTCCTTGTCATGTGTGTGCTCCATGGAATCCATGAAACAGAGAATCCTATTGTTGGGCTATGAGTGTGTAGCCTTAATTGTAGCTCAATAAAATAAAAAAGCGTTTAAAAATATTCCAGCTTCAACATCCACCGTTTCGAGCTCGCAGTCCACAACGCCGACCGTGACGTCAGCGCCCGCGACGACGGCGGTGACGTCATCGACGGTGACGTCATCGCATTCAAGTCAACCGGCGTCATCAACTGGTCAACCGGCGAACAAGCGGAAGCGGGCCGAAGCCCTGGAGGATCTGGACGTTCAAGGGATGACTCCTGAGGAGAAGGAGGCTAAAATAGTGGAGACGTTGCAACTGCTGAGATTGCTAATAGAGGAGCGGAAACCGGACATGATTGCTACCTACAATAATGAGTGTAAACGGGTGCAAGAGGAAAGGTGAGTGGTGTGATGGTAGCTGTTAAGACTTATAGATTAGTTTGGGTGCTCACTGTTGATGTGTGTTGGACTGTGTACGCGTTACATTGTGAGAGGATCCTAAAAGTTATAGTAAGGGTCCCCGCAGACTGACTGCAGCCACCGGCGGCTGTGGTGCTGTGGCGCTTCTTTTTAGTAGCGCGGTCCGGTTTCTTTCACCTGCGCTCGCGTGCGGTTGCGGGCCCGCACCGTTATATCATGTTACGAGACATAGGAGCGGGGCAACAAGTTTCTCGAAGCGAAACGAGGGCGTGTACTAGTCTTTAAAAAACCAGTAAATTTATTTGAAAAACCGCCAGAATACACCCGAGTACAGAATACAGCGACAACTCCCAACATTTTCAGAAAGAAACAACAGCAATCCGGCACCGGGCCGCACATCGAGAAGCGTCTGCCGAAGCGGCGGTTCCCGTGGTGCGGCACCTCCCGTGCGCTGCTCGCGCGGCTGGCGCGGCTGGCGGGCGCGCGCGACGCCGCCGCCACGCTGCTCGCCGTGCGCGCGCTGCCGCTCTTCCCCAGCGGCTTCGTGCGGATGCCCACGCTACTGCGGCAGGCCAAGTGAGTGCACTCTATAGTGTTGGTACGGCTACATCCGTAGCGGCCCCTCCCGTGGTGTACTCCCGGCTGGCGGGCGCGCGCGACGCCGCCGCCACGCTGCTCGCCGTGCGCGCGCTGCCGCTCTTCCCCAGCGGCTTCGTGCGGATGCCCACGCTACTGCGGCAGGCCAAGTGAGTGCACTCTATAGTGTTGGTACGGCTACATCCGTAGCGGCCCCTCCCGTGGTGTACTCCCGGCTGGCGGGCGCGCGCGACGCCGCCGCCACGCTGCTCGCCGTGCGCGCGCTGCCGCTCTTCCCCAGTGGCTTCGTGCGGATGCCCACGCTACTGCGCCAGGCCAAGTGAGTGCACTCTATAGTGTTGGTACGGCTACATCCGTAGCGGCACCTCCCGTGGTGTACGCTCTTCCCCAGCGGCTTCGTGCGGATGCCCACGCTACTGCGGCAGGCCAAGTGAGTACACTCTATAGTATTGATACGGCTACATCCGTAGCGGCACCTCCCGTGGTGTACGCTCTTCCCCAGCGGCTTCGTGCGGATGCCCACGCTACTGCGGCAGGCCAAGTGAGTACACTCTATAGTATTGATACGGCTACATCCGTAGCGGCACCTCCCGTGGTGTACTCTCTTCCCCAGCGGCTTTGTGAGGATGCCCACGCTACTACGCCAGGCCAAGTGAGTACTGAGTATACTAACTCTACCGGATTGTTACATGGCAGTTGACCGACCGCCAGCGAGCAGCGAGTAAAGCTAGACTGTTTTCTCGCTAAAGATACGTACAAAAGATACGAAACTCCGTATAAACAAAAGAGATGCATATGCATCTCGTACTTCCTAGCTCTCCTGTTTTACATGACACATTAAGCAAATTTCTATCTGAGTTAATTTTTTACTGCGCGCGGATACGCTAGCTTACATACGAATATGCGAGTATACGCTCTTGACTCAGGGTATTACTCCACTGCAGGCAAGGTTGATAACAGTTTCACAGAGAAAAATGCAATCTCTATGTTGCGAAGTGTTCTGTGATCCCTTAGGAAATTCAATCCTATATTCAATTTGATCTCGAAATTACGCTTTCCTTACAATAAACTTTGTGCTTTGCCCATGGCCTAATTTTATTTCAGACAGATATTTACTTCTTCATTATAAATGGCCCTGACTGAGCCTGTATTATTTCAATAACTTAATATAATTTGATTATTATCACATAACTTACTGTAATTAATGTTTTATTTTTTTCTAATTCCAGTTTGAGTAAAGAAATAAAAGCGTCAGATATGAAGAGACCGCGTATAAACCCCGTGTCTCACCCTACGGGGATACCCATACAACCAAGCTTCAGTGAGCCCATACAGTTCCCCAGCTCACTAACTGTTACTACTACTATGAAGGCCACAGAGAAAAATGATGTAGACGATTCTAAATATAAACTTAACCCAGAAGCTGTGTTTGGATCTATATTAAACACGTATTCTTTGAGTAAAGACAGTGACAAAACAGAGGAAAGGAAGAAAGAGATAACTGATAAAAGCAAAGAAGAAGTATACATTCCTCCAAACATTGGCAGCATTACCATTACACCAGTTTTAAGTAGTCAAAAGACTGATAGGAAAGTTAATAACTCTTCTGTGGCCTCGGAGAAACCAAAAGAATCAATGATTAGAATTAAATCGCCGGCCGCGTTAAACAATTCCACCCTCCCGTTAGAAAAGCCAAAAGAATCGCTCATCAGAGTCAAATCACCCGCTGCCTTAAATGAAATGGCGAAGAAGAATGAGAAGGAGAAACTGAAAAAGTTGGAGAAAATCAATGCAGTGAAAGAGAAACGGGTAACTTCACCGTTACACATTGACACAAGTTACCAGTCTAATAAGAAGGAACTTAGCCCCAAGATGCGGATAGAAGAAATAAATCCAAAGCAAATTGAAGCGATGAGGCTGGCTGAGAACAATATCCCTCGTCCTGCGCTCATAGCAGTACACAATTCGCCCACCTTCGCGAAACCTGATAAACGACCGCCTGAAGTCAAAAAGAAAAAGGAGATAGTAATAGTGTCTGATTTGGACCCTCTAGGGGACAATCAACCGGACGCAGTGGCGGTGGACGACAGCAGTAGTGACGTAGAAGTGATAGAGGATAAGGACATTAGTGAATGTGCAAGTGATAGTCGGAATGATATAGTGCCTTCCAAGGACAAAGTGAGTGACGGACTCAAAGCAGATAGTATTAGCAGGAGTTTAAGCCTGATCAAGGACCGGGAGTGTCAGAAAAAGGGAGAGCAGCTGGACGAGGAAACCAAGGAACTGTTTGATATTGTCAAAGCCAACTTAAGTGAACTTGAGGTGAGAAATTAGTAATTCAGCTATTTTATGCTTGTAAACTTGTGATGTTTTATGTAAATGAGACTATGGATGGAACCCCTGTTGGCGGGTTCCCATTTTCTATTTTAATGTGATGTAATCTAAGTTCACTAAAGTCAACCTATTGCATTCGTATTGTTTAGTAGTAACTCAGAACTCAGATAATATTCACCCCAGCTAAGAAGAAATATATATTTTTGAATATTGGTTAATGACGTAATAATGTTTAAACGTAATTTAATGACATGTTTTTCCTAATTGCAGCACTCACAGGAGCCAGCGAAGTCAAACTCCTATGGCGATTCAGTGATAAACAGTGGTGAGTTCCATGTTACTACTATTTACACATTGGCATAATACATTAAATATAAGTAGTAGGTCATTTATTACAATATTGTATTTGAAGGATGTGGTTTTTTCAATCAGCTAAGCACGAGATGTCTTCCAAGGAAACGTTCAACCAGAGACCCTCATTATTCGGCAAGACTTTTGTAAGTTCGCTCCGTTACCATCTCGCTACCTGGTTTAGGTTGAACCCTGTACATTTCTTATCATGTTATTATGCCTTATCATAGCCGCACGCAACTTATTGTATTGGTCTAATTTATTATCAAGTGGTATTTGAAATTGTAGTTTTATAGCATTGTTGGTCCTTTTATGTATCCGTACTTTTGTATTTTAATCATTCTGCCACTTAGAACATCAAAACATCAACTGACAAGCTCTTTATAATTGAAGACTTAGCATAAATTTGGATCATCTATTTATTTTTATTTTTTTAAATTATATTAAAAACAGATAAATTCACGGCTAAACAATTTTGCATTAACCTATGGTTACATAAATACGATAATTTAATTTGATTTGCTTAAATTTTATCATGAACAAATAGGAACCCCTGTACAAAGGGGTACCGTCGAGCTCTAAGCGTCATCTTACCGCACTATTCCACTATAAATAAATAGCCATGTTAACCACTTGCTTGCAATTTGTTTCTCATTGGTGATCTCAATATTCATTGATTTGATTTTAATTCAAATTTTGAATTGTTTGTGCAAAATAGTGACATTACCTACTACAAAGATAAACGGTAAATTGACCAATACAGTCGGTTGTATTCAGTGCCTGTATTCGATCATACTGCACATAGCTGTTGCCATGGTTCCTTGTATATTTTTTGTGTTGATTTACCTAACAAAAGTCAACTATATTAAAATCTTCGTTTACACCGGATGGCAATGTTATTCGCACCCTTTGAGATAAATTTTGCACAGGCGCTTTGGGTTCGGAAATATAACAATCAGCTTTTTGGCATATTTACAGGAACTTTTTAAATAACATGAGTAACTCTTTACTGAAAAGAGGTTGTAATTAACTATTGATTTAGAGTATAATAGGGTTTTAATGATGGAGGGAAACAAATCTCTATTTGTAGGGCAGTAACTCGCCTATAATGACTTTGATGTTGCACATGTCTATACGAGCCTGTAACCATAGCGTCAGAGGGGCCGTTGTATTTCTCATTATGTGTTGCGAATTTTCGTCAGTCGTTTGTTATTTGAAGGAGAAAATAATTATATTATTCTTCAGAAAAATCCGAACACTACGTAAAATGTATAGAACTGAATAGAACTCGTGGAGGATTTTCATAAGCATAATGATTGAAGTGATCCAATATTCACTTCATGAGTCCATCATCAGACATTCGTAATCGAATTAAAACCATCAGAATTTTGTATTTCCATTTAATGTAATTTACAGTAGAAGTAGAGGTAACAACACATATTGAATCATACTCAAAAACATCAAGGTGGAGGTAAATAAGAGCAGTTAATAATTGATTGACATCTTGATTTATTGTAGGTTATTTCGAACTTAATTAAAACAGACTTAAATCAATTGTAACTTAAGTAAATGCCGTGAAAATTTTGTATGTATTTGCGTGTCAGCGCAATGAGGGTAAAAGCGTGTGAATTCGCCGCTAGAGGCGCTAGTGGAAAGTTAGGTCTGTCTGGATGTCACTTCTCACTTGTCTGAATGTCACTTGTCACTGTTTATGTATGGGCGGGCTTTGACAGCAGGACCTTACTCGACAGTGGCGCCAACTGGTAAGCACAAAAACGGCGACCCTCATTACGACGCCCGATTGCTTGCGCTCTTATGTACGTTCATAACTGCGTGTATGTATGCGTGCGTGCTTCTGTACTTAAGGACGTGCGTGCGTGAGGACTTGAGTGATTGTATATACTGTTATAATATTATTGTGTGAAATCGATCCTAATGTTATTAAAAATATGTATACCGTACAATACTATGTCGATGTTTCACATCATCCATCAGCCATGCCTTCACCGTCATCATTACTTTCGTTCGAGAACTACATTTGATGTGTCATCCATCTCCATACAATGTATATACAAGGTATACGTATCTGAAGTTCAAGCTAATGTCTGTTTCCGTTGTTTCCTTGCACGCCAGGTGGTGAAACGTGCGGCGTGACGTCACCAGGTACTATATCCCATTGTCTTGTTAACGTTGTGTGTACCGTGAAGGTATGGAATAAACTTCCCGCGTCAGTGTACCCATTTCGATCATAACCGGGGCGACTTTGTTACCCGAGTCAACGTCGATACTTACGTACCATCACATGGGATTGTAGACAATAACTTAAAATGGATTAGAAATAAATAGTAGCACGTATGATGACTACGGGTGGCAGTGGCCACTTATCTTCAGGTGGCTCGTCTGTTCGTTTATTCCCATACTTTCGACGCCTCAGCGATAGTTTAGTTACCTTTCGGTCCAAGAGATGGCGTTGTGGCTAATATGTGGCTACAATAAAACAATGATCACAGCGGCCTTTGGGAAAGCGACCATACAGACCAGATTTTTTTTGGCGTTTTTATACATAATGATACGGAACCCTTCGTGCGCGAGTCCGACTCGCACTTGGCCGGTTTTTTACTCCCGGCTGCTGCAGTAGGTAATTTATAAGGCAGATGTTTATTTTAAGAGTATGTGTGTAAAGTTTTGTGTATATAATTGATTACTATTAACAAATCACTTTCTGAACAATTAATAAAAATAAATAGGTTGCACAAAAACCATTAATACTATTCTTTTGACTTTCACTAACTACGAGGGACTTAAATTTCAAAATTACACTTTTGGAAAGCTTGGAAGGGGGAACTTAATTTATTACTTATTATCTAACTTCTTTACTTAGCAACTAATATGAAACAAAGTTGTACAATCTGTAAATAATAACTTCAACAACAGATAATATGTTAATTTTTTTGTAAGGTCGCTCATTCACATTAGCGCGAACACGCGTACCCACAAGTGTAGGACGGACCTTCGCAAATGATTATTCGAAGTATTTGACACATTCGTGTTACTAATAGATGTCAAAGTTGTGACAATTCATGCAAAGTATAGTCCTACAAGGATCTTTTGGCACATGACTGATGTGAGGGTGACAGAGACAGCGCCTTATAGGGAAGGTAAACTGTGAGACGCTGTCTCTGTCACCCTCACGTCAGTCATGTGCCAAAAGATCGTTGTAGAACTTTATAAAGATTCGCGCGCATGTGAATGAGCGCGGTCTGTGTGAAGCGTGTGTGAGTGTCTATAGTGCGTCCGTTTGTTCCAGCGCAGAACGAACTGCTATGAACAATGTTGACGGAGTCAATGGAATCATGGATCACGGGTACGTTTTCACTTTACATTATGTAATAAAGTTTAAATATATGCACATTGTGATCACACTATGGCATACTCAACCACGCTGGATGAGTGCTGATTGGGGGACATCACACACCTTTGAGAACATAGGAAACTTTCAGGAGTGTAGGTTTTCTTATGGTGTTCATCTTCACCGAGGCAAGTGATATAATTAAATTCTAATGCGTACATAATTTAAGGTGCATGCAGAATTCAAGTCCCACGTTCAGACGTTCAAACCTCTCGGCCATCACTGACACATCAATGAAATTTTAAAATCTTTATTTAATAAAAATATTGTTCACAGATTGACGGTGGCCACGTTTGAAAATGATTCGTAATGCGTTAGTCATTGAAGTTGTTATCGTTCATAGCTCAGACCAAAAAACTATAGACGGCGTGCCGTGAACAAAAGCTTGAAGCCGGCAAAAGTGTGCCTAAAACACACATCGGAACCAATAGAATGCCCTATGTTGACAGTTTGAACTAGAACAAATTTAAACTATTTTTTGGAACACAAAGCTTCATTCATTTTTTATTATTTAGAACACAAAAGTCGTTTTGGTGTGAGTGCCGCCGTGTGTATTACAAGGCGAGGCGTACTTTTTGCCGGCTTCACGCTTTTGTTCACGGCACGCCGTCTATAGTTTATTTGTCTGAGGTTCATAGTATATTTGTTTGTGCCCAAAAATCGGTCCGGGTGTCTCCGTGAACTAATCTCTCGCTTTGATTAAATCTTTTAATGTAGTTGTTTTCTGGCGAATTAAATCATGGAAAAGTTCACAGTTGTTACCATGAACGTTCTTAGAAAGCTAAAATAATGTCCAGTTTAATTAAATACAATTTCGGTATTTATGTGTTCAATCACAGGTATATTGACATATTGACTTTAAATATTATGTTAATCAAAAATGCAGAAATGGTTATAATTTTGTATCTTTTAAATACCTATAATATACATTTTCTTTCATAAATCTTGTTAAAGTTGAAACTAAAATCTGTGAGAGAATAGTTTGCGATGGCGTCCCTTCAATCTTTGACAGTGACAAATTATATTATCATAAAAATCGGAAGTTAAATAACATATAAAAAGAATCAAAATGTGCTTAAAATTGTTTATCTTATTTAAGCGGCAACTGTTTTTTTTTGTCTATCTATATTTCGTGTAAATTGATATAATCCCTTAGTCTGAGATGTAAGAAATTCTTTCACTAGTCGACTTTTTAGACTACTGACTAGAGCTAAGCTACAAAATTATGTGTATTACGTGCGACTATTGTTTTCTGTATTAAAAGAATTTTAATCTACGACACGACAACGACACGATCACAGTTTGGTGTCGTTGGGTGTTATAAGTTACTAATGTGGAGTGTAGGAGATGTGGCGATTAACTTGAACAGTTCCTCGTCTTTAGATATTGGTATGAAATATTTATTATATACGTACTGCATGATGATATTCCAATCTTATAGATGAAAATAACTCTGATTTTGCAGCAAAATCTTCAGTTATTTGATCAAATTCCCTTTCCTTTTTATTTGGGTGCCTTAGAACGTGTCTATTACATATTCGAACAATCGAATCGAAGACTCGACATATCTGAAGGTACCCGCCATGCGGTATTGGAACCCCGAACAGCGGGGATCCGTGGATCTACAATCTACATAGCACCAAAATCTCAACGCCAACTTCACCGTGGATTGCGTTTCTCAAGTTAAGAGTTATTTTAAAAACATGAAGATGATTTAAATGAGTTTATCTTTTCAGTAAATTAGTTTTGTTTAGTTGTATTTGATCAAAGGAATGAAATTAATCATACCGACATCATTGCATTTTGTCCGTTTTTATAAGAATATTAGAATTCGGAGCGTTTCAATATGTTTTTCGCTTGAGATTGGACAATCGTCATGCATCTTTGAGAGCACAGACCTGGTGGGCTACACAACGGATGCATTACAAGTTCTAAAATGTATCTATCTGTACCTATTGAAACGCGAAACATGAAAGTGGAGTGGGAAACTATAACATATTGGTGTCAGTATTTATTATAGTATAGAAATGACCTTTAGAGGTCTGAGAATACTGGTTTTTGCAATTTTGACGGTGAATGGTATGTCGACCATATTAAAGTATTATATACGTTAGATTTGTTTGCACACAATAAGATAGATTTTCGTTGTCTAGCTCAGTCGATAGTCTGTGATACTCAGTGCTAAGTCTGTTATCAAATTGTAGTATGATTGAGTATCGTCCAAACAGTTTTCAACAGTACTGCCTTGTTAATAAAGTCGAAATTCGTTTGTACGGTACTAGCATATGTTTATGATTAATAATATGTTCTTCGCTGACTGTGAGTTAATTTTATAATAATACTAGGCCTGTATAAATCACACGTATTTTGTATAAATAATTAGAATTATAGTTTTTACACGATATATTTTACTTTCAACACAATTGTATAGATTAGATGTCCGCTGTTCACTATAAATGGATATACATATATAAAAAGTGAAAATATGTGATGAGAGTGTATTTAGAATAGATTTGGTTTATGAAGGGAAACCGTTTGTAGGGGAATTTGTGACACTGCCAGTGATGTATGATATTTCTGGGCCGGTGTGACAGGCGCCTTAGTCTCGGGAATTTGACATTATTGTGAGATATATTTAGTCTGTCAAAGCTGTGTTTTTGCAGATTCCTAACGTCCACAACACATAGCACAGTAAGTTTTTGGTTTCCATTGCAGATATTATGTAAAGTTCGCTCAAGGGCATCTCCCATATTTCTCTATAAAGGCATATTCTTCGTAGACTTCTCATAAAGGCAAAAATTAACAAATGTTCTTTTCCATTTTTATGTATGCAACCCTTTGTTTTAAACATCGCAATAATTTTTCTCATGATGGAATATTCGAAAATTATATGTTCTAAATGTTATCTCATTGTTGTAAATATTATTTCCTTTTCTGTTAGAAGAATCTGCCTTTGTGACAATTTTCCTTTGTGAGTGTCTGCCTTTCTGAGAATTTTCCTTTGTTGATATCTGCCTTTATGAGAATTTTCCTTTGTGGATATATCTGCCTTTGTGAGAATTTTCCTTTAAGAACAATGATTTTGAACGACGTTAGCGCTTTGAACTTTAAATCAAGGGATTATACAATAAATCAGTGGTTGCACTTCAGATGTAAATATTTGATTGACGCCGTTGTGACATGTATTCGTTTGAATGAAAACCACGCTTACGTCAGTCTTCCGTTTGTTACCGGCTAGCTTCATGACTGGTTTGTATGAAATTATACTTGTGTTAATTTTTTTGATACTGTAGTCATCTGTAAATTCTGTACCGAATATTGTATTGAAAATTATTAATAATCTGTTCGATGAATAATTCTCCGCGTCGAATTTTTACACAATTTTAGACAGTTTCTAGTTACTAACTGAAATTTTGATAATGATAATCTGTTTGGCGTACATTTTACCAAAAAAAAATTAATAGCTGGCCTATAGGTACTAATTTCAAGTAAAATGTCTCTAATTGTATTTTTATAATTTCATGTATTTAAAGTTTTGTCGGTTATGCGTTTATATTCGATGTCAATTTAGATTCCTCAATGTTTTTAAAATAGATTTCAGTCTGTGGGGTGAACATGCTTGCATTGTACAGGAGACCGGGAAATATATAAATAAATAGTATATAATCCATTTAAAATTGTGTATAAAGATGTTAGTAGCGTTTCACTCCCTACCGTACGGACACAAGGAGTGATCCCTTTATTTTTAATACATGAAACAGATATATTATATTATACATATATGTAAGCCCCTGTATGAGTTCGTTATGCAGTTGTAATTGTGAGGAAGTACTATATTTTAAGCCGAAATTCCAAATTATGCCCAATGTAATATTGAATAAATATTTATAATGAATAGATTGCAGTTGTATGTTTCTTACCCGTGTGTTGTACTTGCTTGATTGTGAATATGTTATGATGTATGTTAAAAAGTTTCGTATTTTGTTGGAAAGTACACTACTAGCGACATCTATCGGAGAATAGTTAACATCTTATATGGTTGGCATGGCACTGCCAATTTGTTTAGTATTTTCGTTACGGAAGCCGTTATAGATACCCATTTAGGGCTCTTTCAATTTATGGGTTTCGTGTCGTACGACTGCAGTGCGGAATCGGTGCGTTTGTCGTACGGCACACGGACAGTCGTTTATTTTCATACAAAATGCACGGTGCGTTTGCGTTTAGGTACGACGACCGCACTGCGTTTACGCGACGTAAATTGAAAGCGCCCTTACACTCATTTTTGTTTTTATTTCAAATACCGGTAACGTGATTTGGAGTGGGGGAAGGGTAATATGTTAGTTGTATAAAAGAAAACAACGAAATGTGTTTATGAATATTTTTTTATTAATTTCACAAAATTATTTATTAAAAGCCACAATGTTAAGGCTTTTAAGCTGTCAAAGCGATGCCCGTTCCACAAGAGCCCGTTGTGAGACCGTGAGCCAGAGACTGTAGTCGGAAGCTATCTATGAACTACATTATAAATGTTTACATTTCATTAGAAAATATCGACTATACTTCATCCGAATAGGCAGTCAAGCTTGCGATCCGTCAGGGGGCGCGGCCGGCGGCCGAGAAATCCTTTCGGCCGTTGCTACCCAGTCAATTGTAAAAACAACTCGTATCAAAGAAATATTTTGATTACATTACATTGTAGAAAGATTAAATCGTTCGAAGTCTATATATAATATCAATCTTGGAATAGGTAGATAGATAAAAAGTATTAGGTAGGTTTAGATAAGTGGTGATTATAACAAACTGTAACCGTCTTACGAATATCGAATCACAATATTTCTTTAATTCAAGATAAACGACACTTTAAAATCACTTAACACTAACGTGTGAATAGAACTATGTTACGTATTATAACAGCACTGTCATACTGTATCATATAATGAGAAGCGACACTGACTTCTACTAGTTTGAAACTTGTATAATTTGAAGCTAACTCGTGAACTCTAACCCGAACGCCTTACCCTAATTTGAGATACAAAAAAATTACCTTACGCCACCGAAATCAGTACCTACTATCTACAAATCCAAAATCACACGCGGTGACTGTACACGAAGTAGGTACAAATTAAAATAAGGCAAAAGTCCTCCCGTCCTACAAACGAATGGCTTAACAAAGTGTTAACACGAAAAACACCGTTATTATACCTATATTATATCTTACCTACCACCTCTTGTCAGGATTTGATCGATTCCGGAATAAAATCATTTACGTGGGTCCCACTTCGCTCTGTATTTTTTCTAATACTTATTGTTATAATATATAATGTACTGTGTCGTTCAAGCTTCCAACCCGGCAACCGCCGCGTGTTGTTAACGCCGCCATTTTGTTTTGTACGCGGCACAAAATGGCGGAGTTGGATGTAACAGGCGTTATCTTACAGTTATATAATATGAATGCGGATATACTTAAGGATTTTAATACGAATATATTATATCATTGAAAGCTCAGTTTTCAAACACCCTTTTCGATTTGAGGCTTGCATATAACTTGTATATTAAGATTCCATATTAAGCCAACCGGCAAACGAACAGTTTTATGAATAAATAGAGCACGGAAACCGTTATATTTTAAAAAATATACAAACTTTATGTACCGAAAGTACGTCAATATGCTCGAAGGCTAATTTAGTTAAGCTTAACACCATAAATATACGAATAATCTCATATACCCAATGCGATGATATACAAAAAATATTTATTTCTCACGCAATTCAATACGTATTTTATACAAGCTTAAGCAAAAATAAACTCTTTCTAAAGTGTAGGGACTTATATAATAAGTATAATTATACTATGCTATATCCGACATTACTGACCATGACCACACAAGAACAACGATACGATGATGATATCAATGCAATGGAGTCAACTTTATCAAAAAAGGTTTAGATATTTTTTAAAGATAAGTTCGCAATATTTTGAGGATTTTTAAGTTGACGAAATTGAATAATTCATTAATCTGTATTTTATATAATCAAGGAACCTACTTGTTCTGATATAAATATTGGATAACGATGAATCATTGATATTGTGCACAACTTCATATGGTTGGGACTACATCGCTTATACGTCTATCTCTTGTGATATTCAATCGGACTTAGGTACTTTTATTCTCTCTATACTGCGAAACTTCGATGCCATAGCTCACATTTAAATGATAGGTACTTGACACAAAACCCAAATATATTGTGTTAATTTTCCTTTCTTGATTCAGTCAACTACGTTCCTATATTTTGACCTTTATCTGAATCTACACACATGATAATCTCACACCTCTCACTTCACGTTTCCAACTGCAAAAGCTAAATTTGTTTAAGAGTTTATACACTCCGAAATTTAAGTAAATCTTGGCCGGAAAGCCTTACCGTCGTCCCATTAACTAAATACTATATTTAATCGAATTCCATCAAGTTTACAAGTGCTATTTACAATCCCATCGCTCAATCTCTTACACGATAATTTAATTATTTACTATTAAATTTCCTAGTTTACACCAACGAAAAAAGTATAAAAACTGATACACAATAATACTTATAAGTATAATAAAAATGTAAACTTAGAATCTGTAGTTCTATTCAAGTGTCATATCGCAAAATTAATTACCTAGGTAAGTTTAGGTACATATAACATTCAATATAGGATAGACTAGGATTTTTGCATTTTAAGATGTTTTTTCGGTACACTACTAACAAATAGAACTAAGAGTAAAAATCAATCTTATAGTTAACACGGTTTAAAACGACACCTATCATAGATCTTACGCTTAACAGATATCTACGCCTTACCTAAGGTACATTTTCACAAAAAAACCGACGTCGCTTCAATACATTTCAACGATAAATATTTTAGCTGTGATTGTACAAACGGACCTTAATAAAACTATATATTTTATATAAAATATCGCGTAAAATTTACAAAAGCATTCCTCACTACCATCGACTAGTAATTTATAAGGTAACTAACAAACAATACACGAGACCAAACTTAAATTTATGGATACTTAGTGTCGTAATAATAGATAACTATTTTATTTTAATAAAGCGAAGGACGAAGTGGGTGTAAATGAAGAAAGTATGAAGATAAATGTTTTAAAAGCTTTTAATTAAAGCACCAGGGTAAAGGTAGAGCTATACTTAGCCAGGGGAAAGACAATGGAGTTTTAAAGATCATTAGTTAATAAGCATGAAGAGTTCCCAGTAGCTTGACAATTTTTTAACTGGTTCATTTTAAATAAAGTCCAATTTGACGCAACTTGAACTAGAATGTGCCCAACAAGGAATCCGTATTCAACGGGGAATAAGTGGGTAGTTACAATATTATAAATAAAGACTTACAAAACCAATTATAACGAAGCATCAATTAAGTATTAGGGACACTTTTAAATCATTAGATCCTAAACAAAACGGTATTAAATTATTTCAGTGAATTATAGGATTTTTTCAAGAAGAGAGCTAAGACAGATAAATTATTTACAAAATGTGAAATTATGTATGTATGTGTTTCTAAACAATATATATTTCGTAATACAATAACAATATGAATAATATACAAGGAAACTAATAGATATGAAATTTAATAATAATATATTTGATTATACAGTTTTATTTTCATTATTGCTTGTTACACGTTTAAATGACAATAATTTGCATTATGATTAATCATATTAAAATACCTAAAACTTATTATTTAATAATAAAATATCTTTATATAGATCTCTTTATTGAAAATAATAACAAAATTATATTCAAACATAGTCAAAAGTTAATGGTTTGTATGAAAACAATACCTTACTCGCTTAAAACACGTGTTGCCAATAATCAATAAAAAATCTGCCACCAATAATTCATTCGACGGAACAAAATTATGAAAATTACATTGATTGCAAGTGAATAAAAGTTCTTAGCTGCATGAATTTACTACAAAAGTGGCATAATCCCCAAAAGTATAATTGTGCATTAAACGGTGAATTAGTTACCTTATTTTCTTAAAATGATTTTAAATCTTGCTAATTTGTTATTATAATAAACCAAATGTTGAGAAATAATTTACCTTAATTTGTCGGGTATAAATATTTTGTGAGTGATGATTTCAGTGATGAAAAACTCAATGATTGCTGAGACAAATTATTCTACATAAGATGTAATATATACAAATCTAGACTTAAACATACGTATGGCCGATATTGAAGTGTTTTTGACTCTTAACATAAATATGTAGTGCTTTTAACAGCAACAATACAGCAATGGAAAAAACATCTGTGTATCTTCTAAATACCATCGTAATGTGGTCTCTTGCAAAACATTCGCTCTTTAACATTATGGATAAGATAGAGAAGTAACAATGACATCTGTAATGAAAATCTGATGACGGTAATTGCCATCATCTTTTAAAAAGACGACACAATTAGAATTTCCAATATATTGCTACTTCATAAACTACATCGCCAAAGTTAGAATTGTTAGCGTGTCGTGGCGTATTAATTGTAATTAGACCCAAACCCAAACACAAGTTTACCAATAAATTGAGAATACATACGGACATTGATTTAAACAATACAATACAAACCGCAACCAAAATACAGTTTACCGTTGTGAAATGTACTTTTAATTGTGGGATGTAACCACGGAGGAGATATAAATGGAGCAGTAAGTATAGTGTCCCATTGGTAACTCCGTAGTAATGGATAGGTTCGGACATGGAGTTGCGTCAGAGGCTGTGCGGCGGTCGTGCGGCGGTCGTGCGGCGGTCGTGCGGCGGTCGTGCGACGATCGGGCGGCGATCGTGCGGCAAGCGTGCGGGCGCGGCGATGCACTACGGCGGTTGCACGGGCCGGTGGGGGTCGCCTGGAAAATAACACCGAAATGTAAGTCATTGGTATTTATCTACCTGTGAGATAGTATGTTTTATTTTATTTCATTTTTTTTTTCATAACAATTAATCTACAATAAAGCTTAATACGCTATATCGGAGACATTCGAGCGGCTTGAATAGGTAATTTTGGTCCATGGATTGGCCACTAACCCCTTCATCAATTTCCACCAATCTGCACTAGAGCATCGTGGAGTATGCTTTAGCTAGGCCTCCTCAATGATGAGAAGCCCGTGCTGGATAGTAGACCATTAATGGGTGAAGCCAATCCCATAGTGAGTGTAATGAAGGTAGTCGGGTGTTAGTCATCCCAAATAGCTCTAATGAAGCTAATCGGGCGTTAGAATGCCCAGTCCCTCTAATGAAGCAAGTCGGGCGTTAGTAATCCCCCTTACCTCAAATTAAGCTAGTGAGGCGTAAGTAATCCCCAGTACCTCTAACTAAGTTAGCGGGACGTAAGTAGGTAATCCCCAGTATCTCTAACGAAGTAAGTCGAGCGTAAGAAATTTCCGATACCTCTAACGTAGCTAGTTGGACGTTCCAGTACCTCTAAACAAGGTGTGGGGGCCGCTCAAGAGGCGCGGCGGCCGGTGAGCGAGCCCACGAAGGACTTGAGCGCGGCGCCGAGCGAGGCGCGCTGGGCCTCGCTGCCGCCCGCGCCGGTGTACCCGCCCGCCAGCGCCGCGCCGCCGTGCGCGTCCAGACACTTCTGGTAGCGCAGCTGGGGATACACATTGTTGATAATTAAGTAAAGTGAAAAGTCTTCCACAAAAAAAAAAAACTACTCAGATGTCGAATTTATATGGGACCAGACGACGAGCCTTTCGAGTAAAAATAAATAAATTCGGTTCACTAAATTAAACCTATTAAGTTATGAGGTAACAGACAAAAAATACAGTCGATTTGAGAAACACTTTTTTCGAAGTCGATTAATAAAATAGACCATGGACATTGGCAATACTAGGGCGTCACTAATAAATACGATGAATGCGATAGACCCGCTTCTTGGAGAACCCCATGTTCTTGCGTAGGTAGGTACATGGCAGGAACTGACGTCAAAACCGAACTATGGACGTTACGTTACTTACGTTATTATAAATTCTCGCCGTGAATCCGCATACCATCTCGCTTGCATCTTTATTATGAGAATCGTATCGAACGTACCAACTACATTGACGTGATACCTTGCAAGCGGCCTCGATGGTCTTGCCGAGCGCGCCGGAGGAGGGCTCGGCGTGGAAAGCGTGCGCCACGAACTGGTCCTGCGGCGTGTGCACGATGAACGCGCAGCGCCGCACGTCGCTACAGTGTATACACTACTACGATGACGTCATACAGCCATACCTTGCAAGCGGCCTCGATGGTCTTGCCGAGCGCGCCGGAGGAGGGCTCGGCGTGGAAAGCGTGCGCCACGAACTGGTCCTGCGGCGTGTGCACGATGAACGCGCAGCGCCGCACGTCGCTACAGTGTATACACTACTACGATGACGTCATACAGCCATACCTTGCAAGCGGCCTCGATGGTCTTGCAGAGCGCGCCGGAGGAGGGCTCGGCGTGGAAGGCGTGCGCCACGAACTGGTCCTGCGGCGTGTGCACGATGAACGCGCAGCGCCGCACGTCGATACAGTGTATACACTACTACGATGACGTCATACAGCCATACCTTGCAAGCGGCCTCGATGGTCTTGCAGAGCGCGCCGGAGGAGGGCTCGGCGTGGAAGGCGTGCGCCACGAACTGGTCCTGCGGCGTGTGCACGATGAACGCGCAGCGCCGCACGTCGCTACAGTGTATACACTACTACGATGACGTCATACAGCCATACCTTGCAAGCGGCCTCGATGGTCTTGCAGAGCGCGCCGGAGGAGGGCTCGGCGTGGAAGGCGTGCGCCACGAACTGGTCCTGCGGCGTGTGCACGATGAACGCGCAGCGCCGCACGTCGCTACAGTGTATACACTACTACGATGACGTCATACAGCCATACCTTGCAAGCGGCCTCGATGGTCTTGCAGAGCGCGCCGGAGGAGGGCTCGGCGTGGAAGGCGTGCGCCACGAACTGGTCCTGCGGCGTGTGCACGATGAACGCGCAGCGCCGCACGTCGCTACAGTGTATACACTACTACGATGACGTCATACAGCCATACCTTGCAAGCGGCCTCGATGGTCTTGCAGAGCGCGCCGGAGGAGGGCTCGGCGTGGAAGGCGTGCGCCACGAACTGGTCCTGCGGCGTGTGCACGATGAACGCGCAGCGCCGCACGTCGCTACAGTGTATACACTACTACGATGACGTCATACAGCCATACCTTGCAAGCGGCCTCGATGGTCTTGCAGAGCGCGCCGGAGGAGGGCTCGGCGTGGAAGGCGTGCGCCACGAACTGGTCCTGCGGCGTGTGCACGATGAACGCGCAGCGCCGCACGTCGCTACAGTGTATACACTACTACGATGACGTCATACAGCCATACCTTGCAAGCGGCCTCGATGGTCTTGCAGAGCGCGCCGGAGGAGGGCTCGGCGTGGAAGGCGTGCGCCACGAACTGGTCCTGCGGCGTGTGCACGATGAACGCGCAGCGCCGCACGTCGCTACAGTGTATACACTACTACGATGACGTCATACAGCCATACCTTGCAAGCGGCCTCGATGGTCTTGCAGAGCGCGCCGGAGGAGGGCTCGGCGTGGAAGGCGTGCGCCACGAACTGGTCCTGCGGCGTGTGCACGATGAACGCGCAGCGCCGCACGTCGCTACAGTGTATACACTACTACGATGACGTCATACAGCCATACCTTGCAAGCGGCCTCGATGGTCTTGCAGAGCGCGCCGGAGGAGGGCTCGGCGTGGAAGGCGTGCGCCACGAACTGGTCCTGCGGCGTGTGCACGATGAACGCGCAGCGCCGCACGTCGCTACAGTGTATACACTACTACGATGACGTCATACAGCCATACCTTGCAAGCGGCCTCGATGGTCTTGCAGAGCGCGCCGGAGGAGGGCTCGGCGTGGAAGGCGTGCGCCACGAACTGGTCCTGCGGCGTGTGCACGATGAACGCGCAGCGCCGCACGTCGCTACAGTGTATACACTACTACGATGACGTCATACAGCCATACCTTGCAAGCGGCCTCGATGGTCTTGCAGAGCGCGCCGGAGGAGGGCTCGGCGTGGAAGGCGTGCGCCACGAACTGGTCCTGCGGCGTGTGCACGATGAACGCGCAGCGCCGCACGTCGCGCCCGATGCCCAGGAACGACAGGTAGCGCACGCGGCACTCCACCAGCGGGGTGGACTCCTGCGGAAAGGAGACATGGGAGGTTTGATTACCTTGGTCGATAAATTGATGAAATATTGTCAATTGCAACGATCCAATTGCGACTTAAATCCTACTACCATTTTAGTTGAATCATTATGAGGTTATATGCTGGTAGGTGTAGAGTTATTTTTCTTCCGTAAATAATAAAACTAACCTAGCAGTCTTCGGTTAACCGGACCACAGCCGCTCGTAAGGGTTTCTACTTCGTAGCCTTCATTTGCTGGAGACAATTCTCTAATGCTCATGGTCTACTGCACGCAAACGCTCATACAGATATTGATGACCCTGATATAAAAGTGTGTCCTTATGTGGCCCATGAGAAAAAAATATGACACGTACGCTTGCAACAGCCTAGATCTGCAGACGGTACAGTACTCCCGTCCATGGCCAAAAAAGGTGTGACACCTGCTTATGTGCGTGTCATTATTAGTCCATTTGCTACACCCTTACGACACCCTTAGCAGCAGCCCGGTTACCTACAGAATCAGTATTCCACTCACCCCCTCCTCGGTGATGGTGATCATGGACGGAGCGACGGCCACGGCGACGGGCCGCCAGGCGGAGGGCGCGCGCGCGGCCGCCAGCCGGTCCAGCGCGTCGTTCAGCACCGCCATGCCGGTCGCGCGCGGCACCTCCGCGCTGCCCAGGTACCGCGCGCGGACTGTTTTACGGGGCTCTTCCATGGGCGTGGGGAAGGATGCGCCTGAGGACACTTCGTACGGTCAATGGTAATGGTAACATAGCGATAAGCAGGGATAGCTGGCTGACTCGGCCGCTTACTCGGGAGTCCGGGTAGGATGGCACGCGCTTCTGACTTCTAGAAGTTAAGTATGTGCGTTTAATGTCATTTGCTAAAACGATGAAAGAAAATATCGTGAGGAAACTAAAAGGTGTGTGAAGTCCGTCCATCCGCACTTGGCCAACGTGGTGGACTATAGCCTTAACCTTTTCATTCTGAGAAGTCAGAATTGGTTAATATTTCTCCGTTTCTCCGCTCTGCTGCCTCGCTCCGCGCCGGTGGACAGGCAGCAGAGGATTGTGATGAAGTGGCTATGTGCCGTTACTGATTTTCTTGAGTTATTGAGGTTCGGTAGACACGCAAAGCCATTGTTAAATCATCTCGTAGGCCTAATGACTTCCGATACTGGAGTTAATGAACTCCTACACCAATCCGAACTAGAGAAGCGAGGTATAAGACAGGTAGGTACCTACTTTGGGTCACGTTTGTAACCTGCCATTGATGGGCTACGTGTAAACACATTGACTGCGTAGCTTTAATGTTTGGTCTTAATTTTTATGGTGGGCCATCAAAACGTTGAAGTGACTGATGCCCGATTTTACCATATCCACCACCCGCAATAGGAACCCTTCTTACAAGCATATCATAAAGCTAAAAAAGCTCCAACTCACCAGACAGCGGTCGCGGCCGCCTTGCCGCTGGTAAATCAGTGGGTCGCGGCGGCGGCTGCAGCGACCGCTCGATCATGATGCGCTTGCAGATGTCCCGCAACGCGTTGGCGATCGCCCTCGCGGGCGCCTCGCAGCGGAACACGTGGCACATGTGCTTGCGGGTGGCGCGGTCGCGGGCCACGTACGCGAAGTCCCTGCCGCCCGTTATACTGACTTTCACTTAGCGGTAGGTACTCACGGAGTAGGGGGGGATTGGGTAAGGGAGTTCTGGGGTGGTTACAGGAAGGGTCGGAAGTGCTGCAGTTATGCGTTTTTAGAGACAACAATGTCGTCAAGGGTAGCAAGGTAGCAACACCTGTCGAATTATTCCTAATGCAAAGGACTAAGTCTAATGACTGTGTCTACGCTTGCGCTGAAATAAGTTAACTGACCACTGACCAAAGGTGGGGAATAATTTATAGTTTCATACTAGGTTTCCTTGTGTCGTAAACAAAACACAATTCAGAGCACGAAAACAAAGACTCATCAACTTTGTCTAAAGGCGTTGTTGCCTATAATCCGCCCTTGTGTATGACCCAATCAGAACAAGACCCTTACGAACAACTAACTCCACTGTTAAGTACTTCCAATTAAATATGGACTAGCTATCATTATCAGTCCCTGACCCAGTCCTCATACCCTCAAACGAGCTAACCAACCAATGTTCTAACACTGCTGACCGACTAACCATCCTTGACCCGCACTAGGCTATTCTGTAAGGGACATCTTTGACACCTCGATAGCTGAATCCGCGTTGAGATTTTGATTTTGACGTACATCGCGTTCTGTTAAAATTAAAACCGACTGCAGCGCCAATCAAGCTCGCAATGGAAGTGACACAACTCACCTGAGTGAGCTTCGATATCGAATTTGTTTCTTACAGAATAGCCGTGCCGATCTAAGTCTTGTTCACAGTTGATATAAGCAGCGAAAATGTGGTGCTGTATGCTCGTTAGCTATGTATATGTCCAAAAATCAATCTCTAAAATTATGACGACATGGTAACATGCGAGTGCGAGTTATTATCATAATTGGCACGTGGTTAATTCTCAAATAACATTAAGATACTAATTTATTATAGGGATATCGAATTTTAATTTTTGACGTGACAACGTCTTATAAATTGGTTTGCCGGGTGGCACTTCAAGAAACTGCGTTAGTAGCTCCGCTCACGTTACTTATAGTAGCTACGGCGTACACACGTTGGCGTGTTTCAGAAAATGGTACAGCGCCATCTCTGGAGAAGTAGAGTAATCTAGTTTGTTACCTCACTTAGTTGTGACTAATGGTTAATGGTCTAACGGTTAGCAGCGCTAGATGGCGGATGGTGTTACAATGTTTTAAATATAATTCTTTGTATAAATAAATGTTTAAATTGTTACTATTATTTCATCCTTCTTCCTACTATACGAATGAATATTCACATTAAAATTATTTTACCACTCAAAGTCGTTGTCACGTAAAACTTTCGCCCGTATACCGACTTTACAGGCAACCAATTTTATTATTAATATTTTAGATGATTAAGTTTAAAATTGATTCTGATCAATGTATTGGATTTATTTTGTCTTAAACTCTCAGCAGACATTCAAACTTCAGTCTGCATAACAAAGAGGATTCTTCAAATGACAAGAAAGCGTGGAATTGTTCAAAAGCTTAAGTTAATAAAATATATTACATAGCTTGTAAACTACTTCCAAACCAAAACTCCTAATCAATATATATCCTAAAATATTTTGAAAAATATCATTCAGAGTTTACATACCTTTCACTGCTCCAAGCAAGCATGCATAGATTAAATTGTGAGAAATTGTAAATTATTTAAACATTACCACTACAAATAATTACTTTGACACTATACGACAAAATAATTACATTGTGATAAAGTGTGAATAAGTTTGAGAAATGTTAAAGAAAATATTCAGAAGTGTTACATAGATTTAAATATTTAACAACAAAATATATTTTCGTAGTAAACAAACTAGTGATAATTGAAATAGGAACCATAAAATTACCTACTAATTTTAATTAGGTACATTATGCGATCAATAAAATTCTTTTAAGGCTTTTTATACAAATATACTGTCCAAAAGTACGTACAAGTAAATCCTCGTGTAAATAAAGGTGATGACATACCGTCCGTTGTCGCGGCCGACGCCCCACACGCGGATGGTGTGGATGGGCTGCGTGTGCAGCGTGTTGAGGCTCTCCGGGTCGATCAGCTTCAGCGCCCCGTCGTCCAGGTCCATGAATAGGTCCTTGCCCTGGAAACGGTAGCAATAGCATACCTATTATCCTTAGTGGGTCTAAGAGTATCTGGAAATGTAGCAATAGCACATTATCTTTTAGTGGGCCTAAGAGTATGTGCACAACAGTGGTAATTTATAGACAGAAGGTCTCATCGCTGGTCTCCTCACTGGGTCACAAAAACCTACCCACCCAATAAAGTCTGACAGGCAACTTTAGACAAGGTTTATAACAGGAATTGGTAGTAGTATACAGGAATAAAACCGATGTACCTATTTATGAACCAATTTAAGACAAGATATCAATTCTTCCTTTTTTTAACAGGCAAATGGGCAGTCCCAAGATTTTTACCATTCTAGGGTGTTACCAAACCATAGAAAGCTTCTTGGTCCAAAAAAGAGCGATAGATTAATCGATTCTTGCTTACACCTTTATACTTCTCCATTCCTTGCTGTCTGATGTACCATAAAGTGTTTGTATAATACTCACGTCTCCCCAACGGCCGACTTGGTCAAGCAAGTCGTTGCGTCCCAAGCTGAGGTCGACGATGCACTTGTTGACGGCGCGGCTGGAGCGCTCCGGCGTGAGGTCCGCCTCCGATATCTCCACCCAACCCAGCGAGCGCACGAAGAAACGCACCGCACGCCCGTTGTCCGGCTCCGGGCGGGCGGGGAAACTGCGGCGTCTGGAATTTAGTGCATACAGCACTTTAGGATAACGAAAGGACAGGAACACTGCTTTTTGCTGCACGGTAGTTGAACATTGCAGAAGGAGTACTTACATACTTCTAATGTGCACTTCCAAAGTCCCTTTAATAATCAAAGAGACTGCCCTTCTTTCGGTTATTAACTTATGCTTATAAATAGCAGTAAACATTGGACGAATATCAATATAACGATAGTCCAGTCGGCAGTGATCTTATCTCCAGAGGCAACACAAAATGAAGTTTTGATTTGTTAAATTTTTTAGGTAAATTATTACTGATAATAAACAAAAGAGCCATGATATCGCGTTGATTGGATAACGTCGCCCGCGCACATAGGCATCACTTCCTTGTCTGCCAAGGAACAAGAGAGAAGAGAAACAATGAAATCTCCATTGTGACGAGGGGCATCCTAGAAGTATACCTTAAGTATTTTACGTCAATACTTACTTATAAGCGACCTCCTCTTTCCGTTTCCTCTCAGCCTCCTGATCCACATGGTCCAAAGCCCCATGTGTGGTGCTCCGGGTGACAGATGTGTTCATCACGTTCCCCTCATACTTGTTCACCTCGGACAGGTTGGAGCAGTCGCGCACCATCGAGATCCTGGACTCTCTGGCCTCCACCGGCGGCATCCTGGGGATCTCCCGCTGGATCGTGCCGCTCTTTATGTGCCAGTAGTAGGGACCGTCGCTATCTGAAAAGTTATGTGGGGATGAGAAGCAGAAGTTTTGGACGACGACGATTAGTTATAATAGACTGTTCGTGTGGATGAAATGGAAATGAATAATGGATCGTTTGAGGAATTATTTTTGGAAATAAGAATGTGTCATACAAAAGAAGAGCACAGAATAACTATGATTTTAAAAGAGATGACGTCGCTCATCATCTATGCAGCAATCTTTGAACTAAAAAATCTTGTAGGCGTTTGCTACGCTTCAACTACAATTTATTGGACGATGTCATAATAGTAAACTTGACATGAGAGTCAGATGTCTAGAGTTATTGTACATACTTAGGTACCTACAATTTAACGCTCACTTATAACTTAATTTCAGACAATTCATCGTAAGCTTTAACGACTTAGTACCGACACATCCTCACTCAAATTGTACCTAATCTATTCTGCAGAGCTAGGGTTACTATAGCTTACCTTCGTGTTTCTCCCACCCCGGTGGGAGCGTCTCCTTTTTAGGTCTCAATTTAACAGGAATAGCGTATAGATCGTCGTTGGGACCCTCTGTGGAGTGTGGCACGGGGCCCGCGTGACGTTTCTCCGAGTCTTCCTGGTCGGCCCTCTCTTTCTCCGGAGGAGGGGACTCCTCTCCTCCATTCTGTTGGGGCGGCGTGATGAGGCCGCTTTTCTCTCTGGATAGAAAACAACAATTTATTAGGAGACGGATACATTTGTAACAGAATAATATGTCCCTTTGCTTAACTTTGTTTTGCTTAAGTATCTACCCTAGCTTTGCTTTCTTATTATAATGTTTTCTTACATTTACCTACCCACTGATCTTCGATAGTCCTATGGATGATATTTTATCAATTTACTGGAATTCGAATATTTAGTTTGTATTGAATTTATTCTAATAAATACTTACGTTACTGTATTTACGGGCGATGATGCCTCGTCTTCCACTCTGCAACAAATGAATAAAAACAATTAAACATTGCAACGAAGACAAATGAAAAGTATCTACGGCTCAAAATAAGCTTAATATTGAGGATAGGTTAGGTTCAAAGCAGATACTACATAACATACCTAACTCATCAAAAGCAATTAGAATTCGATTAAGTATTTCTAATTGCATTCGTTATACGGCCGTTTGCGCGTCATCGAAGGATAACCATTTATACAAAATTCTATTCATAGTAGTGGGTGGGATGATCTTATTGGTACGAGAATAATCGGTCCGTTCAGCGGGGCAAGTGAGTTGTGACTTTCGATGAAGTTTTCCTTTATTTATCGCACTTTGAAATGGCTGTTTCGTAATTGGTCTATTTTATTTTTCCTTATAACTAATTAATGGAATTCATGTAATGGAATAAAAATGGAGTAAAATAACATATAATAGAGGAATTAATAGAAAAAATAAATTATAATAAAAATAATTTAATAATAAAAAATAAAATAATACGCTTGATTCTCTCGTTGCTTAACAGTATTTATTTTCTTTTTTAGTAGCTGAACTAGGTTCATAAATAATAAGCAAATGCATTTTATTTTCCTCCAATAGTTCAACCAACAACGATATTATTTAATTTCAGTTGTCGACGCTTTGAATACCATTTCTTTACCCAACTAGACGTCTTTCCTTTGAAAGGTAGGTAACCCTAAAGACCAGTTATTGAAAAGGGGCTTCATTCGTCCGCTCCAATAACATCGACGACCCACAAACTCTTTTCAACGGTATGAAAAGGCTGCCTTAACCCAGGGATCGTTATAACGCGACAGTCAATGGTAGCGTGAGTACGCACTAATTGCGGAGTTTCCATCGCAACTGAACCGTGCGAGATAGATATGGAACATGTTATTAACGTAAGTAAATTTTCACACGACCCGGTTGCCGGCGACCGGTTCATGTGTAAAGGCACTTAGTCGCTTAGTCCTACTTCAACATGTGGGTTAGGCCTACTGTCCACGTAAACCGCACGTCATACGCACGCTATCGTCAATTGCCGATTGCTTGCATCTTGCGTAGAAATAATCAAATCTGTGACCACGGTTCGACACAACAAATATGCAAAATACGCCTGCTTTCATTTGTAGGCTGCATGCATTCGCCATTTGACGCGTCCGTGGACAGTAGGCCTTAATTCTCGGTCGATGCACAGGATGATCGTGTACCGATGTTTTACATGCGATGTTTTAAGTGGTGTCAGCACATTAGTGGTTCACTAGTAAGCATGAGTCTCTCCTCACCATTGGGGAGACCTAGAGCGTACTCTATCACGCTGCTCCAGTGTGGATTATTGGTCAATCTAAGCATCTATCGGGAATTTTCACGTCGCATGAAAGCCAATAACACAATATTTATTTCAAGTAAAATATTTTTTATCATAAAAAAATCATGACAGCGACGCAGTAGGTAGGTATGTGAATAATTTACCATTATTAATAATGTGTTAGAAATGAAAAACATTAGGTAGGTGCTATTAAGCCGGTATGCTATAATTTATACAGATATAAAACGTATTTTATAGTAGTCTAGAGTATAAATATTAAGTAACTACGGCTTCGCTAAAGCTGGTTTTAAAAGATTAGCACGTCTGTCTGTAATTGGGTTAGCAATTTCTGTTCTGTTCGATACGGGAACGTACCTTCATGATGCAATCGCACACAGACACCACAATAATAATTTATTGTGCATAAAGAGATGACCTACAAATAAATATAAAGAAAGGTTATGCTGTGATGGTCACCGTGGCTGATCGCCGGCCAAAAGTTCCCGAGTTCGATTCCCGGATATTCAGGATCAAAAATGAATCTGATTTCCAACGTTTTACAAAAGGCAAAATTTATTTTGTTTATTAAATAATAATAATAATTAAATAATAGATATTAATTTTGGTGCAAGTACCTACACAGACTGACAGACGAGTTTAAGGGTATTGTTTTTCCACGGAGCGTACCTACAAAACCCTATTAAAAGCCGCAATTTATTTTTAAAGTTACTCGATACCACAGAAGTACATCGGTAAAGAATCAGATACGTACGGAGCTCGGGGGCTCCAGTAGAGGGTGTTAACGTTAAAACTTTGGGGTCGAAACGACCGCTTGCGGAGGGTCGAAACGACCTCACGCCCAATTAATGCTGTATCGGGCAGTAACACCGGCTCATTTTTCACGCGAGACTGCTACAATATGAGCCTCGTTTGAAATGACGCGATACGAATACTAAATTAGCAAGAACCATGATGTGTTTATTCAGATTGGGTGGAAAGCATCTTCACATTGATGTTGGTAGACTTATTCAATTCCTTTTTATGGTTTTAAGGATAGATGGACGATAAATGATTGATTTTCGTTATAGGCACGGTGTAACGGTGTTACCTTTGTAACAGGCGCTACTGAATCCTAATAAATTAAAATAAGTTATAATATTAAGTAAAATTTCACTAACTACAAATATAAAACAAAATACTAAATAAATTTAAGTAAATAAAATTCAACAAAACTTAATTAAAATAATCAAAAAGAAGTAAAATTTATTATTACACTTGTTAGTCAAATCCGTACAAGTTGCTATTACGAATACACAGGAGCTTACCCTTTTAATTCAATATTTTTTTGTTACTACCGACGTTATGTTAGCAGGAGTTGCGTATCGACGGACATTCTTTCTTTTCGTGGCATACGAGGTTAAGATCGCGGGACTAGATTATTCGACTAAGACAATTACTATCTTTCCTCTTTCTATTTTAATGCAGAACGATAACAATCCTATTCTACTGTTACGATCAAACCACCTGAAGTGTTATTAAATTAAATAAAGCTACTATCGTCAGTAAATAAAGTGTGTGCGTGTAACCCCAACATTGGGTAAGTGTCGTAAGATTATTATTTTAACGCTAAAAGGCTTATGCTCTGTATCGCATTGTAAATTATGTGAATCTAGTTTTGAAAACACTCATGCATTGTTACGTGTTTATCAATCAATATTATTTCATGCATTTTCTTGTAAACGTTTTATCATCATCTCATTGTAAAAAATTTCATTGCATCCTATCACTTCGTAATCAAGTTAATTGTTGATTTTGCCTGGACTGCCTCACCTCGATCGCTGTTATGCTTCTTTCCCTGAGCTTAGCGTAGTGGTGCATAAAATAGGTGCGACCGGGTGATGCAGCCAGACTTATAGAAGTGGACCGACTGTAAGATATCTGGTACAACAATGTTCCAGGGTTTTTGTACACTACCTTTGGGAAGCTGGACTTGATCTGCGTGACAATCCGTGAAGAGCTCCGGAGCGTGCCTGCCGCAGCGTCATCAAGAGAACAGCACTTACCTGCACGTGTTACACATCCTGCTGGCTACCTCCCCGACTGGTCCGCGATATATTTCCTGCGTTCATCCCGGACGCTAGCCAGGGCAGTAGCATTTTTTAAAATAAAGCCGGAACCTATTCAGTGTGCGGACCCACTAACTTTCATATTATCTTTTTTTCATTAATTCGCTTAAATAATAATTGCAACCACTTGTGATAACTACCACTTATCGGTCTAGGTATTTTTCATAAAAAAATTAGTTATCTTTTTTATCTTTTTTTATCTTTTTTTCATTAAATTGTAACCAACAATCCGTCCTTTTATTTTTCCACCTACTTTCAAGAAAAATAGGTTACAAATGGCGCCCAACGTGGGCCAACCTTACAACTACACTAAAACTGCAAATAATTATAAATTTAATCCGAATTATTCCAATAAATACTATTCAAATAATAATAATAATAATACAAACAAAAATTTTCCTATAGCGGCAGTATCTAGTATAGAAGAGAAGGAAAAATTACGACGTGTGTTCTGTCCGAGATGTAGATCGGAGACGCATTCTCTACGGCAATGCGATAAACCTCGTTTTCTTATATGTTTCAAATGCGGGAAAAAAGATGTTCGCTACCCCGAATGTCCAGATTGCCATAACAATCCAAAAAACTAAATTCATTGGATCGGGGATATCGTATAGCAAATAAAAGTTATTTGAAAACGTCTGAGTGGAACGATTGGCTGGAAATAGTTTCCAAATTTTTTTCCTGCTACACGATTTCCTCAATCCAAAATAGCAATCTTTCTAGACCTTATATATCTGTTTTGCTCAACAATAACCATGAGATGCTAGGTTTACTTGATACCGGCTCATCCGTATCAGTTATTGGTAATAATGCTCATGAACGATTAATAAACGAGAACCTTACTCTTGATAAATATAATGATAATACACATTTTGTTGCTGCTGGAGGCCAGAAACTAAAAACAACTGGTATTATAAACCTAGAGATATCTTTTAGAAATCAAACTCACACCCTTAAATTCTACATTGTTCCTGAAATTCGTAACTCACTAATACTTGGCATGGATTTTTGGAGGACGTTCGATATTTTTCCTAAACACCTCGACGCCGTTGAGCTAGTGGACAAAACTAATGAGACCGTTAGCTTGATAGCAGATAACCCTGAACATGTTCGGTCATACGATCATTTAGATGATCATCAGAGGCAGGTAGCTAATGATATTATAGAGCAATTTAAGGGAATCTCTTACGAAGAACGAGGTCTGGGTAGAACCACTCTAATTACTCACACTATTGACACTGGGAATGCTGCTCCCATTCGTCAAAGATACTATAGAATGTCTCCTGAAAAGCAACGTATCCTAATTGAACAACTTGATGAGATGCTTAAGGAGGACGTGGTGGAACCGTGTGAAAGCCCGTGGTCCTCACCAGTCCTATTAACACCAAAAAAGAGCGGGGAGCTACGATTTTGTTTGGATAGCCGAAAACTCAATGCTATAACAAAAAAGGATGCTTACAGTTTACCTTACATTTCGGATATTTTAGATAACCTTCGGGATGCAAAATATTTAACAAGTTTAGATTTATCCAAAAGTTTTTGGCAAATTTTAATCAATGAGGATGACCGATGTAAGACAGCATTTTATGTTCCATCTCGAGGCACATTCCAATTTAAATCAATGCCGTTCGGACTAACTAATGCGCCAGCTACCCAACAGCGCTTAGTAGATATTCTTTTTTACGGTCCAGAATTTGAGCATATGGTGTTTGTGTTCGTTGATGACATTATTATAGTTTCACCTACTTTTGAAAAGCATATTTTATTATTACAACGTGTTCTTGATAAGCTAAAATTTGCAAATCTCACCATTAATTTCAAGAAAAGCAAGTTTTTTAGGGAGGAACTTAACTATTTGGGGTACGTGGTTAACTCTAAAGGACTGCAGGCCGACCCCGCAAAAATTGATGCGATTATAAATTATAAGACTCCATGTAACCGTAAAGAAGTAAGAAGGTTCCTAGGCACCGCTTCTTGGTATCGCAGGTTCATCCCAAATTTTAGTTCACTCGCTGCGCCCTTAAACAAACTAACCTCTCAAAAGAAAAACGCTCCTCCATTCTGTTGGTCTACGGAAGCTGAAGATTCATTCCAAAAACTCAAAAATTGTCTCGTTACTGCTCCGGTATTGTCCTGCCCAGATTTTTCGAAACCATTTGAGGTTCATGCGGATGCAAGTGATTTTGGCATCGGTGCTGTACTCACTCAAACCCTCAATGGTGAAGAAAAGGTTATAGCATACATGAGTAAGTCTCTCAGTAATCAGGAGCGCAACTACAGCGCGACGGAGCGAGAAGCGCTGGCTGTACTAACAGCAATAGAACATTGGCGCTGCTACCTTGAAAATGGTCAAAAATTTGTTGTCTATACAGATCACGCCTCGTTGAAATGGTTTTTAAATTTAACTAACCCGACAGGACGTTTAGCTCGTTGGGGGGTACGGTTATCCGCTTATAACTTTGATATCAAGCACAGACGAGGTGTTGATAATATTGTTCCTGATAGTCTATCCCGTTCAGTACATATTTCTACAATTGACACAAACTCTAATGATCCTTACATACCGCAAACTAAAGATTCATGGTACTTAAATATTTTTGACGGTTGTCTTAAGTCACCAGCATCCTTCATAAATTATAGAATTGAAAATAATAAATTATATAGATTCGTAAAAAGCCTCAATCCTTTAACGAGGGAATTCGAGTGGAAAGAGGTTATACCTCAAGAGCAAAGGCAAGAGGTCATATCGAAAAATCATAATGAACCGACTTGTGGCCACCTGGGTATTTACAAAACACATAAACGTCTCCGTCTAAAATATTTCTGGCCTGCGATGCACTCGGATGTTACTAAATTTATTACTAACTGCGATGTTTGTAACTCACATAAACAACCAAATCATCGAACCTTAGGCACAATGGGTAGACCCAAAGAATGCAGTAGGCCATTTCAGATGATTAGCATCGATCTTATAGGGCCGTTACCAGTGACGCGTAAACAAAATACTTTCATTTTCGTCGTAACCTGTTGTTTCTCGAAATATTGTCTTCTTTTTCCAATTAAGCGCGCAACTTCTGAAATAATTGCGAACATTCTAGAAAATAATGTTTTCCTTGTACATGGTATACCTAGCACCATTTTAATGGACAATGGCAAACAATTTACTAGCAACATATTTAAGAACCTACTTACTCACTATAATGTTCCCAATATTCGTTTCACTCCTAAATATACTCCACAAGTTAATACAGTGGAACGTTACAACAGGACTATAATAGTGGCTGTGTCGTCCTATATAGAAAATGATCACCGAGTGTGGGATTTAAATTTGCCAAAAATTCAATTCGCACTTAATAGTTCTGTTAATGAGGTGACAGGATTTACACCATCCTTTCTTGTATTCGGTCGCGAATTAGTAACTTGTGGCTCCCATTATGTCGATGTTGACTTAACTGATAATATAATATTTTCACCTCGCGATGAATACGCGGAAAATCTTGGAGTTCTGCATAAATACTTTGATAAAGTTCAAGCTTCACTACTAAAAGCTCATTCGAGAAATTGCACGTACTATAACCTACGCCGTAAAGATATAGAATTTAATGTGGGCGATATAGTTTGGAAGAAAACAGCGACAAAGACGAGCGTTTTACAAAAAAACTCGCTCCCAAATTTATTAAGTGTCGAATTATAGCTAAAAAGTCACCCTTAGTTTATGAACTGGAAGACTGTGAAGGTAATCAATTAGGAACGTGGCATATAAAGGACTTAAAACTTAGAAAATATGTTGAATAAAACTATATACAAAAAAAAATAAGGACAAGATAATAAGAGAGTAATTAAAGCCGATTTTATCTAGAAAAAATCTTAACCTAAAAAGGGGGGTATGTAACGGTGTTACCTTTGTAACAGGCGCTACTGAATCCTAATAAATTAAAATAAGTTATAATATTAAGTAAAATTTCACTAACTACAAATATAAAACAAAATACTAAATAAATTTAAGTAAATAAAATTCAACAAAACTTAATTAAAATAATCAAAAAGAAGTAAAATTTATTATTACACTTGTTAGTCAAATCCGTACAAGTTGCTATTACGAATACACAGGAGCTTACCCTTTTAATTCAATATTTTTTTGTTACTACCGACGTTATGTTAGCAGGAGTTGCGTATCGACGGACATTCTTTCTTTTCGTGGCATACGAGGTTAAGATCGCGGGACTAGATTATTCGACTAAGACAATTACTATCTTTCCTCTTTCTATTTTAATGCAGAACGATAACAATCCTATTCTACTGTTACGATCAAACCACCTGAAGTGTTATTAAATTAAATAAAGCTACTATCGTCAGTAAATAAAGTGTGTGCGTGTAACCCCAACATTGGGTAAGTGTCGTAAGATTATTATTTTAACGCTAAAAGGCTTATGCTCTGTATCGCATTGTAAATTATGTGAATCTAGTTTTGAAAACACTCATGCATTGTTACGTGTTTATCAATCAATATTATTTCATGCATTTTCTTGTAAACGTTTTATCATCATCTCATTGTAAAAAATTTCATTGCATCCTATCACTTCGTAATCAAGTTAATTGTTGATTTTGCCTGGACTGCCTCACCTCGATCGCTGTTATGCTTCTTTCCCTGAGCTTAGCGTAGTGGTGCATAAAATAGGTGCGACCGGGTGATGCAGCCAGACTTATAGAAGTGGACCGACTGTAAGATATCTGGTACAACAATGTTCCAGGGTTTTTGTACACTACCTTTGGGAAGCTGGACTTGATCTGCGTGACAATCCGTGAAGAGCTCCGGAGCGTGCCTGCCGCAGCGTCATCAAGAGAACAGCACTTACCTGCACGTGTTACACATCCTGCTGGCTACCTCCCCGACTGGTCCGCGATATATTTCCTGCGTTCATCCCGGACGCTAGCCAGGGCAGTAGCATTTTTTAAAATAAAGCCGGAACCTATTCAGTGTGCGGACCCACTAACTTTCATATTATCTTTTTTTCATTAATTCGCTTAAATAATAATTGCAACCACTTGTGATAACTACCACTTATCGGTCTAGGTATTTTTCATAAAAAAATTAGTTATCTTTTTTATCTTTTTTTATCTTTTTTTCATTAAATTGTAACCAACAATCCGTCCTTTTATTTTTCCACCTACTTTCAAGAAAAATAGGTTACAAATGGCGCCCAACGTGGGCCAACCTTACAACTACACTAAAACTGCAAATAATTATAAATTTAATCCGAATTATTCCAATAAATACTATTCAAATAATAATAATAATAATACAAACAAAAATTTTCCTATAGCGGCAGTATCTAGTATAGAAGAGAAGGAAAAATTACGACGTGTGTTCTGTCCGAGATGTAGATCGGAGACGCATTCTCTACGGCAATGCGATAAACCTCGTTTTCTTATATGTTTCAAATGCGGGAAAAAAGATGTTCGCTACCCCGAATGTCCAGATTGCCATAACAATCCAAAAAACTAAATTCATTGGATCGGGGATATCGTATAGCAAATAAAAGTTATTTGAAAACGTCTGAGTGGAACGATTGGCTGGAAATAGTTTCCAAATTTTTTTCCTGCTACACGATTTCCTCAATCCAAAATAGCAATCTTTCTAGACCTTATATATCTGTTTTGCTCAACAATAACCATGAGATGCTAGGTTTACTTGATACCGGCTCATCCGTATCAGTTATTGGTAATAATGCTCATGAACGATTAATAAACGAGAACCTTACTCTTGATAAATATAATGATAATACACATTTTGTTGCTGCTGGAGGCCAGAAACTAAAAACAACTGGTATTATAAACCTAGAGATATCTTTTAGAAATCAAACTCACACCCTTAAATTCTACATTGTTCCTGAAATTCGTAACTCACTAATACTTGGCATGGATTTTTGGAGGACGTTCGATATTTTTCCTAAACACCTCGACGCCGTTGAGCTAGTGGACAAAACTAATGAGACCGTTAGCTTGATAGCAGATAACCCTGAACATGTTCGGTCATACGATCATTTAGATGATCATCAGAGGCAGGTAGCTAATGATATTATAGAGCAATTTAAGGGAATCTCTTACGAAGAACGAGGTCTGGGTAGAACCACTCTAATTACTCACACTATTGACACTGGGAATGCTGCTCCCATTCGTCAAAGATACTATAGAATGTCTCCTGAAAAGCAACGTATCCTAATTGAACAACTTGATGAGATGCTTAAGGAGGACGTGGTGGAACCGTGTGAAAGCCCGTGGTCCTCACCAGTCCTATTAACACCAAAAAAGAGCGGGGAGCTACGATTTTGTTTGGATAGCCGAAAACTCAATGCTATAACAAAAAAGGATGCTTACAGTTTACCTTACATTTCGGATATTTTAGATAACCTTCGGGATGCAAAATATTTAACAAGTTTAGATTTATCCAAAAGTTTTTGGCAAATTTTAATCAATGAGGATGACCGATGTAAGACAGCATTTTATGTTCCATCTCGAGGCACATTCCAATTTAAATCAATGCCGTTCGGACTAACTAATGCGCCAGCTACCCAACAGCGCTTAGTAGATATTCTTTTTTACGGTCCAGAATTTGAGCATATGGTGTTTGTGTTCGTTGATGACATTATTATAGTTTCACCTACTTTTGAAAAGCATATTTTATTATTACAACGTGTTCTTGATAAGCTAAAATTTGCAAATCTCACCATTAATTTCAAGAAAAGCAAGTTTTTTAGGGAGGAACTTAACTATTTGGGGTACGTGGTTAACTCTAAAGGACTGCAGGCCGACCCCGCAAAAATTGATGCGATTATAAATTATAAGACTCCATGTAACCGTAAAGAAGTAAGAAGGTTCCTAGGCACCGCTTCTTGGTATCGCAGGTTCATCCCAAATTTTAGTTCACTCGCTGCGCCCTTAAACAAACTAACCTCTCAAAAGAAAAACGCTCCTCCATTCTGTTGGTCTACGGAAGCTGAAGATTCATTCCAAAAACTCAAAAATTGTCTCGTTACTGCTCCGGTATTGTCCTGCCCAGATTTTTCGAAACCATTTGAGGTTCATGCGGATGCAAGTGATTTTGGCATCGGTGCTGTACTCACTCAAACCCTCAATGGTGAAGAAAAGGTTATAGCATACATGAGTAAGTCTCTCAGTAATCAGGAGCGCAACTACAGCGCGACGGAGCGAGAAGCGCTGGCTGTACTAACAGCAATAGAACATTGGCGCTGCTACCTTGAAAATGGTCAAAAATTTGTTGTCTATACAGATCACGCCTCGTTGAAATGGTTTTTAAATTTAACTAACCCGACAGGACGTTTAGCTCGTTGGGGGGTACGGTTATCCGCTTATAACTTTGATATCAAGCACAGACGAGGTGTTGATAATATTGTTCCTGATAGTCTATCCCGTTCAGTACATATTTCTACAATTGACACAAACTCTAATGATCCTTACATACCGCAAACTAAAGATTCATGGTACTTAAATATTTTTGACGGTTGTCTTAAGTCACCAGCATCCTTCATAAATTATAGAATTGAAAATAATAAATTATATAGATTCGTAAAAAGCCTCAATCCTTTAACGAGGGAATTCGAGTGGAAAGAGGTTATACCTCAAGAGCAAAGGCAAGAGGTCATATCGAAAAATCATAATGAACCGACTTGTGGCCACCTGGGTATTTACAAAACACATAAACGTCTCCGTCTAAAATATTTCTGGCCTGCGATGCACTCGGATGTTACTAAATTTATTACTAACTGCGATGTTTGTAACTCACATAAACAACCAAATCATCGAACCTTAGGCACAATGGGTAGACCCAAAGAATGCAGTAGGCCATTTCAGATGATTAGCATCGATCTTATAGGGCCGTTACCAGTGACGCGTAAACAAAATACTTTCATTTTCGTCGTAACCTGTTGTTTCTCGAAATATTGTCTTCTTTTTCCAATTAAGCGCGCAACTTCTGAAATAATTGCGAACATTCTAGAAAATAATGTTTTCCTTGTACATGGTATACCTAGCACCATTTTAATGGACAATGGCAAACAATTTACTAGCAACATATTTAAGAACCTACTTACTCACTATAATGTTCCCAATATTCGTTTCACTCCTAAATATACTCCACAAGTTAATACAGTGGAACGTTACAACAGGACTATAATAGTGGCTGTGTCGTCCTATATAGAAAATGATCACCGAGTGTGGGATTTAAATTTGCCAAAAATTCAATTCGCACTTAATAGTTCTGTTAATGAGGTGACAGGATTTACACCATCCTTTCTTGTATTCGGTCGCGAATTAGTAACTTGTGGCTCCCATTATGTCGATGTTGACTTAACTGATAATATAATATTTTCACCTCGCGATGAATACGCGGAAAATCTTGGAGTTCTGCATAAATACTTTGATAAAGTTCAAGCTTCACTACTAAAAGCTCATTCGAGAAATTGCACGTACTATAACCTACGCCGTAAAGATATAGAATTTAATGTGGGCGATATAGTTTGGAAGAAAACATATTACCTCAGCGACAAAGACGAGCGTTTTACAAAAAAACTCGCTCCCAAATTTATTAAGTGTCGAATTATAGCTAAAAAGTCACCCTTAGTTTATGAACTGGAAGACTGTGAAGGTAATCAATTAGGAACGTGGCATATAAAGGACTTAAAACTTAGAAAATATGTTGAATAAAACTATATACAAAAAAAAATAAGGACAAGATAATAAAAGAGTAATTAAAGCCGATTTTATCTAGAAAAAATCTTAACCTAAAAAGGGGGGTATGTAACGGTGTTACCTTTGTAACAGGCGCTACTGAATCCTAATAAATTAAAATAAGTTATAATATTAAGTAAAATTTCACTAACTACAAATATAAAACAAAATACTAAATAAATTTAAGTAAATAAAATTCAACAAAACTTAATTAAAATAATCAAAAAGAAGTAAAATTTATTATTACACTTGTTAGTCAAATCCGTACAAGTTGCTATTACGAATACACAGGAGCTTACCCTTTTAATTCAATATTTTTTTGTTACTACCGACGTTATGTTAGCAGGAGTTGCGTATCGACGGACATTCTTTCTTTTCGTGGCATACGAGGTTAAGATCGCGGGACTAGATTATTCGACTAAGACAATTACTATCTTTCCTCTTTCTATTTTAATGCAGAACGATAACAATCCTATTCTACTGTTACGATCAAACCACCTGAAGTGTTATTAAATTAAATAAAGCTACTATCGTCAGTAAATAAAGTGTGTGCGTGTAACCCCAACATTGGGTAAGTGTCGTAAGATTATTATTTTAACGCTAAAAGGCTTATGCTCTGTATCGCATTGTAAATTATGTGAATCTAGTTTTGAAAACACTCATGCATTGTTACGTGTTTATCAATCAATATTATTTCATGCATTTTCTTGTAAACGTTTTATCATCATCTCATTGTAAAAAATTTCATTGCATCCTATCACTTCGTAATCAAGTTAATTGTTGATTTTGCCTGGACTGCCTCACCTCGATCGCTGTTATGCTTCTTTCCCTGAGCTTAGCGTAGTGGTGCATAAAATAGGTGCGACCGGGTGATGCAGCCAGACTTATAGAAGTGGACCGACTGTAAGATATCTGGTACAACAATGTTCCAGGGTTTTTGTACACTACCTTTGGGAAGCTGGACTTGATCTGCGTGACAATCCGTGAAGAGCTCCGGAGCGTGCCTGCCGCAGCGTCATCAAGAGAACAGCACTTACCTGCACGTGTTACACATCCTGCTGGCTACCTCCCCGACTGGTCCGCGATATATTTCCTGCGTTCATCCCGGACGCTAGCCAGGGCAGTAGCATTTTTTAAAATAAAGCCGGAACCTATTCAGTGTGCGGACCCACTAACTTTCATATTATCTTTTTTTCATTAATTCGCTTAAATAATAATTGCAACCACTTGTGATAACTACCACTTATCGGTCTAGGTATTTTTCATAAAAAAATTAGTTATCTTTTTTATCTTTTTTTATCTTTTTTTCATTAAATTGTAACCAACAATCCGTCCTTTTATTTTTCCACCTACTTTCAAGAAAAATAGGTTACAACGGGTAACACCAGAGATTTTGTATCCTGGCGTTTTTAGCTACATCAGCTCATAAGGGAGCCGATAAGTTGCCTGATGGTAAGTGGTCATCATTGCGCATAGACATAGACATCAAAAGGCGTTACCGATGCGTGGCTGGACAAGAAAGAAGGAAGAGGAAGGAAAGAGCTCTCAAGGCCTGAGTTTTAAGACAGCGAGTCGTTTATCAGTATCTTGGCAAAGGAGGTGATATACCTAGCCAAGTAGGTTGTCCATAAAAACCAACAATGGTATTGACAACTGGCAGCATTCTTTATTTACACGTGCTCGACAAAATAGATGGTGAGCGTGCGTCGGACCCTGAAGAAGTGTCATGCTCATGAATGATCAGTATAGACTGCGCGGATACCTATATCAGTCCAATCGGAATACATTTTCACACGTGGCATCTATTAAAAGGTCGCTGCTAGCTGCACGCCCGATTGGCTACAACCCATTAATGGACCAATATTGAGCACCGGTCTCTCCTCATTATTGAGGAGGCCTAGAGCATACTCCAACACGCTGCTCCAATGCGGATTGGTGGCCAGTGGCCACTAACCCCTGTTGAAAAAATAATTATTAATAGGTAGGTAAGTTTGTCCTCAAAAGAGCCAGTGTTATTTCCGGTGCAATAATTTCAGACTGTTTATCAACAAGTTAAAGATTAGGTTTTTTTTTCTCTGACCGTTTTATTCACCAAGTATTAAATAATTCATTAAGAAAACATCAATCTTAAGTTTGAATTAAAATCCATTAGACATTAAGTAGGATCTCGGTGCAAATTCTAAAGTTTGTTACTCAAAGAAAAATCCACCCGAAAAGGCCATCTTGCCAGCGCGAAGGAGAATTAATTTATAAAGTTCCTCAAGAATCCTCCTTATATTTAACCTCAATACATGTTATTTCGCAAGAGCTTTTATTTTTTCAAATGTTTCAACTTTCCAGATGTTTACGTGACCTAGAATTTTACGGCGAGAACTAGGGAACGGTTTGCATCAGGTGATAGCTTATGTTGAGTGTAGGTAGGTAGTAGGTACACACTTACAGAACGTACTCGTAATGAGAAACATTATGTAACATTCTTTATTTTTGTACTAGATTTCATTTAGGTTACTCATAGGAAAGCAATGGGTTTTTATTATTGCGATTCCTGATTGTATTTTTAGTAAGTAGATGAGAATTCATTATAAAGATACAATGGCTTAGCTAGTGGTTTATTTGCATATGGTTTTAAAGTAGTTCAGTTTATTATTATAGCAAAACAAGAGACAGAGTAAGGCAGATAGGTACCGCATTTTACTACTAGGTAGATATGTGACGGATCAGATATACCTACGACAAACCTTGCAGTTGCAAGATCGGAAGACATGAAAACCTACCTATCGTTAAAATAATGCCAAAGTTAAACAATACCATCTCAGTCAGAGATTGTTTTCCAATTTATAAATCAGTAAGCATAGTCACAACAAAACAAACCTTCAGATTCAAATGCAATCGAGAAAAGATCACGGTGTGCTTCAGATTGTCTCAAGTACTGAGCAATTCCTGCGAGAGTCGACGGCAGCTACCCTCAGGTCAGATAGCTCAGTGGAAACAGGATTAAAATTCTAAATCTAATGCATTTTGCACGTCGACACTCCATGTCTTTTACGACCTGTTCCCAGCGACATGCGCGTAAAAGCATCTCTAAGGATGACTTCGAGATATTAAAACTTACTGTAAAAATGTATGGGTAAGACATTTTTATATTACTTGCATCGGTTTCATTGCACACTACATTTCTTAAGGACGTTTGGAATAGTTACAAAAGTAATATTAGAGGGATCAATGATAGCTCAGTACTGACGATCCGTATGGCGCAATGGTTCACAATATTTATTTAAAATTTAACACGGTGTTGATAGCAAAGCACTTGAACCAATAGAGAACAGCCATTCATATTTTGTATTGGTATTTTTGTTCTATTTAGCGTTCTTATAATTTAAATGACGAACACTATTTTGTATGATTTCAAATATCACATATTGCAAGATTTGCAAGAGGCTTAAAAACTGCTCTTCTTTCTAAGCTATACATACTGATAATCAGCCCAGTTACTAACGTTTAGGTTAACTCATTAATCAATAATTTTAAATAACTTATAAATATTGTACAAAGTACCTACTTATCTAATATTCTCGAAATTAAAGTGTATTCGTATTATTGAACTAAGTTATGAGATAACACGGATAAAAAATACAATGGAATTAATAACCTTCTCCTTCATTTGAAGTCAATAAGTAAGTCTCTTGACAAATCAAAGATAGAAAAGTATATTTAAATTCAAACTAGAAGGACGAACAACAATAAGATTATACCTATCGTTGAGATAAGTATTACTCTTGCTAGCTCTGAGACATCGCCGAGCGAGCCAGGGACTTCACTAAAATAGCTCTCCTTGGAAACGCGAAGAACCTAGATAATATTCTAACTTTGAGTGCACCAACAAAGATGAGAAGAATCTAACGAGATTCTTATACAATGTCGATCCACTCTAAATTCTTATTGACAATTGCAACGTAGGTATGTTACAACCTTATTTATTTTAACTGTATTTTTCTTTGAAAAGCAGACAACTGAGCAGACGAGCCACCAAATGATAAGTCGGAACCTTCGTCCATGGTCCACCAAATGTGTCGCAAATACGCAATCAAAAGCGTTATTCAGCAGGATACGTCTCATGCAGAATAATTGACCTGGATTTATTATGGATGAAGGTGACTTGTAAGCGTACCCTGATAAATAATTAATGCAATACTTTAATATTGTCACCTACCTACTTATTCACATCATTACCATAGGTTGACTGACAGGGAACCAAAAGGCATTAAGTCCGCTTTACAAGGGTAAACCTACCTTTAGGTTGTTGTAATAAAGTTTAAATAAATAAATAAATACGCCAGAGTTACTTGGTACAGCAAAGAGGTACCTAAATAAAGCTACAAACGTTGCGGCGGGACGCGAAGCATCGAGTGCAAAGTTAGAAACTTGTTGGTTGCAATCTTGCAATGCTCGCGTACAAATAATGGATTTGCCCTGACATGTGAGGATTTAAGGTGTTCGCAGAATTTAACGTCACGGATTTTTAAAGATATTATTGCATCAAATGATAAATGACATTTTTAATTTAACATTGATGATGATTAAATTATTTTACTTTTTGGTAACCTGGATGACAATGACGCAATGGTTAATACACCGGTTCGCTGTTCCGAGGGTCCTGAGTTGGGATTCCCAGCGAGGCCGACAACAAAAGTAAACATGAAGTACGCATTAATAGCTACAACGTATTTATTAAAGTTTGCATTGGACAGAATAGGAAGATCAACATTCTTACAAATTATTACAAAATGCAGGAGAATACGATAGACAAAGTTCCTCTGTACTTACTGTAAGGAACTCCTTTTGGACAATCACTAATTATGTCAACAAGAAGGGGTAACAGGCCGTTTACTTATAAAAGGATATTAAAAATACAACTGTCAGATGAAGACATAAAGAGAACACGAATATTTACTATGGGAAAAGATGTATGTTTGAATGATTAAAATAAACAAGTTAAACAGTAAATAATTGTTTTCTGGGCTTCCCTTTTATTACCTCCGTGTTCTGGTTCTGTTTGAATTAAAGTAAAATGGATGTCTTTTTGTTACTTTCTCTGCTCTCTATTTTAAAACGGTGGTTTCTAGATGTTCTCTGGAGGCTTGAGGACGAGGAATAAGAGGATGTCTTTTATTGCGCGCGGAAGGTATCAAGCTAACAAGTGACAAGGTAAACGAATGAGCTTTAGAAACATTGATAACACTTACGTAGGTATTACAAGAGAAGCATACATTCGGTGTTGAAATTCAGCTCAATAACAAGCCAGACCCGCTGGCAGACAAATGATATTGATTGTAATTATAAGACAGAGCGCCCGCGAGTGGAGATCAAATCATACACTCCTCTTATTTATGCTTCAGGTTATGATTGTGGGTTAATTAAATTATTGATTTTTGACTTTACCAGCCCTTGAGAATAATTCGAAGGAAATTACTACAATAAAAAAGTTGGGTGTATTTTCATGGATCATAATCATTGTGCATGCTTTAAATATAGTTAAAAATGATCTAATTAATAACTATAAATAAATAAATAACGCTTCACACTCAACTATGTAAAAATGTAAACATTATACAAAAAACCTTAGTAATAAGGACTTAGTTTTCAAAGGATTAGACGAGAGAACTAAGCAAAGTGTACAACCATAAAAGCACGATCGTAATTATCATTAAAGCTGCAATAAATTCAAAGCGCGGTTTCAAAACAGGTCAATTATGTGACTAACCAGGACGGTCGGAACAAACAGATAAACATGCCGTCTCGCTCTCAACTGAATTTAACTTTGTGAAATACATTAAACTTTTATCTCAGAGCAAGTCGTGTCTTTCTCAAAGCTCCGCCACTGAAAGACTTACTTTTCTTCCGCGAAGGAAGTAATATATAATTTAATTTCATAAATCCAATCGGATATTGACAGATAGATGGATTGATATAGGTTCTTGGAGGTCGATAGCCTTTTTCATCGTCCACGGTTTAAGGAGAGTAAGGGTCCGTTCACACAGACCGGCTCGGAGAGCATCGGCTCGCATTTTTCTTTTCACACAGACTGGATCGTATACGCTTGATCGATCGAGCCGCCAACTCTTTCACATACTCGTAGAACGAGAAAGAGCGAGAAAAAGAACGCAATCGGAGCCGGTCGGCTCCTCTTATTATTTCACACTAACCGCGTTCGAGCATTCCTCGAGCATCCTGATGACAAAATGAGTGCACATACAAAAATAAACCTTAATACAATTATTCAAAACTCTGTTTCCATCGTGATAAAAATCTGCTCTCCTCTCCGAGCCGGTCTGTCTGAACGGACCCTAATAAGCCAGTGAGTGAGTAACGTGTATGTTGACTTGACATATAGCCAAAGATATGTATAACGCAATAAATAAATAAACATGTCTTTAAATGGCCGCTAAACTCGATCAAATTAAAAGGTTTAACTAGCATATTTTATTATGAATGTACGATTGCATGCAGCACCAGTTCCACCAATGACAACTGTAACGGACCTAGAACAACACTAAATAAATAAAATACCAACACTATCTAAATTTATAAAAGAGGGCCAAGTCGCAGGCAACAGCTAGTTTTTTATAAATACACTAGCTTTTGCCAGCGGCTTCGCCCGCGTGAATTTCGTTTAAACTTCACCCCTTTATTTCACCCACTTAAGTGTCATAAACGTAAGAGTAGATAAAATATAGGTATACTTAATCAGAAAGCTTCGAACTGCTAAGCTATCGGGAGTTACACGTGTTATTGTGAGTCAACCATAAGGGTGCGGTTCCACTGAGGCGGAGCGGAGCGGAGCTGTGCGCGATTTACCAATCACATGGCTTGAAATCCCAGCTCATTGTGCCTCGCGTGGTTTTCAAGCCATGTGATTGGTGAATCGCGCACAGCTCCGCTCCGCTCCGCTTCAGTGGAACCGCACTCTAAAAGATAGACATATGCTGTCGTGGAATATTTTTTATATAATTTTAAGGAGAACATTTCCGTCATACATGATTTCTGTGTAGCTTTAACCATTAAGGTTGCACACGCGACGGAAGCTTAAAAAATGGAGTAACTTCTCCCGTTTCCCCAACATTTCCCTTCACTGCTCTGCTCCTATTGATTGTAGCGTGATGAAAAGTATACTATAACCAGCGCGGGAGTATGAAAAATAATTGTACCAAGTTTCGTTAAAATCCGTCGAGTAGTTTTTGTTTCTATAACGGTTATACATCAGACAGACAGACAGACAAAAATTTTACTGATTGCATTTTTGGCATCAGTATCGATCCCTAATCACCCCCTGATAGTTATTTTGGAAATATATTTAATGTACAGAATTGACCTCTCTACAGATTTATTATAAGTAAGTATAGAGATAACGGAGCTCGACTTCTTCGAGATCGGATTTTAAGTTTTAAGCTTACAAGTAAGTATACTTACCTCGATACTTGATAGTAATGTAGCGTATGACAATATTACTTCAGCTTCACACACTGTCAGCGTGAGTCAGCAATGCTTCGCAGTCAGCAATACCTACTTTTGCTTTTCGAAAAATTTCTCGAGATAATATGGAACCCATAGAGATATTAAGTATAAGATCATTTGGTTAACGTTAAAAGCCGTTTAAAGTAGATAATATCATATAGGTAAATGTTCAAACGTGATTCGCAAAAAAATCATTGTGATTAATCGTTGGAATGATTTTACAAATTTTCTGGCACCCATAAAATGTTAAGTTATAATTTTTAATTAAAAACCGGCTTCACAAATTGTTCATTTTCATCGTCAACTTATGTAATGAGAACATTATCATCTCAGTCCAAGTTAATAAATTACGCATTATTCAAAAACTAGGCGACAAATCCGTCTTAACCAAATCCCTCTTAAATTAAATTGGGATAATATGACAAGAACCAGCTTTCGAACACAAAAGTAATGATCAAGATTAGTTCAAAAATGACGGGAGAAATTGCTGGCTCCTTTTTGGAAGTTAGAACCGTAACTGTAAACAGTGAATTTCTTAATTAAAAGAAAAAAGAAAAATAACTAACGTATTATTACACAATTAAACTGTTTTGAGGAAATTTAAGTTCTCTTTCATATTAATAGCCGACAAACGGACAGACAAAGCACCTGATGGTAAGTCATGACAAAGGCATTATCGACGAGTTGCCAGCTAAGAAAGAAAAAGAAAAAAATACGCTGTCTCTAAAGCCCCCAGCAAAGAATACGACAAATCACCTGGTGGATGAGTAAAAGAAGAAAATTCTGGACTTAACGCTCAAGAAGGTCCTAAGATCTCATTAATTCTATCGTCATAACTTTAGTTGGTCATTAATCTCGGTTGCTTAGTTTACTCAAACACAAATGGGTTGGGTCTAAAATCCCTTACTATGTGTTTCAATGATACAGCACTAAATCAGCAATTTGCTGTACGGACAAATGGTTTAATGTATTAGGAAATAAGATGTAGCGATGACGACAGGGACCCCTTTCGTATCAAATTTTTATTACATATGTTAGGTTACAGCGGATACAGAAACACATATTCTGTGAAAATTTCAGAGGTGTAACCTATTTCTACTCAAGATATGCAGCCCTGTAAATAGACCCGGATAGACTGATAGATAGGAAGATATTGTAGAGAAATAATGTGTTATTACTTATTACTTATCGTTCTAGCAACCCTGTCAGGAAATCCTAGTGCACAAAAATAAAAAATATATGTCACTCCAAATGTAGTCGATCGATAGAACAAGCAATATGTAAATCATATCTCATCAACAATGTATTGTCAATTGTGTTTGTGGGCATGTCACGTGTTGGTGGCGACATACCAGCACCGATATGGTGGTACCTATTGTTAGCCAACACTACACATTCCTGTGCTGTTTATCAGGTGTTTAACAGCTGGTAACGTTATAAGAATATCATTGGTAAATATATCAATAACTTGATTGAAGCCATTGGATTTAAATGTTTAATAAGTTAGTAACACAAACAACCTAGTGTATTTTTACTGTATCAGATAAATAAGTTGTGTCGATAAAGGATAATAACATCGTTAGGGGACCTAAGAGTTTTCCAATAATGTCCCCAAAGTAGTGTAAAATCCGCCAATCGGCACTTGACCAGCTTGATAGACTACGACATTGTCATTGGAGACCCGTGCCCAGCTATGTGATACGACGATAATATCGAAGGCATCTGTAACGGACGTGACGTAAGCTGATGCACCGCCAGCTGAACTGTGCCTAAAGGAGCCGTCTGCCAACGCATCACCGACATAGACGTAGCCGTAGCCTTAACCAAAGCCAAAGCCAAAGCCATAACCCGCCATTGATAATTCCCTCCAGCCACAGCCAGGCAGCCGTCACAGCCAGACGGTGGAGCGGAAGGTGTCAATATAAGCCAAAGCCATAACCTTAGCCTTATCTGTAGCCATTGACAATACTTTTTGCATGAACTGATGTTATTTAAAAAGAAAGATGTGACGTTGACGGAATTTGATTTGGTATTCCATTCCATGTATTGTCAATGAGCAGAAAATTATAAAATCCTAAAGTAAAAATAGTCGTATTACTTCCCTTCTTTTACACATCACTGACACATCTCCTAGTAAAAGGAAACCTGGAACCACAATATAATTTCTCCAATACAACTACCACAATATCATTTCCCCGATACAACAACCAAAGCAATAAACCACATCAATCGATATTCCCTCATCGATGCGATATTGAACATTCTGGAGCGAGCCCGCTCAGCGCTAGGAATTAAAATGGCATTACTGCACACTGCGGGCCGCGCGCCGCGGGCTGTTTGCACTGTGGAACTCATTTCCCGCTTCCCGCGCAGCCTCGCTCCTCACGTATTGCGTCCGACTTGCGCGTGGTGTAAGCGACAGGCGGACGGACGTTTTGTTGCAATATTCATATACGGCTTCAGCTTATGACTAGTGATACGATGTATCAATGAGATCCAAAATAATCCTGAACCGTGAGTGGTGACTGATATCATCTTAAAAAAATTGCACGCCGAACCTGTACCTCGAAGGAATGGAATAGCGATTCTGCGTCAGTATTCCCGCCTACGTAATTTATGAATGTGGGAGTCTTCAAGAAGAGGTAAATAGGGTTTTACTAAGTTAATGCGCTCAATATCATAGGACTTCACCACCACCTACCATCGTGGGAATGCATTACCTTAATGTTGTGAAGCACTACCTTATACACAAAAAACATCCGAGTTCTTGGTAATGTTCTCAAACGATAAAGAAGAAGAAGAACGTCGAACAGCATGACGATGAATATACTTAATAAATTATAACCAGTAGGAAATGTATCGCAATCTTGATAACAATAATTATTATAGTAGCACTAAGATAGTTATGTGAAAACCTAACCGCTAGGGGCGCGCACAATAGTCGTAATTATTCAAACAGTATTGAATTATTGATTATACCATTAGCGACGCTGGCAACGTACATAGTTCCTCGTTCTAATAGCTGATTCGGTTCGGACTGTCGCTACTGTTTGTTAACTATAACGCAGTGATCGGTTTATTACCTTACATAAAATAAAAATTGAGTTAGAACCTAGAGAGTGAAAATAGAAATTAAATTAGAAAAGAAAGACATAAGTATCACATATCAAAATTTCACAGTAAATCATAGTGGGGATCTAGGTGAGCCGTGGCAAATTATCTGCCTGCTTTCTTTTAAAGGCCCTGCCAGACACCACCGAATATATCTTACCTTCGAAATGTTATGGAAAATCATAACAAATGAGGTCATCTGTAGGATAGACTTTTTTGCTATGAAACTATCCAGTGGATATGATATCCATATTCCTTTAATACTTCAATTTTAAATTCCAACTCGAATTCAAAATCATTTATTCATAAAGGTTAACACTTTACACAAAATGCTTTACGCGTTTGCACGTCATTTATTTTTCCCTATATCCAATGACTTTTGTCACGAATATTGCTCCCTGTGAAAGCGGGATAAAAATCTCATGTTGCTGCCCGCTTATGCATTAATTTTGTTTTATTTGGGCCACACCCCGAGCTCTATATGTTCGCTAGCAGCGGATGTTGTTGCCGGAGCGACGCGTGGCCATTACGACAGCGAGTGAAGCGGCTTAGCTCACTACTTTATTAATGGGGCAAAGTTGTCAGTTTGGAGCTTTAAGTTATAACATTTTATAATGCTATCATTCTCCTAGATTTAAAATGAGTTAGGCCTCGACCCCTGGTTCTCGTGTCCCTTTCCTATTACATATAAGATACTGATAGTGGGCTAGTGACTATAATAATAGATCTATAAAAGCGATAGTATACATACAGTTATAGTATCGTATCGTAGGGATTGTATCGCAATGTAAGGAATTTGTCAAAAAGTAAAAAATAAAAAGCTGCTTTTAACAGCAACTTATCCGAAATACTTTGTACAATAATTTTCTATATTGAATTGAATTCCACCAGATTCACGTCGGGTTAAATGAATCGTAAATATAATTTATAAGTTCTGACAAAACAGTGGCTTTTAATGAAAATCGAACAACGCATTCATTCAAGCGATCATAAAAGACTTATGGCATTTTCTCATGAAATTCAATACGTTTAATTTGCAATTTTGTAACCTAAAGGTATATTAAGTCAATATAAAGGTATATTTAGTAATGAAGCTCGGCGGGTAAATAGAAGCAATAAATAAAGCGAATAACCTTTATTCTCCTTGAACAAACATAGTGCTCGGTGTTAAGCAATTGGTTCACTACACGAAATTATTTCTATTCAAGCCAGCACAAGCAAAATTTGGTGTAGTAATAAAACATTATGTACCTTAACAAACTGTGAATGAGCACGTAAATATACGTCGGCACGCTTATGTACGTATTGAAGGTTTGTTTCAAACACATTGCTTACAATTGCGTAGCAAGCTGTAAATTACTTTGTATAAAATGTTTTTTAACAATAATATGCGGTCCATTTACATCTCGAACATTGAATCCTTTATTTTTAAAACTGAAAATTAGAAGAAACCTATTACATTTAAGATTTATATTTCAAGAGTTTTATTTATTTAATAGCATGAAATATAAAAAAAGTTACAAGTTTATGTTACTTATAAATGCAATAGTACCTAATTCAGTAAATATGAAAATTTACACATCAATACGAGCAATCAAGCATTGACCTGAAAACTATGGAAAATACATGCAACTACAATCCCAACGTTTACAAGTCCCAGAAAATTTATGTTCCACTAAATAACAATCATTTTGTTGGGAGACTGCGAGCGAATGTATGCGTTGCACAAGCAAAGTGGTGTAATTGGTTTCGTGAAATGTATGTTTGTTCTGTGCGTAAATAACTGCTGTACGGGAGTCGAATTTGTAGAAACGCTAGCTACAATTTGCAATTTGTAACCGAAACTTTGTGCAAATTCACAATTTTATGCTCTAATCTTTGTTTATACAGTGAACAGTGCGGTTAGGTGTCGGCTTATGCAAAATTAGGGTATTAAATTATAATTATTAGTTTGTTCCTTGTATGACATCAAACACCATACATGTGCGGGGTGGCTAGCCAACTGGCGCGCCAGTTTGTCGCTCCATTTTCCCACATCAAATGTCAGTGCATCTAAGACTCGCACTTGGTCACGTTTTTCCAATTCCATTTCTTTTGTATTGTGCTCAGTGTACAGTCTGTTTTTTTTCGCTACGGACTAAATTGACATAAGCTGTATTGCTACTTTTTTGCAAATCATTAATAGTGATGTGCCACGACCGTAACCTTACGTAATTTACAATCTAGTATCGTTTTTCAGTAATTATTTCAAAAATGTGTCTTTAAAATTTTAACAATGTGGCGACAACCGTAATGTATTGTTATTGTTGTTAAATGTATATTATTACGTATTCTACAATTATAAACAAATAACTGTCGTATTTACTTAGTGAAATAAGTAATTTAAATCAATAAATATATTTTTTTTATCTGTGATGCTCCATATTCACCACGAATTTCAAAAGATTCGTCTCTTGTCAAATAATAATAAAATTATGTGGTAAGAGTAAAAAGTTACGATTCATGAAACCGGTATCGTAGTACAACACTGTACCTAAAAAGCTGGAAACATTATTTCGAAATTTGATATTTGCATGTGTCAATTTAGTCCGTAGCGAAAAAAAACGGACTATAGTTGCAATATAAAAATGAAAAAAGAAAACGTGCTTAAAAGCAGAAATTGTATTTAAAGGACGAAACGTTCCAGTAACAGTAAAACGTTAAGACGTACAAGTACCTAACGACGAGGAGGATCCGAGAATTCCATTCACTTTTGAATTTCCAGAAAATATCACATACTAAATCTACTACTTCTACGTTATTACAATTCGTGATTACGAGTATAAGTGACGTAACATAATAACAGGAGGTACCTAGAACATACGTTGTAACAGTATATTTAATTTTGTGTTTGTTGTTGAAACACAATATCGTAATTCGTGAATTCAAACTCATTTATTATTGTAATTAAAAGTGGTGACGCAGCCAAAGCAAAGAGTACTTGGTAAGAGCGTATTTGATTTTGTTGGGTAACATAATCGTAACTCGTGAATTCAAACACGACCATAACTCCTAATTAAAAGATGTGACGCGACGTTACCAAAGCGCACTTATTCAGAGCCTATTCAACTTGCTCGGGTAACCTATAACTTGAGAAACACGCGAGCAGTACGGACGCACGTAACGCGCACTGAACAAGGTTCTATTTAACTTGGTCGGGTAACGTATAACTCGTGTAACTTGCACGCCATCCGGACGCACGCGCGCACTTATCAAGGGTCTATTTAAGTCGGTCGGATAACGTAAACCGGCGGTTGCGTGGCCCGTCCCGGAAGCGCGATGCAACTGGGATCGATGCAGGCTGCGCGGCAGGTCGCTGCTCCCGTGACGTCACCATCAAAAATTAACGTAAAGCCTCGACGTGCGAGCCAGTACGCTATATTTGGAAGACTTGGCGCTGAACTGCCGAGCGTGGTTTAATTGCATTGTTGACGGATTTTTTTTGTATATTAAGCATTTTTATTAAAAAAATACGTAATATTTCAGAATTCCATGACGTCAGTCAGTCATGACGTACTTTAGTATGGATTTTGTACCGTCGAATTTAATCCGCGTATTCATACAGTGTAGTGCGTAGGTCTGAAATCTACCATGGAATGTGTTTTACGTTCTTCGGTCACAGTGTTGGAGAACCAGATACAGGTAACGAATCGAATTGGATGGTTATATTTATATCCATTCGCTAGCGCTACCTAATTCCTACGATGAAGAAATAAAAGGCAGCTCCTGTAAATTTTTTGGAGCGCTGGAGCTGTGACAAGCTGTTTATAGGCACGTAATACCGATGTATGTTTTTCATATAATTTCTGAATTACCATAGGTACTTCTCGATATTTAAGTCGGTTTTATTTTATCTCAAATTACAACAAGAATATCCTTGTTAATATATTATTAATAATATAGCATTGCAATAAGAAGTAAGCTTATTATAATATAATATTCAAAAGAAAGCCTTCCGCTCCAAATTCGCAGTTCCCTTTCCACCGTACAAAGCGAACAATCTCGCGACTGCCTATTTACCAGATGTGTCATCTAGTTTATTCATGATGCAGGATTGGTTCAACAGAAACTCTCTTCCGAGGAAAACCGACGAGTCAAACAAATGAAATACATATTTTGCAACAGAATTAAAAGAAATATTGCGAAATGGTTTTCATTTTCTTCGTCATATTTTTCAACAAGAATAATTCCATTGTGCCTTGGAGTATAAGGTATTGTACTATGTAGATATGTTGTAGCTTTGTGGTGGTTGTAAGATCAAATGCGTGGGTCGAAGAAAATACGATAGTACTCTGATATCTTGGTATAACGAAGATTGGACGTAACCCTGGAATGCCTACTAGAAAGCTCATAGAGTTTGGTACATAGCAGTAAAGACATCTTATTTATTTAACGCTTTATTGCTTGTACACCAAAAACAAAATACACATTCAAAAGTACACGAAAGAAACACAAACAATGGGCGGCCTTATCGCTTTAAAGCGATTTCTTCCAGGCAACCCAAAAGAGGATCAGGACACCATTAAAAGTAAACAGGTATAGATAGGCGTACATGATGTATATAAAAACGAAGTATAATCAAATAACAAACATACACACACACAATTGACACAGAAAATCAGAGGATCAAAAGACGAGCGAAGGAAAGGAAGAAAAAAGTAACAGAGGTAAGTTAGGAAAGAAGATAGTGATTCTTAAGGGATTTTTTAAAGGAAAATAGGTTGTCGGCTTTTCTTACAGCTTGTGGGAGTGCATTCCAAAGGCGAATGGCAGTCAGCGTGAAGGATTTATGATAGAAAGAGGAAGTGTGAGAAGGAGTGAGTAGAGTAAGAGTGTTTGAGGAGCGAAGTAAATGATTGTGGGATAAATAACAGAATTCAAAGTTATTACGAAGATACGAAGGAGCTGACGGATTAAACAGCACCGAGTACAGAGCAGAAAGAATATGAACATTCCGGTGAAGGCGGATAGGGAGCCACTTGAGTTTAGAACGAAATTCGGAAACATGATCATATTTACGAAGACCAAATATGAATCTGATACATACATTTTGGAGACGCTCAAGTTTATTAAGTTGCTCCTCATTTAGGTCGAGATAACAGATATCGGCATAGTCAAGAATCGGGAGAAGTAAGGAAGTAGCAAGAGTAATTCTAGTGGCCATAGGAAGAAAATTTCTGAGCCTACGGAAGCTGCCAATCGCAGCAAACAACTTCCTACTGACGTCATTAATTTGTGGCGTCCAAGATAAACTAGAGTCCATAAGAATTCCCAGGTTTTTTACAACTTTGGAGTAAGGAATTTGGACTCCACCAAAAAATATCGATGGCAGTACTGACCAATCGATTTTCGAGATAAGTCGCGAACTACCTATGACAATTGCTTGCGTTTTTTTAGGGTTTATCTTGAGACCGAAAGATTGAGCCCACAAAGCAATTTTATCGAGATTAGAGTTCAAATCTGAAACCGCCTTAGATAGATCCTCAAGTGATCCTTGTGTATAGATTTGTAAATCGTCTGCATATAAGTGGAAGGACGAAGTAAGTATAGAACAAATCGAATTGATGAAAATGGCAAAGAGAAGAGGAGACAACACGCCACCTTGCGGTACGCCGGCAGACAATGTAGACCATGTGGAAGATACATCTTGAACCATAACACGTTGTCGGCGTCCATGCAAGTAACTATGAAACCAATCAATAGCGGTCGGAGATATGTTAAGAGACCGCAGTATCCCCACAAGAATATCGTGGTTAACACAATTGAAGGCATTGCTAAAGTCTAGCAATGCCAGCACAGTGAGTTGTTGATTTTCCATGCCATATCGAATGTCGTCGGTAACTTTAAGTAAAGCAGTTGTTGTGCTGTGACCTCGCCGAAAGCCTGATTGAAAAGGATTCAGTAGGTTGTGGAAATGTAGGAAGGAAGTTAATTGTATTTGGACAAGGCGTTCTTACAACAATCTTACAACAATGTCAACAATTTGTTACCCTTTTTGTTCTTTAGATAGGTACATGTTTTTTGCTGACATCGTTTTGTGTTTTTCTGACTCGGTCACAGCTGTCATGAGCGGCTGTGATGAACGTGTGGTGCTAAGTATTTATATATGCTTGTCTGCTTCGTTTATTCCGTAAAAATATTTCATTATATTAAAGGCCTATTTATTTCAATTTCTCTACAGCAAGTTATATTTCCCTTGTGAAGTCGAAGTGTGTGCCAAATACACCCGTGCGCGCAGGTTGCTGGTTCAAAGCCGACGTAATGTATTCTATCACGGCTGGCAATCTACCAAACCTTAGCGTTGATTTCATAAGACCTAACAAATTCCTTGAAAATCCATTCTCGACTGCTTATCTCTTAGTATTTTGAAATCTAAAGCATGTATGATCCATCCATAGGACTACGGTCTTTGCGAGCACGCAATTTTTTTTATAAAGCCTTAACGAAATTTAATTAAACATGAACTCTAAATCATTTTTTAAATGTTCAGCTAAATTGTATTGTATTGTATCATTCGGTTGGTTACGGCCATGGCTATACTCGCATTGGTGTTCGTGTTACAATATAAAATAGCAAGAGCTACCATGACAGCATTGGTTATCAAAAAGGAAAATCATAAGACGCATCATATTGTTGACCTAAATATGAAGAGCAATTTGAAAAGAAATGTGTATTTATTTTGCCACAACAAATGTCTGAAGGCTGTCCTACGCACGTGTCTGTTAAGTTAAGGTTATAACAGAATCAGAGATGTCTGCGTCGCGCGAGCGTAATCTGGTAAGATGTGAGCAATTCTAACATTATGTAGGTACATGCTTACCATTTAGTATTTTCATGCACGTTTAACTAACGTGCATTCCTTTCAACTACAACTATAAGATACTTGAAAGTTATGTAAACTACTTTACAGCAATATAAGTGTAATATCAGTGTTGGGGTTCCTTGCACAAGCTGACCACTAAGTCTTGCACACTTCACGCGTTGACCTCACGAAGTCTGAATCACGCTATCAAAAGTTTTCTAACCCAGCTCGGCAAAGTACTAATTTTAATAACAACAACCCTGTAGATAGCATGTAGTATAAGAACAGTAAGCTGACGTAACTACTTACACTAAAAAATACAGTTGGTTATCAAAGCGCTCAATACTATTAGACTATACTACATTCCTGACATAGTAGGGTTTCCTATTGCGGCTATACTTGTGGTTTCATCGTTTTATCGAGTACACTGTCACAATTCTTTATTGTACAGTGTGTGACCTGAATCTCTTCTCAATGAGAAAGGTTTCAATCTATTTCTTTAAACAAACAACGCTGAAAAGACTTTATATTACGCTTTTTATTATTATCTTATGTTTCTAGACTTGATTTCAACCCCTTAGTGACCACTACTAAGCGCGGGTGTCTCCTTTTCTTTTCGGTAGCAATCCAAGAATCGGAAGTATTTTCATGCCATCCCAAGGCCTCCGACATGACTTGACGAGTGCTATCTACGACTTTATGAAACACAAAAATCCTTTAAGAATGTATGCCAGTTTGCCACTTGTAATAATGAATCCATCCACCCAACTAACGACCGTCGAAACACCTTATGTTAAGTGGTCAAGACGCTCATTGACATCTATGACATCAGCGGTGTCATCGAAGCTTTATCGGCCAAGAAAGAAAAAGAGAAAGAATGTTTTGACTTTGAATCCACTCGATAAGTTGGCTGAAGTAAGAGAGTGCGAGCTGGTTTCAAGTAAACGGGTTGTAGGCTACTAGTACCTTTATCAGTTTTTAATGGAACAAACGAGCAGGCAGCACCACCCTTCCACTGCCAGCCATGACAACTGTGACCGATCCAGAACAAAATCAAAATTCCCGTTCTAATTCGTCCATACATGCGTAATTGCTCCCATTGTGGACTGAGGTGGACGCCTCTAAAAAAGTGTAACCGCGGTTCTACACCTTTCTATCCAGAAAACAATTGCTGTTAAAGCCATTATTATGAGGGTAAAAATGATACTAAGTGCCGTGGCGGGCGGTGGTATTTCCCTGGGTGAACTCAAGGCTCCTACTAAGGTATTTAGGTAAATTAGGTACGTTATATAAGTTATTTTTATAACTCAATATCAGCTATAGGTCTAAGCATTACTGGAATCCCATGCTGGAATGTGAGCTATTATTATAAAATCTCAATGTCTTAAAGCCCCGAAGGCTGTATGCTGGTGACTAAGCTTGGCAAGCTTCCAGCGGAGCGATTAAGCTAAAGGACTCTGCATTTTGTTCGATAAATGTAGCCAAGTCTTTACATTCGCGCAACCACAAGTATTTTAAGAAATTATTAACGGAAATAACTTTTAAACACTGTAACTGCTTTAAAGTAATGTTGATTTGATTTAAAATCATTTTCTTAATTTGGGCAATAAAATTGTTGACACAAATGCACGTAATTTTTGGGCTGTTTAGTATCATCATTTCGCGAGATTTGTTGCTAAAAGGAAGAAGAAGCAGTACCTAAATGAAATTGTTTTTAATTAGACATTACTTAATCATTTCTTCCGTCACATCTAAAGTGTTATTGATAAGAGTATAGACATATAGATAGTAGATAGAGCATAGAGAGATAGAGATAGTCCTAAAATTTATCAGAAACATTTAGTACGGTCCACTATTTATTTCCTTCCATCCGACATTTTGTTCCTTAAATAATTCTCGCCTTTCTAAATTCCCGAGGTCGGCCATATGACAATCACATAAATTTCGAATACTGGCCTCGGGTATGACACTTTAATTTTAATTATTTATGTCAGTTTCGACTACTTTCATTTGTACTGTATTTTAAGACCAAAAAGTACCTTGCCGCCCATATTATTAAGAAAGCATTTTAAAAATGGTGTATTTCAATTTATTTATTTAATTTGCAAAGTACAATAATGTAGTTCTTACGATAAACATGTGTCATAAACTAATGCGGCTGTCCTTTTTTATGATCAGCATCGCATCAGTGATATTTAACATACTTTATTATTACTTTACTACTGATACTACTGATGTACGGACCTACTAATTTTACAGTTACATGTGTTAAAACTTACATGTGAACAATTAAATTTAGCTTGTGACCAAAGTTAATTTAAGGCATTTTAAATTCTCGCCGTCAATCTATGTACAATGACCAATCATAGGCGCAATCATAGACGCGGAAAGCGGAGTATAGAAGCCATGTTACCCATAGTTTAACAATAATTAAGTATAACAATTACTGAAGCGCTCATAGCCCGGCGGCTTGCGTCGATCCTAAGCGATCGGCAAAGTTAAGCAACAGCGGGCGCGGTCGGTACTCGGATGGGTGACCGCTAGTGGCAAAAATTTCTTGAGCGTTTCCGTGCTTCGGAGAGCACATAAAGCCGTCGGTCCCGGTTGTTATCGATTGATAGCAGTCGTTAAGCCATGTCGGAGGCCTTCAGGCGGCTTGGAAACTTTCGACACTGGGTTGGCCACTAACCCCTCCACCAATCCGCATTGGAGCAGCGTGATGGAGTATGCTCTAGACCTCCTCAGTGATGAGGAGAGACCCGTCCTCACTAGTAGGTTGTAGCTAGCTATATAACTAAAGTAACCTGCATGGAAGCAATTAAACTCCACTTGCACCTCCCCGCTCGACGGTAAAAGGCTAAATAAAATGGGTTTACGGCAACACTATCAGAATAATGGGAAACTCCTTTTGAACGTGTTAAAGTGTTGGTGGTACCGTGCCGTACAATAGCCACCGCCGCCACTGGTAATCAATTCAATTCATAACCGTAATGGGGTTAATATCTTTGTCGGTAATCTGTAACGTCATCAATACATAATCGCAAAACTTTACCACTATTGTGCCATAATCCAACATGGTGGTGACGCATCGGCAGAACATGAAATTCCACGACGATAAAGTAATAATTTTGACCTGAACCCTTTAATTATCCACTATTTATCCTCACGGCACGAATTCTGCCTCATATTTGAGGACCTAGGGCCATACTCCATTCAAATGCCATAATTTATGAAGCCAATGAAGACTCGTAGCTTAATGATAATAAGCGGTACCGGTACTAATGGCTTCAAGTGCTCTTCAAAGCACAAAAGCACTATACAATAGACTTACCTAACTCCGGCTATTTAGGATTTACGTGCTCTGTGCTCTATGAAGCACGAAAGCGGTAAAGAAATATATTAATTATAATTACATGGATTGAAGTAAATATACCTAATGAAATGCTTTCGTTTTAGTGGGTCTGTTGCTGCATCGTTGTAATGTGTGCTTAAAAAATATGTATTGTTGGTAGGACTAGAAATCTTTGTTTTGTGGTAATTCCTTTCCAAAAATGTAACAATAACTTAAATGTCCACTGACCTCCTGTTGTCCAGGTAATTGTCGTAGTCGTCAGGCATGCTCTTGTCGTCGTGCATCTCGTACAGGTCGCTGTAGATGGCTGAGTCCAGCCGCGAGGGGTCCAAATGGTAGTTCGGGTTCTCGTACGAAAGAAGACCATTCTCTGTTGACAACGAAATAGGCTTTAGTGGTAACGCAATACACTTATTTTGGTTATATAGAGTTAATTGCTATAAAATAAAATAAACGCTAACACACTCATACCCCCCGCAGTAGGTTACTAGGTACCTGTGTCGCGGGTGGCATGGACTACACATATAACACATTACAATTACACCCATGACCCGAGTACAAATATTTATCTGCCACATAAATATCTGCCCCGGCCGGGAATCGAACCCGGGACCCCTCGCGTCGCAGGCAGGGTCGTTACCAACTAGGCTAGGCTGCAGGGTCGTCGCTATGATGTAACATAGTCTTTTTGATTGTTAACTAGGCTGCGAAGAGTCCCAGCCAGGGTCGATTCAGAATCCTTGGATATTTATGTGACGATAAATGATTGTTTTCAAGTTTGGAAGTAAGTGATATGGGTTGTCCATGCCACCCATTCACAGGGAATCCTTAGAGATGGAGTCTTGTCTTGTATCTGTGTTTATGAATCTAAAAAAATGTATAAGGAAGACGAAGTGCAAATATTACACGAAAAAAGTAAAAAAATATTACACGGCTTTTTTGGGCAGTTTTCAATTTTTTGGAAGTTGCACAGACTCTACCTATGGAGCTATGGAACAACAGTCCCTGCCCTAGTCCTCATACAAGGAAAGTCACCAACTGACGTTCCTAATAATCCTCTGCTAACTGAACTGACTATCCTAATGCCGATTTGAGTCTCTTTCTGCGTCGGTCAGAGTTGTTGAGTGTAGAACATTGCTGCGCTCGTTTGCCATTTTGAATCCAAAAAAATTTGTGACAACTCAAAAAAAACAGTGAAATACAACAGTGCTACGAAATATCGCTTCAGGCACTAAGTTTAACCGCAACCCACTAAGCAATAACTTTGTTATTCAAATAACGTCAATTATCTGTAAACAATAACAATAACAAACAATTAGAATACCAATTACCGCTGAAAGTAAAGGTATTCAACGTCATAATAGTAGTAATGTCAACTAATTAAAGTTCATTAAGGCCAAGGCTGAAGCACTTGAAGTGGCCCGACGAAACAATGTTATGCTATTAGCGAAGTAAACCCATTGATCAGCCGATACCTAACCGCTTCGCTTCACTTCGCTTCGATAAACTTACTGCGTGACGCAGAATTTATAAAATGACATAACTCTTTTAAGTATTTTGTAAATCGATTAGTCGATAGAAGCCGTAGGGCATTCAGTGCGAATTGTTGAAACCGCAATGTTCAAAATAGATTGATTGATAGATAGACAAATAACTATTATAAATTTAATGTTATTATTATGAATCACGATTGTTGGTTGATTTTATAATTATTCCTTTGATAGAATTCATTGATTGGAATGGATTGATACCGAGGTATCTACATGATTTTGTATGCCGTAAAATGTGAATTGTGGCAGATTTTTTTAATCAAAAATATTACATTTCTGTTGTGTAATTACTATAAGAAGGCAAATAACAATAAAAACATGTAGGTACAGAATGTAACATGGGTAACTTGAATTTGGTAAGAAACAGAAGATTTATTCTTAATTTCACTTTCAGTTAAAGCAGGACATAGATAGACACCTAGACGTCTTATAAGTAGGTACATTAAAGAGATAAAGTAAATCATAATAAATTAACATTAAAATGTTATTATACAATAGCTAGCAATTCATAAATTTACACCAGAAGGATGTTCACGACGAAATGACGAACACTGTGTATATAAAGCTGTCCGCGTTTTCGGTCGATAATGGGAAGAAGATGGGGAAATTAAATGCAATAGGTCGTGTAATGCAGTTACGAAGGCCTGGGTCGAGCGTACTCGGAAAAAATGAACAAGGAAATACAGCACGAAAGTAACCGAGCGCAGTCGAAAATACCCGAACGTAATTCGTAACTTTAATATTCTTTTTCCGGATTTTGTTCTGTCGCCTTAAATGAGAACTCGGGTTTGGTGTTTATTTTTCTTAAATAAAGGTATTTTGCTTAAAGCCTGAGCAAAAGAACTGAAAAACGTTGAAATTGTACCATTTCTGTTTGATAATCTATCCTGTGAATCTGGCTTTTTAAAATTCTCTCCTTTTACAAAGATATCGTTGTGTTATCAAATTCAGCCTTCGTAAGGATAGCAGAATATCATGAATACTATTTGGCTAGGTTTTCAAGTGCATAGACAAAAGAGACCAAACGACAAAAGCTTAGAAGAGAGAAAATAGGGACGTCTTTAGAACGAGCATCTACACTACACTTGCTAAGAAGAGGCACCTGCATTTTTTTTTAATTATAATCATATCATATCATGATATCATAAAAACCTAATTTTGATTCCAAATGGGACAATGTTCTGTTTTACCAAGTATGCGATACATTAAAATTAATAAAAGTCGAACGAAAGGTCCTTCTCTTATTTATTCGTCACTCTATGCATTTAGCACAGCTGTTGCGTGACTTACATCAAATTCTACGAAGTCTTCGAATTCAGTTTGCTTGATAACGGTCAATAAGTTTTCAGTCGGTGTATGGCGTATTAGCCTAGAACACTGGCCCCATTCCCATGCCGGCAGTCCAGAGTGTAGTAACTTATTAGCAACACTGAAGTGGCTTCTACCATTTCGCTTGACTCCGCCACGAATCCTTTGGTTGATGCTTTTGGTGATGCTAACATCTATGGCCATCCCATCAGGTGGCACGTAAGGCACGTCAATTTGGCGTCTATTGAAATAAAATAATCCAACATAACACTACAAGTATAACAACAAAATAAGTACATAAAGCATCATAAGTAATCATAACAAAAATATGAAATTCTACCCCAATTGGAGCCTATCAAATGTCACGTGTAAGCCGCTTACGTTCGGGGTGGCCTCAGGCAGCGCCGGCACTTGCCCGTCATCGTCAGCCGATACCGAAGCCCTAGCGGATCGGAATGTGAACCGCAATTAACTCATCTACGGTCGATAAGAATTCCTCGTTGCATCCCACACGAATGCCGTGTCCGCCTTGTGATTAAGGGGCATGGCGGATTGACGGGGAGGATTTAGGCGCTTTGCCCACACAGCAACTATTGCAGCAACTGGCAACTAACTCTCAACTAGCTGTTAACATACATTTCAACTGGACTGCGCACACACAGCAACTCGAGTTTCGAGTTCCGGCAATCGTCAACAGTTATCAGTTGCTGTAATTGATGACTAGGTTAGTTCCTAATTGCCGCAACTAGCAACTGTTAAATATTATACCGGTTTTTAAAGTTTCTAAATCGCAACGCGTCGGGCGATTTCACACCCTCCCTCCCTCTGCCTGTACCCGCAAATGCGTAGATTGAGCAACTCGCATACAAGTTGCTCAATACGGCAACCGTAAACGTTGTAGCAACTATCAACTTTTTACAAGAAACTTAAAAAGTTGATAGTTGCCTCAACTCAAGTTGCTCCGTGGGCAAAGCGCCTTTGAATGGCGTAAGTAAATTTTGCTTACAAGCCAAATTGAACTGTGACCACACGTGAGGAAAGTCGTTTTTAGTTGGGAGTGCCATTTCCATATTCTCGGCCACTTAGGTCAGCAAACTTAGATTTACGAATTTACAGTTACAGGGTTTGACGATGATAAAAATATCCGCATAAAAGTGCTTCTAGAGCTAGACCAACAGGACAAACATGCTCTAATTAAGACTGTACAAGCAATTGCATTAATATTCCAACTCGTCCACTTAGTAAACTCACGAACGGGCACTTCACGAGATGTTCAGTTGAGAGGGAAGGATGCCAAATTATGCGACTGGCACTACACTGGCTGAGGAATGCTCCATCGGACAGGGAACCATGCCAAAGTAACTGGAGTCCTTTTAGAGAGCTCTCAGTAAAGTGGCGCCATTTTATTCTGTGCCCGGCATTTTTATTTTGGATATAAAAAATATCGAGGTACGTATCAGAGAGGACTTCTTTGTTAGTGAGTTGTAGAAATGTAAGGTCCCCCCCCCCCCTTTTTTCATTGGTGGGCGCCATTTTGAAAATTCATATATCCTATGTTACTAGATACCATAATTCTGACGAATTTAACTTAGTATGTCAAAATTCGTCCAGACTCCAGCCGTTTGGCCTGTAGGGCGTACCAATTAACATAGCGTCAAATTATGCAACTGGCAAAAGCATCCCGGTGGTTCCAATGCGGAACCCGAGCCAACACAGCTCTTGTCCTTTCAGTAAATAAGGCTTGTTTTAACAAACTTTTGATTTTAATACAAGGACTTATATCGAAAGATAGCAGAATTGGGCTCAGATTTGGTGTTTAATCCCCTTCTATCGCTATCAAACAACGCATTAACACCTGTTAGTTTTCATTTAATCTCGAACATTACATAAATTGCAGGAGTTTTCAAGTTATTACGTATCTAGTCGGTATTACGCCGCGTTGCCATACTATCGGCGGGTATTACCTATTGTTGCCTATAACCGGCCCATTACACGTGTTCAAGCTTGTACCCAAATACTGGACGTAGGGTGTGGTCTAAGGTACAAGCGATGCGGTTTTGTAATATGAAGTCGAATGGTTTGAATGTTTCACTTCCGAATAGAGAGGCCTGGGTTCACATACAGCAAGCACTTAAAAAATTATGAGTTTTACAAATGACCTAACCATCATGAGTTTGGTAATAGGAAATATCTTGAACATGTGTGGTGGGCAATAGGCATCTTCTTCACATTTTAAGAGGATGTCAGTTGACAGTTCCTAACATCACAAAGACAAACTGAGATATCATTTAACTTTTAATAAAAAAATAAACAAACTTCAAAGTGGGTAAAACTTCAAAGTGAATAAAGATAACTCAAAAAATACCCGTCAGATGTCGCTCAAATTTATATGGAACCAGACGACCACCAGCTTTCGAATACAAAAAGAACCCACCAAATAAATTGTTATGAGGTTACGCACATAAAAAATACAGTAGAAGAGAGAACTTCCTCCTTTTTTAAATCGGTTAAAAATAGGGCATAAGATAAAGTTTATATAAAAGTTTATAAAATGTTACATATTAGGTAAAACTTGTACCACCGGTTGGTCGTTACGGCCCGATGGGGCATAACCGTTACGGTTTAGGGTCCGCAGCGGTTACGGGTTAACCGACCTGACAACCTGACTGGATTCACTATTAATTATTACGGTACTTCATGAAGGGCCCATAGCCTCGCGTCGATCCTAAGTGATCCTCTATGAATAGGTAAATTGAGCAACTCCCGCTGCGGTCGGTAGTTAAGTGATCATTAATTATAAATTACTTGAGCTGTGGAGACATCGCAAACACTTCACACAGTGACGTCACCGAAGCCCGAATCACGCTATCGAACAATACTACATCACCTGCATATACCACGCGCCGAGAGCATTCATTTGTGTCCTCATCCGCCCCCAGGTTTGTCGTCTTGCTTGGCGGGAGATCTCACTGTGCCATGGAGCGTTTGCTTGCGAGGGCATGTAAAGCCATCGGTCACATCGGAGGCCTCCTTGGGTAGGATAAAATAACTACCAGCACTAGAGTTAGCCTGTAATCCGTCTACCAATCGGTACTGAAGCAACGTGGTGAGACCCATGAGACTCTAAGCGCTTCATGAATACATTCACCCATTGATATGATTCATCTCTTGCTTAACTTATGGTTGATATTAATCCCACCTGATGAGAAGTGGTGATCTTAGACGGTAAAGACAGTAAAGAGCATTAAGTTAGTAAAAACCTATTTAAGTACTTTTGATTTGATACTCCAATCATAATCTAAGCAGAAGACCAGGCTGGCAATTTATTTCATACTTAATGAACATCAGAATATTCTGATTTGGATCCAAAACATGTCCTTGAGGCATTAATTTTGTAACTAAACTCCCAAGCGACACCACTCCCTAAAATCCGGCGTCCCCTAAACAGTACTTTGAAGATATCCCACCGATAAAAGAGTCAAAGGTAGCAAGTCAACATTTCACACTTACAAAATAATTAATTACCAACTCCCCCTAAATCTGATAAAATCACCTAAAACAGTCCATATATCAAACAAGTTACCACCTCTGACGCAATTATTAAAAATTAACGATTTGATTAGCATCAGCCATGGCCTGATAGCACGACACCAAAGATCCATTAGAACGCCTTGACATTATTAAAAAAATAATTTAATTCTATTAAGGGTAAATAAGGTACCGTGGGACGAGGGGATTTGGGATTCATAAACAAGCGGCAATGGGGGATTCGTAACGCAAATGACTAACCCGTTAAGGGCGGGACACAGACCTCTCGTAATTGAAGAGACCTATCATGATTCCACAATGCGGTTCCGGGGACGATTGGTGCAGGAGTTTCTTTATTTAATAGTTGGTGACGACTTTCTTCGCGTTTCGCTTTAGTGTTGCCGTTGCTAAATTGATATTAAACTGACCTCTTTTTATTATAGTATGCAAAAAACGATTAGACAAGCGTTTCGCTGTGTGGTCATGGTCACCCATGGACACAAATTACACCAAAGCCGGCACCAACATTGACACAAGTAACACCAAAGCCGGCACCGGATTCTTGCGTGTCTTCTGACACCCTGGTCTGCTAACATGTAATTAAGGTAACTATGTTGCTTCAATCTGACCAGTCATCATATACCTACTCATCTCACAGTTACTGACGTAAAAAACAATAGTCAGTAGCAGCTAACACCAGTTACAAGAAAGCATTTCCATTAGACCAGTTAATGTTTGATTTAATGGTGCAGGCGCGATTATTGTCGTGCAAGTATGCAATTAGCGCAGTGTACATGTGCGGGCGGAATGCGGCGTGAGTCAACCATGTACAGCCTTGAACTTCATGCAGCCATACTTTTTTGTACGGCTGTATTAATATTATTGTTATTTTTCTAATATTATTTATTGTGATATTATATTATTAAAAAACATAGTTATGCTATTAACAAAACATATTGCTTTATTAAAGCGATAGGCACTGTGTTTTCGCATGGAAAATATATGAGAAAAACTATCATTCATCAAACTATTATCTATTGGGCATCTTCATTGACGCAACAGAAAACGAATACCTACTTAATATTTGTTTATTATTATATTTTTTGTGCGGTATTGTACGGTTGGTTTTGTACGCGCTAATCTAAGAAACGGCTTAACCTATTTAATTAAGTTACAGTACAGCCCGCCTAACAATTTTCATTTGTAGGCTACTAAGGGACTTTTTTTCGAAGCGACTCTTTATTAATCTTTAATATAATAATTATATAACTCGACATCTTACATGACGATAGGACACCGAAAATCCGTGTGGTAGGTGAATGAATGACGTCAGTCCGTCTACGGGCCTGGTATCGATTAGGGCGACCTTCCGACCTGACCTTAGACATCTCGGCAGCACGTAGGCAGTGCTACACTAAAACGACTAATTTATCATCTCGTTGCAAGGGTGTTTATACAACTTACAGGCGTTCGACTTTGGACCTACTCAGAATCTGTAAAATTACTTCGCTATCGGTTTTACAACATACGAGCATCGTCAGATAATGTAATAATAAATAATTTAACGCTTCACACTCATAGCCCCACACTAGGATTCCCTGTGTCGTGGGTGCCTTGGACAACACACGAGACAAGGACACACACCCAGACCGAGAACGGCAATTCGAATTCATCATTCAAATTTCCGCCTCGCTGGGAATCGAACCCAGGACACTCACAGGTCACGTAATGTGAAGTAACTTCGTCTTTTTTGGCTGATTGTCGTAATTTTCATTTAATTAACTATCACTTACTGTTACGCACCTGATGTGGTAATTTTAACACCATCTGTTAACCGGCCTAACTATCCTAATTTCCATTTAAGTTTTGTTTTGGGAAACACTGTCACAGCTGTCATGGCCGACAGCGGAAGGGTCGCTTCCTTCATAGTTACAATAATGTTATCAGAGCGGACCATTAAAGCAACTCGCCTAGAAGGTATGTTGTTGTACACATAGCCATAGTTATATAGTATGTGGGATAAAAGCCCTTTCCCCAAAATAAGGTAAAAACGCATAGAACCCTCGTTTAGGTACTTATAAATCCACAGTAAACGCCCGAAGCGGCTATCAAATGGAGCGTCGTAAACCGGAAGTGACGTAGTAAACCTTGAACCGTTCAGTTAACGTGTACCGGGCTTCCCCTAACTGGTAGTTAGTGTAACAAGAATGGCTGTTTACAGTCAGTAACTATTGCTTTGAACCTTTGACACATACTTATACATTTGACATTCACATAATTATTATTATACTAGCCGTGCATGCGATTTAATACACGTGAGAGTTTACCTACTTAATGCCGATCCAGCGAGATTTCCGGGATTAAAATTAGCCAACATACTTATTGCTTCACAATTTCCACTGTCTTCCAATGAAGGCCCCATAAGGCAGCCGTTCCAAACTCCATTGAGACACACACACAACCTCACAAACGCGTTCACACAAACAACAATTTTACATTCCATATGACACAATACCGTTCCGTTCCGACCAACATTAATTTGAAGGTTCCTAGCTTCAATTCCCGGCGTGGCACAAATTTGAATATTGCTGTTTTTGGTCCGAGTCTGTAGTGCTAGTCTTGTCTTTGCGTGTTATGGCATCCACGTTACAGAATCCTACTAACTGTGTAGTATATATGTAATATTTACTTCTTTACTTCCTTTTATGTCTTCCTTATTCTTTGTCCTCTTTATCCTTCTTTAGTTCCTTCCTTATATATCCTTGCCTTTGGTTATTACTTCGTTTATTGCTTTATTACTTGTATTTTACTTTATATCTGCTGAAATTGTGAAATGTTTATATTGACTACTTTTGATAATTTTTGTAATTATTCCTTTGGCTTTTCACTTCTAGGACTATTTATAAATTGTAAATGTTACCTTCTTTAATGTTTTAGTACTTATTCCTTCTTTATTTTGATGAATTCCTGTAACTTTAAATATGATTTTTATGTTTGTTTACGTTGGTGACATTATGTCAATGTAATTCTGATTCTTACGTCTCTGTAGTCTTTGCTTTTTCTAAATCTATTCTGTACTATGATTCTGTATGTATAATCTACCAACCTAGACTAATAATAAACTAGAAATTTAAAAAGAGATGCAATTTGAATGAAGAACGCCGGCTCGAGAAAATTCAAGCGATCGGGTCAATAGGGCAGTGTGGAGACAGACATCGCGGTGTTCGGAAGACTTTTCCCGAGGAGGTCTTTCTGATTCGGTGGCGTACACAGGGCCGTCCCGTGTCTCTGTTTCGCGGACGCGTTCATCTATTCTCGACTCCGACATCGTTCCGGACGGGCGCGCTGTTGGAGCGCCCTGGGACCTGCCGCCTCCTACTACGTCGGGAGGCTTGCCGCGCGGGACGCTTCTGCGCGCAGGGTTGCGCGCCAGGGTCGCGCTACCTCTTGTGCGCTTGGTAGCGCGCCATCCGCTACGCCTCCCGACCTCATCCTGTCGAGAGACACGCCGGCCTCCGCCGTCCGAGTCGGAACTTCGGACCTCCGCCTCCGCTTACAAGAGAACCCCAGGTCGTCTCCCCTCCCTCTCTTGACTTACTGACTTTTCTTAGTGTCTGTGCCTTGTTATCTCACTTATTTTTTATACCGTGTTATTAGTATTGTGACCCACTAGGAAAGATAAGTAAATCTTTTATTTCTTTTAAAATTCTTTTATTTCAATCTTTCCCTTATAACGTTACAACTGTAACAGAATCCTAGTGTAAGGCATTCAATGTTGCGTTTTCTTTTACTAGGTAGGTATAAAAAGTTCAATGCTCCTGAATTCCAATACCACAGATAAAATGAGCAGAAAACATGACTGCTTCCCATACGTACGTACTCCGCAAAAGTACAATCTGCAGCCCTCAGCTAATGGAACATGCATTGAACAAAACCTTTTGTGCCTTTGATGCTGAAGAGGTTTGAAGCCGTTGCAATGCTCCAGCACTTAACCTACATGATACGAACGCTGCATATAATAAAACTGCTCTGTTGACATGCAGTCGTCAAAATGATTCTTTAGGCTCTGTATGGAGAATAATTCAGTTTTAAAAAGTAAAACACGCTTTTTATAATGAAATATTTTTTGTCACTGTGCAAACGTCGAGAGTTCTCTTATCTGAAGCCAATTCTGGGCATAGTATTCTAACTTGCTTTCGGGTCAATGGGTCAGAAAGGTTCTCTTACTGTCCCATACGTTCCACTATAATTTGACAGTCATACTCGTAAGTAAACGTAGCGGATCAAAAAATGCAACTTGCATTGTATAAACGTAACACAACTATAATATTTTAATATCTTCGATCACAGCTATGTAAAATAGATTAGTTAACACTAATTAAACAACAAATATGTTTGTCACGTAATGTACATGTCGCATCATGTCCCAGCTCACTTTCCAATGAAACGTGACAAACTTAACAAAGTCCTTCCTGATCCGTAGTACACCTCACAAGTTCACCTGGGTGGACTACGGACACTTATTTTGACCTATAGTTCACCTGGGTGAATTGCGGATACCGAAGCAGACCCGCTGTCCACCTGGGTGGACCACGGATACTGACTAAGATCGGTAGTACACCTCGTCGTGATGAAACGTTAGCGCACTTCCTTTACTGTAGATTTACTATAACGAACCTTCATGCTTCCTGTAATATAGGAAAAAGGAAATGAATAAAATTTTAAATAGACATGTGTCATCCAAAGTTGTCATGGTGCATGTGTAATGTGAGTAATAAATACATCACAGTTATTGTAAAAGATTGCAAATTAATTACATAAATATAATGTCAGAACAATTACATTTCATAAAAAGAAGAGGTGGTATAATTTTACTATATGGTGACCATCAATATTACAAAGTTAAATCCTTTGCAAATGAAAGTCAGTTATGGAGGTGTTCTTTATATAAAAAAAATAAATGTTCGGGCAATATCATCCTCAAAGTAAGTTGTTTGATATACATAAATGTTTATTTTCATCATGTTTTGTCTATCATCTCACCAAAACAATTATTTTCAGGACAATATAATTAAAAGTATGAACAAGCAACATTGTTGTCAACCTGTTCTGAACAAAAATGATATAGACAAAGAATTTGCAAAATTAAAAGAAGAAGTTGTAACTTCTGACTTGCCCATTCCAAATCTCTATGCCAAAACAGTTACAACATTGAAAAATAAAGGATTACACCTCATATCAGAAATACCTACACTGGAAAATGTAAAGCATGGCATGTATAATGCGAGAAACAATGCAGTAGCAGTGACTAAAACGGTTTTTAAAAATTTTAAAGATGTTGAAGTGCCACATAAATTTGAAAGTTTCTTATTCGCCGATTACGATGATGGCGAATCTCGCATTTTAATATTTATCTCAGAAGAAGCTATAAACCAAATTGCGTCAATCAAAGAATTCTTTGGCGATGGTACATTCAAAAGTTGCCCGTATCCCTTTTACCAGCTGTATATAATTTTCGGAGACCTCGGCAGCTCTACTGTGTTTACAAATGTGTTACCGTTAATATTTGCTTTATTGCCAGATAAAAAAGAAAGAACCTATGCTACGATGTTTGATATATTAAAAACAAAATTATGCGATTTTAAACCTAAACAGTTTCATGTTGACTTTGAGCTAGGTGCTATTAATGCCTTGATCGAGTTCTTCCCAGATATAGAAATTGTTGTTTGTTATTACCACTGGACCAATGCAATTTGGAAAAAAGCTAAAAAATTAAGACTGGTGAATTCCAAGCCTAAAAAACGAATTGTGGCTCTGACATCAGTTTTGCCATTACTACCTGAAGAATGCATACAAGATGGCTGGAAATATATCAAATCTGAGTGCGAGGAGTATCAAGTTTCAATGACTACATTTATACAATATGTGGAGAAGTTTTGGTTCAAAGTTAGCATAAATAACAGTAACAAAAAGTTGAGCGTATTTGGACAGCGACATCGCACTAATAATGTTGCAGAGGGTTTTAATGGAAAATTAAATAAAGCACTAAACAAAAACACAGTGACGCTACTCAGACTTCTGAATTATATAAAAAATAATTTATCAACAATACACAAAGAAAAAACTATCGTTAAGCGTAAAAAACAATTAATTGAAAATGATGATTACATTTTAGCAGTACAGATGCAAATAATAAATAATGAAATAACAATAGAAAACGCTTTGGATAAACTAAGGTAAAATTACATGAATGAATGGATTACTTTCGCCTACCTGTGCACATACCAGGTACACATGCTATAGGTGTTATTATTTGGCTTTTATTTTATTTGTTTTTTGTTCAGAAGAACTTTTTTGTTCAATTTTATTTTCCATTCATAAAGTTTAAATAAAAAAGTAATAAAAGTAGATTTTTGGATATTCTGGCATTTTTCTACGCTACCCTCAAATCCCGGGACTGACCCGGGATCCCGGTCTTGTCGGTGCCCAGTCCCGGAAACCCGGGACTAGAATAACGGTCCGGGATTATATCCCCTAGATACTAGCTAGACAATACATTTAGCAGTGTCCCTGTCTATGGTAAACATTTGAGGTGTACCAAGGGTCATATAACTTTCAAAGTAGCAATAGACCACCTCTCGGGTGTACTATGGATAATACAATTTTTTGTTGTATCCTTAGTACACCTCTTAGGTGTACTATGGATCAGAACAAGTGTCCGTAATCCACCCAGGTGAACTTGTGAGGTGTACTACGGATCAGGAAGGAACAAAGTGACGAGCGGACAGCGGTCAAAACTCACAGGTTTCGACAAACGTCCGCACTCGGACTTTGGAAAGCTTAGGGTATGTGCACATTGCGCTCACTCAAGTTCACATTTTAAAGCTTTTTGATTTAATGAATACATACTTATACATTATTGCCATAATAACGTCTTGTAAATCGATGAACACCTCCTGCATGCACGAAAAAGTGTCACCTTCCGCCTCAACCGAGCGCGTGTGATTTGTATAGCTATATTTATGTATTATCTATTGCGTAGCACTTCGAAACTATCTTCTCATTCTCATCTTATTTCAACAATTTTACATGTAAAACTGAAAACACGCAATTAAAATTCTAACTGAATTATAAATGCAAAACAATAAATTTCACTATGCTGTTAACCATTGTCTGAAAGCAATCCCAAATCACTCTGGTCATGACTGAATTAAAATTGCTTTGTCATTGAAACTAAGCAATATGCAAAATTCCAAGTCCGTTGTAAACGAAAGTTGTTGTAATTCAGCAAGTGACCTAAACACCACAACAATACAAGTGAAATAAAGTGAAGAAGGTAATAAAATAAACACTTAATACTCACTTTCCCTCTTATGCAGTCCCATGGCGAGAATGACGGTACTACTGCATACTGCACACTCTGCACAGGCACATCACTATTCTAACCCCGCGCTAGAAAGTTGTGCCCAGACTGCATTGGCGTTGGTCGTTGAGTAAGGCTGTACTTGTGTCGACGTGCGTATTTACACTGTGCGTAGTTTCGGTCGGGAACGGGAGTCAATGCTAAGAACTTAAGTCATAGAACAGGTAGGAATAGAGTAAGAGTACAGAGTAGGTATAGATAGATAGTTCAACCCTTGAATAGCCCTCCGGAGTCTTCAACATAAGTAGGTTATCGAATGTTATGTAATGATAACTACCTGGACCCGTGACCTGGACCGACTACCTTACGTGCCCTCTGAAGCACACAAATGAAACGTTTAAGAAATGTTGAGCTTATTTGTTCATCCAATTAATAAGAATGGATAATTCGGTACTTATTACTAAGGGATAAAGATTTCGAGTCTAGATAACTATTTTTTTCCAAAAAAATAATCGACTTCAACATCCAAAACTACACATAACTCAAAAACTTCGCCAGATGTCGCTCAAATTTATGTCACCAGGCAACAAGCACTAGCTTTGTTTTTTATGTGTTACCTCATAAATTTGTACAGGGTGAACCGATTTTGATAATTGTGTTTTTATTCGAAAAGTCCTCGTCGTCTCGTCCCTTATAAATGTTAGCGACATCTGGCGAATTTAATTTTTAAGTATTATTTTTTGGTAAAAAGTTAATTAAGTATATGAAGTCTGTTAAAAATCACGAAACATTACGTTTCATTTCACGCTTTACGCAATATTATCAGACATATAAGTACATACTTATTAGTCTAATTGTAATGCGTACCTAAAATTCGTTTCAAGCAAGCCTCTACCAGACATAGGTACCTACTTAACCCCAAATTACACACTTATTCAAACATTAAAGTGATAGTTTTCGAATCGCACTAAACTTTCACCTTCAGCTAACAATTAGAAAGAAGGAAAAGATTTATTTCACCGCAATAAAATTAGTGGAGCCTAGCTCAAAATCTAGTCAAACTGTCACAATTAAAACATTATTTCGGCCCGTGAAACGCTTTCGAATCCATTCTCAGAGGGAAAGCAGGTCTCATTAGCGAATGTATGTAAGAACCAGAATTATTTAACTTCACTAATTATCAACAAATAGTTCTCAAGGAGATTAAAGTTTAGACGGCTTTGTTTGCGTGAACGCATTTTTTTGAGTTATGTCATTATTATGTCATAATGAATGCATGGTTAGCTGGTAGTCGTAGTACCGTATTCTAATAAAAAATGTTCATTTGGTTTTTTACGACCGCAATAAGGAATACATTGACAAAAAATCACTAACTTATTCATTTTTTGTCAAAAACAACTCAATTAAAATAAGTAAATTGCATTTGATGCGGAAATACAGCTGTAATTCAAATTAATGAAATGAATACGAAACTAAACCAAATTATCATTTATTGTGCTAGCTTTAACATTATTAAGTAGGTAACTACATCCAACCCTAGAGTTGTATGAACATGGGTTAAAAATATTGAGCTATAACAAAACTATCTATATTATAAACTTTTTTTTTACTTAAAATAATTTAATGCTTGACAACGATCCCACCTGATGGTAAGTGGCGATGAAAAATAAACGGCAGACAACACACAGCTACTAGGGCAACATAAGTGACTTGTACTTGTAACCATTGTTTGTAATAACAAGCCAGGCTACAAGACAAAGCAGTGGCATTTGGCGGCACGGTCCACTGACCACGAGCCGGCCTTGGTACGTAATGATCATTACGATGGTTGGAGCCAACGTTTGGACCAACTATTGTCAAACACTTCTTCACTTGTAGGTAAGTATAACCTGCCTGCCGGCCTTCCTTAGATATTTCTGAGCCTCACTTACGTCAGGCCATCAGGGAATTATAGTGAGTATGGATGGTCTCTTTTCTAGTCGCTGTTTCGTTTCATCAAGTTTCAAATCATAACGACTCTAAAGAAGTTCCATTTGAGGATTTCCGTCAATAAGAAAATATCATGAATCGATCTGCAAACCTTAGGGTTTTTGTTTTCGAAACTAAACGAAGCTTTGGCATCGTGATTTAGGTTAGTTTACCAGTGTTATTAATTTTTTTGCTACCTGATTGAAGGCGTTTATAGGTTTAGCGTTAGTGCTGAATCACACGACAATTGCTTGACACAAGCGCCTAAACGTCGTCTTGTCGAATTTGGGCTGATACCTGATACCGTTTAAGGCTTACTTAGGCTCTACCTTCTTTCTATGTTTTAAATAGAGCCATGCATCACATTTGGAATTGATACACTTCGATAAGTGGAATCTTTCCGAAGTAGTGAGGAAATGTTGGCTACCATGCCCAACGCTATCACAAACATTCGTTCACAAACATGTACTCGGACGTGTTGCGCGCTATATCAGCGGGTCAGTTGGTTTTTGCAACGATGAGTTAACGCTAATTGCAACTGCGCAGTTTTCAGCAATAAACAGTTAAAATAAACTGAACTGTAAAAAGTCGATACTGCTGCATATTTCCGTGTCATTGTTTCATGTAATTACCTTTGTGCATAAAATAAATGTACCTTGTTGGTATGTATAATTTGTTGCAACTTTTTAAGTAACATAAAAAAATGGTTACTGACACACTGCATTTGCATACATATTTATTTTGGTTTTTAGGCAATAATGATACCTATAACACGTTCTTTTTAGCTGTTTATTTTCGAAAACAAAGACTGATGGAAACACTTGTAGTGAAAATGCGGATTAAACATTAATATGTAAACAAAGGTTTTAGTTAAATTTTCTAATAGTTAAGAGGATGCCCGAGTCTCGTTCAGCCCATACAAACGTAGTAGTCTGTTTCCTCGCTGGATTTTAACACTAGAGCAAAGATTTTTTGGAAAACAATACATCACTACGAGTACCATGTCGGTATGTTTTGCTTTTTTTGATAAATTAATTAATATAGAAGTTATAAAGCTTCAAAAACGTCGAAATTGACCATTTCTCATTGTTCATTTTCGGACGTCGATCTAACCAAATAAAACGCAAATTCAGAAAAAAATCAAAACATACCGACATGGCCAATATCTTCATCTATAGAACGCTGAAAAAATTTTCAAAATCCGTTCAGTTTTTATGGAGGAAACAGACAAGAGCGTAATGCCGATTTCATCAATTTTCTGTAGGTTTTTTCAGTCCGAGCTGCAGTTGTCCCGCTTACGGTTGTGAGGGGTGAGACGGAGGGGTCAACTAATACGTATACAAATAGTGATTCGTCGTCGTAGTCGATAAATTATATATCGATATAGTGTTGTTCTTCATTATCGATGTGTTTTTTATATCAAATAAGTTAATGTTTGACCAGAATCACACCGGATGGGAAGTGAAGATGTGGTCCAAGATGGTCCACATTAACTTAAGAAAAGCATATATTATTCACTCTGATCTTGAACTTCCACGTCATAGTCAGGGAAAGGAGGTCTGTAACCACTTCCACTAATATTCTTCTTGCCTTAGGTACGTTTAGCATGCGGCGTTTCTTAGGTATGTTTAACAAGCGGCGTTAACTCTGTAGTAAGAATTCGGCTTCACACTCGAGGGGGTGTGGGCTCAAATCCAACTAGCACGTAAGTAACGATTTTTCAAAAAAATAATAAATATTTCACTTGCTAAGACTCGTTGAATAGGTCTTTTAAAAACATTATGAGGTTGAGAACACCATTTCTCGATTTAGGGATCCGTTTCTGAAATATTTGATTTTAAAGTTAACTTTTTTGTTAGGGGTAAGTGTCCCCCCCCCCCCCTATCTGCTCAACGGCTTTATGGAATGCTATGCTATGTGGATTCGTGAAAAAAATTACAGCAATAGTATATATAACGAAGTTTAAAGGAAAACTATCAGAGCTGAGTAGTAAATAAAAACTAATAAGTTATAGGCGACCAACTTAATGTAAATAAATATATATATATATTCCTATGCATGATAAATAAATAGCTACATTTACACTAATTATTATAAAGCTGAAGTTTGTTTGTTTGTTTGTTTGAACGCGCTTAACTCAGGAACTACTGGTCCGATATGAAAAATTATTTCAGTATTAGATAGCCCACTTATCGAAGAAGGCTATACGCTACTTTTTATCCGAATTATGCGAAGTAGTTCCCACTAGACGCGGATGAAACCGCTGGCAGTAGCTAGTATCAAAGAAACAAATATCTATGTTACGGCTAGTACCCGAAGTGCGGCTACACCTAGTTCTAGCCGGCTACAACTAGGTGCAGCCGGCCACGTGCGGTAAGAACTAGGTGTATCCTATTTGTCGTCGGCTAGAACTAGATATAGCCGTACACCGGTGGTTATCTTTTTATCGAATGTTCAAATGCGCTAATTTTAATTAAAGTAGTAATATATAAGTAACTAGCTTTTTCCCGCGGCTTCGCCCGCGTGGAATTCGTTTATATCGCGAACCGGGAAAGTGGGAAAGGGGGTACGTCATCAACTATCTTCCTGGGAAAATTCATCGAAATCAGTAAGGCGGTTTAGATTTTTCATGCAAACTTTCATCCCCTATTTCAAACCTTTAGTTTAGGGGTTGATTTTTGAAAAAAAAGTAGCCTATGTGTGACTCTGGGTCTTCAACTATTTCCATTCCGAATTTCATCCAAATCGGACCGGTGGTTTAGCCGTGAAAACGTCACAGACAGACAGACACACAGACAGACAGACAGACAGACTTTCGCATTTATAATATTAGTATGGATAATAAATAAAATAATAATAATAAACGCCACACACTCATAATATACATACTAGCCGACCACGATAATTAGGCGCATGTCAGTTAAGACGTCATTGGAAATAGGGATGGGAATACGTAGTACATTCTGCAGTAGTACCAAAAGTACCATGGTGAATGTTTAATGGAGGTACAATTTTTTTTATGGAATTAAGATAGCAAACGAGCATGCAGCACCACCTTCCGCTGCCGCCCATAACAACTGTGACCGACCCAGAACTAGACTCAATGAGTCTCGTTCTAATTCGGTCACACATGCGTTGACTACCCCTGAGGACTGAGATGGTCGCCTCTAGAAAGTGTAACCGGCACCACACCTTCCTATCCGGAACACAATTGTTCTTAAAACAATTATTACACGGTAGGAATGGTACAAAGTACCGTGGCGGGCGGTGGTACTTCCCCGGGTGAGCAACCTGTACTTGGTCAGTTACTGTACCTGCGCAAACATCTCGGAAAACGAAGTTCACATCAGCCTAGTCTAAATGACCTTAATGTACAATTGTACACGACTGCGCCTCACTAGGGGACGCGCGGGGCTAGAGCGGGGTGGGGGGCCCGCGTGACTGCTATCTGACATGCGCCTAATTATTGTGGTCAGGTAGTACAATACAATATAATATATGGCACCCGAAAACAAATATTTGTCTTGTCCGTCACACAAATATCTGCCCCCGCCGGGTTTTGAACCCGGGACCCCTTCATTTACTCCCAGGTAGGATCGTTACCCACTTGACTACGGGGCCGTAAGTAAATAAATAATACACATATTTTTGTGCATTATCTTCAAAATATATAGTTAATAATAAACAAATATATAAGAAACAAATAATCACAACAATTTGTGTATTATTTACTTATATATTTGTTTATTTAATACACAACAATACAAATATTATGAGTGGACGAAAGTTGCTGTTACCAATACGACGCCACGCCGGCCAGCTTAGTTATTTTTACGACTTTTAAAGTCTTTAGTAGTAGTCTTAGATACAAATATAATAAGGTTGGTACTTACAATATTTCTTTAATGTAGTTGGTACTTGGTACACGAATTCACTATCAAGTTTCCCGAGTCGGGCGGGCGATCTACTGCTACCTGCTACACGCACACACGCGTAGCTCGCTTACCCACACATAGTAGCTCTCTCGCGCGGGGGTACAGCCGATATCGAGACGGCAATAGAATTGGCTGATAATGGATTTCGAAATTTTTCGCCACTGGGGCATCCTCTTAACCTGTTTCCCTCCGTCGGCTTCAGTAAGTTCGTGTACCGTAGTACTTCCAGATGATCCGTTCATATTTAACTACATAATTGTTTAATTGAGGGAAACAAGTGCTTCCTGTCGGTACAATCTTGACGCACGTTGGTTGTTACTATGTTTGAGGTACAAGAAAATCAATGAAACAGTACTGTTATAGGACCACGCGTGTAGTGAAGGTAGGTTGATATAATGTGCTACTCGAAGTTAAAATCATTAAAATGTTTATTATGTTTATTCTTATAAGAGAATGAGACAAAAACGTGTTTCAAAAACTGCATTCAATAAACACGCATTATTGAAAACAATATTCATTAAATAAAATGTTTAAGTAATTAAAATGGAAAGTCGAAACTTCAGGATCGTAAAATTTTTGATTGTGAATTTCACGTTTTGTGAACAACAACTTTAAAAATACTTAATTAAAAAGATTATTACAACCATACCATACCTAAATAAAATATATCGCTCTACGGTGTTTTATGAAGAAAAAAATTGGTTGTCTGTAAAGTCGGTTTACTGACGATAGTTGAACGTGACAACGTCTTAAGAAAATACTGATGGAATGGTAGCATAATCACTAATAGTCAGTCATCCTAAACTATCTTTGAATACTTAGTTATAATTTATTTACTGTTATATTGCAGTTAAAAACCTTTATTAAATATTTTACCAAAAAGACTAGTCGTTGCATACCGTATAACGAAACATTAATCTTTAGCTAGTCTGTGCATATTATGTCATGTCAATGTGCCACAAACAAGTCAAAACGCAAAACTAAAGAGACGTCAGAGTTATATTGACAAAGGCCGATTGTGCTTCTTTGTCGCTCGTTCCGCGCTCTCGCTTGCACTTCAAGCTTTACATGGGACGCCTCAGAGCGAGGTAACGGTAACGACGGTAACGACGCATAGACGTCATGTTTTTCGTGCGTGCAGCCGGCTATATCGAATTATAAAACGTAACGTTGTCACGTCAAAAAGGAATCTTTATTTTTTATGTTTTACAAGTAGATAACGTTATCTATGGTCTTGATTAATGCTTAAGATTGTATTTTAATGAAAAATAAACAAAGGTTAACAGGTAAAATCTTGTATCGCTGTTGACCTTTTAATTTTTTGTAATTAATTCCAAAATGCCAGGTGTCACGCCCGTACCAGTCGACATCACAGATACTATCAACTAAGTTTATAAGTTATTTTTACACACTCGAGAATGGTTTGTCGTTCAAAACCAAGATACCTACTATGTAAGAAGTAATCTTACATACTTTTATTGTTATTTTTCGTAAAGTATGACAATAATCATGGTTTAAGAAGTTAATAGAGAGCATCTAATTTGCTTTCGCTTTGTCGGATAATTGTTAATCAGTGCTGATATCCTAGGTATAAACACTTGAAGGTTTTTACGTTAAAGTCGAATAATTGGGTATCATTTTTCTACTCTACCTTTCCCATACGGGTGACTATCAGAACCAACTTTCCTGTGTTGTCTTGTTTATGGTTGCATAAAAATAAAAAATAAAGCTAGATATCACAACAAACCAAATTTATTTTAAGTTACGAATGTAAAAAAATATCAATGATGACATAAGAATTTGGTACCTAAATATAAAGTATAAACTTGTATGTAGTCAAATCACGTAGGATAGGAATATCTAATCTTCTCATACCATTTCATAATTATATTACTTCAACCAAACGACCCGAATTTTGAAACTAGAATACTTGTAAAATCTTTTAACATAACGTTATACTTGAACTGTATTTAATTAAACTTTAACATCCAATTAAAACTTTCTGTGAAGACCATATTCACAACTAGTAGGTAGGTACGTAGGAGGTAGGAGCATGACTCGTCTTTATAAATTGAAACTATTTTATGAATGAAGTTTACCTCAAATATTTTTTTAAGTTGTTAATTACAAAACTTTGAAAATTATTATTTTTGTTTCATAATTCTTTTTAATAGCATCGATTCCCTCGACAGTCATATAAATAAATCGTTTATCGCGATTGATATATCGATTTTCTAAATGCCAGGCATGTCGTTCATTTGTTATTCAAATTAATCACTTTCAATATCACTCGGCCATTGATAGCCGGCTGTATAACTTGTTTCATACCGTTCGTCTTCATTTAATTTAAATTTATTCAGTTATTTAAATAGGAATGGCTACTTAACAGAATATTAAAATATATTTATAGTTTATCATATCGATACTGTAGTACAATTAGATTTGACAGGGTCTATCAATCGATGGACCGTGTTTCGATTCCAGGTTTTCCTAAAACCAACTTTAAACTAAGATAACATAGCCACTAAATTCGATTGGACCAAAATTACATCTCGGGCCCCATGTAGCAAATAGGACTATTCATTCCCGAGGGATCCTAGCACCTACACCGCTAATGGGCAGTCATAATAATCCCTTTATCCCATTACGATAGTGGCCCTTACTGAAATGAGCGTAGTACCATGTAGTACGCAGTTTACGTGAACGTAATGATTTAAGTGTTATTGTGGGCCATTGCCTTACTTATGCCCTATTCGAACAAATAGTTTTTTATCGTTATGAGCCTCGGAGTAATTTATTATTATTGATGATCTAACTCAAACTCAGATCATTCATTTCATGAAGGTTATATACAAATACTTTTGAACGTTATTTTTTTGCATTCAGTTACCACCGATTCAAACAGTTTGTAGTAATTAAAATTATAAAGCCTAGAGGAGAAGAAACTGCAAACAAATTCTTCGACACATTTTAAGGAACTTAATTCAGCGGTACAGGGCCCCAATTCTGCTAAGTTATTACGCTTCAATTGTGTCTCGATTGAATTGTTTGCCACATGCTGTATACAAAATTGAAGAGTTTGGCACATTTTTGGCACATTTCGTGTCTAGAATTGAATAGATCGACACATTTTGGTACATTCTGTGTACAAAATTTAATAGTTTTCGACGCTATTTCGGCATATTCTGTGTACAAAATATGGCATAGGTACCATTCAATCGAGATACTATTGAAGCGTTATAACTTAGCAGAATTGGGGCCCAGGACTAACTTGAGCCAAAGGCTACTGCGATGCGACACTACGAATCCCAAAAAATGTTGGCAATATTTTATTTCCTCTGTCTTCTTGACCAGCTAGGTACGTACATTGGTGATGCTTTTGATATACTGATGTCCATGTATGTTAGTGACCACTTACCATCAGTAACCCATGCGCTTATTTGGCGGCCATCATAAAACTACTGTTACGTGTCAGGAGTATGGGGTTCGAGAAAATGCCAAAATGTACCACAAAGACTTTATTGTACTCGTAGATACACACTTACACACTGTACGCAGTACACACCACAACACTATGCACGTAAGTACTCGTAAACACACTCGTCGAACACTGTATCGCTCGTAGAAATCACTTCACTTCTCACTGGTATCGCTCGTAGGTATCGCTGGTATCTTCCTGGTTCCGCTTCCGAAACTAGAATGTCCGCGGTTGAACGATCGCCCCTTTTTATACCACTCACGCACCATTCACGACAATCGAGAATATTCCCGCGAAGTCCGGACCCGCGTCGAAATAAAGTTCGAGAACGTTCCTTGCAACCGACTTTCGCCCGTATGACTATTGCCGTAATGGTCGAAGCGTCGTGCGTCCTTTTGAGAGAGCCGCGCTCCTATTGTTTCTATTGTTGCGCGACATGTTTATGGCCCCTATTGTTTATTGTTTTCGGCGTAGCGAAGTCGATGCGCCAGGGTTGTCACACTACTTTAGCTACAGCCTTCACTCGCTAACATAGTAAAACTACTTGTGAACAGCCTTCATACACCATGGCACACCATTACGGCGCCTTAAATACACCCTGTAGAGAGCTACTTCTGTAATCCCGCCTTATCTCGCTGATCAAAGGCACTACAATTCCGTAATGAAATCTGTATTGTTGCCGAATCATTTTGGTTCTGAACTAATTAATAAATTATTGTCTGTTGCTTACGAAAAGTGAAATATTACTCATTCATTCATCACGAAATCATGAAATATAATTACCTACGCAGTTTATCAAAGAAATAGAAAATTTTAACAACGGATTTAGTAATGTTTTATCTCTACGGGGGCTAAATAGGATTTGAAAGTTTGTACGTAATTCCACCGATTTTAAAGTAGACACTATGAAATTTAATTTTTGGGGTTCTGGTTAGAAATAATAAAACAACTGTGTTAGGTTCCGTAAAATAAATCCCTAAGGTAAAATAAGAAACGAAAGTTTTTACAAAAATCATATCAAATCAAATCAAATCAAATCAAATCAATTTATTGCATTCATGTAGTAGATAAGGTGGTACAAACAGTGCAGTAGCAAATTGAGCTTACATGTGCCTCATAAGGGCGTTGCAAAATTATGTCAAGTCATTGTTAATATTTTATATAATGCAATTTAAAGAAAATTAAAATTAAAATTGTATCATAAAACTCAAGAAAAATACATGCTTTGTCATAAATTAATAATGCTAGTAATAAGTACATCAAGATATTCGTCAAATTATAAAATAAAATAATACAATAAAATTAAAAAAATATATTCATAAGTCAAGTAGTTCATCAGTCAAAAAGTCATTTGTGGTATAATAACACTTCATAGATAAAATATTCTTCAATTTGTTTTTAAATCTAGGTAAGTTAAGCTCCTTCACTTTGTCAGGTAAGTGGTTAAATAATTTACAAGCCATACAATAAAGAGTTTTTTGATAAAACGTTGTTTTTGCAGTTTGGTGTGGCATAACCTGGTACTTATTTCTAGTTTTGCGTGGGAGCTTTGTATATTTAATTTCAAATAGTTTAGGATTCTCTTTGACAAAAATACACACTTCATATATATAAAGAGATGGCAGAGTTAATAATTTAAGTCCAATAAACAGTGGTTTACAACTGTGCCTCTGACCTACATGATATAATGCTCTAATACATTTCTTTTGTAATTTAAATGCTCGAATACTGTCAACTGAATTTCCCCAGTGAATGAGTCCATATCTCAGGTTAGAGAGGACATATCCATGGTATGCTATCAATGCGGTTTGTCTTGACGCCTGTTCCGTCAACCTTCTCAAAGCGAAAACAAATCGACTAAGTTTACAACATAGATAATTGACATGTGCTTTCCAATTTATATTTTTATCTACAATAAGACCTAAAAATTTATGTTCACTGACTTGCTCAATGATATTTCCATTATATTCTATTTTTAATGTTGGTGTTCTAGCTTGATAAAATTGAAACTGGATGCATTTAGTTTTATTGATGTTTAATTTTAAATAATTTTTTTCTAACCACTGAGCATTATTTTTAAAGGCATTGTTGACTACATCTTCATATGTGTTGATATTTTTACCTCGTACAATTAATGTTGAGTCATCTGCAAATAATATCATTTTTTCGTCAGTACTGTTTGGGAAATCATTTATGTAGGCGATAAAAAGTAATGGGCCCAATATACTACCCTGTGGTACGCCTCGCTCTACATTTTTTGGTAGAGATCGTGCTTTACGTTGAAATTTGGTAAATCTGTCTACATAGCTTATTTCAGTATATTGTTTACGGCCAGCAAGGTAGGACTCGATTAAATTATGTGCTGGACCTCGGAGACCTAAAGCATAGAGCTTTTTTAGCAAAGTTTTATGACATACTAAATCAAATGCTCTTGTCATGTCCATGAAAATTGTAATTATTGGGACTCTATCATTCAAACTTTCCGCAATATTCTTCATTAGTTCAAATATAGCTAGATTCGTTGACCTGTTTTTCCTAAATCCATACTGTTCGTCTTTTAGTATATTCGATTTGTCAAAGAAACTGTATATGCGTTCATGAATAATTTTTTCAAAAATTTTCGAAATGACAGGTACTAATGCTATAGGCCTATAATTATTACAGTTTAATTTGTCACCTTTTTTATGTAGTGGTTTTATAACTGTTGTTTTGAGCTGTTCAGGATATATACCCCCTGGTTTAAACAGAGGTTTATTATATGACAAAGTGGGGCTGAAATGTGTAGTGAGCAACATTTTAAAATCTTGCTGGGTATTTCATCAAATCCCACACTTTTCGTATTTTTTAACAGATTAATTGTTTTATGAACCTCGTTCTGAACAGCTGGATATAGAAATATAGATTGTAAATTATATGTAATCGTATCAGTGTAGTTACTATTATTGGATTCAATTTGTGAGAGTGTGGGTTTTATGTCAATAAAATTATTATTAAAAATATTAGCAATGTCATGAGGATTATTTATTATTTTATCATTATAATTAAGAGTAGCGATATTAGAATTATTATTATATTTGTTATTATTTATTATTTGCCATGAAGTTTTAGATTTATTTCGAGATTTTTGTAATAGTTCCTTGCTTTGCAAACGTTGAGATGTTTTTATTACATTTTTGAATATTCGGGAATACATTTGATACCTAGATCTAATTTTTTTACATTTTTTATTCAGACAGCTTTGTCTGTGTAGAAATCGGTCTGTGTAGAATATCCGAAGATAACAGCTATTAAAATTCCCATATCAATGAAGCTGGGGTATTCAGTGAAAACCATTGATAGTTAATAATAAATACATATTATAAAGCAGAGTATAAGCAGCGTGGTGTAGAGCCATACAACAGTATTGTTTGGTGGCTGGTGCCGGTCAACGACCCCGCGTGCTCCAGTTAGCGCCATGGTTTACTGCGACAGACATTTTATGGGGTTTTGTACCTCTGACCGCTTATCTTATAAATCGCCGGTGGCTTACATTAAATACGTAAGCTAACATACATACATCCCCCCGCACTAATGGTCGTGTGTGGGCGTGCAAAGCATGCACCGCACGCGGGCGGCACGTCTGAAGGAGGGCGGCAAATGGACCACGGAGGGTCGGCATGAGATATTATTTCAATGAAAGTAAACTGATATTAACGGTATTGTATGCGGGCGGTCATGCAGTTAGCGGCGGCTCTACCCGCACAAGGATTCTCTGTCTCGCGGATTATATGGATAACACAAATTATCACCAACACCGATGACCCGAGGGCAAACATTGGACTTTTCGATGGAATTAAGATATCAAAGGATCATTCATCACCACCCTTCCGCTGCCGCTCATGACAACTGTGACTAGCAGAAAAATCCATACTAATATTAGGTATAAATGTGAAAGTCTGTCTGTCTGTCTGTCTGTCTGTCTGTCTGTAACGTTTTCACGGCTTAACCACCGGACCGATTTGGATGAAATTCGGAATGAAAATAGTTGAAGATCCAGAGTCTACTTCACACATAGTAGGCTACTTTTTTTTTCAAAAATCAACCCCTAAAGGCTTGAAATAGGGGATGAAAGTTTGTATGAAAAATCTAAACCGCCTGACCGATTTCGATGAGTTTTCCCAGGAAGATAGTTGATGACGTACTCCCTTCCCCACTTCCCCGGTTCGCGAAATAAACGAATTCCACGCGGGCGAAGCCGCGGGCAAAAGCTAGTACAGAATAAAGTGAAAGAGAGACTAGGATGGTTAGTCATTGCAAACGGTGTTAGAACGTCAGTTGGTTAATAGTTAGCCAGTGTGTGGACTGGGTCAAGGACTGTCAGTGATAGTCTTATTCGTTGTTAATAAGTCCAGTTATTAGTCGTAAGTAAGAGTGCTTTGGTCGCAATGTCTCCACTTTATTCTTACTTTCATGCGACTACTAACAGAAAGTATATTGTATAGTATAGAAAATAAGTTGTATAGTAAACAGAAAATCGACAATCATCGATAAGATTTATCGATCAACTAGGCTGCAGGGTCGATACTCGTTATAACTCGTTTCAATCGGGCACTCAATTCCAAAAAAGGGTTCACATAACGGACATTGAAATTCGAAAGTGCCTTTTCAAAACACGATAAGACACTTTCAGTGCATTAAGCAGGTAATCGATCTCGAGCTCGTCACTTGATGGATAGACGGTCCACTCCACGAGGACATTCAAGAACGAATGAAAGAAAGAAAGAAAACATATTTATTCCGTCAGAGTTACAGTGTACAAAAAAAAACGACATTTAAATAAAGGACAAGTAGGTACATAGATGAAGCAGACACCATACCCTCCTGACGGAAACGACCGCATTCAGATTTTGTGTGAGGGTAGTCTTCACACTCTGAATGACACCACAAATTTACCAATTGATTCTCAAGTGAAGAAGGTTACGAGTCTAAGGGTGCCTTTCCACCAGAGATGTGCTATGCTACGTCGCTATGGATGCGTCTACCATCCACCAATCATATTCAGCCCTTACGGGGTTTCTAAGCGGGCCAATGTTGTGATTGGTAGATCTCAAACGCATCTTTAGCAACGTAGCATAGCACATCTCTGGTGGAAAGGCACCCTGATGGTCTATTCTATTGAATATGGCTCAAGAGATTTGTCAACTTAAATGTCATTGGATGCCTAAAACCTCTGTTAAAGTGTAATGACCGCTTTTCGTTCTTTCCTGGGTTCGATTCCCGAGTAAGTAGAAAACTTAAAAGATGTGATTTCTGTTCTCAGTATCGGTAAATACATACTGTTTTGTTTTATGTGTTGTACTGTACATGGCACTAACGTAAAAGAGAATCCTAGGTTGGACCTGTCAGTGTGTAGCGTTATTTATATTATACACAATAAACTATGCTACTGACGTTCTCCAAAAATGACAATAATTAAAATGTACAGACAAATGAGTGTAAATGACTTTTTATATAGCTACATTTAACCCTCACGCAACCGCGAGCCAACCTAAAACGTTCCGGACTCCGCCCCAGAATTTCTCGTATTAAAACAAGAAATGTCATTTCCGGCCCATAATGTAACCCCGAAAACAAAATGATGGATCATTCGAGAATGAACCCACAAATGGGTTGCTCTGATTGATCGGTTGGCCCGACGGGGCCGACGGGGCCAGACGTCGCGGCGCGAGCGTTGCCCCGTGTGCCCCAGTATTACAAACGCGATTAAAAACAAACAAAATAATAATAACTTTGGTTACTAGTAGGTATGAAGTACCTCTTACGAGAGAGATTCGTCTATGTTACTGAAAATTTTAAGATGTTCTTGGTGTCATAAACTAAACTTATAATTTTAACAATTTCTGATACAACTAGTACATGCTTGTATGAACCTGTGATAATGATGAGAAAAAAAGACAGTTATTACGTATTGGTTACCTATCAAGGTTTGAAAAGTATATTCAGTGTTTTTCTTCAAAATTCGGCTCGAAGGACCAATTGTTCATAAGTAGGTACATAGTAGGTAAAATTATAAACCATTCAAAACTACAATAGACCAGCAAGTTGTATGGTTCACATCGATGTTGCTGGATGCTCCAAATCTTTCAGTACCGAAAGTGAACTACGAATAGATGAAGTCCTTATCTTTCTAAAGATCGATCACTACAGACTTTCATAATCGAAAAAAGTAATAAATCATTTTTCATGTTAACTATAACATGTAGAGCGATAGTAAACACGAAAAGATTAAAAAAACATCTGAATTGAAACCGAGTTATTGATGATCACTGATGCGTTTATTGTACATAATAATATTTATTATGAACGTAATAATAATTCCTGAGCAAAATACTGTTAGGATTATCCATTTAAATAAAGCAATGCATGCAAAGCATTTTATTGTTACTGGATATTTTAACACAGATACGTTGTTCGTATTGTTTTCATACTACCAATTAAACAAATACATGACATAACATACTTTTATATAAAACTAGGGTTGTATAATGCCACAGATTAACCTCAATATACTCGTACTAACTAGTATTTATCTGTACCTGCTACCGTAACGGTTACGAGTCGAATAGTTACAAATACCGGTACATTAGGGTTAATCCTAGTTCAGTGCAGATTAGGTCGGAGTGGTCTGACTATTTACATCGGTAATGGAATCAACATTTTTGTGTCGTTATGTAAACTGAAGCTTTGTGTCGGGTCAATCGGGAGTCATCGACTGGGTTAAACGATGAGTATTGGATTTGTGGATTGTTGGATAAATACTTAGTAGGAAACATTGCTTCATTGCAATTGCTTCGTCTTGGCCAAGTGGCCAGCGTGGTGGACTATGGCTTTAATCTTCTCATTCTGAGAAGAGACCCGTGCTCAATAGTCTGCCATGATGGGTTGAGATGATGATGATGATCATAAATTGCTTCGGGCTTCCGAAGCACGATGAGCTATAGCAGTTGTTATCGTTAGATACTTTTTGTTAAGCAGCTTTATATCGTAGAATTTGGAGTTACAATCTAAAAACTTAGTGAAGTAACCCTTAAGGCGAATTAAAATTTTCTGCCTCTGAATTTGATTCCACTAATCCTTGGTGGGATAGTCTGGGGATACGCTTTTAGCCTCCTAAATTTTGATAAATGACGAAAAAAATGAAACAATCATGAAAGTTCTCATTAATCAGTATTTTATTAGAATAGAACGTAATTATGGATAAGTAATAGAAGCACGAGAGTAGTTTTTGTTTAAATTTTGTCATAACAATCGAAAATACCGCTACTGGTTTTTGTATAGACATTCAGATATCAGGGGTCATTGTCAAGGTCCACAGCGCTGACCAAGCGCAGGTCAGACTTCACACCTCAAAGCACTTTCAAGGCGCTCCCTCATCTAGACCATTCACCTGACACCTCACAACGAAAGAATCGACATTGAACATGAAGTTAAAATAGCTCTCGCAGACTGAGTGACAAGCATTTGGTTGTTAAGTTCACCGAATGTCATAAAACGTACAAATGTTCGATAAATTTGATCGCTATGTTAAATGCGCATGTAACATTTGATACAGATTGTGTACTCTTTTTTATGTAAATAGCCGATAAACGAGCAGACAAGCCACCTGATGGTATATTGTCATCTTCGTCCATGGACATCAGTAGCACAAGAAGAATCCCCAAAGATTTGCCGGTCATGAAGAATGAACAGGAAAAATGAACAAGAAAGAAGAATTGAAAATTCTAGCTCTCTAGCCACAACTCAAATTATGCAGTTCTTACTTCCCTCCCACACTCCTTCAATGTAATAAATACTCTAACTTGAAGTGCAGTTACAAGTGAACCCAAAGAAGAAGCACCTTTGAGTGTCTTATACTCTGCACAAAGTTTTTCTTTACCAATTAGGTATGTGGTGATTAATAATCTAATCGTAGACGGTAAATAGATCGAACTAATTACCGAAACACACGACAGCTTTCAAAAAGTAAAGAAAATATTCTCTGAGTTTTCAATATGCTTTCCTCCATACTTATCAAAATCGCAAATATTATGAGCCTGATATGCTGGGTAAGGTAAATATTATCATTGTAAGTATTATTATATTTCTTCGCGTATGTTCAGATGTGCCGCTATCCTACGCGCCCATCACTGCAGTATAAATATCAAATTGTCATTTTCTTTTATTCTTATTGTTATGCCGGTATAATAAAATGGCACATTTAGTTCAAGGCGAATTGAATAATGTTTTAAATAACATAAAAATATAATGTGGAATTGTGGAGCTTAACTTCGATACTGGTAGCGGTCGTGCTCTATAGTTTTATATTTTGCTTTGTTGTCTGTGAACGGATTTCTACGACCTTCGGCGAACCAGTGTGAGAATAAAAAAATGCACGTTCTATAAATAAAAAGCAGTGATAGTGCACTTTTAAATTTAAACTGACTCGCATACGTAAGATCTTGGCTCGATAAGAAGAAGTACGATAGTGGACTGCCTGTTCGAAGAAGACAAGGTATCTGCCGGATCACAAGGCCCAGGGCTGGCCAGTAGCGCAAGTTCAAGTACGCCTATGTCCACCAGTGGACTTGAAAAGAGTGAAGAAACACAATGTTTATTGGTTTTTCAACTGACCGGTGATCACATCTACCTAATAATAGCAATAGACAAAGTCGCATGCATCGCATTGGAACATCAAAGGTATTTCTATCTCTTTGCTGGCTGTAATTGTGGATGCTGAAATGGAAAAATTATTATTACCAACAGACCAACAAAGTCCCCAATGTTATGATCCGCATAAAACACTAGAGACAATATACATGTTTGCCTTATTTTAGACTTCTTACGCAATAGAGGCAGTCTGAAGGATATAAAAGTAGGTAGACAGACACCCATAGAATTATCTGAACATTTACTTGTATGCCCAGTAACACTTATTTTATTTTCTATTCCTATGTCTGGTAAAAAGTATCATGTAGAGATGTTTTCGAGGCCCAAGAAAACATTATCGAGAAATTTATACAACTTTTCCAATGGTCAAAATGTGAGAAGGTCCAAAAAATGTTTTCTTACTTAAATGTTAAAACAGCAAAATGTGGAAAGGTTGTTTAATATTCTGAGTCCGCTTTCTTATGTATAACTCAAATGAGAGAAACAGCGAAGAGCAAATAGCTCAAAACCATGCCGGCACCTGTATGCACCTTGAGGATATAATGGTTGGTCAGTTGTCCACTTGTGAAATAAATCCTTCCATACTACGAAGAGCATTACACTACACTAAAATCTTTAGATTGCAGTTATTGAGCTCTTGGAGCCTAAGTCTAAGCCTTCGGATAACGAAAAATATCTAAAAACGGTTAGCCACCGTTGACTATAATAGGTACAGGTAGTCCAGTTCTCCCTAATTCCCAACCTAATACCTAGTAATTTGTAGGCTGGCTACGGATAACCCCACGACAAACCCTTCAACTGTATTATTCAAATTGTATGCATAATCACGAGAATGAGAAGGTGACCCCTTGTTGTCACAAACAATTGTTCAGTGCGATTCACTACAATCCGTTTGTCAAAAGCGACGCGTACATTTGATAGGAATGAGGTACGATTTTGACAATTGATTCTAATGGATTGCTTTGAAGTATGACTCGTTTATGAACACGGAGATTAATTTTCTTCGTAGCCAAAATTGTCGAGACTATTGACACAGAGGCAAACATCCCAAAAATGTATTCTTGAGAGCCGTGCATATTTTTCTCAATCACATGATTGAAGTCTATCCAATCGTATTTGACAATCATGGGAGCCTGGTCTTAAACCTTTCCATGGTAAAAGATGATCGACCCCAGTAATTTGACAATAATGAGCTGCGATGTTCTGTGCAATAGGCTTATTAGTTATTAGTGGCTCTAATGTTAAGTAAGTGAGCTTGTTTTTTGTTTCTAAACAACATAAAGTAAGTAAATTCCTTACACGTTTTTATTATCAGAACAGAAACAAAATTTGAATAATACTAGCCGCATTCTGGTTATTGCATAATACTCTTTATTTCCATATTAGGTTGTGTTAACTACTGTGAAATTGCATATAAATGTAGACGATTTTCCTATGTTAAGGCCCTCGAAGAAGCTATTCTTAAGCGTAGCATTTAATTTATGTCATGTTTTGATCAATATCGATCAGTGTTTTAAGTAATGCAATGCAGAAAGGTTTCTTTTCTGCATTGCATTATGAATCATTTGTATTTTAATCATTTCAATAAATAATTAGTATTATCCTGTGATTATAGACGGAGTATCCAAAGCATGCATAACCATGTACCTAATATAATAGGTAACTGAAATAATCTAAGACGCAACGCAGCCTTACACAACGATCCCAAATCGATACTGAGTCAGCACGAGGTCACAATCGAACCACAACACAGATAAAAAGTTAAAACCACAATTTTTAAAGTCACTCCGTCACTGTAAAAAATGGTTCCACTGTTAAAATCGCTACGTCACATACGTGTGAAAACTCATGCGACTCGAAGCAGACTGAAGTCTGAAACGGCGGGGAGTTTGGAGGGGGGCTAGAGACGCAAGGGGCGCGCGCCCTCCTCACACGCTATCGACGATACACGCGCTCCAGCAATCTCAACTGTAATTCGCATCCATAAAGTCTGTTTTACAACGACAAATGACCAAAAGCTAGACGAAACATATCTGATTCTCGTACGTGGTCGAACGGTTTCGTGTGCTTTCGGTGCTCGTGCGAAGCTTACTATGCGTTATACAACAAGCTACACAGCTGATTGGTCGATCAGGGGAATGAGGTATATTTGAACTCTAATACTGCTATATAAAGTTGGTTGTTGACTGTGTTTTTGAATTGATAGCCAATCTGTTTCGTATGAAATGAAGCATATTTCAGGATTATATTACTTGGATTTTACAGCGTAAGTTACAAATTGTGTTGGTTTTATTGGATTTTATTTAATTAGCGCTTGCTTATCATGATTCATGATTTTAAGGGTTTATTTTTTTATATTTTATTTTATACAGTTATGAGCTTTCGAATTTAACTTTTTAAGAGACTTCAAAAATTTCTCAATTCAATTGTTGCTTTAAATGTTACTTCATGCTTAGTACAGGATGAATTTTTTTAATATTGAAAATCGTCCTATTTAAATTTGAGCGGCAACAGCTGACGCGTAGTTTTTCATTAATCCCTAATACGGCGACTTCAACAGCTAAATCCAGTCTTTTCACGTCAAATTCCATTCTTAGTGTACCCTACTGAACAACGAACGAAAATAAAATCCCTCGTATTTGAGTACAGAACCACCCATTATGTTCCCCACTTATGCATGGTGGATTTATAAGTGACCCACCTAGCACCTACCTTCGGGACGATCACTTACCTCACTTACCCATCATGTGCCATCAGGTGACTAATTCTTATAGCTGAATAAAAATGACTTAATAATCTTGTGGGTTAGACCGCAGTTACACTAAGGAGTGATGAAGTGCTCTACAAAAAGATACAAACTGTTTCAAACATTCTCAAGTCGCTAAATCGTTGTAACTATAAGTAGGCATTAGGTAAAGTATCACAACAGATCATAAGCAAGGTTGTTGGCAATGACATTGTAAAGTAAAAGTTTGACACTGACTCGAATGTCTCAGCGGGGAGCCTTTCTCCGTTATTACCTCGTTTGGATCGGAGATTTTACTGCAGTTTGTGAGAACAATAAATAATTAAATATCGTGCATTGGTTTCGGTTATCTGCAGTTTTCAGTCCCCTGGTTATGGTTATTGTTACTGAAATAAGAAAAACCGGTCGTGTGGGAATTGAATTCGCACATTAAGGGTTCCGTAGCATATTAAATTGACACTGATTATTGGTAATATAAATAACTATCCCATAGCGCAGCTCAGATCTCCTCTGACAATATTAAGTACTTAAGTCATTTTAATTGGTATTTGCAAAGGTGAAGAAAAACTACACAGGTGCATTTGCAAAGGATTTTGAGGAAACCGGTACACCCGAGATATTTCCACAATGTTGAGAGGTGTGTGAAGACTTCCAATCCACGCTTGGCTAACGTGATGAACGCGCTCCCATTGTAAGCAGAGATGCGTGATCCTAATTGATCAATTATGGGTTACGACGATTACAATGATTAGCTGACAACGATTAGCTAAGTTAGTTGCGATTTGGGCATAGTATTTTGTTGAGACAGTCCCAAAATAAAATTATGTTTCTATTTGTTTCCTATGTCATTACCTAACAGGAAGCAGTATCTATTTTATGAAAGGAGGAGCATAACAAAGGAGGAGTTAGGTATGTAACAAAAGACTAGCAAGACAGTGGGTATAGGACGAGGTCAATGTTCCCTTGACTGGAGTGGAGGACGTAACAGTATTGGCAACTGGGTGCAGACACTTGGCAACTGACGACTGGGGTCCATTATGGAAATTACGTCGTCAGTCGTCGTCACGGCACTGACAACACTCCCAAATCGTTACAGCAATGAGATATATAAATATTTGTTGATATTCTCGGATTCACCCGCCTGAACATAGTAGTACATTTTAGTACATTTCACCCCTTATTTTTATCCTCCTTTTTCCACTTAGTGCGGTCACTCACCTGTGCACAATGTTGTTCGCGCCTCAAATACGGCTTAACCAATGTGGAGGCGATTTTGAGAAAACATATTATGGTAAGCTTCACGCTAACATTTAACAAATACTGTTAGTTTTAATTGAATCAGTTCATAAATAAAAAAGATACGACAGTTTTTTTTACTTTGTATAAGTTAATTTTCGACTGCAATTCTACCTGGTGGAAAGTAGCAACATAGTCATGGGTGGTAAAGCGTACTAACTTAGAAGCTTAGTTTAAAGAATAACGCCTAACAATTTGCGAATCTGGCTACAATCTTTGCTTCCCGAAGCAAAGCGAGGCTTTTCTAGTTACTGATATTTTTAATAGCCCACAATAAATAACTAGGATAAATATTAGGTTACAGCAAATACAAAAATCGAGTGCGCAGTTCAGCTGACGGGGTGAACGACCGCTCAATATCTCTGTTTTGTTTTCGGGAACGCGAGTCGGGATCCAAGTTTCTTATGGAATTACTTTGATCCATATCGTGCATTATTAATCTAGTTGTCGGGACTGCTGGGTGGGTAGAAAGTCGCTGAAAGTCGGATGGTTAGCTAACACCATCTCGTTTGAGTCAGTATTGCTTAAATTCAACTTCCTTCCATTGATTTAATCAAACCCTTCGCTCTGTGATTATTAAAAGTGTCGTACCTATCTACCTATGTTATTTATGAACTCATTTAAATAAAATTAACAATATTAATGTATTGAGTGAACCATGCCACAAAACTTACGTCGAAACCGCACCCAAATTAGTTAAGCCATTGCCGAGTTAAGCGTGTACCATAGACAAGGGGACAAAAATTCTAAAAAAATATTTTTTGGTTCTGTAGAGTAAATCAGCGTCCCAATTTCTGTCATAATATCCCTATATCATTATACAGACAGCTTCATATATCGACAGGCAGGCAGGGATCATAAAATAGATTACATAATAATTTGTATACGTATATGTAGGTACCTACGAATGACGTGAATGTACCAAAAAATAAAGACCATCCCCAAAACCGAATAGGTACATTTCGCAACCAAATAACGTTATCAAAACAAGAGTGCAATCTAAAACTGATTGATTGGCAACATTAAATCAATCAGTGATGCGCCGTGATTGAGTAATGAGCCGGACGCGTCCGTCCAGGCCGCTCCGCTCACGGCTCACGGTTCGCTGCGATCGATGCGATTCAATTAACGAGTCCAGTATGGCCGTTTGATACAGAACACCGGCTAATGTGTTTGGTTGTACGGGATTTTGTTCGTTCTGTTGTCTTTTTGCTTTGTTTTGTTGTCTTTTTCTGCGTTCTTTGTGTTTCTTTGTTTTTCTGAAACGAGTATCTGACTTTGTTTCACTTCGATAAACCTGAACCATTTTAGGTAACTTCGTGTGCTTTTAATGTGTTGCGTTTTTTCAGGCATTATAATTAAAATTTCATTTTTTTATTTAATCACTTGAGAGGATAATTTTTGGTTTTTGGTGTACCTATTTGCTAACGTTTTATGACTATATTGGGATTCCTAATATTGACATATACGTCGAAGTGTTTTATTTGTAAGCCATTGAAATAAAACAAACACTATCTAAATGCCCCAATCTTATCGTGACCCTTGATGTTAATCAAGTGAGGGCTACACTCAAACACCCGCAAAAGTATACCCTGTACCGTGAATGGCACGGACAACACAAGTATCTCTACAAAGTAAAGTAACACAAGTAAAGTAATGCATCTCTAAGACATGTGCCTGCGACACATTCATCTATCACTTATACCGTCTACTCCTCCCGGGAATAGAATAGAACTCGGAACCCGCCGCATCACAACCTAGACCACTACATACCAGGCTAAAGGATCATCAAATTCACGATGACGAATGAAATACTCACTCACTTACCTCTAAATATCGGTACCAAGTCCTATTAGACATCTAAACCAACCTATAAACACCATAAAATATTTGACATCGCTCGTGCGCTCCGTTATTATTGAATTAGGTACTAAAGAGCCGTCGACGTTCGTCGGCCCATCGATTTCTGATACAATCGGATGCTCAGTTGAGCCTTACGTCTGTCATTTACATGTACGCACGTATACGTTAGAAGGTTGTATTTCGTGATACATGTTAGTTGTCTTTGCGAACCATAACCGTCTAGCTGCTCTCCTCATAATATGATTGATAGGCATAGTCTACCACACTGTCCAAGTGCGGATTATCAGGCTTCACATACCTTTGACTATTGGAAACTATCTGATTTCCTCACGATGTTTTCCTTCACCGTTATAGCGAGTGCAATTTAAATGCTTAAAACGCACATAACTCCAAAAAGTCGGAAGTGCTTTCTCTGGGATTCAAACCCGGACCCCACGAGTAGGAAGGAGGCCGAATTCTTAACTACCGGTAAAAAAAAAATTAGGAAGAAAATCAAACTTACTCAAGACCATCCTGGTGATCTGACCGACGATCCCGGATAAGAGAACTAAACGGCACATCACACAGCCTTAATCTATCGACTGAGCCTGCTCATACCCTCCATCCAACTTCCTATCAATAGACTTGCCTGCGATTGAAATTAAATCCTATTGCCTGATCAACTTTGCTTCAAACAAACATGAGTCATCCATATGAAATAGAGTTGAAATTTGTTTGGCCGAGTGGTGTGCTGGCGCGGTGTTATAATTTATTTACAGGGAAATGGAAAATCCAGCGCTGAGTCACCGCTGAAGCGCCTGAAACTAAAGCGACGCGTCCACGAGACATTGGATTAACATAGAGCCTTTGAATGAAACAACGCATGCGGTGAAAATTTGAAATTCGCAATAACTCTATTTATTTTCTTTAAGTTACAGTGGACAAATTTTTAGTGGCCAATCAGTATCGTATGGTCATGTTTGACTCTGAAAAATGTTGTGGGGAAAATGTTCACAATACACAAATTATTTATCACATTTAAGAATAAGCCATTGAGTTACTATGTAAACTAGAGAAGCTACGTCAAACAAAAGTCATGTTCCTTTTCTCGGTTTAAAGCTATCCGTCGCTGCAGCGCTACAAAAAAACATACTATCTAATCTATCATTTCAAACCGCAGCGCTTAATACGCTTAATAAGATACATATAGCCCTACAAGCATCTTTTGGCCCGTGGGTGACAAAGACAGCGCCTTACAGTTTACCTTACCTGTATGACGCTGTCTCTGTCACGCACGGGCCAAAAGATGCTTGTAGGTCTGTAGGTCGTTTCATTCATTACTCGGTCACTATGACGACGGAATATAGATTATGACATTTAGGACACAGAACGGTTAGTGTGGGGTTTTTACATGTTTTTTACCTATCTGGTTCATCAGGTTGAATGAAATAAAAAAATAAAATTAAGTATTATTGTGAATATTTTATCCCCCAAAACTCAGTTCTACTGTAAAGTGTACACGTTCTACATTTATTAAGTACAAACATCAATAAATTTCTTTATTTTACAAAAGGTCTAAACAAGTAACTAATTAAAATTTACATTATCATATTAATATAAATAAAACAAAATATATCTTTAATCCAAATATGTATAATAATAATAATAATTAATTATTTGTTTTGTAATGTTGCTCATGCTGCTTTAATTTTTATATTTGTAACACCTTATATAAAGCATGACGCAATATAGATTATGATTATGCTAGGCAGATGGAACCGCGGACAAAGTATAGTCTTTTAAGAATTAAAACATTACAGAGACATGAATGTCAGCGTGTAAAACTGATAATATTGTGTTTAATGTGATGTCAACAAATTGTACCTACTTTCACTACTGGGCGTTGTTAGTCTATGAGTAACACACAATAAATGGCAGACGATAAATAATTTTTCGTATTTATTTGAAAGTAGTGAAATATTGTTAATAACCGATGAAAAGTTACTCCTGTGCATTTATTTGAGTTCCTGGAGTTATTGCGGCAATTACGTAATACACAATTGGGCATTGTTCACGCTAGTTTTAAAGATTCACTGACAGGTCTCAGACGTTTTACGCGCATGCGAGCTGGCAAGCGAATGAGAGAGTTGCGGTGCATTCACCGCAACTGACTGGCGAATAAAATTTCTTTGCGGTGTCTTCTCTAGTACTTTAGTACATAATATCTCAATGGAATAAGCACGCTTTTTATATAACAAAAAATAAGTGAAAGGCATTAACGAAGAAAGTAAATGACAAGATTAATAAATTGCAACAGATAAAAAATAAATAAGGCGAGACAGAGTAATGAGACTAATTATACTGACGTTCAATGAATTCAAAATGTCTGTCTCTATTAATTGAATAACTATTATTAACTCACAAATTAATTAAAAACACTACTTTATAAATTAAATAATTAAAAACCGTCATCTAAAATGAAATGATATTATTTAGAAAAAGTATATTGTTTATTTTGTGATACGCGCTAAATTTATGCCTAATGGAATTCTCTACCATTCAACTCTGGATACCTGCATATTTAATGTAAGTATTTTAACATGATATGAATTTACACACATCAAAAGTGTCTAGGGATCAACATATATTTTTGCAATAACTTTTCTCCTGATTGATATTAATTAAAATTTTCTTTAAGGATTCATCAAATAAAGTGTTTTCGTTTGTCACAGTAACGATAAACCAAGTCACCTTTGCATTAATAAAGAAATTTGCCATTTTCCTAATAAAGGGATTTTTGACATTTGAACCACTAACATTAAAGTTCGAAAAAAAGACTGAAATAACAGTTTTCTTTAAAATTTTATTGGGTAACTTAAACAATTAATAATCCGTGTTTCTACCGCGAACACTAACAACACAAGAACATCGGTTTGGCATACTCAAAATGAGTTCATCCAAATCACGCTGTGGAATGGCCGCCCATGTTCGTTGCAACAACAAAAAAAGGTCTTCTTGCCACTGGATACCCTCCATATTCGGCAGAGCTCTTCTCTGTAGCATATCCCATGCATGCTCAATCGGGTTCAAGTCTGGCGACTGAGCAGGCCAGGGCAGGACATTGATGTTAGCTGCGGCGAGAGTCTGTCTTACAACTCTTGCGGTGTGCGGTCGTGCATTATCATGCATTAACTGACCGATTTGCACTTGTAGAGGAACGATGACGTCTGATACAATCGTCTCAGCATAAATTTGAGCGTTGAGGTTGCCTCTGATCCAAATCAACTCAGTTCTTCCGCCGATCCAAATACCCGCCCATACCATGATGGTTCCACCACTATAAGGATGGACTTCCTGGCAGGATTTTAATCGCTGTTGGCGTCCAGGGGTTCTCCAGTGTCGTATACGTCTTGTATCCGGTCTCATACCAAAACGAGACTCATCAGAAAAGCACACGAAACGCTCATCTCAATCTCAAGAAATCCGCATAAAAATGCTTGATCCCTAGACACTTTTGATGTGTGTATATTTCATTATACGTAAATACTAAAATCAAGTGTTCCAATCCTAAGTTCAATTGTTATAATAAAGAGTGCAAAGTGGGCGAGGGCCTTAATATACATACGTCATAGGTTTCTCGGCGCCATTGAGTAATTCCATAGAAATTACTACGCACGAGTTCTGGCTACCTGGCATTTAGTTTATACATCATTCAGCTACTTAGAAGTAGCACTACACTGAACTATAGGGTGAGTCTGTTATGAACAATACGCGATCAGGGCCGGTCTAGAGTTAATTAAGAGTTAAGTTGACGGCGGTTTTCAGTAACCTATCAGTACTTTCCCAAACAAACCAGAGCTGCTTGGAGGACCTTAGTGGACCAAAAAACACTTATGATGACCACGACCCTTAGTCTGAGGAAACGACAAAGAGTGAGATTTATCAATAGGTAATTTCATTTTTTGTCTTTTTGTCATTTGCTACACAGTTGACTGTAAGGGTTTACCCTACTCTACTTATGTAGAGTTACTTACTAGTGTATTGGAACCGCTAAGAGCACACTGAATTAGAATAAACTCACAGACTTTGAAATGGTACAAAGGTTTCAAACCCGAGGTCGTGGTACCTACGAGGGTGTGCATTTTCATTTCCATAAAACTTGGATACATTCCCGTCGATAAGCGGCGGGTACATTGTCCGCGTGACCGGGCCGACGGGGCCGGGTGGAGGGTCCTCTCGATAGCTCTCAGCATTGTGTAGAGCTAGCTCGATACTACACGTAAGAGCTAGCTCTAGAATTCTCCCGCCTCTTCACGGTATTCCCATACGTTAGTGCAGGGCTGTTGAGCATGTTTTTTCTTTATGTTATATGGATATCGAGAAGGATTTTATTTATTCATCGGAACAATATGAACGATTTTCCCCTGGGAATCTTATTTGTTGTTTTGGAATCTATGCGAATGTTACAAAGCTGAAGAGTTTGTTTCAATGGGCTAATCTCAGGAAATACTGGTTCGAATTTAAATATTATTTTTGCGTCGAATAGTACATTTATCGAGGGAGGCTATGGGCTATATAACATCACGCTACATGGTATAGGTACGCATACAGGTTGCATTGAATAGTGTTGCGACTGTTAATAACGTATCGCTAGGGCGTTTCGTTTAGGTTCACGTCAGGCGTCGCGACGGCGCGGGCGACGACGCGATGTCTACTGATAAGGGCTGCCGTGCCCACTCACAGTGACTTCAAGGATTACCTGGTACTAATAACAAATAACATAAACTAAACGCTGACACACCGTATACTACGTCAATTGCCTCCTGCCGCATACAAGCAATCACAACAGATAGTTACAACAGCCAAATATCGGGAATTGAACACGGCGACACTTACTTGGCCAGCACTTTGCCAAGGACACATTGGCAACCTTCTTATTTTAAGAAGAGACCTTAGCTAAATAGTAGGTCATGATGGGTTGAGATGATGAAGATGAAATAATACCAATCCTTACTAATATTATAAATGTGAAAGTGTGTTTGTTTGTTTGTTTGTTTGTTTGTGACGCTTTCACGTCGCAACAAAGCTATTATATGGTAAGGTTTATGTGTGTGGGGATAGTTAGGAGGGTGGAGAGTGACGTAGGCTACTTTTTACCGCGGAAAAACATCCCATTCCCATGGGAAGATCGATGTTTTGTTAGTTACTAGATATTTATTTTCGGAGTTGCCAATAGATGGCGTTAACAAAACTCATTTGCAAGTTCTGAATTACGCTATCAAATACTACATGTAATTTACTTAAGTCATAGGCAAATGTAATAGGCTACTTTAGCTCTGCCTCGAGAACTCCCCGCTCCGGCTGTGTTCAGTGTACCGCCCGCCCGCTGGCACTATCCTGTTGGCTGATGTCCGCAAGTTGCTGGACTCGCCGACACCGGTGGTGGGCGCGGGCGACTGGAACTGCAAGCATCCGGGGTGGAATAGCCTAGCTCCCAACAGAAGTGGAAGGCTACTTTTTGATGCCGCTGAACAGCACGGCTACACTGTCGAGTGTGTTGCACACCGTTACCGCGGCTCTGAATAAGAGAGAACGCGTGTGTGCAGTATTCCTCGACATGGAAAAGGCGTTCGATCGTGTTTGGCACGACGGCTTTCTCTACAAGATCTCGCAGCCGTCGGCGCCCCGGAGTGCCGTTAAGATGATCTCCAGTTTCCTCGAAAATAGAAGCTTCAGAGTAGTGGTTGAAGACGCCGAATCCACCGAGCGTCCGATCGCAGCCGGCGTCCCGCAAGGGAGTTGCCTGTCCCCGGTCTGCTACGCCTGCTACACCGACGACATCCCGGCGGCAGGGGGGCCGTCGCTTGCCCTGTATGCCGATGACGTGGCGTACATCACCACGTCGCTGAATTGAACCCACGCCATTGTCAAGATTCAGCGTGCGCTTGATGCCCTCCCCGAATGGCTCGCCGCGTGGAGACTGTCGGTGAATGTCGGGAAGACGCCGGCTGTGAACATAGGAGGATACCTCAACAGGCGGGACCCTACTCTGGAGCTTCATGGACAAGATATCCAATGGGCCCCACAGCCCAAATACTTGGGCAAAATCGACGGAAGACTCTCGATGACGCCACAGGTTACGAAAGCCGTCGCGAATTCCAGAAGTGCGATGGCAGAAACCAGTGCTCTCCTCGAGCCTCCCTCTCGGACTGAAGCTCGGGGTCTACAAGACCTACATCAGACCCCGCCTCACGTACGCGGCAACGGCGTGGTACGCGCTCGCCAGCGAACCGCAGCGCAAGAGGATGCGCGCAGTTCAGGCGATTGCGCTCCGCCGGCTGACTGGTGCGCCGAGGTACGTCAGGAACGCCGTCATCCAGAGGGACCTTCGAGTCGAGAGCCTGGACGACTTCATCGAGCGATTGGCACGCAACATGTTCGGGCGTGTCGATGCGTCGCGGTTCCTGCATCTGCAGGACCTGGCGCTGCTCCACACCCGTCCACCGGACCGCTGGGCCTTCCCGCGCGACTTGCTGGTTGCGCGGGACGGGCCTAGCACTGACTGATACTGGGGCTTCGTAAGTCGTCGCCCGACGCTGATCGGCTCCTGCTGAGCTTCCCACCAGCGGGATTCACCCGGTAGGGGCTCGATCGCCTGGGCGGCGCGAAGATGAACCCCATCCCGTTTAAGACTCTGTGGCCTGTAAAAAGGTCACCACTCACCGGACTTGACCTATTGGTTAACCACAGATGGACAACCAAGGGCCTTAGGGCCCAACCCAAGGACTGGCCCGTTTTAACGGGCCGCGAGAGACATCCCCAAAGGGGAACTAACTGTCCCGAGGGCTCCACACACCTCAGACAGGGTGGAGTGAAGAGAGCGAGTAGTAGGCTACTTTTTAGCCTAAATTCCTACGGGAGCGGGACCTACGCGGGTGTTACCTACGGGTCCCGAAGCGAAGCGCGGGCGGTTCTCTAGTAATAGCCTATTTCAATTGATACCTAAAACCTAGTAGTCGGACAGTTGATAGTTTATACTTTATTTATAGCCTCCTAATAAACCGCTTGCTCCGGTAAACCCATGTCTACTGCCCACAAACACGCGCATCAGTACATTACCACGCATTTATTTCAGGCGCTGCAATAAATTTCACGTTTACGTCATATTATCGACCGTGTTGGTCCTGTTTGTTATTGTTACATAGCTGTCGTTAACCCGTATCGGAAGCTTTCGGGTTCAACAGACTCGGTCATTAACCCCTCTGTCAATCCGCAATGGAGCAGCGTGGTGGTCGCCTTCAGCTACAATTTTGAGAGATCCACGATGTTGAGCGAGCTTTTGATGGGTGCACTGCTGTACAACCAGAAATATTATAACTCTCAGACCAATAAACCATAGACACCGCGCCGTGAAAAAGTGCGCCTCGCCTTGTAATACACACGGCGGCACTCACACCAAAACGACTTTTGTGTTCTACGTAATAAAAAATAAATGAAGCTTTGTGTTCCAAAAAATAAAGTTCAAATTTGTTCTAGTTCAAACTGTCAACATAGGGCATTCTATTGGTTCCGATGTGTGTTTTAGGCGCACTTTTGCCGGCTTCACGCTTTTGTTCGCGGCGCGCCGTCTATACATAGTTTATTATTGGTCTTTTTTTTTTTTTTTTTTTTTTTTTTTTTGGAATTAAGATAGCAAACGAGCATGCAGTACCACCCTTCCCCTGCCGCCCATAACATCTGTGACCGACCTAGAACTAACATGATAGTTATAACTATCATGGGCGTAACCATGAAAAACCGATTTCCTTCCCTCCTGGACCTCCAGATTATAAACTTTGCTCCTAATGGATTACGAGCTGATTACATCCATAATAAGTAGGTATAGATACGTCACGTTCATACATTTGCCCTTTTTGATCCACTTATTCATTATTTATTTATGTAGTGTTTATGTACTCTGTACGCGTTAGTGATGTACCTATCTACTTTTTTTTAACTAACCTATAGATATTATAAGCACATGAGTAGTATTGAACGCACAAGCTCTAGCTAATTTTACAACGAAGTTGTTTCCCATAACAATATTATGTGGTATAGGTATAGTCTACTTAAAGTGACCATAATTGTTTGGTGTCAAAGCAGGATGCCCACAGAAACACCCACGGAATCCATGCATTGCTTTGCAATGCAGTTAACGTCCTTTACGTGACGTACATATACTTAATCAGCAATGATATTCTTCGTTATTTATATGCTTTCTATGACAAGGCGGGATATTCTACGCCAAAGCGGGACATTCTACGCCGTAGCGGGACATTCTACGTCAAAGCGGAAGATTCTACGCCAAAGAAGGACATTCTACGGCAAAGCGGGATTTTTACGCCAAAGCGAGCCATTCTACGCCGTAGCGGAACATTCTATGCCAAAGCAATATGAAAAACAAAATGGCCCATTTTGGGACAGGGGGACCGACCCACAGCGGAAAGTATGGTCACCGTAGTCTCCATTCGGCGGAGGCGCCCAGATGTCTGCAGATAGCGCTCGCGTGTCGCCGCGGCGCGCGCGGTTACATCGCGCCAGCCACTAGCGCCAGCACTCTCCGGTTAGTACTACCTCGCTATGTTTTGTGGTACTAGTTAATATAGACGCATTTTTATGGTAATAGTCGAATACTGAGCTGATGAGGTAAATACCTACCTTATGGTACGTTTACAAAGACTACAACACTATTTGCAATCGGGTGAGATTATAGTCGAGCATTAATTTATCCATGGTAATATTATAAATAAAAAAGTAATTCATAATATATCCGATCCCGATGAAATTTTGTTGTACTCTGCCTCCCACGCAGGCGAATCCGTTAACAAAAACTAGTAGTTAATACAAAATTGATCACCATAGTCGGACATCCCTAACATTAGTATTTAGTACTGATGCGCTGCCAGTCAGGGACATCCCTAACATTAGTATTTAGTACTGATGCGCTGCCAGTCAGGCTAGGATAAGAGCGCTATGTATAATAACTTAATTATGTTTGTAACCTTATCCTGCAAATAAATGATTTGATTTGATTTGATTTGAAAAGGAAACCATAGCCATTGGATTTTCAAGCAATAGGGTGGTAGCTAGCCAGCTGGACTTCAGCCCTATCATCAGGCAGGGACTATGAAACTAAGTTAGTTAGTCCTATATTTGAAAAAATTATTCTTTCCCAAGGTATTATTACTATGAACTAAAGCCACATCATTATTGGTTCACACGTTTCTGAGATTAACGAGAAAAACTTACAGATAAAATACTGGTACAATAATTAAAAATATTGTTATGCATCAGTTCGTATACCTATAATACCACTTCTGTGTTACTGCTAGTCTCTAACTGCTCTAACATATTGTTCGGGTAAACAAACGAATAGTTCGCTCCACTGAATATAAATGGTTTACCGGGTTATTTACTTATTCAGCTGATAGCTTATGAACGTTTAAGTGAGCCAGTTCTATTTCAATTTAGTTATGATACAATACATATTTAGGTATCAAAGCGCTTTATGGGACTTGGTCCCGTATTTAGTTCAATTTTTTATTTCTATAGGTTGAACAAATATAAATCTGTTTTGAAACCGAATTTACACGAAGAAAAAGTGTTTTAAAATAAAAGCGTTGTGTATAAAATTAAGTAGGTACAATTTAAGGTTACAAATAAAATATATTCATTATTTATTGCTTTTACGAGTATATACTTACAACGAGCGGACTTAATGCTTGAAGGCATTCTCTAACAATCAACCCTTGGCATTATGTTAAGACTTACACAGTAAATACAACAATTAAAGCTATTAATAGGGTACGAGCAAGTTCTAAAGGCAGTTAGAGTACGTGAAGGAGTGTGCAATTAACTTGAGAACATTCGTGTGGAATTACACGAATACTAAGGTCTGTTAATCTATGACGTTAAACATTAGGTTGCTATAACTGATTAAAAAATACAAAATAAGAGTCGAGTCTGTCCAGTGTGAAGTATTTAGATGTCCGTACTTATAATTTACTAAAATATCAAAAAATAGTCGTGATATACGTAGTTAAATGGGCAAAATGAATTAATTTAAATTATTTGTAACTGTACATTTCAGTTATCTGTAAACTTTATATACTTAATCTAATCTATGTACGTACTGAACACAACAATTAAAAATAATTTAGAAATGGAAATAACGTTTTAAGAGTCGTATTTAGCAACTAAAACCTTTTTGTGGTGTAAGTTTTTTATTTAAAGACTGTAGATACCTTAAAAATCTGGAAGATAAAAAAAACTTTATATTTGATAGTTACCGCTAGTCATCTCTCAACTTGTAGGTAATGATGATACGTACTTGCTCAATGTAAATCAGGCTTCACTTAAATATTGCAAATAATCCCACATATTGGCGAATCACTTTCTCGTGCATTGTCATGTTGGAACAATGGTGTCCATTAAATTAAAAAAAAGGGAAAAATATCTGAACTTAATATTAACAATAACCAACAATAAAATGCATTATTTATAGTATACATATGTATCAAGTATTTATAGAAATGTCTGTCTGTGTCAGGAAACACAGAGAAAGTTTGTCTGCTTGTTCTGTGCTATGTATACAGATGTCTACCTTACTGCAGCATAGACCTACAAAAAGGTGAGTGTACGCAAAATGAAGCGCAAAATAGGACAGGAAGGTACGATTACATGTGACACAAGAATAAGATTATGTATGTCCGGCAAAGTTCTTTGCCATAATAGAAAAAACCGCCACGCAATGTGAGACTACAAGATAAGTACCTAGTAAGTAGGTAAGTACTATTCTGTCTTGTTTTTTTCTCATAATTATGATTGGTATATGAAATGGTTGCTCCTTTTCTTGGGTGAGTGCGAGAGATGGCATCCTCACTTCTTGTATTCTTCTACGTCTTTGTACTGCGGCTATTTGAATTTAGATCTTAGGTTAGTGCTTTATAAGTTAAAAACCTGTACTTACTTACGTTTCGTTCCGATCTGAATTATTATTACAGATATTTCAATATTTTTTAAAGATTTCTATTGGTGTACAATTTGTTTTTGTATATTGTACAAATTGTAACATTTATTACATTTAGACCCATTTTAGCAGTGAAGATATATTTAAAGCGTTTAGCTCTAGCGAGTGACTCAATCTATTCCTAACCTAATTTTCTTAATCCCTGACGACCCTGTAATAATCCCCTCTAGTTCACTTCATAATGGTTCTATGCGAAGAATATTATTCCTAGTCGAGGTAAATGTGGGTTTTCCTGTCTGGTTTTGTGTGTTTATTACTTACGTAATATTTGTGTGTGAAAAATATGGACTTCGCTATAGAATTTCCTGTACAGCGGATAGTAAGGTCACACCCACACCAACTACCGTTTTAAAATTGACCATGAAAGAATTTTACTTTAGGTTGCAGTTCAGAAAAATTAAAAGGCTCCTTTCGACGGACATCGGTGAACTGACCATCAATTGCTTTGACTACCCGTTTGTAGTTTACTAACGTTTTCCAAATCCTAATCATTTTGTCACGTGGGTTACAAATAAAACTTTTTTAACGCTTTTTTCCTTTCCACCATATTTCCACAAACTAGCTCTATGAATTGTTACATAATTGATGAGGAAAAACGGCGAAAGAAACTCCTCAGCACATCCTTATACAAGCACTAACCTAATACGCCGTAAACCGTTTAAAATATTCATCGTACATACAAGAGCTGCTCAAATCATATTGCGCAACGATTGGAACTAGGATTCTCGCTGAACTATTTCAATATTAGTTGGAGCTGGATCGAACATGTTCAATTATTAGCCGGCCTGCGAGCGGCCTGCCTGCCAGCCGTCTGCTTATTGCGCCGGTGACATGTTGACAGCCAGTATTTATAGTGGATTCGTTGTAATATTCACGTGCTAGTGTTATTTGGTACATAAAAAAATCATTACCTTTAGCGATCCAATCCCAACAAACATTTAACAGGTCGCCACAACGTGCCAGCGATAACTTTTGGTTCTATAAGCTTGTCGCCGTTACGTCGCTATATCGTCGGTATCACCAAGAAAAGGCCCATTTTATACGACTCAGAGTCCTATAAAAGTCATATAGCAGTCGCGTAAGTTACTTTTTGGTCGCATAGTGGTCGTATAGAGGTCGTGTAGCACACTTTTTGTCGAATTAAGGTGTTTATTACCGCTGCTTTACGACATTTGATCGAATACGATACGAGTATCCAGCGCGCCTCTTATACCGCAAAATATATATTAGTTGTCAAAGTGACAAAATATGTAATTATAAATATTACTGTTGAAAGTGAGACTCGGCCATTTTACTTATTCATCTTTGTTTTTACTTCGAAACTCAAGTTCAAGGACGGTTGATCTTATGGGAAATTAATTTCATCGAGTCTTATGTGCTAGTTTTAACTATATAATAAACGCGCCAATGTAATTCATTAAATAAATAATATTTTACAGTCATTTTTGAAAGAACGTGTTTATAATTACCTTTATACGATTCAAAGTGTTGGAAAAGACCGTTATACAACTTCTATACGACGTTTCAATTTTGTCATTATTGGATTTGTAAACATTCCGCCATAGAAACAAAATTAGGGTTCAGTTTAGTAATTGTCAAGTGTGTAAAACCTTATTAATCACTATTGTTATTATCATTATTGTGTTGTTTGCTGGTTGAGCTGTCATTAAAAAAATACACGTGATACTGGATACAATATATCGATAATATAATATATCGATAAATTCTTAACAAAATTAGATTTATTAATTTGATACGTATTGCTCAAAATGACCATGGAAATCTACACATTTTGTACGTGCTGATCGTTGTTTCGGTTGCAGGTTTTATACTAGTGACGAAACCGAACCTGCACATTTTATACTAACTGAAGAAACTGTTATATATTTTGATAAATTTTGATTTTTTCTGGTGTCCAAGTTGCACTTTTTGCCATAGGTATACTATAATTACCCAGAAGATGAATGTGAATTCTGTAATTAGAAATTTATTTATTTATTTATTTATTTATTTATTTATTAAGACTCATCAACAAGGTAACATGTTACATTACTACAAAAACTAAGCCTTAAAATAATACATTTTACATGTGACCTTAATTATAGACGAGTACAGCAAACTTAAAATAGGGTGCATAAGCATTAATAAAATATAATAAAACTTATATGTAATTATGATCACAATGTGTAGTTAAGACAGTTAATACTTTTACTATTTATTTAAGTTTAAACAACTAATGAAAAGGAAGAAAAAGAAAACATACATAAATCTTATGTTGTGTTAAATCAGGGTGGAGTAGGGTTCAAAACCCTGTAGATTTTGGTTTTGAAAACTGATAAATTATCATGAAAGATATCTATTGAATGGTCCTTACTTTGAAATTCCTTTAGAAGTCTGCACAGTCTAGGGAATATTGAATGGTGCCCTAAATTAGTTTTATAAATGTTATGAGTGAGTAATGGTCTCGGGTAACGTGGCAAACTCGACGGGATGTCAAGCATCACGTGGCTCAGCAGTTCAGGGTCATCAAGCAAGTTGTTTAATAATTTGTATAAGAAAAGCATATCCTGCAATTTACGTCTATCTAATAGTGTCAACAAATTGAATCTTCTTAGACGTTCATTATAGGGTACTGGTATAAGGGACTCTTGACAATAAAACTTAGTGAAACGCCTTTGTATTGATTCAATACGATCCTTATGGGCTTGATAATGGGGGTTCCACACGACGGAACAATATTCTAGTTTGCTTCTAACGAGGGCTGTAAATAGTAATTTTTTTGTGCTTAAGTTTTTGAACTCTTTACAATTTCTAAAAACAAAACCTAACATACTACGGGCTGACTTACATATGTTATCAATATGATTAATAAAGGATAATTTAGAATCAAAAATAGAAATGATTTTTTTATAAAACTAAATATTTTTCTTGTAACTTGTACAGTAGGTATAGGTATAATATAGTACCTACTGGTGACGGCGTTTTAAAAAAATAAAGTGCTGTTTACGGAACCATCTCCAGTTGGACTACAGTTAACTTGTCGCATACCTACTTATATTCCGTAGTTATATTCAGTTCGTATAACGGTCGTAAAAAAGTGTTTGAATCGACTGAAAGTCGTATAGGAGTTTTATATACCACTCTAATACGACGTCGTGTAAAGGTAGTTTTCGAACCTCTAATACGACTAAAGTCGGTATAGAAGTCGCATAGACGTTTCTACTGCCACAACGCTGCTTACACGACTGAATGTCGTGTAATAGTCGTATAGGGCAGACGAATAGGCGTTTCTACGACGTTTTTACACGACTACAAGTCGAATAACTATAGGGGGCACTAAGTCGTATAACAGAATGAAACTACTTCTATACAACGCTTATACCACTATGAGTCGCGTAATTCCTTCTTATTCGACTAAAATGTTTGTTGGGAATGACTAAAAATAATAACCGAAATGTTCGGGAAATTGTTCGAGAGTTTGTAGTACTTACATGAATTGGGTCAAAACTGAGGAGCTCTGGACTACTTTACCCCATCACGCTGCTCCAGTAGATACGGATCGCCGAAGGATTCGAACAAGCATATTTAAATGTACCTAACCTCTTTCTATTTTCGAGTCTGTTACAACCTTTAAACTATATTTAAGACTATTGAGGTACTAGCAAGTTAGTACTTAGTATCTCAATGCTTAAAACGGAATAAAAAAGTTCTAAGTATGTCGTACTTGTAAATGAAACAAAAAGAAAGAATACAAAATAATTATGTAATCATAGTCCATAAAGTGGAAAAAACTTGACTGTGGTCGGTTTGTAAGGGTGTTTGTGAAAGTGTAAACCGGTTGGAATACTGGTATGCTGGTATAACCAGCAGCTGTTTTCTCTGCAGTAACTGAAGCAGACGAATGGCGTGCGCCGCGTTACTTCATCGGACTAAACAAACAAACATCGGAAAAAACAGGATCCTAACCTGTTTACGTCGCGTCCGAACGCCACAATATTAATCATTTTCAATTTCATAGTCCAGCGCTGCGATTAATTGCCTTTTTATAGGTTAGTATTCGTATGGCTTACATTTCAATTGATTGGTCCAACCAACATTGAAGTTTTATTAAGTAGCCAAAAGTCGTCACATGTTTCTTTGAATACCTAGGAAGAATTAAGGTCATGTTGAAGTAATTATGATTGTTCCTGAAATAGAGTACCAACAGTTGATATTAGTCAAACGGCTCAAACGCACTTCTTATATTTATCAGGTTATAACTAAGGGTAGTTGGTTCTTCTTGCTTCGTCGTTTTAGGCTTTTTTTTTATGGAATTAAGATAGCAAACGAGCATGCAGTACCACCCTTCCCCTGCCGCCCATAACAACTGTGACCGAGCTAGAACTAGACTCAAAGGGACTAGGATGGTTAGTCCAGTTAGTAGATGGTGTTAGAATATTAGTTGGTTAGTTTGTTAATAAGTGCGAGGACAGGGTATGTTAGTGATAATTAGTCCTGTTAGTTAATGTTAGTAATAATCCAGTTAGTTATTGTTAGTATGAGTCTTGTTCCAATTCGGTCACAGATGCGTTGCTACCCCTGAGGTCTGAGATGGTCGCCTACTCGCCTCTAAAAAAGTGAAACCGGCTCCACAAACCTTCCTATCCGGAACACAATTGCTCTTAAAAACAATTATTATGACGGTAGGAATGGTACTGAGTACCTTGGAGGGCGGTGGTACTACCCCGGGCGAACTCTAGGCTATATTATTATGTAGGTTCAAGAGTTTTTTCTGCTGAGGTAATTTAAGTCTGATTTACCAGATTTATGTGGGCCGAACTTGGAAAATTTCAAATTTCAAAGAATTTTCAATAACGCCACCAAATTGATTTTAGAAATGGTTTAGGATTACATAATTACTTATGTGTGATCGGTTTTAAATAAAATACTTGATCGACTCTGAAAGGAGTCCCCTTGTAATACAATTTTTGCAATTAGACAACAAGGTTGTCTGCAGTAACGTGAAGCTATTAAAAAGGCATAAGATTTTCAGTCTTGGGCTCCAGGTTGTCGTTTAGCAAGATCATAAGGAGAAACTTACCTTTAAAGCTACTTGAACACAGGGATGTGCAAAATGAAATCCTGATCACATATTACAGATTACATTACATCTGGAAATCCAAAAATGCCCGTGCTAACACCTATCAGAATTTCGACGTTCTTGGCGAGTCCGTTTCCTTGCTTCCAAATGTCTAATCCAGTTAAAACTGTAATGTTATTGGTAATCTACAATCATGTACTTAATCAGTAGGCATGTCATCGGTTATCATGCTTACATTATACCCCCCATCCCCTTGCCTATCAAGAAGCTTAAAATCACAAATCACTCACCTATAAAGCTGTCCTCATCGTTGGCATGCAGCGCATGCATGACGAGCGCGGCGAGGAGCGCGGGGCGCGCGGACGGCAGCGGCGGCGCCAGCCCGCGCAGGCTCGGGGGCGCGGCGGACCAGATGGCCCCGCAGAGCATGCCCTAGCGCCCGCCCGGCATACCCCCCGGGCTGCGTTCTGGGGACAGAACAACGGTATAAAGCTGCTGGGGACGTTGTACACCCAGAACAGAATAACGCTACAGGATGATGCAAGAGACCAGGTAAATTGTAAGTGTATTGGTCGTGTCCAAAAACAAGACAGAACAACGCTATAGGATGCTGCTGGGGACCTTGTAAATTGTGAGTGTATTAATTGTAAGTGTTGAGGGTATGCGTCAATCGTTAGGTCCACAAAGTAAGCCGGACTTGGGGACGACACTTCTGACATCACCGGTGATCTGCACCCTAAGGACAGAACAACGCTATAGGATGCTGCTGGGGACCTTGTAATTTGTGAGGGTATTGGACGCGGCAGAGCATGTTCTAGCAAGGGGACGCGCCCGACATACCCCGGGGGCTGCGGCCTGAGGACAGTGGACAGAACTTTGGTTTAGGATGCTGCTGATGATGTTGTAAATTGTTAGTGTATTAGACAAGTCAAGCGTTTAATCACCAGAGCAAGCCCTAGCTTGGGTAGTAGATACCTGCTCGACATGCTCGAAAACCCACTGTAGAAAATATCGTTACGGAATGCTGCTTAACACCTGGGTAGCTGCACCCTGAGGACAGAACGTTGCTACAGGATGTTGCTGATGACGTTGTAAATTGGGAGTGTTTAAGACGCTTCAAGCGTTTGATCCGCAGATCATGCCATAGCACTTGCTACGATACGCTGGTGATTACCATACCATGATGTTGTGTGCTCTTTATTTAACGTTAACTACTCGTATATAAATACAGGGCTGATCAAACCTGATGGATCCCTGATTCACAATGGGCACGCTGATACTGGTAACTGTACTGTTATTGGTAAACGTGGCCTATAAATTACCTTATAGTCATCCAAGCTTCGCTAACTGATCTAATTCTGGTACTGGTCAAACTTTTATCTGATTCTGAATAATGTTCGCCAACAGTCCGTCCGACTTATCGTAACTGATACACAACTGATTATAACAATCTGTATTTCCACACTTACAAGTCACAACCAATAGAAATCTGCCTTACTACGGCGTCGGCCACGTCTCGTTTCAGAATGTATCAGCTCAAAACTTACCCCCATCTTAATGTTTCTGTAGATTGCCAAGTAATTATTTATCTACTCTCAAATTGTTGTACTTATTATTTTCTACCTCCATTTTTGTTCGCATTTGCGACACCACCGCAAAGTAGTAGCGGATAGAAGAGAGAATAAAAAAAGAAAAAAAGTATGAAAATGTTGCCCTATCAAATACAATTTTAAATTTGGAGACACTAAATCTTCTGAAAAGGAACATCAGCATTTATAAATTATTTAACTAGGGTCCTTGGCCTGTGCTTCAGTGTCATTAAGGATTTTGTCAACAGCCAACCAACGGAATAAAAGTTATTGAACCGATAAAATTATTTTGAGTCACACGACAGAATTTCGTGTACCTACACTAAGTCTTGGAATCATAAAATGCAGAAAAGCTGTAGTTTTATGACCGAGCGTTTACCATTGCGATATTATATGACGGATAGCGGATAGCGTCTTAGTTTGAAGAGGTCATAGCAAGGACACTGAGACAGTGGCAATACTAAAAAGACACCAATAAAGGGTTGTCTGTCTATCTTTGTCATTGAACGAAAAGCGACTTTCCTGACGTCATTCTTTAACAGACGAGCAGACAAGCCACTTGATAAGGGGTCTATCTTCTTCGAGAGTATTTACGTCATGTCTTCTACGCTTTGTTAACTCTTTAAAAGGCGCATATGGCTAACTTATCAGTTCTCCAGTCTTTTAACGGACTCCATAATGTTAGTGGGAAGACACCACTCATCATGAAGTGGGATTTTTGTCGAGTAATGATATTATTAACCGGTATATAGCAGTGATAGCCTAGTGGTTAAGAATTCGGCCTCCTATTCGGAGGGTCCTCTGACTTTTCGAAGTTACGGCGTTTTAAGCATTAAAAGGTCTCTTGCTGCAAACGGTGAAGGAAAACATCGCGAGGAAACCGGCCGGAGAGTTCACAAAACTCTGGTGGATTCTGACAAGAGACCCGTTCTCAATAGTGGGCCATGATTGGTTGAGATGATGATTAACCAGTGAAAGCTGATTCCTTTATAAATAAAAGCTGTGCTTTTTGTCCAATTTTCAATCTGCTTTTAATACAAAGTCGCGCTATTTTATGCTAAGCGACCCAATTCCTGCCCGTCGCAGATTGCAACCGCGACCTTTTGTATCCCACCTATTGTGATGACATGGTTTTCATTCTGCATATAATGATGGCGCATTTACTTTAAAACTTACTGATTGTGATGCGAGGTACAATCATGCCAACGTGTGCAAAATAGCTATTGCCCGTAGCGTCACCCAGTAAATATAAGGTTGTTACATTCTTATTATTCCGAATTCAGTTAAAAATTGTAAAATCCTGTAATGGCATTTTTAATGAAAATGTTAAAGTACTAACATGCTTAATGGGAAGGATTTTATATTGACACTCGTGTCCGATTTGCGAGGGTCATTAAAATTCCAGGGGACTGCTCAAATGGCTCGGTCTACTCATGATTGGAACGCCGACTGTCCCAATTATACATTAACCCGAATTTTAACGAAAAAACAAATAAAAGGTATTCATTAAGCGTCCTTAATGGAATTTTTAGCGTTCCGCACCTAAAATGAAGAATGGAAACCTTTAGGGACTTTTTTGTCTGTTTGTCCATCAATACTCTTTTTTCAAGAAGGCGTGGAGATATCATACTGAAGTTAATATTAAAAACTCAGGTCTGCGTTTCCTTGGAGCAGAGAAAGAATCAAACTTATAAGTTGTAGGTAAACGTAATCATAGAATACGGCCGTTTATAATAAAGGGTGAAATAAAAGAATTGGTAACTGAGAGTAATATCAGCTAAACAAAAACATTAATTAGGTATAACCGGAATGAACTAATTATTATTTAATTTACAAATTAGTTTTAGTCCGAATCTGGGTGCGCGAGTCTGACTTATACTTGACGGGGTCAGTTATTCTACTTGACATAGCTTATGTTCCAGAATAACACATAGGCTACTTTTTATCCTGAGAATTCTACGGGAGCAGGACATTCGCGGCTGATACCTAGGGGTCCCGAAGCAAAGCAAAGGCGGTTCACTAGTACTTAATACTTATACTAATATTTTAGTAAAAAACTCGTTTTTCAAATAATAAACCAGCACTAGTTCCAGATACTAATATTAAATTTTTACTTAAATTATAATTATGAAACTAATAACGAGTAAAGCTATGCACAACTGTACATCTGAACTCAGTCTCAATTCTTGGGGGATTACAACTCCATGAATAACAAATAATGCATCAGAGGAGCCTTCAGTCTTCAAAGGAGCCTTCAGTCCATTAGTTGGAATGGCAGTCGCGCGCATGCAGAATATTACAGCACACGACTCCGCTAAAGTAATTAGTCTGTATTTATCCTTTTACATCTGGGTCACAGCGACAGGAGCTTTGTGAATCCATACTTATTCTGTGTCTTTATTTGTTGGTCTAAGTACCTGATTATAAGTATGGTATCCTTGTGTCATATAGATTCTTTGCGATTGAATTTGGATATACAGTACCTATATTCCTTTAATTTCTCAGGAAACGGGGTCAGTGCCTACATATAGCGCAATGGTTCGATTCCCAGCTAGAGAATTTGAACGTTGAATGAATCTTCATAAAAACTGTTAGACTGTATTTCAAAATGCACAAATAGAAAAGTTAAAAAAAATAATTCACCGATATTTTTTTTATTTTTTTTTTATCTTTATTGGTAAGTTTGTGACCCCATAACTTCGTGTTGCGTAAACCGATTTTGATGATTCTTTATTTCCTTGAAAGCTGGTTTTGGTACAGTCCCATATAAATTTGAGCGACATCTGACGAGTAGTTTCGAATTAACTTGAATAATGTGTAAGGATGTTTTGTAGTGTGTACTTATGGTTTTTTTCTAATAACTTTTTACTGAGTATTTAGATTTTGATGATTCTCTTTTTATTTTAAAGCTGGTACTTGCATTGTAGTCTCATATAAATTTGAGCAGCATCTGACTAGTAGTTTTTGAATTATCCTTAATAACTTTTTTGTATTTGTGCATTTTGAAATACAGTCCAACAATTTTTATGAAGCTTCATTCATAGTCCCTGGATTCCGAGGTTTTGCCATTTTTATGTATTACGGCACTCCACTATCTTGTCTTTGTGTATTGTGTTCAATTGTTAACACCTTTAATTTTACCTACACTTCAACAAATAAATGAATTATTATTATTATTATTATAATGCACACGACAATTACTGCAGAACTAGGAGTATGTTACGTACATCAAATTCAAATTCAAATTATTTCTTCGAAGTAGGTTTTTACAAACACTTTACGAATGTCAATTTACGCCATCGCTTCAACAAATCCCTACGGTGAGTGGTCTTGGAAGAAGAAGCGGCAAGAAACTCCCAAGGAGTCATGTTTATCAACATCCCACCGCTGGGTCCGGGTATCCTCTCAAAATTTGAGGTGTACAAGCTAAAGTCCCCCACGCTGGCCAAGCGCGGATTGACGGAATTTACACACCTTTGAGGCTTTGAGAACATTATGAACATAACACCTTCAACTTTCTCCTGTATTTATTTATATTGTGATAATTGAGCTATCAATCAATACGATAGAAATCCACCGCCATAAATAAGTAACTGTAAGACAGGACGCTATTTTATCGCAAACACTTGCATTTTCATGGTACTTTAAGGGTTCTTACTTCTTCTTTAAGTAGCGCTGGTATAACACACAAACTCTACCACAGTAAGTAAGTATACAGATTGCAGAATTCTGTAGAGTTTCCTTCATAAAGTGTAACGCAAGGCTTAAAGTCTTAACGTCGGCACAAGAGATACTTTGTAACTCCACAGCGTACGGCTCACGATACGTAGCGAAGTTCCGGCGTCGTGACGTAACGTGCTGAAGGCGTAGTCTTGTATCCTTCGGAGATAACCTTCCACTTTGTACCGCGCTAACTACCGGGTTACATTTCAGAAACTCGACAAGTTTGCTACATGTGTCTAACTAGGGTGGGTTTCGTTTGGGTCTGAAATTCTACATCTCATAATCATAAGGTAGCAAAACAGCTTAAGCTTGAATTTTACTTTAGAACTTCTAACGGACAATTAAAAACGCGTGGGTACAATTGGTATTTCTTATTCCGTGGGACCAGATTCATTATTTGAAGTAAAAAGCATCCGAGACATTAAAGAGCTATTAAGTAAACGCCTACACAATTAAATCCCCGCAGTAGATCCGATATGTCACGGTTGGCATGGACAATACAACCAAAACATCAGTCACACCCACGAATCGAGAATTAAACCGAGAATAAACATTTATCTGTCCCGTAAATGTCAGCTTAAGTCAGGCAATGAACCCAGGACTCTCACCTTGGAGACCCTACCTGTGAAGCGAGGGTTTCTCATACTTAACTACTCAAATGTTATACAAATACGTTAGCATGTATCAGATTAAGGGATGTAGGTTCTGAAAAACGTTCCTACACAGTCTGGTCCAAAATTGAGCAAAATATTATACTAAGTCATCACGAAATGCATCTACCAATATTAACAACTCCGCTATCACTATATCTAATTATTGTCATTTATCACTTAGAAACCCAATCCACAAAGTATGGAGAATAGAACTATAGTGTTGAGGTTAATCTACATTTTCTCAAAATAATAAGTCTGGATTGGAAGAAAGTAAGAAATATGATATCAAAAATTCAAAACAAAACCGGGAAATTATAAATTGATCTCTTATAAATAAATTCTTCTGTTTGTTTATACCTCGCCATAAGACGGAAAGGTGTGACTTTTTCAATACCCTTCAGTCACATTCATAAATAACTGCTCCCGCACAATAGGGGTGCGGGGGTGAGGGCAGCGGGCGGCGGCTCGGTAAATAAACATCCCTGTGTTTTATGGGGGTGAATTCTTAGTTTACTGACGGTGTTTTGGTACGAGAATAGCCAGAGTTTTGGGAAGCTAACCTAAAAGTTAGTGGTTTACCCTTAAGTTACTGTATTTGCACTGTGATTACTTAACTATTGTGTGTGCTAACTGGTAACTTTAAAACAAACATGGCAAGGTATTTGAGTGAAGTTAATTTACTTATTCTTTTTTCCGGGGTATAAAAATAGCAAATGCCTATGAAAACTAATTGACCTAGAAGTAAGATCAAGATTGAAATCGGGACTAGGATAGGATGGTTAGTCCAATTTGCACACGTTCTTAGAACGTTAGTTGTCCAGTTCGTTAATTTGTATGATGATCGGGCTAGAGACTGTGATTGATAGTTAGTTATTTTTGCTAGTTATTGTAAGTAATATTCCAGTTAGTATGTCACCGTCTTTAAGGATAATGTTTTCACAGGATATTAAAATATAAAAATCTCATCACGTATTCAATTTAAAAGGCACAGCATTTTGGCAACAAACCAAATGTTTTTGTCCCTTATCAAGAAGCTAATTCTCTTTGTGCCCTTCTGAATAAGACAGCATTAGCCATCGATTTGACCGTTCAAACAAGTCGCATCATATTTGAACAGCAATCAACATCATGCGAAGATTAAACAATTTCAGTTTTCTCCGTAAACGAATGTTGAGTTGGCACGCAAATTTCACCGAAGTGCCAAATAGGTCGCAATAACATACTGGGGTCGTAGAAGTTTGAGTAACGTCTTTATATTGCGTGCTTTATATTCTAATTCTAAGGCTGTGTTTACTAGCCACCGAAAAGTCTGGGCACCTACTCTCACATACGGTAGTAGGTAGTACTTATTGCTAGTATATTCCTAGTACCTAGTTAATTCTTATAATTAGTAAATACTTATTCGTTACTTACTACACCAGTAATCGCCGTCGCTTCAGTGAAGCTATGTCTTAGTAGGAAAGTGCCCACACACTGCCACACTCGAAAAACAGTGGAATAGAGTTCTTTAAAATCGCAAACAAATCGTAAAGCCGTTTCTGAGATTGAGGAAATTAATTAAGTGGGTATAAATAAAGGCAAAGACAATATAAATAAAGATAAATTAAAAGATTCTTATCGGCCATTCTCCGATTAGCAAGTTTTACTTGTCCGGGCTTGATTAATCCACAGTATTATCAGATTCAAACATGAATTTTTTTTATATGTTAGTTAGCATCCATATCTAGCTGTATACAAAAATATTGGCTTCTGTTTTAAGTAGATAAGACCAAATTAATTTAATGTATACTCAGCGAACCTGTGTTCTCTAATTACCGTGGCGTGTCCGCACACCAACTTAATGTTAAAACTTGCTTATAATTTTTATAACGTACAGATTAACTTTGATCCATTCAACGTTTTAAACGGCATTATACAACGTGTATCGCATAACAAAATATCGATTCAATAGAAGCAGTCTATAAATAATTATCATTAAGTAACCACTTGTCCGCTCTAAAGTTATAATTGCCGTGACAATTTGTGCTCTCGGGTGTAAATCCCTTAAAACAGTATTTTTGGCACATCACTACCGTACGCGCCGCGTCTCCTCAGTGTGTACTATAGCCCATATACAGTCGCACGTCTCTAACGTTAGTGTACCGCCAATGAAGCACGTGAGTATATAATTACCGTAGCCTTGGTTAAAAACTTTTCTAATTACCGTTTTATTTATTTTAATACTTGATTTTTTAAGTTAAACCCGAATTGATCATGGCAATTGAGACAATATTTTGGCCTCTATACGTTGTAATAAGTTAATATTTGCATACTGTGTCGGTTTTCGACATTTTTAAGAAATTCTATCGTTTTCTAATTACCGTATAATAATTACCATATGTTTATAATTACCGTTGTATGTAAAATTAATACACGTTTACGAACTGTAACCGCGAATAATGGAAAATTTTCCCATGGTTATTATTATCATTGTCGGTAAATATGTCTATATAATATGCTGCCCAATTATTATTTAAGTTATTTAATTTATAGGATGGAAAAACCCAAAAATACCAAAGAGGAAATTAAAGAAAAGAGAAGGCTCGCCGCACTACAACGCACTACAAAGCCAGCGCAAAACCATGAAGGCGGGCCTAGGGACAATCGATGCAAAGCTGGATGGTTTCCAGGAAGATTTGAACATCGTGAAAGAGGACCTTAAACGTGGTAAAAGTGCGTATATCCGAGCACGACCAAGCCCTCAAAAGCCACGACGCAGCAATCAACTCCCACGAAACTAGGCTCATAGATTTGGACAACAAGCTGCAAAAAATAAAGGTTTTTGGCACGGCAGTAACCAGTTCATGCCCTGGGGCCCCGAAATTCAAGGTCCCAAGTTTCGACGACACGACCTCGTGGACGGCATTTAGGCACCAGTTCAAAGTAGTAGCTAGTGGGAATGGCAGGGAGGACGAGCACTCGTTAGCGGCACTCACCCTAGCTCTTCGAGGGGAGGCACTGCTGGTGCCTGAGAACGTGAAGAAGACGTGTATCGCGCGCAGCTTAAAGACCGGTCACGGAAGGCGAGTGAAGGACTGCAGCAATGGGCCACAGAGATCGAGCACCTCGAACGCCCAGCCTATGCGTCGAGCTCCACACCGGTCGAAGACAAAGTGTTAGAGGTGTTTGTCAGCGGTAAACGGGATCCTGAGGTGAGAGCAATGGTGCGCTTGGGTTATCACGCAACATAGGAAGCAGATTTAGCGCATGCCCTTGAAGTGGAAGCGGTACGAAGCGACTATAAAGGTCGTAAGGTGCACGAAGTCATAGCAGCGATTCAACCTCGTACTGGGCCTATATGTTACGGATGCGGTGAACGAGGTCATATTAGGATGAGCTGCCGGACTCGGAAACAACCGAAATTGGTGTCGACGGCTTCCCAAGTCGACAACCAGGAGCTAGAAGCCGCCGCCACCGCTGCCGCCGCTAAGAAGACCGCCAAGCCTCCTACGAAGCCACCGACGGCGCGCAAGCCGAAGAATGCCGACGTCCTGTCACGACGCCCATGCTCCGAAGGTCGACATTGCATCAAGCATTAAAGAAAGAAATAAAGAAGAGGTTAGGGTGATAAGGATGCAGGACCTAGACGACTCTTGGGCAAGGGAGCAAGTAAGCCAAGCTCAGAAGGAAGACAAAGCCTGATCATGGAATGGAAAGCCAAAGGACAGAGGCCCCTGGGGAGAGATATGTCAACCTCAAGCGCAACGACTAAGGCATACTGGGCTCAGTGGGACAGCCTTATATTGGAGAATGGCGTGCTTTATCGGAGCTGGGAGTCACTCAACGGAAGGAAAAAAACCCTGCAAATGGTTATTCCTAGGAGTAAGGTGGCTGATTTGCTGAAGCTAGTAGGTACACGATGGCACTTCCGGCTCCTCGGCATCAAGAAAACCCTCGTAAAGATACGAGAACGCTTTTATTGGGTGCGGTGTCGAGAGAACGTCGAAGATTGGTGCAGGAAGTGTACAGTATGCGCTTCTGTAAAAGGGCCCGGCACTAGATCCCAGTGGGAACGACAGCTGTATAACGTCGGAGCCTCTTGGGAAAGAATCGCCATAGACGTTGCTGGGCCATTCCCTCAGACTGAAGACGGGAATAGATTCATCATCGTGGTTCAAGACTACTTCAGCAAATGTTCCGGCCATTGTTTGCAACTCTGAACCAAGAGGCGAAGACCGTGGACAAGAAACTTGTCCAGGAAGTAGTATGCCGCTTTGGTGTACCATCATCCATTGCATTGTGTAATGGGACATCGATAATTCTATTGATTTAATTTTTATTATATCAGTATAAATTATTAATGTGCGTTAATATCATTTCAGTTATCATATTTTACATAGATTTGATGATATTTTCTAATTACCGTTGCATTAAATATTATTTTTTCTAATTACCATACTCATAATTTTTTTAAGTCTCATTATCTAGAAAACTACCATTATTTATTACATGCCAAATTAATTATTCAATTTGTATCTTTGAATTGTTTCATATTTTAATGTGCTCCAGTCAACTCAATGAAAAATAAAAAAGGTTATGGTAATTAGGCAAAGAACGCCGAATTGGAGAATGACCGTTATAAAGTCATGGAATCTATTTAATAAATACCCTCATGTACAGAAAACAAGAAAACGTTCAGACAAAATTATATAAAACATAACACTTCCTCAATTTATCCCCAACGTAACCTAGTAAAAATCTGTAAAGCGAAATTCACTCTTCAGTACCCGTACAGTAGTAGTTAGCGTATGTGTGAACGAGTTTTAATGCTACACGCACGAGATGAGTTATTAAAAACTAAAAATCAAAGAGATAGCCATTCGGTGTGCGGATAAAATATTTTAACAGCTCCACAAGTATGCGAACGTGTTAAATTCTGGACGCTCTTCGCAACCCTCACGCTGAGAGCGTTTTACAGTTGGTTTGTGAGGACATGTTATATGCTATGTTTGATAAAAAAGCGAATAATTTCGACGCTTTTCGCAAATGAATATCTACATCGGCCTAAATATAACCACGAATTAATTACTCTTTATGCTTTGGGTTCTGAATCGGGATTGTGAATAACTGGCATACGCCTTAGTATATAGAAAACTAGAGAACCGCCCGCGCTTCGCTTCGGGACCTTTAGGTAACAGCTGCGTAGGTCCCGCTCCCGTAGGAATCTCAGCTAAAAAGTAGCCTGTAATATTTGCCTCTGACTTAAGTAAATTACATGTAGTATTTCATAACGTAATTCAGAACTTGCAAATGAATTTTACTAACGCCATCTATTAACAGCTCCGGTAATAAATATCTAGCAACTAACAAAACATCAATCTTTCCATGGGAATGAGATGTTTTTCCGTGGTAAAAAGTAGCCTACGTCACTCTCCACCCTCCTAACTATCCCCACACACATAAACCATACCATATAATAGCCACGTTGCGACGTGAAAGAGCCACAAACAAACAAACACACTTTCACATTTATAATATTAGTAAGGATTAAGAAAACAGTTGAGTAAAAATAAAACAGAGATGCTGTCCTCATTGTTAAGGAGGCCTAGGCTTAGATAGGATCAGCTACGCTGCCAAACAAACGCAACAATGTCACCTCTCCTAATTGTTGGATGGATGCATCGGATTAGACATGACCATCATAAGGCTCTTAATTAGGTACAACATAACATAATGACAACAACTAATAGAAATAATTTACAGTAACTGTCAGTATCAGTCCCTGCTCCAGTCCTTAAACGTACTAATTTACTAACTAACTTTCTAACACCATTGTCTAACTGACTAACCACCTTAGTAATGATTTGAGTCAGCGGAAGGATAGCGAACCAACACGGAAAACAGCACTAATCAAGCAAGTACAAAGTGCGGAGTGCTTTTCACAGCCACTTCCGAATGTTCGAGAAAACTGTCGTTATAGGGATGCGATGAAGCTTCAAGTTTACTCAACGCCTAGCGAGCGGAACAGCTTCCTTGAAAGCTTTTAAAGCTTCATAGAATAGCGAAAGATTTTCGATAACAACCCGTGAAAGAATAACTATTGAAAATTTTGAAGTGCTATTGTAGTGTCTACAGAAATGTTCAGGATTCTAAAGAATGAAATAAGAAAGTTTTTACAGAAATCTACCTCCACTTAACACACTCTATACTGTAGGCCTCCTCTGGTTGAAAAGAAACCCATGCCATGTAGTAGGGCATTAATGGATTAAAACCACATGATTTATTTTTTAATAGCTGGCAAACAAGCAATGAAATTTTAAGATAAGTGACGCCAACCATACTGACCGACACACACACAAGGGAGAAATCCGTCTCATAATTAATTCTTCGTCTTTGATACTAAAATTAATTCGTAAAGGTGCTACATGTTTATTTTTTAAGTTTCACTAAAAGTAAACCTTGTTAGTTTTGGGTATTTTACCTGTTTTTATACCTACTACCATAATACTATAATATTATTTTACCTACCTAACTATAACCTACTCCCAAAAATAAAATGGGGAGAACCTATTAATCAACTAACTGTCTGCGGTCATAGCGTGCATGTACAAATACAACACTTCAGGCTTTTAAAAATAGTTCCTCTTTCAACTTGCTTTCGTATAGTCTCTTGAACTACAGAGATCTAAGGCCAACATCTAACAGAAATCTTGAACTCACTAAAAATATACCTAAGACTTATTCCCATCCCTGACATCAAATTGTTCACGATCGTTAAAGCCAAAATTGAATTGACGTTAACTGAAAATCCTTATCGTAGATCCTCAGTCCGTCTTATCCGAGAATCTCGCAAGCTCTCAAGAGCGCTCCCGGGAAAAGTGTTCAGGATTTTACCTTCTTCAGACCGATTTGTACGTGACAGGAGTCATTTGCGAAGTTTTAGTGAAAGGTTGTAAATGTAGCTTTATTTACTGGATAGTGTACACAGTACATCCTACCATAAATAGCCTGTCCTTTTAATAGTCTTTTTCTTGTCCAAAGTATTTTACATAAATTTCGTTTGCTGAGATAGAACACGTCAGGTGTCAATGTTAAAGTCCTAAAACCTTTACCTAACTTATTTAACAGCATTCTTTGTAGTTTGGCTAGGGACGCTGGTAAGAAACGTGAGAAAGTCTTTTATCCTCCTTATAAATAGAGAGCTGACTAGTTTATCTGTTGTTTTCAATGTCCAAAACATTTTAAGAAAATAGCATTTGACCGACAGACACAAATAAGTTAACAGGCTTGACTTTCATCATCAGATTTACGGAATCCTAAAATTCTTAACAAGAAAAGTTGCCCTAGCCTAAACAAATTATACCCTTTGTGATTGAAATATCCACAACAAATACATTTTCAGCAACGTTAAGTAGCAGTTTTTATAAAGCCCCAAGAACCACATTAACCAATTACGTCGTAATATGACGGCCGAAGTTAATTTGAGAAGCATCGGCCGTAAATTAGCGGAGGGCTGGCACGGGGTCGTCTATTTGCATAATGACCCTCCATCTGTAATCATTTGGGCTGTATTGAAATTTATTGACCGTTTGGATTCTTGCGGAAGATTGTTCGTTGTTCGAAGAAAAACTCCCTTTTTGCAGACTTTACGAAGTTTCCAACGTAGTAGTACTTTTCCAAGGTATGAGTTTTTTAATCAATATGTATCTGCAAACATACCAGTTGCTTCTTAGTCACCGTCGCCCATGGATATCAGACGCGTTGACGACCAGGAAGGAAGAAACAAAAAATATTAAGACATAATTTCAACTTTCAACCTAAGCTTGGCCTTTGGTACCGCCTGTTGTACTCATCTCTAAGTGTCTAATGTATTCAAGTAACATTTTTGGTGCAGGTACAATAACGAGATTTTTTTTTGTGTCACATATTAGAGAGGTTAATCCACTTTGCAACAATTCGCGAGCGAACTCGTATGTATGATGGTGAATACTTTCATGCAAGTAGCACCTCCCTCCCTCCCACATAGGAACATGCAATAAACAAAGAATGTAAACACCAACATACATACCACCACCAACACGTGTTTCGACCTAAAATAGGGCATCATCAGGATAAGTAGAGTAGTCGCAAAGGCGACTGACCATGGTAGAGTCAGTCGCCTTTGCGACTAACCATCGTAGAGTCTACTAATATCAGTTTGTTGCATTACTGAATCTTACATCGTTTCTGATGAATTAAAAATCGGTTGGCGCCTATATATTTTATTTTCTTTTCGTATCGACTGATCATAAATAAGATAGGCAAAATACATTGGAAAATTTTTAATATGTAGTAGTTTCTTTAATAAATAGGTACGGCAATGTTGAACGAATGATCAAATGTTCAATCAGTCAGATGCTTTGGATTTCTGTCTTCGTTTAGCTCCAAAGATGAGATGGTCAGTTGGATTGACATTTATTTTAGGTTACGAAACTAAATTGACACACTTTCTTACTACACTAAAAAGTGCAATTAAGCTGAGCTTGACTCACGTAAACGAAAAGAATATAGGACACGTTAAAAGGATGGTACATCCAATCTAGGACAAGAATCTGTCTTTGTAGTATAGACAAATATAGGTACCAACACTGAGCACGGGTCTCTCCTCCTGGGGAGGCTTCAGTTCAGATTGTCGGAGCAGTAATGTCGGATTCACACATATCAGTGAAGTCACCGTTCCGTCACAGTTCCGGCAAATCTTTCATACATTCTCGGCATTGTTAGCACTGACACTGCACTGACAATGCCGAGAATGTATGAAAGATTTGCCGGAACTGTGACGGAACGGTGACTTCACTGATATGTATGAATTGTCCGTAAATGACAAACTCAAGAAGTCCGAAGGCTTCCGACATGACTTAAAGACTCACGATAAGCAGTTATTCATCCAACTAACGACCACGCCCACTGGCCACTGATGTTTGAGAATCAAAACAAAAACAAAACAAGCCATCAAGCCAAATTTTCCCCTCCACTGGAGCAGCGTGGTGGAGTCTGCTCTAGGCCTCCTCAGTAATGAGGAGATCCATGCTCAGTAGTGGGCCATTAATGAGTTGTAGCCAAGCTTGTTGATAATACTTAATAATTGCTAACATATTCAGAAATGACAAGGTGTAACAATACCATTTAACTATGTTATTATAACTCTTAGGACGATTCTTTCGAGTAGCTGGACCATATTTAGATATCTCTTTGTTTGTTATAAAAATAAAAAATCATGCAACCTAACCAGATGCAATTTCCTAATAGAATTAAATGGAGAACAATAAAAAAAATTGTCTGAAAATTCCCAAACACTATTATTTCAAATGCGAGTACTTTTGTAATTACTGTTTCCTGAACCGACGAGACGATAATTCTTGTAGATTACAAAGTCTACCTACTTTAGTGACACAAAAAGTGTAATTCTTTCTTTTAATTGCCTTAAGCAGTCACAAAGAGAATGGAGTAGAAAGAGAATATTTTATTCGACAAAGTTTGCAGCGAAGTGAAGTGGTTGCAACTTGTAGACCTTGTCAAAATGTTAATGTCAACGCTTTTGAATTAATAACCGGATTCTGTATGGCATGATTAAAGTGCTTGTGACATATAAATTATGACGTTTAAAATAATACCTTTTAATTATCATATTAACGACGGAGAAAGGGTCATAGTAGGGGTATAGCAGGGTTTGTGGGATTCTAATATCTCTATGTGATTCTATCCTTTTTAGATTTGGTCTTATTTTCTTAACCAGGGTTAATTAACCTGAATATGTTTGTGGAACGAATGTTAAGCATAAAGGGATTCTCCAGGATCATGAAGGACACCAGATGCCTTCTTATTTAATATTATTTTTTAGTTCGAAACGAAACAGTCCTGTAGTCCAGAAGTCCAGATTATCTCTGTTTAACTACCTATATGGTATGTATAGCATACCACAGACGTCATGATTGATTGTCATCTAAACGAGAGACGCAGGAAGTAATAACATGTTACATTTATTGTAGGTAGTTGGCCTGCGATAGAGAGTGGATTGCAATTGCATTACTGGACTATTGCAATTTAGTTGTATGGACGGCAACTGTTACCGGCCAACAAAGAAAGAAGAGGTAAAAAGTACTGGCTCAAATTCCTAACCAGAACACAATAAGTCTTTTGGCAGCTTATAAGCTAAGCTACAACCCACTAATGGCCCACTACTGAGCACGGGTCTCTCCTCATCACTGAGGAGGCCTAGAGCATACTCCACCACGCTGCTCCAATGCGGGTTAGTGGGGGGGTTAGTGGCCAACCCAGTGTCGAAAGTTTTCAAGCCGCCCGAAGGCCTCCGACATGGCTTAACGACTGCTATCAATCGATAACAACCGGGACCGACGGCTTTACGTGCCCTCCGAAGCACGGAAGCGCTCAAGAAATATTGCCACTAGCGGTCACCCATCCGACTACCGACCGCGCCCGCTGTTGCTTAACTTTGTCGATCGCTTAGGATCGACGCAAGCCGTCGGGCTATGAGCGCTATGCGCGCTTTTGGCAGCTTACTTAAGCTTATATTGCTTGATTAATGTCACTTGCTATAAACGCCCTTGTCGAGAGTAGAGATGATGATGACGATGAGACGAGTTATTATTGTTATTCGTTCTTTGGCCAGCAAAGCATCGATCTGTCTGATTTCCTTCAACGACGCTTACCATTCCATCAGATGCCTCGTCTTTACGTTTATTGGTTATTTTTAACAAAAAATGAGGAATGGAATCTGAATGCCTAATTACAATTTAGTAGACAGTTTTTCCATTTACTTGTTTACTGTGAAACCACATTCTCGAAGCGTACACAACTAAGTATAAGTATTTCAAAATCTTTAAATAGTGTCAACTTATTGAATCTGGAACACTTCACAAATAGACATATCTAAGGACTTACCTAATTACTGTCAAATTATATAGTTCAAAGTATATTTTGATTACGTGCCTTTTATTTACCCTTAAAATGTCATAATTTACTCGGCAAATATAGACTTGTACCCTTTTGACAACCTAAAAATAATGTTATTGAAGAACCTTAATGTTATTACAGGTTCCCCAGTATTTTATGTGAAATTTGCTAATATTAATGTCACTCTGTGTAATACGTGAATTGTAAAGCTCCTAAGATGAAAGCTTTGGAAGCGTCACATGAAATGAAACTGGTATAGAAGTGAAGGTTGTAACGGCGTCACAAAAATCAATGCTAAAACGCGTTAGAACACGCACTAACAAAAAGATAGATAATGTAACAACTATATTAATTCATTGGTTGAATATTATAAAGAATTGAAAGAGATGTCTTACCTGCCTCCTTGTAGAATCTTACACAATCTTCGAGCCAGAAAAAATTACGTAAGCACAGTGGAAATTCGGCAGTCTCTACTCAGGTGTAGCTCAGTTCAAACACTTCACAAATTGTTACATTTAACTCTTAATTTCATATGAACGCGAACGGATACGAAACGTTTGTTCGGGAAAATGAGAAATTAATGAAAATAAAATGGCGAATTGCTGCCTTGTGTTGAGTACGGATCAGAGGGTCTGGAAGGCGCATGCGCGAACAAGCTTCCCCTTATTTTCTTTTGCGTTCCGAAACACCCTCGGCTAAGGGTTGGATTTTTAACGAGAATTCTTTACAAGAATTAAAAGTAGAACGAGATCTAAATAAAGTTTAGCGAACTAACTAGTTCAAGTCTGTTTGTAAAATATTATTTAACTACGGCTTTAACTGTGTTTTTAGAAAAGGCGCAAATTAAGGCGTCGGAGTAAATGGGTTAAATAATATTGTGTGACGATGATGGCTATCACACTGGGTGCAGCAAGGACAATAAATGAAATATATCCTTAGGCGTCTTTCCACACTGTTCATAATCACACAGAAACTTTATTCTCCACTTTGCTCGCACTTGAGCTCTACTTTATTATAATTTACACTTAATTGCCAATAAATTTTACACGTATACACTCGGATACCACTTCCCTTACAAGTGTTACAAAAATAATTTGCTTCATGGCTTGCAATATTTATATCCTACCCTCCACTCCACTTACAATATAATCGGTATACCTATAATCAGAAGTCATCCTCCAGCTTCTTGGAGGAGCTTCGTGTACCTATTATTTTGAGAACATTATTATAAAGTTTAATAAATACTTAATATTAATTATTGGTAAGTTAGCTGACTTTCCTGTTTGGAAAAGCGTGTACCTATGCGATTACACTTTTTTTATAGGGAACGACTCTTACTAACAATTACTTACTGGAATATTCCTAACCATCACTAACACTTACTATTACTAAGTAGGAACTACTTATTGCTAACAGTCCCTTAATAGTACTTACTATACCTACAACTTACTAGCATTAGTCGCATGCCTACTAACAAACCAACCAACTAACACCGTTATCATAGGCGGCAACGTAAAGTCGGTACTACTACTTATGTATATGCAGGTTTGTCATCTTATTTCCATAGAAAATAACTCAATCGAGAGTTGACGCGTTCGAAATTTAATCGTATTTACCTAATTATAACCCTTCGTTTGGCGAAAGTTTGCAAGTGCAAAGTGGACGCACTGTTTTACACTTGGCCGAGCAAATCCGTTTGTAGTGTTGATGCAAGTCTGGTGAACAGCTTAGGGCATTAGAGGGTCACTGAACTGTTATCCCCTTACACGATATTGAGTAACAAAGTCGTTTATGGGGAATACTTTGTTGGACACATGAAAAGTTAACGGTAGATGGCGTTACTAGACTTGAAATTATGTGGGATAAATTGGTTAACGATGTAGTAGGATTGTAAAGTAATAAAATTATTATGACCAATAAAGGAAATAACTAGCCCAATAATGAAAGTTACTAGATTTTATGTATTATTTTTAATAAATGTATAAATTCTAAATTCTCTTCACGGGAAATATCGGCTTATTCCACAAATCCCCTTTGGAGATAGATACTTACTTTCCAGAAAGGATTCAAAAATACTTACCTACGTTCAAATTCAACATTTGTCACAACTACTTAATATCAGTAAAGTAAATACCTCGTAAAAATTTTAAGCGTCTAAAAAAAGGAGGAGATTTACAATTCCATTATATTATTAACGTGTGTTACCTTATAACTTTTTGCTGGATGAATCGAATTATATTTACTCTTTTTTTTCAACAGCTGATGCTTGTAGTTTGGCCCCATGTCCCATCTAAATGACTTGAATGACTGAAGAGTACCTTTTTATAAAAAAATAGTTACATATATTATTAGTTATACTTTTTAGTTAGTTACCTACTTGTTGATATTGAATTCGGTTTTTTGTAAAAAGTTAGTTACTGTACGGTTTTCAAATTTATTCAGGCATTTTTTTATTACTACTTACTAAGTTGCTACGAAGTTTTACGTTTCACGTCCAAATATACATATATTCTAGATGGAGTTCCTTTGGGTCTTGACTTGACTGTCATCTACGTATGCTCACATAGGATACAGATTTTCTTACGCGCATGCTCGTCAAATACGATAACCCAAATAAAATTTTACCCATAATATGTTATTAAGTTTCGCGCCCACTTACTTTTGCCTACTGCAAAACTCAAGGTGATAATTGTGTATTTATTTTAAAGATAAAACAGCCTGGAAATGAGTTTGAAATAGAACCATAAGTAGTTTTAAGTGTTGACCCTAACTGTGAGAAGGGAAAAAGTCCTCGGGAGTTTCTTGCCGCTCCTTCTTCCCAAACCTTTCTCTAAAGCCGAAGATGCCATATAGTTTTAAATTCGAATGAAATTCATTGCATTTTCAGCATGACAACGCCATGTATGTATTCTCGTGGTAGTTAAATTATTCTGGTTACGCCGCATATTATGTCCTTCGGGCTGATATTGACGATACACCAATTATTTAAATAATTTTTCAGATGATACAGTAAGATTTACTTTATATTCTTTGTTGAAATAAATGCAAATACATTGCTGAATTATATGTACAAAATACAAATACATGCTAACTGGACCGACCATCCTTCTATTGATTTGAGTATTGTAAAACTAGCTGGACGTATCTTTTATAATTATGTTTAAACGTTAACTTGTTATACTTATATTGAAATCAAAAGATATGTCCCTGAATAATTGAAAAAGGAGGGAGAAATAAAACGCCACAAAAACTATAGGAATAAAATTTGTATTTCACAGTTCAGAAATGTTAAATACATATTGTAGTCTTTAATAAAATATAACTATACGCTATATCATTCAATAACACTCAAAAATACATTGTCTTAACAACGAACGATAGGTAGACTCCTACAGTTATAACGCCGTGCGTAATATCGCATTATATTTAATATTTTATTTGTTATTTATTTATTTATCACTATATTAATAATAATCTTAACGCGGTTGTATACAGCGCGGTATCTTCCATGTTTCTGGAAAATAAAATACACATTACTCTTAAGTAAATGACATCATTTTGAATTTTGTATTTTGAGCACTCTGATCAGTGTTACATAAATGGTCGATAGAGTTGATAACTCTACCTGCGTAGCGAATCCTCCTGGGTTCGATTCTCGACCTTTCAACTTAGCAAACATTTATGTGACACTACATCTAATTTGTAGCCGCGACACAGGGAAACCCAGTGCGAAGGTGAGTATGTGAGCCTATTAGGTGAATGGACAGGCGCTAGTGGCAAATTTCTTGAACTATCTTCATTTCACTTCATTCTACATTTTTAAAAGCAATTTAAACTATGAATAAAACGGATTTTTGACATTAACAGTATAGTAGTTCAGGTTTCTTGTATAAAATGTCATCGATCACCCGACCAGAGTCGGCCCTACACATGAGAATGAGATTTTATGATGTTATAAATAATCGGTCGGATACATCAAAACCGGGTCGAAACGGAATTGCGTAAAATACAACCCAAACTATAAATGTATCGAGGAATATTTTAAAGATTAAGAATATACAATTAATTACTAGGCTATCTTGGAAAGTACCGATGTCTGTGCTCAGTAATTTTAGGTATAAGGGGTGGAAACTACTTAACCTTGACCTTAACTTTAAATCTCTTAAAAATTATACACATTATATTTGAAATAGAGTGTCCCTTATAATGTATGACTTACTTTAGTTTGTCACGATTCCCTTGATATACATTTTTTTCTTATTTCATGACTCTTGGGTCTCTTGGATATGTTAATTTGCCTGCGATGGATGATTAGTTGATGGCTTTCAGTGATATCATTATGCTCTACATTTAGAGGGTCAAAAGTATGAGACAATATGTACCTTACACGTAGCACCTTCGTTTATTTGGTCATCCCCTGCTTCGCTCGCCGCTCCCACTCCGCTCTCATCTGCAGGATCCCTTTAAACTGCGGCGCCGCGTCTGCCTCTTCTCCTTTCTCTACCCCTTCTTTCTTCTCACTATCCCCGTCCTTCTCTATCACAGCACTCTCACGCTTTTCCTTTTCCACCGACTGTCTAAACTCATCTCTCCTCTGCCACGGACGTTTCGTCAAGGTATCTGCTTTGTAAGCCATCTCGCTTTTAGCGAGACTCTTTATGTCCTCTCGGTCGTTTGACGGATCAGGAAACGTTCTGTTCCGAAGTCTCTTCTCCGGTGTCGAATCTGATACTTCCTTCTTATATTTGTTAACTTCGTTTCTGTAACTGGGAGCACTTTCACGTTTTATTGAAACGCTGTTTATACTGACGCTTCGCTGGTAATGTGGAACGCCGAATTGGCTCACGCGCGCCGCAATATCTACTAGCTTATTCTCAACGCTCTGGTCCTTACTTTCTTCATTTTCTTTATCGCTGTCCCGAGACTTTATTGACGCATTAAATTCGTTCTTAAGTATTTTAGTTCGATTAGCCGCTAAGTTAGCGCTTTCGTCTTTATTAATTTTCGATTCCGCAATTTCTTGTGCTATATGGTCGGCTTCAGAATCTTTCAGTTTAAGCGATCGCCGTGCGAATACCTTCATGAGTTCTGGCTCATCATCATTTTTCTTGTCGCTGCTTCGAGATTCTTTACCTATAACATGTTTCTTTCTGTACACTACGACCTCTTCATGTCTATCGGGTATGCGATTTTCATTACTATCAGTACTTTGAATAGAACTCTTGCTTCCGAAACTGGAATGTGATTTCTGATCTATGGATATGTTATCGTATATTTTTTCAGTGCTTCCCTCTGTACTTAGTGAGTTTGTTCTAGGCTTTTCCGTTTTATCCTGGTGTTCAACACTCATTGCTTTCCTCTTAAAAAATGTTTTAGGTGTCAACGGACTCTGTGGCGTCGCGGGCTGTGTGACTTTTGTTGATACTATTTGAGTATTTTTATCTTCTGAATTAACGTTTTCGATAATATTTTCTATAATCTTATCAGACTCTTTCTTAATTTGTGTCGAAATTATTTCGGTCACAGGAAAAGTCTCAATTTCTTGCTCTTTATCTGTTTGTGGACTATCAATTTTCTTTGGCGTTACATTAGCTGTAAGTACAATATTAGTAACTGGTTTGGCATCAACTTTGTTTAATTGGATGTTCAGAAATTCGGGAATACCTGGCTTTGTATTTCCTGACTTTTGTATTTTTTCATCACTATTATTCTTGGATTTCTCAGAACTTTTTATTACTACAGGTGACTGTTCCTTATTTATGTGAGTCACGGATATAAAGCTTTCTGTATCAAGCTTACAATCTTTTTGTGTGTTTTTACCACTTTGACTCAGAGCACTCGCTACTGAAATTGTCTTCCTTCTATCTTCTACAGGTTTCTCCGGGCTACTCTTAACACTATCTAAAGAACTAGACTTGAGTATTGGGGGCTTAGGAGAACTAATGATGTCATCTATTTTAGCCTCAATCTGTGAGATATCGCTATCACGTTTGTGAGTATCCATTGTGATATGGATACTATTTGTGAATAGTTTCCTATCATCATTGATATCAGTTTTAAGACTATCAAGGTAACTGCTGTCTGTGCTAGGCAAACTATCGTAATTCATTTCAGAGTTACTGTGCATAATATTATAATTTCTGGCTGAAGTTCTCTTAGCATAGTCGTGCCTTTCACTGACGTTTCTCCTGTAATTTACTTCCCAACTCTCTAGCAAAGGTTCCGATATACCTACGATAGCTGGAAGACTAGGCATCTGATTTTCCTGGGAGCTGATCGATGTAGATTCCGAAGCGTAACGGAAACTGTGAGATTTGCCAATACTGCTCCTTGATTCTACATATTCATCTCCAAGAGATCTCAGTCCTGAAGTAACATACGATTCTTCCGCCTTGGCGATGTGATGTATGTCGCGTTTTGACTCTACTTGCTTTTCGCGAAATTCGAAAACATGATCCGATGAACGGTTCGTATGTTTTACATTTTCAGAACTGTGATAATCTATATTTTTCGGTGGCGAAGTCGACACAACAATGCTGGGGTTAAAATAGGGTATGTTCTTGGGCATGCTTCCACTATGAAAAACGTAGTCATTATGATGACTTTTAATCCGCAACGCACCAGTCGAGGGCTCGTCATCAGAAATCTCAAGTGTAGGCGACATACTTTCTTCTTGGGCCCTACCTGCTAATTCGTTTATGATAAATGCTTTTGATGACGAAAACGGGTCAATCAATTTCTGGACAGACGCGGGTCTCTTCGACATGTCGTGATGTAAGCTGAAAGATTCTTTCTTAGTTTCATCAATAGCTTCCTTTGACGAGGTACGTTTATTTCTTTCAACTTTCTCACACAGTTCATCACGTCTGCTAAAACGATTCTTCATTTCTAGGTTCAACATCTTATCAGTTTCTTCGGCAATTTTGAGATCAGCTATATTATATTCGACGCCAACGACTTTGGCTGCATTGTAAACATCTTTATAGGCGCTGTCTTGGACATAAGCCCCTCTATTATCTAACCTTTTGTGCATTTGATTTGCAAAGGCTTTCTGACCAGCAGATTTATGAGTACGCTCTGCGGGTATCGGTTTAAAGCTTGCATGCTCGCTGTAATGGACCCCACTTCTCTCAGTATCCACAGGCTTGTATTGAGCTGTAGATTTATCCGTCTTTGACTTTTTAACTTCTTGCTGGCCCTCTCCATCTATCTGATCCTTCTTCGATTTCTTTCCACTTTTCCTCAGCAACAGTCGACTGAAAAACGATTCCTCTTTCTTCGAAGATCTTATGACTTCATTCTCCATTTTCTTTTCTGACTTAGATTTTTTCTCAAGGCAAGTTTCTTCGGCTATTTTTTTGTCCGTGCGATACTTAGTCATTCTGTCCTCTGAATGGTATGGTTTCATTTGAGCTTCGGCAGGACTTGTTTGTATTTTTGGTGAGGCCTCTCTCACGGACTGCTCCTGGGAGCTAGATTTACTTCTTTTAATAGATGATCGCGGGGTATTTGACTCTGCTATGCTCAATTTAGCAGGCGATTGACCAACGAGCTGACTTAGAGCCAGTCCGGGAGGCAAAGATGACGATTTTAATTTAGTATCGCTTTGCAACTCGAGAACTTTGTTTGATTCCCGAATCATTTGATGGTTTTGCTCTTTGACAATCATATGATGCTTCGTAGTAGTCGATGAAGAGAATGATTCTGGAAATAAAAGAAAAAGGAAAATTAAAAAGTTTAATTATATTTTTAAATAGAATTAAGGTAGCAAACGAGCATGCAGCACCACATTCTGCTGAACGACACAGAAAAAGACTCAAACGGGGAATAAAATAAGACCAGTTTGAAGAAGTTGGTATCATAAAAATTTAAGACAATAAGTACTTACCAGTAACAACTTCTGAGGTTTTGTGGGTGACTTCAGGAGTAGTGCTTCGTATCATTTCTTCGTTCAGTTCGGGGGTTATCGGCAAGGCTGACGCGGCAATCTGGAATTAGAAATGTGATTGTTATAGATTTTTCCTGCGTTCATTCATTTAATGTATCTGTTAGGCTGTTCATTTTTATTCGTTTATTTATTTATTTCTGTAAAATTGTTAACAGTTTGATTGTTTTACTTGATGATCTCTAGGGTTAAAAATGTGATTCAACTAAGTCTAAAATATTCGACCTTGGTTTTAAAAAAACATGGAGCATAGAGTACTCTATAGTATATAGACCTTTTAAATTATAAGAGGGCCAAACCCAAGCCAAATCGAATCAATGTCGACATGCTGATTGAACTCAAACATGCATGCAATGTGTGAGTTTTCAAGGCGAGAATGTATGTAGGCTTTTAAGTTAAGTGCACTCTATCATCCAATACCACAGCACCCGTTGCAATCAGATGGATTTGAAATCAAACATTAAGTTATAGCACGTAAAAAACACAATAGTTATAGGGGTAAGTAGATATTTGTATGGCAGATAATTGCTTGTTCTCGGATCAAGGGTGTAAGTGGTCGTATTTTTCATTGGTATTGTCAACATCACTCACGTGGAAAAAGCGTAAGATTTTTGTATGACCGGTGGTGGAAATCATTTTTTAATTTTAATTTTTTAACTTACAGGGTGGGCTTTCTTCCGTCTCGGCGCGCCGTGCGTCCGGGGCGGGCGCACTGCCATTTTGTGTTTGGCCGCCGAGTGCGACAGTGGCGCCACTCCTGTTGGCGGCTCCGACGAATCTGGAATTATTTGAACAATATTTTTTATACTAACTACTTTTCTAAGTACCTCCTGCAGTGACTAAAAGACTAAAATAAAAGGCATTCACAGAATATTGTGAAACCTAAAGTAGGTAGTGGTTGTGATAATATTCGGTATGGTTGTTTTTAAAGTAGATTGCCTACTAAAAAGCCACCTGTTAGAAACGTTCACCCTTGCAAGGTCATCGTTAACAACAAAAAGTATCACCGAGGCCATATCAGTCAAGAATAAGATAGGTATACCTAATATCCAAATATGAACTATGACGAATAAATAGTACGGCCAACGAAAGTTACCGCCTTGAAAAGACTGAAAACCGATAGCAAAGGATCAAAATGGTCAAGACAATGCACTTGGGCTTCGTTGGGCTCGTCTTGGCGGGAGCACATAATGATGACAGACACATGATGACAGTCTTGTTCAAAATAAAGACATACCCATGAAAGTCCAATTTCCTTGTCAAATGCGTTATTTTTTTACCATTTTGCTGTCTTAACCATATAAAAGTGCACTCACTGTAAAGGTCGGAATGGTCACTCCTGGAGGAGTGGTCGTGCGAGTGGTGGTGGCCGCTGCTGCTGTCCTCGTCCATCTCCGAGGAGCCCACGCTGAGCAGCGAGCCGTCGCTGCACGACGACTGCGATATGCCTGCATGGTGCCGCTGGAAAGATGAAAGAAGAATATTTTGAATATGGTATGAAATGATGTCGGTCTTATTGACGAATGCCTGCATGGTGCCGCTGGAAAGAGGAGGAAATGATGTTTTAAATGTGATGTGGAAGTGATGTAAGATGAAAGAAGAATATTTTGAATATGGTGTGAAAAGGGTGTAAATGGTCTTACTGACGAAAGATTACCTGCTTGTTTAAGGAATACAAAGACTTGAGATTAAGTTTGTTATGAAAAGAGTATCACCGATCTTTCTGACGAAGGATTATTTGGTTATGGATTTCAGAGATATGGACAACGAAGACTGATCTATTTTATGCAAATAACTGACAGACGAGAAGACAAGCCACCTGGATGGTAAGCGATCACCGATGGCCACGGATATAAGAAAAAACAAAGGCTTCAAGAATGCTAAAACATACAGAGAAGAAAACAGAAAGGCGATCAGAGAAGTCAGTGTATCAGTCTTGGGGTTATCATGGACCAACAGCTTTCAGTGGTAAATCAGGTTGATGACGTTTACTGTTCGCGTCCATTTTTCAACAATCCAAACAATAACTCGTCACTGGTCAAATTAACTTGTCAATCCAACCCAAATCACATCAAAAGTACCCAATGGGGAAGTCGCAAATGAATCCTTCTAGGTTCAAATCCTGCACGCATCATTTTAAAGACTTATGTGCAATATTATGTGCATGTTGAAAAAAATATTTATTTTATTATGACTTGCTTCGATAAATGTACGATCATGAGGAAACCTGCACTTGAACAGGACTGTGAGCTACAACCAATAGGTATCCCTCCCTCACTGAGTCCAACATTGGCACAGTTATCGATTTCGATGACAATAGAGCATCCTTAATTGTGTACTTGACAGTTTGCTTAGATCTAAATATTAAACATATTGTGATTCTTAAACAGATTCTAAAAACAAAAAGATAACCTTGATATTAGCACTGATATGTTTCCTCCGCGGCGGCCTCCGAACTTGCACCTCACTACTCTGAGTCACGTAAAGCATCATTTTGACAGATCTTTGTCCCACTAGTTCACTTTATGTCATGCACATCACTATCGAGTCAACTGCGCACTTCGCTATCACCGCTATTATCACTACATCACTATCTAACACTTGACTATTACAATAGCCACTGCATCTGTCCACTTATTAATACGTATTGTGTCCTTTATCACATGTTAAGTTTAGTAAACCTGCTTGAAGCATGACAAATGAATAAGTTAATGTTTTATGTACCTCAATTACTCATAGAATAAGGTTATTTCATGGAAGGGATGAATTATGTACCTATTCCATCAATTCCGTGATAAAATTATAATTACGTGACTTGACACATCCCTCAAGAAAATGATGATTTAGCTCTCTAAAATTCGACCTCTTTTATGTATCTATCTATTATAAATATTTGCAAATAGGTATAGACAGTTTTACTTATAATTAATAATTTATAAATATTATATTATTGGTCCATTATCAAAATTTTATGTCCCACTAATAATTGGTAAAAACTATATAGATATCTTCTAAAGATTCATAGGTAAGTGTTATTAAAAAAATTGAACTAGGTAAATAGGCTAGGTAGCACTACAAAACGTCAGATAAAGGACGCGTGCGTTATGGATTGCTTTCTGTTTAGTAATAAAATGAGACTAAAAGAAAATTATGCACTTTATTCGTTCTATATTATTCAACCTTGAGCCTACTTACTTGTAGTAAGCACATCTAAAATGATACATAATATACAGCCAGCATCAACAACAACAATGTAGTATTTAAGAACTTTATGACGTGATAACTGCACTTTTATTCTGCTATAATTATGTGTATATATGTTTTTATATTTTGAAAATATACATTCGTAGACAGTTGAACGAATTAATTTACTCAAAACCTGTTATGATCGTACTGTACGTCGGTAACCAGTCCTGTAATCAAGACGTTTTCGGCCTGTCACTTGGTGTAAAACGGTAGGTAGATTATGATCTAATCTCAGACGGTATATCATTTACATACGACGTCGAATGTTGTTACACATAAAATTGTGGTGATTTATTTTGCTTGTTTTCTGTGTCTGTCGGTAGTTGAACTGTTAACGCTTGATTCAAGTGTCGTAAGTGTTCTTCTATGTAACAATTTAATTAGAGCGATATAATATTGTTACGTGTCAGGAGTACTGGGGTTCGAGAAAATGCCAAAATGTACCACAAAGACTTTATTGAACTCGTAGAAACACAATTACACGCTGTACACAGTACACACCACAACACTATGCACGTAGGTACTCGTAAACACACTCGTCGAACACTGTATCGCTCGTAGAAATCACTTCACTTCGCACTGGTATCGCTGGTAGGTATCGCTGGTATCTTCCCGGTTTCGCTTCCGAAACTAGAATGTCCGCGGTTGACCGATCGCCCCTTTTTATACCACTCACGCACCATTCACGCCAATCCAGAACTTTCTCGCTAAGTCCGGACCCGCGTCGAAATAAAGTTCTAGTATGTTCCTTGCAACCGACTTTCGCCCGTATGGCTATTGCCGTGAGGTCAAAGCGTCGTGCGCGTAGTTTCGAGATTGCCGCGCTCCTATTGTTTGCCTGACATGTTTATGGCCCCTATTGTTTATTGTTTTCGGTGTAGCGAAGTCGATGCGCCAGGGTTGTCACATTGCCCCCCTCTTAGTCATGCTCGTCCCGAGCATTATTCGATAGGTCTTTCATTAATCTTCGTGACAACTGTGCCAACGGGCTTTCCCATCGTGCTTGTGGCTCCGGAGACTTCCCTTTCCTCCACGGTGGATTGCGCAACCATACAGAATCCCCCTCCTTGAAACCATGTTGCCTCGCCTCGCGTTCGTACTGGGTTTTCATCTTATCGCTGTCCTTCAAACATTGTTCTTTTCCCCAAGACTTGTCGAGGTCCTGCATCCTTATCACCCTGACCTCTTCTTTACCCTCATGCTTGAAGCAACGTCCACCTTCCTCGGAACATGGGCGTTGTGACAGGGCGTCGGCATTTTTCGGTTTGGGCGCCTTCGGGGTCTTCGTAGGAGGCTTGGCGGTCTTCGTAGCGGCGGGAGCGGCGGCGGCGGCTATTAGCTCTTGGGTGTCGACTTGAGTAGCCCTCGACACTGATTTCGGTCGTTTTCGAGTCCGGCAGCTCAGCCTTAAATGACCTCGTTCACCGCATCCGTAGCAAATGGGCCCAGTACGAGGTTTAATCGCTGCTACGACTTCGCGCACCTTACAACCTTTATACTCGCTTCGTACCGCTTCTACTTCCAGAGCATGCGCTAAAGCTGCTTCCAGTGTTGCATGATGACCCAAGCGCACCGTTGCTCTCACTTCGGGATCCCGTATTCCGCTGACAAACGCCTCTAAAACTTTGTCTTCGACCGGTGAGGAACTCGACGCATATGCTCGGCGTACGAGGCGCTCGATCTCCGTAGCCCACTGCTGCAATCCTTCACTCGACTTCTGTGATCGATCTCTGAGCTGCGCGCGATATACGTACTCGAGGTGCCTTTCCCCGTATCGAGTTTCCAAGGCCTTAAACAGCGACTCAAAGGTGCGTCGATCGGCAGGCAGGTTCTCAAGCACCACCAGTGCCTCTCCTCGAAGAGCTAGGGCGAGTGCTGCCAACGAATGCTTGTCCTCCCAGCCATTAGCACTCGCAACTACTTCAAACTGGTGCCTAAAAGCTGTCCACGAGGTCGTGCCGTCGAAACTTGGAACCTTCAATTTCGGGGCCCTAGGCCATGAACTGGTTGCTGACATGCCCATAACCTTTACTTTTTGCAGCTCCTTGTCCAAATCCACGAGCTTAGTTTCGAGGGAGTTTACTGACGCACTGAGGCTGTTGATCATCGCGTCGTGGCTTTTGAGGGCATGGTCGTGCTCGGATGTACGCATCTTTACGAATTCCAGGTCCTCCTTCACGACGTTTAAATCTCCCTGGAAACCATCCAGCTTTGCATTGATTCTCCTTAGGCCTGCCTCTATAGTTTTGTACAGGCTCTCCATGGTTTCGCGCTGGCTCCCCAATAGTTTATTTTCCAGGCTCTCCATGAATTCGCGCTGGCTTTGCTGTAAGGCAGCTAATAAGGAGGCCATAACCCATGCACTCGCTGATGCAGCAGATGTATTCGACGGTTCAGCGGTGGCCTCCGTTTCCGTGCGGTCACGCCCGGGTGACTCCATCCGCGCGGCACCCAATGCCGTCTGCCGTCGCGTACGATTCCCGTCTTCACTTTGTGGTACTACAGGCATCCCACTTCTGACACCAATTGTTACGTGTCAGGAGTACTGGGGTTCGAGAAAATGCCAAAATGTACCACAAAGACTTTATTGAACTCGTAGAAACACAATTACACGCTGTACACAGTACACACCACAACACTATGCACGTAGGTACTCGTAAACACACTCGTCGAACACTGTATCGCTCGTAGAAATCACTTCACTTCGCACTGGTATCGCTGGTAGGTATCGCTGGTATCTTCCCGGTTTCGCTTCCGAAACTAGAATGTCCGCGGTTGACCGATCGCCCCTTTTTATACCACTCACGCACCATTCACGCCAATCCAGAACTTTCTCGCTAAGTCCGGACCCGCGTCGAAATAAAGTTCTAGTATGTTCCTTGCAACCGACTTTCGCCCGTATGGCTATTGCCGTGAGGTCAAAGCGTCGTGCGCGTAGTTTCGAGATTGCCGCGCTCCTATTGTTTGCCTGACATGTTTATGGCCCCTATTGTTTATTGTTTTCGGTGTAGCGAAGTCGATGCGCCAGGGTTGTCACAATATGTAATTATATACCACGACTCGATAATCTTACTTAAAACAAATACATTTCAGCATTTAAGTAGGTAATAGGTTGTCGTATTACATACCTACTTAATAATTTCTTAAAATTACTTACAAGAAAAAACCCAAATCCTTTGTTCGTTCTTAATTTGTTGTCTTTTGGTGCGTAAATAATTTTATTCTATTATAATAAACTGTCACGTCTTAAAGTAATGTTGTGAAATTTTAAACACGGTAAAGTATCTAATAATAAATAGCGAACATAATAAATGGGCAATATGAATCCTAATGTATTCGATGCATAACAAATAAAACGAAACACGATTATTTAGTGGACCATAAATTAATTGTGGACCAAAATTAAAATATCGGACGATAAGTTCATTGCAATATTATAATAAGTGGGCAATAAATAGACGTCATTTCACATGATCACTTGAAATTGCCCATAAAATGTATAGGTTATTATTATTAGTGCAATCATTCTTTTTTATCAGCTATCGGCAATGACATTGATGTGATGTCTATCGGCCGCTATCAGCAAATATCAGCCACTTCAAGGATGGTATCACGGTATCAGGTACTGATATACTTTCCATAATAATACAACGTTATGAAGTAGGTATTATGTTTTCCATGTTAATAATTCGCCGATGTAAAAATATCATGGGAAGCTGTCATGTAGGTCCTACTTTCCAATATTCGTAAACAAATGATAGGCAAACTTATGTACTAATTACACAACTCACTTTTTAATTTCTAATGTAGGAACAAAAACGACCTCAGACCCAAAACAAACTGGTAAACAAAACCTTGTTTTTCAATAGCTTTAAAACTGAAATGAACTTTTTTTGCAATGTAAGATTAGATCTTTATCCAAATTACAAATATGTAGCGATAAACTATCCATCTAAAACTAATAACAAGATAGAAATATCAACTTTAATATCGCACTGACAAAGTTCTATTCACCTTACCGCGGTCAGTACAAAGAGGAGTGTATTTAGCCGTTATCGTCCAATTAGGACTTCCGTTAATTAGTCAAGTGATTAATGAGACAGGAATAAGCTCAAATAATATATGGAGATAAGAATGCTACTTACTTTTTAATTTGAAAGTGGCAAACGGATGTAATACGCAACACTTATGTTAAATGCCAGTTGAAAGAAAATTGTTGAATCGTTTCTACTGTCCAGTGGCAATATTATGTGGCTTTGGATTAAAGACTTCTATAATATGAGTTGACGTACGTACCAATCCAAGGAAGGTGAGGGTTTTCAAAAATACAGCATGTGGTAATAGTTACATGGGGAGGGGCTTAGGCTTAGGTGTTTGTCACGTAGTGAACATCGTCTATGGTGATTTTTTTTAGTTCCTGTTTGCAAAACATGATCTAAAAATTAAATTTAATAGTATTTATGAATTACTACGTGAACACCCGAGGGGCGGGGGTTCTTGGCCAATACTACGCTTGGTAACCGAGGGGGTAAGGGGGTAAAGGGGTAAAAATGACACATAACATGGGTGTATTCCCTAACAAGTTCTTTGTGAATTCATGACAAGGTACTATAAGTACAACACTAATTTATGGCGGTTGTGAAGAGACATCACTCATTTGCTACTTAACCGACGTACCTTCGTGAAATTCAGAATTCACAGTAACATGACTAGTTTTCCACAAACTCGGTATCAAAATTAGGCGTAGTGGTAAAGTGTACGTCACCTTGAAACGCGATACTGTAACGGGCTAGACTACGGCCGTACACCGTACACTTGCTTGCACAATGAGGTAATAGCGGTCTAGCCTACATTCGATTTGATGGATCCGATTCTACATTCGAATACCTTAATATCTCCATATCTCAATTCGTGGCACCTAATCCGAATTTTGTGGCTTTGTGAGATCTTAGGGCATTTCGTTTCAATGACGTCTCAAATAGCGCAATGGTTAACATCGGATCGCTGTTCCAAGTTCCAAGGGTTCTGGGTTCGATTCCCGGGCATGATGAGTTTAAATTTCCATTCTCGGATTGGGTATCCTTGTCACGTGTGCTATCCTAGGAACCCACCCATGACATCGGGAATAGGAGGTGTAGATCTATGAGTGTGAAACGTTAATTACAACACCAAGATGAGGTGGTTAGGTCGTCTACTGAAACTTAGGCTGAACCCTGAACTATGATTTTATTACAGTAGAGACGAATTTATAATCATATATCTAATTATTGAATTTTTGCCAGTGTCGCAGTAGATTAATGTAGCAAGGGAGCAGACATCTTGTAGAAAGTACTAAGAAGAACAACAACAACAACAACAACAAAATCCTCTTTATTGTACACCAAAACAAATTACATGATCATATTATCACACGGAGATGAGTACAATAATAGGCGGCCTTATCACTAAATAGCGATCTCTTCCAGACAACCTATTAAGCTGAGTACAGAAATAAATTTGGAAACAGGGTAGGGTGTACAATTGAGCTATACAAATATATTTGTTTGTCAGCAGTTAGTCAGTAGAACACAAGAGTACTTAAGTCTTTTAAAAACAGTAGCTACAAGAAGGATAGTCGATGCAAGAGGATAGAAAAGAGTAGTATAAGTCAAGATTAAGATGAAAGATAGAAATCTTTAACTTTTTTCTTGAAAGTATCAAGTGTCTGCGCTCGTCGGATTGTGGTTGGTATGGAATTCCACAATCGAACAGCTACGGCAGTGAAGGAGTTACTGTAGAAGGTAAAGAAGAAGTGATGAGTCTGTGAAGGACCTCAATAAAAAATTGTTGGACCTGGACTTAGAATCACCGTATGTGCATAATATCCTAATGTTTCCTCGATAATAGCTCACCGCTAACGTTCAAAAATGTTTCACGTGTACAAACCGTTTCGAATGAAATCAGCGTTTATTGTTCGCGTGAGGATTGCTTGTCTGACAGGTCGAACTGATATTTAAAATTGCAAAATGATTCGGCTGCCACGACTGTTGAAGTACAAATCAATTACACTGTACACACGGTTAATACCACATATCAGTTGTCTTGCAAAAAATTTTGATGATTTAATGAAATAACGTGTGGGTAGGTATATTTTTTGGCATCTCTGTCTGCGAGTAGGTATTTCAAGCCTATGAGTGGGAGACTCATAGAGTTATTGAAAAAGAAATTATAAAACCGATGGAAGGCTACCGAAATACATTAAGGTCATATAGGTAACAATACATAATCATTTTTATTTATTTGTTAGCGTTGTAAGTCACAAAGTAAAACAATAAAGGGACTACTTACATAAAATTAGCTAATACTTTAAACAATAACATTCCTGTTATTATTTCCTGTGTGCTCTTTAATTGAAAGCTAATGAGATGATGCTAATTAATATTAATGACAAGATAACATATCGTAACCTTTCATATACCCCGTCGACTAAAACGTATTACAATTATATTGCGATTTCCCAGGAGTATATTTTATATGTCCTGCGGTGTAGGCAGGTGCGGACAGCGAGTGGTTGCAAAATTAAATATACTAACAGCTATTTTGCATACGGTCCCAGACACGAAATCGACCCACCTTGCAATTTAATTGATGTTGAAATAAATAAATAAAATCGGAACAAGGCTCAAAAAATTAATAATAAAAACAAAACACGCCAATCCAGTTATATTTTTTTTGTATTTTAATAAATGGGTATATTATTATTATTTTCCAAATGACGTTTTTCATCTGTTACCTATCATAATATTATACTTAACTTTTATTATAATAGTTACTAAGCAACTGACTTGAGGCTATGGAATATACAGACAGATAAATATTTAAAATTACCTACTAGATCTTCACGAAAAGATTGAAAAGTACAACAATGTACCTACCAACAAAAAATCTGCATTCAGGATTAGGGAAGTATATTTTTAAATCCCTTTACTTTTTTAATTATTAGGATATCACGCCGAACCACCATAATACAATGACAAAACAGGTGGAAAACGCTATTTGGCACAACTAAGGTATCATCTATCCAAATCGGTGTTCTCATTAGTCATTCATTAACTAACCTTTGGATGATAATTATCTGGCAATAGACTAGCGATCTAGTAGCCGGTGTAAACGACCTTAAGTTAGGCAGTTAGGCATACCTTATAATTTTGCGAATAATGCAAGCGATTACAAAAATAATTACAAGCCATTAAATAACCACAGAATAATAAACAAAACTGGCGCGAATAAAACACTGTCACAGATTAATAACATTATCACAGAGTATCAATAGTACGCCCAAACCTTACCTAATAAAAACGGACATAATATCATATCACAGATATGGGACGGTAATTTTGTGTGAGTGTCACTTCCCTGTTACATAGAGTCAAACAGACTGTATCCGCGTCTCTATCCCGGCAGGGGACAGGGGACGGCCCCTCTTCCGCTTTCTACTGATAAGGCGCCTATTAGGTACATATGCTAATATGTAGGGCATTGGGGGCGTTTGAGTATTCTAAGTGTGACGACCCGAATGGCGCAATGGTTAACACGCTGGTTCGCTGTTTCGAAGGTCCCGGGTTCGGTTCCCAGCGAGGCGGCGATTTGAATTTCCGTTCTCGGTCTGGATGTGTGTCCTTGTCTTGTGTGTAGTCCAAGGCACCCACGACACAGGGAATCCTAGTAGACTTTGAGTGTGTAGCGTTATTTATTATTATTATTAATGACGATGAAATAAATGTAATGTTGATGCTAATATACCAATTTCCAACTGACTACCTATGAAATGCATACAAATGAATATGCATATGAAATTACCACTCCCCGCTAAAAACTAATTTATAACCTGTGCTCACAGTTCAATTTAGCTTGTAAGTTGTAAGCAAAATTTACTTAAGGCATTTTAAATTCTCGCCGTCAATCTGCAATGAACTTAATCACAGGGGCGGAAAGCTGTCATTTATGCGGGTTGACAGCTTATTTCAAATAATTATTTACTTATTGCGGAAGACGAAAAAACGGGAGCTTAATTAGCATTAGTTAACTACTAGTTATCAGTAATGACAGTAAAATTACTTTGTCTGACATCTTGAATAAAGCGACTAAACTTGTAATGAGCGAAGCCTGTTTCCCGCCACTCATTACATAAAATAAAAATGGCGGCCGTTCGCACATATAATAAAACTAAAGTGGCGACACTTCCCGTATCAGATAACGCTATTGATTGTCGCTCTACAATCACTTTCTTTGTTGTTAATTGTTTTATTATACACTGTTACGTGTTTATGACTGCTCGTTATAATCATTATAATCGAATAATCTTGTCCAGTCATTAACTATTCAGTGCAATGTCACCTTTATTGAGATAAATCGATTCATTTAACATTCGTCATCATAACCAGAAATCGTTTCACAGGTGGAATTGAATCATTTTTCACTAAGACAGAACAGATTCCTAATTGACAGACCTGACATACTTAATAGTAATACATTTGATCGTAATTAATACACAAAAATCTTCCTCCTAGACCTCATATTTTACAAATCCTAACATCATTAGATATAACATTTTTATGACCAATATAAAAAATCCATTTTCAACGTGATTACCGTCATTACCTCAGAATTTCATCATTTGTTAACCGAAAATTCCTTTGGTGGAAAATATCACCTCATTGATTAAAAATATTTAGCCGATGTACATTTTATTTTGTCAAAAAACAAGCTGCTTAAAAAAACTTTATTCAGTGATCATATTCTCTAACTATAGTAATCGTATACGAACAGTAGGTAACACCTTACACAACAGATAACTAATCGGTTTAGTCAAACAATTGAACCGTGGAAAGTGCATAGAAAGCGCGCAAACGCCATATTAGTGATGCCAATAAAACGCGACCTCTGCCTGCATACTGCAATAACGAACACAGAGGTCTTGAGTTATTCAATAGTACCAATCCCACTTGACCCGTTCCATGAGCTAATAGTAACTGAATGAAGGGTCCTGTCGAGATGGTGATAGTGGAACATTTCTAGGGGAACGTGGTTGCAAGCTGCAAGGTGTAATGCAAGTCAATTGTTTTATATTAGTTTTGATATACAGCCTCATCTGTAGCGGCTTTAAGTAACAATAATATCTGCCGTTCAGTTTTATCTTACTTTAAATGCGTATTGTATCTATTTGCACTTAAAAACTCACCTAACATAGGTGATGTTATTGAAACGTGATATTTTTGTTTCAAAGGGTTTTTTTTCATTACATTCCAAAAAGTTGTAGTAATGTACACCACCCATAAAATTCAATAATAAAGTTGAGAAGTCGTAGAAAGTAAATAGTCCTTTGACATTTATTACGCGTTTGCCAGAACGTAAAATTTTATAAGTGAGTGTTATTAAAGATGCTACCATTCATTGGAAATATTTAACCGTTTATTTTAATTCACAATATTCAATAGACTTCATAGGTCACCCTATGTGTAAGGGACAACGGGGACGACCAAGAAAGCCAGATTTGAACTCAATAAAAGCCTTTTTAACCGACTTCACAAAACGAGATGTGCTAAATTCGACTGATTTTTACCTCTTTGTGAACTGGATGAACAGTTTTTGATACTACTTTTTTATTCGAAAGCTTGTCGGTTATTTGTCAAAATTTATTTAGAGTAAAATATAAATATTTTTGCTAAATAATAACTAATAGCATATAAACGAAAATTCATTATGTACGAAATACGCAAGAAATTACATACTATTTTATCTTCTCTTTTTCCTCTTTCTTTCTTCTTTCTACGGATATATCTCATATTATCATCATTATCTTCTAATTCTAAGCGAAATGACCCAAGTGACATTTTGGACAAAATTTATTTTTGGTAACCTATCTTCCTTCTTACTCTGTCCAAAAAATAATGCATTCTTCTTATTGCGTTGCATCTTGTTAACTTTGACATACGCGGTTTATTCAAGTGACACTATAAAAAAAAATTAAAATTCGAGGGATCTTAGTTATTAGTGTGATAACCACCAAGCGTATTTCATTTAGGAAACTATCATTACAAAACATTTTGTTTTATTACAACAATAATTCACAGTTAATAAATTTTACAACTGGCATTCTAGGCTTATCAAGTTTTAAAAGAATTTTATTTTCAAATTACAAAACGTGCGAGCCTTTAGAATAAAATATTTAATTGAGTACGCAGTGCGTATCAGCCTGAATTGTGTAAGTTTACGCGCCATTCAAAGCCGGCACAGAATAAAAATACGCTGATTCGATTGTTTCAGTTTGCGCAAGTGTTATGTTCTGTATGCACCGGACGTGCTTCCGGCCGTAGTGATGTGATTTATTGTTATTACCTACTTATATGTTTGCGGTTTTGAAGTTTAATTTACTATGAATGTGCTCTCAATAAATAAGCCAAATTGTCATGGTAGTAGCACAACGTAAAAACTAAAGTATTTATTAGGCTGTGACCATTGATGTATAAATACCTAGATTGAGCGTCGCCCTACAATGAAGACAAAAAAAACAAGGCAACAATATCAAGCATGTGTGCGTGCAGGCGATGTTTTACACGTTCGTCTAGTGTCTATGTTGCGTGATCAATGATACCAGTTACTAAAATTTTCCCATAAATCACACATTAAACTTAATTTATGGAGTGGTTATTTTCATGAATAAATAAAAAAACCCTACTTAATTTAATTACAGTTGTTTATGTTATTGTTGTAATAAACCAGCTTAGTTAATTAAATTAATATTTTTTTACGCAGTTTGTAGTTGGAAAGGAGACGATCCAAAATTGTATGGAGTCTGGGCCTGGTTTTGTACCAGTGATAAAATAAGATAAAAAAGAAAAATAAACCATTTTTGACTAATCAAATCCACGAACTCATCTTTATTTCATTGCAAAAAATATTTATTAACTCCACGTGACGAAATTATTCTACATAATGGCGGGCAGCAGACCAGAGGATTCATAATTTTTGACGTATGACGTTAGCTGTTAATATGCCTTCTCTATGCTTGAACAATGGCTCGAACTCAGAGTGAAGGACGCCATCTTGCAAGTGTTGCAAGTAGTACCTACCGAATAACTCGAAATTAATTATATTTTAGCAAGTCATTTATTGCGATTTGTGAATTTATTATATTTTTAATGAACTTTCTGTATTTTTTGGTTTTTCATTGTTTAGTGTACAAGATCAGGCCCAAAATGGACCATCTCATTTATTGAAGTTTTTTTTAATGATATGCATGTAATTAACTTTCCAAGTAATTTTTTTTATTAAATTAGCTAGGTAACGTAAATAATTGGCTCTTCTTTAATTAAGTTACCACCTCAAATTAAGCTAAAAATTTGAGGGGGGGAGGGGGCTGACGCACATCTTCCCCCCACCATTTTTGAATCTAGGAAATGCATACTTTTTTATTATAAAAAAATCAAGTTTCCAAAAATTATAAAGTGACTACCTCAAATTAAGCTGAATTTTTTTGGAGGAGAGGTTGGTGACTCCCCCAACTTTCCCCCCAAATATGGCTGTAAAGAAGTGCATACTTTTTTTTGAATTATTCTTTTAAGTTTCAAAATTTTTAAGGTTATGACGGAACTAAAATACTGTACAAGGTTCTTTTATCTTATCTAAATTATTTAGATAATTGCTACCTTTTAAGGCAGGAAGTGTTGTAAATAAATGTCGAAGGGACCCCCTTCGGGCGTCCCTTTTTCCGCTTGGTTATTATACAATCCAAACTAACCTATACCTACCAATCCATAGTGCGTCGACTTGTTTTATTCTTTGAGGTGTTTTTTAAACACGCGATTTGCGGATGGATTACTGACTCTTGGCTTAGTTTGACAGTGCTACCAATATAATAAGGTTAGTTCGAAACTACTTTTTCGCTATTGTTAGTCCTGTTTGCCTGTTTGGCTGCATCTTCCGCAGTGCCGGAGATGTCACGATTCAAAATTAGGCCCAAAAATCAAATTAGATCTACTTAAGTTATTTATTTTTTATAATGTAGTTTAAAACACACACACACACACACACACACACACACACACACACACACACACACACACACACACACACACACACACACACACACACACACACACACACACACACACACGTCCACACACACATATACATACACTTAAGACTTCGAGCGCTTACACATTAACCAATGAGACCACATAACCTTAAAATTTTTAGAGATTTAGAAAAATAATTTTAAAAAAGTAAGTACTTTATGAGAGCAATATTTAATTTGGGGGGACGAATGAGAGTGTAGAACCCGTCCTCCCTTCAAATTTTCACCTTAATCTGAGACGGTAACTTTACAATTTTAGAAAAGGAGATGGTCCATTTTGGGCCTGATCTTGTACACTAAACCATGAAAAACCAAAAAATACAGAAAGTTCATTAAAAATATAATAAATTCACAAATCGCAATAAATGAATTGCTAAAATAAAATTAATTTCGAGTTATTCGGTAGGTACTACTTGCAACACTTGCAAGATGGCGTCCTTCACTCTGAGTTCGAGCCATTGTTCAAGCATCATTCAAGCATAGAGAAGGCATATTGACAGCTAACGTCATACGTCAAAAATTATGAATCCTCTGGTCTGCTGCCCGCCATTATGTAGAATAATTTCGTCACGTGGAGTTAATAAATATTTTTTGTAATGAAATAAAGATGAGTTCGTGGATTTGATTAGTCAAAAATGGTTTATTTTTCTTTTTTATCTTATTTTATCACTGGTACAAAACCAGGCCCAGACTACATACAATTTTGGATCGTCTCCTTTTCACAATACTCTTGTACCTTTAAAAGTGGTTTATTCGACCCAATGCAAAAATAATCATTAAAATGGGCTCATAAACATACGAATATTAATGTTATATTATTATAAATAAACACAAACGTATTGGTAAACACCACCTTTTTTTAATCGATTTATAAAAGTATATGAACTAAATAATATACACGTAACCATAAACCAATTTATATACCCACAAAAATGATGTTAAGTCGGGAGCATAAAAATAGAAACTAGCAACACTGACAAAAAAATGACGTAATTTGGTTACAATAAAAATCAAAATTGAAATTTAATTAAAAATATGTTTATTGGTTACTTGCCTATGATATGTGATGTTTTTTGAGCTTTTTACCCTTCCTTTATAATTCCGGCACAGTTTAATAGCACATTTCGTCATGTTATCCCTCTTATTTGTTTATTTAAATTGCGCGCGTAATACGTAGTGACACGAAAGCGGCGCGATCGGCACTAATTGGCGGGAAAGTACTTCTGCGCCAATAGTTGGCGCAGCTTTTTTGACACGTCTTCGCGGATTCGATTATCCATCTAGATACTTATACATCAATGGCTGTGACAATAAAATTCCTGATTGCCTGCCTACACATAGCTCTGTAGATGTTTGCAGCAAAATTGTATTAGGGTTATACTTGTAAGTATGTATACCTGCAATGGTTGCAACGTAGGACGTCTAAATTCTACCTAAGATTGTGTGCTCCGTTTGAAAGTTTCGATAGACCAAACGCACGACTTATGTGTGTGTTACACATGTTTGAAGGTAGAATAAGAATATGTTCCATAATAATAGATTCGCCACCAGAAAGCCATGCAAGTTGTTCGCAAAGTTCTGTCTCACTTCCTCACAAGAATAACGCTTACCTAAGTGACTTACGAGTGTAAGTCACATGTATAGAATATTACAATAGCATCCTCTTTGCATTAATGAATTTTCGTGTATTTCTTTTTCTGTTAGCAGTAAGACCGTTGTTAATATCATTTCTGGTTTAATTCCAGATGTCACAAATAGAAGCGCTGTGACATCGCTACGACACGACACCTGGTGCGTGCAGACAGACAGATTATAATATTTATAATTGCGTGCGTTTAATATGAATAAATTACTGTGATATATGGAAATATTTATAATTTTTACGTAACTAATGGAACACGGGGCTACTTAAAAATCTAGTTGTCAGACTGCTTGGTTAATTATAAGCGCGAAAAAATTTACGTTTTCTAATATTTTATATTAAAATTTTACCTAGTGAAAAGTTTCCAGTTTCGTTGCAAAAGTTGAACATACACACCATTTCAAACCACTGCAAATATAATTTATGTCCCAGTATGGTACTTATTTATATTATACCTCTTCATCTAAAAACACCACCAATGATTCGAATAATTACGAGTAGGTACTACGCCTCCTTCAGTGAATTTTTTTATCAACATTAACCTATTAATTAGAGTACCCAATTAGATAGAATTGAAATGTAAAGAAAATTGGGTCTACGTTTTACTTATTTTCATTTTAATTTTAATTGGTACGTACAACAGACAACTTTAAAATATATATTTTTTTTATTTATTTCAGGTGTTATGTCTATTTTCAAATGATTTATTCATGATTATGCGTTTACATTTTAACCGTTAACAAGACGCAATCAAATGTAATAAGCTTCGGTAGGAACTAAAAAACACTGTAAACAATCAACGATTGCCAAAAATCGGTAAAAAATACAAAAATCGGTGTTGTAAGCCGAAGGAACCGGACAGAGCAACTCAGTACGATTGGCATTGAGGAAACGCAAGGTTTACTGGATTTACGTAATTTTGTTACGGTGATTTATTCACTATCGCAACACACCCGAAAATTAATGAAATACGATAAAGTATTTACGGACGATTCACACATATCAGTGAAGTCACCGTTCCGTTACAGTTCCGGCAAATCTTTCATACTAACAGCACTGACACTGCACTGATAATTCCGAGAATGTATGAAAGATTTGCCGGAACTGTGTCGGAACTGAGACTTCACTAATATGTCTGAATCGACCCTTAAACATCACTTGCTTCGAAAAAACCCTGTGAGGAAACCTGCAAACCTGAGAAGTCTTCATAATTTTCTCGAACGTACGTGAAGTCTATTAATTCACAATGAGAATGGATTGAGTATGGCGTGTACCCCATAGTCAGACAAAAACAGTGTTAAGTTGCGATGATAATGATATAAAAATTCATCCTGTACAATAGTCACATTGACAAGAAGGGTAAGTATTGGAAATAAACAATAATCATCCCAGAACGAAGAAGCGAAGGCCAAACCAGTAAATTAAGCCCATTTTAATTATAAAGTAGTGTCTACGGCAAAAGCGTTGCTACAAAAACTGCAACAAAGCTGTTTCTTTCCGTATAACGATTAAAAAAAACACTAACGATTGAGGATCCGGTTATTCGCATATTCAATCAATAATTAAATACTTTGGAAGCAAGGAAATTTTCAATAAGAACATTTAGCACAGCATAATAAATAATCACTGAAACAACTAGGTAACACAGTACCTAACACACAGAAATCACATACACCCCACAAGACTCGGGAAGAATACGATTAAAAACGAAAGTCAGGACCTCGCTCGTATGTAAGGGCCCTAAAAACTGCCAACTAGGTACCTATGTCTCAGAATTGTCCCTGTGGCTCGGGACCAGAATACGAGCTTCGGTATCCCCTGCCTGTCGTAAGAGGCGACTAAAAGGGGCTTTAGGGGTTGGGGGCGGCTAGAGTGGGAGCTCGAACCGTCCATCACCAACCCCGGGAAGGATGAGGGTATGTGTGGCCGCATACCGTCGTATGGAGATGGCAAGCGATGGGGCTTCTTGTCCCTCGCGGGCAGAGCCCGAAGATAAGGGCACCGCGCTTGGAGGGCTTCGGTTGTGTTCCGTTTGGAGATCCCGGAGTTCTCCAAAAAGTGCCGAGGAAGGCCACCGGGGGGGTTTTAGTGGGTAAAAATCCCACATAACCCGGTGTCGCTCCCACGGCACTGGGTATCTTTTGAAGGTTTCCCACTCGACAAAAAAAAAGGTATGTCTCAGAATGGTCACAGTTTAAGGGTTGAAACTATTAAGATTTTTGCATTGGATCTAGAAATTCTAGACTGACACCAACGAACATCTATTTAAAGCCATTGTTTTAACATAATAGCAAAGTGTATAAATACAGCCATTCATACAAAGTACTTAATAACATACCGATGTCCAACTAATATCAATGGAGGATATAATATGGCTTCTTGGAAGAAACTGAATTATGTCAGCATTCCACTTGTTACGTCAGATATTACATTTTAAAGAAGGTTAGAAAGTTGGTTTCTTACAATTTACATTTAACTATGTATGGTTTTGTTATGGCTTTATGTACGTGAAATGAAGATTTATCAATGATGTGACGTAATAAGACTCAACACATAAAATATTTGGGATCCATATATCGACATATAGAACGGCTATAAGTCACTTGGAGTTGGTTACATAAAGAACGTATTATCTTCCGCTTCACTAACGAGAAAGAAAATAAGTAGTATGATAATGATTATAGTTCTAAGGGGGAGCCACGACTATGCCAAAGATATTTCCTTATGTACCTACCTATATTACTAAAACGAAGGGCTTCAAAAGTCGACACACACTGACTAAAAATAACGTTAAAAAAATTCAATTTCCCTAGTCAATTACAACATAAGCGCTGCCCTTGTCTAAGAATTCACGATCGTTTCACATTACCCCCCGACATAGCCGACGTGTCTAACTGGATTAGGTGACGTGCCTGGTAAGCCGCTTGGAGCTGTGGTGCTTCCCGACCGCCACTGATGTCACGTACCACGGGTTTGTGACACCCACTTATATATTGTCTAACGGAATTGTGCCTTTAATAAATAAAGCTACACACTCATAGCCGCACAATGAGATTACCTGTGAGTGCAATAGACAACACATAAGACAGGACACATCCAGAACAAGAACGGAAACTTAAAGTCACCATTCAAGTTTCCGCCTCACAGTGAATCGAACCCAGAACCCTTGGAACGGCGATCCGGCATATCAACCCTCGCGACTGTTAATAATAATAGGTAGCCGTCGTAGGTCGTCAATGTCAAATGCCATCTTTGCACCTGTAAGTCATAGTGATGCCCTGACCATTTCTGGATATACGAAATTTATTAAAGCCTTATTAAGGAAGTAACTTACTTAATTGAAATTCAGAGACAGATGTTATGTTCATTCAGATCATTGATATTAAATTGTCATTTTTGTTTCGACTATATTATAATGAATCTAGAAGTAACGATTTAAATAACAATGTAAAGACTTAGCACACATACCTAATATTATAAAATGATACCATTATAATGGAAGGTAGGTACTTAATAATAACTAAAAAGAACTTGAAAAGTTATAATATAGAAAAGGCAAAACTGCCATCAAAAACGGAATGTCTCGTGAAAACGAAAACGTCTGTTACAAGTGGAAGATAACGTCTGTTAAATTATAAATTTAGTAAAATTTTGTTTAAAACAATGATATTATCTTTATTTCCTTTCTCAATCTTTCTCAAAATGATACCTACCTTGTAGTTTTCATTAACTATAGCGAGTCAAATAAGTATTTTTACACCGATCCCTTCATTAAGGCAACATTTGAAGGTGAATCAAATGGAGTCAAGGCAAAGAAGCGTTGGTAGACTTTAAACAGAGCTTCAAGGCGGAACACCCACGCACAACAACTTGATTCAAGTTTAGTGAGAATGATAATGAAGCAGCGAACTGCTAAATGGGGTTAGATGATGCGGTAAGTGAAGGGTCCATGACATATTTTGCACCGTTTCGCACGTTCTGAGCGAATGCAGGATCATATGCCTCACTCGAGTTACTAACTAGGATAATTAGTTAATTACGCTTAGTTGAGGATGAGTCTTTTTACCCGACTTACAGCGAAGCCGAAACGAGGGTTGTAATTTAAGGCAGCATAATTATTAATTACATTTCTTTAACAACAAATTCAACACATGGTTAGTTACGGAGGTTTTTAAAAACTAACGTTTCGGTATTGTACAGGTTTTCTTTTGTTTAGTTTTGCAATCATTTAAAAATATGCAGGAATGTTATGGTCGAAACATCAATCAATCGATTAGATGCTAAGTACTTACTCACTCACTTAACCAAAAACGTTGACAGTTGACTTGTGAGCTACATTTGTGTGCTTTCAATGAAGGCGAAAAGAAATCGGTATTCCTTTCCTGCTATCATTATTATAATACAGCTCTTATAGTACATGTCTAGTCTACAGTCCATTTCTCTACCACGTCCCACAATTTCTACAGTCAGTAGCTATCAAGTAGTTACAAGAAAGACAACAGTCAAAGGCAATAATCTAACAGTTTTACAGCGCCCACAAAAACGTGGGAGGAACGATTTTATTGTGTGTTCGCGAACGGGGACTGTGGTTACATACCTTGTTTATGGTTACCTGTGGCTGTTAAACATTGATCTCTATATTTATTATCTGTATTTTATCGGTGGCGATTTGGCGAATATAAAAAAAATCGCCTCGCTTTTCAATAGATATTGTTATTGGAGCTAGCTCAAATAGCACGTGATTAGGATCGTAATGAATTTTATGTAAGTTTTGAAATTTAAAACTTGTACTAATACGTAAAAATATTGAATTTAGTGTAATATCACTTGTGTCCTATAACTAGGGGACTAGACGAATTTCAAAATAAATGAATAAATTTATCTATTTACGAAAAGTACTATTACTATTAGCCCGCCTACGTAGGATTTGTTACAGAGATGGCGTAGTTTGACTTTCGAATAAAAAAATAATTATAAATATCAGAACACCCAGTACAATGAATGTTAAGAGGTAGGTAACACACACAAAAGAATACAGTCGTTAAAAAAGCAAAATAAGAAGGTAGGCACTAAGTAGTTCAACTTGTCCCTATGTCCCGCTATTTTAAAAGCCGTTAAGTAGACGCGGGACACCCACGCGGGTCGCCAACACAAAACTGTTCTGTCAAATAGTTTACAGCTTTTTTATTTTATACCTCCGATATAAATACAAAACTTAATAAAATAACCACTTTACTGCTTTCTTCGAGTAGAGCCCGGAATAATAAAAATTGCATGTTTAACCATTTTCGCGTCTTTTGTTACGATTCTGAAATGTAAATGCGTTAAGATTGCTATCAGCACTTCAGCATGTTCTAGTAATGTTTAAAAACGCGTTTTCTTTGAATTTATTTCTTTCTTGCAAGACGAAAGGTTACATTAATAACCATTAAGTCACAGAGTAGAGAATAGTATCATTATTTATTTCTCGTATTCACACGGCGAGACAAACTGTTTGCCCCGCGAGCGGCTTACAAAGGATATTGAAAAGAAAATGATTATTTGTATGATAATTTTCCGGATCGACCAACATGTTATATTGCTCATGCTTATAATTCATTATTTTAATTACGACATAATATGAAAACTTTCATCGGTAGTAACAAGTATTCTCTTAACTGGGTTTTCATATGTTACGATACGATGTCGTGGCAAGTAAAATGTATGAAATTATAGCTTGCGATTATTATTATGATGAGGTCACTTACCGCTCACTTATACTGGAAGTAATTAGGGATTTTGATATAGCTTTAAGTATATTTATATAACAACAAGCTTTAATGTAGGGAGAGTATGGGTTGGAAGCGCTATATATAAGTTCAAGTTCCTATTTAGTTGTACCTATGTCCTTTTACCAATTTCTTTGACACGACACGACGTCGAAATCGTACGCTATAAAAAGTCTGTAAGGCTAAATACGTACGATTTCACGCCACATCGTGTGCATGCAAATTAGAAAAATACTGTGATTTGTTACTTGTTCGTGTTTTTTATGAGATATGTTTTGCTGATTAACGCACTCCTATTGAGAAATATTCACTACCGTAGTCTGTTTATTATGCAGACAAGTGTGGGGCCAAGTTTAAGGCCAAGGGAAGTTTTTTCAAACGCTACACACGCAGAGCACCAAACAAGGATTCCCTGCCTTGTGGATGCCATGAACAACACACCAAGAGGAGGATAGTGGATACACACCCAGACCAAAAACAGTTTAAAATCATCATTAAAATTGCCGCCTCATTGACAATCGATCCCAGGTTCCCAGGACCTTTGAAACAGCAGTTTGCGTTATAATTACGTCATACGGGTGTCGTTAATAAACTAAATCGAATGCAATTAAAATAAAATAAAAAAAAATATATTTTATACCATTCATTATAACAAATAATGAACAATAAATAACATAATAATTGAGATAGAAACTTAACACATACTGAGTCGTTAGAGTAGTCGCCCAAGCTTCAAGATGACTCGTGTAAAACACACATGACTGGTACATTTTTTTCCACTTTCGAAAGAACTTGGGAGCCTGCTGCATCTTTTTAAGAGAGGAGGCAAAGTCCTCACGAGTGGTTTTGTCGAGTTCAGACGAATTTATTTTAATGAGCCCAAATTATTGCGGGATTTACTTTGTAACAATTAAAATTGTTATTTTAGGTTAACGATGAGACTTTTATAATGTTGGTATATTATTGTTTTGATAATTTACATACAAATAACTATTACGCTGTTGTGGTAATAGGCCATGACTAATTAATATATTTCGCATAATACCTGTTCCAAGGATGTCCTTATAAATCATAGCTAATACGGTATGTCCTACTAACTGCTAATGAAAACTCCTAGGACATAATCATTGCAAAAATATCTCTTTTGAACGTAATCTTAGCTACCTAAGTAGCTAACAATTACTAAATTACAATGGATAAATATGTACAGACTAATTAGTATCTACATACCCATCGTTCACTAATTAATATTGATCGATGCTAGTACCGTATGACCCTCAACCCAAATTAAACCCGCATAGACAATACGAATAAAATAATAATATAGTAAACTGACTACAATTAATAAATGATGATATGATTGGGTAGCGTGTAAACCTATCTTGGCCTATGTTTCAACGTAATAAATTTTTAAGATACAATTTTCTTCTCGGACACGCATATATAACTTCAAACAATGCGTGTTAAATGGAGGCCCAGAGCAATGGAATAGTGAGGCTAATTTTTAACCTAAACTAAGATTGCTTCACACAAAATATATTTAGGTAAATTGTGTAATATATCTCTTTATTAAAGTTTACTCATTAGATATTATATGAAGTTTCAATGTCTGCTTTAAATATAGCAGTTTACTTGTGCAATTCATTTTAGATGAGACACCAAAGAGGAACGTCAAATTCAGCTAAAATTAATTATTTAAACCATTTCACTAAATTTTATGCAACAACTTAATCCATTGTAGATACGTTTGTTAAAGGTACTTATTTTATTTGGAACACGGGTTCTCACGATAGTATTTTGTAAGCAAATATTTCAGCACACTTGATGATGCTGAAGAACTATAGTGATCATCGTTAGTGATTGCGCTATGTTAGTCTTCCGAGGTTAATCAACTTTTCCCTCTTGCAATTCCACCATTTGGTTAAAATTATGAAAGAACATATTACCTACCTGTAATTACTACCAAAATACAGAAAACAGGTTCCAAGATTATTAAAAGTATTTCCAAGAGCTTATGGAAAACAATGTCTGACTGTCTCCTGCGGTGAAGTTCATAACAGGTACCTGCTTAATAAATAGATACTCTTGTAGACTCCCCGCTGAAATAATACTCGTACCTAACCTACCAGGTCGAATCTTAAATCATCACTTTCAATAAGATAAAAAGATAGCATTCCGTGCAAACAATAAAGAAAAATAATACAAGAACGGCTGAATGCACAGATAATCGCTTTCTATCAACACTATTCTTCCTCGCGTCAGTGTCACCCGCGAGAAAACTCGAAATAAGAAAATGACTAAACAATTACCATTCAACACCTCATTGTTACTTCTAAATACTAGACGTTTCTTTAACTTACGTTACTTTGGTAAAATACCTAATACTAAACTTGGTAACCAACGCAAGATATTATATTACTTAAATCCAATGATCTTAAATCTTATTACTTAGCAAAAAATTAATACAAGTAATAGGATATTGATTGTCACTTCACTTATTGAAATACACTAAAAACAACACGATTAAACTAACAAAACTATTTTTTATAAAAGCTAAATTAAATATCACTTAATTAATTTTTTTTAATAAATCTAAGACTAAACGTTTAAAACTGTTTGTTTTAATCAAATAAAAATTTAATCAATTTTTGGCGCGAATCTCGGCATTAGTTTTTTTACGCGCGTGCGGTTGAAACTAAGGTCGCGCACAGACTGCCTACGCGATCTGATAGTTGCGCAGATAGCGTCAAAGCCTTAATTGGAAACACAGTTGGCTTAATGTTACAATAATGTATCAGACGACTTCCATGTATGTACATGGCTGTAGCACCATGGAAACCAAGATTTTTTTTAAACAAACATCGTATGTTTTTTTCACCTGTTCATTGAATAACAAGTTGGATGACGCTCCTACTTGAAACTGTAAGACCATTATGAATACAATATTTTTTATTTGTACTTGTGACATTAACTGCAATGCCAGAACGGTAAAATTATCAACATAACCTAATTGAACGTGCTTACCTACTTATAATATTCTGTGTACCATTTAATTTTTTAAGAAAAAATGTAATGTTTATTACATGTGTAATGTAATAAAAATGTTATGTACAAACACCTTTTTATATTAGCGTTATACTTAACACTTAGTACTTTAATTACTTAACATTAATTACAATTATTGGAGTAACACCGGTAAATACCTAGTCAAGTAATTGGCGCTTATGATAAAAAATGTTACGTAAAAATAAATGTAATATATGCACAATATTAAGGCACCCGCCTGAATGACTATAACAGTTATTTCTACATACAACATACAACAATTAAGGTTCTATTTTTAATTAAACTCTTATTCTATAAAATAAAATCTATAGAGCATTTCTGTTGACCATATAGAATTTAATTTAATTATTAAAAACCGCTCGTTTGATCTAAACCCATCCTTACGTTTCATCAATTTTTTATTAACTTAGTTTAGTTTAGATATTAGGTAATTATTTTATTGTATTTTTCCTAAATCTGTATTCTAGCAAGACTATCTATGATTGATCAGCCATCCACTCTACCATTGTCTGCCCATCTAACGGATTTACGCAGACTGGACTGATACAATCTTGAGGTCGCAAGTCTCGCAATATTCGTAAAAATCATAAATGAACATTAAATAACAATATGCCATTGTATACTTCATTATTAGCTAAAACCCCTTAACCTGTTTACATTAATATCAGTTTTGTAAGTGCGTACATTATGAATAGGTACCCACATTTGATGTTTGTTTGCGAAATAATATAATAATGTGCTTAGAGTCATAGCTTAGAGTTATATATTTTATTAATTTGCTGCTACAGCTGCTGTGTGTGGTCATTTTCGTCGAGGTCCGCAATATCAAACTTATTTATAGTATTTGCAAGGTTGGTTGACGTATAGTGGCGACGATCTGAAAGACGACCCAAATGGCGCAATGGTTAACATGCCGGATCGCTGTTCCAAAGGTCTTGGCGTCGATTCCCAGCGAGACCGTTTTAATGATAATTAAAATATCGGTCTAGGTCTGAATGCTTGTCTCACGCTTACCTACATCTCATACAAACTATAAGCTCAAGTAGGCTATACCACTTCATAGTATTGCTCTACTCCAGTAACGTAATACCAGGGTATCACCAACGTCAGGATATAACCTAACGCCGCCGGCGCCGTCAGTAGAGCAGCCCTCACGACGACGCGTGACCTCGCGTGCACTTTCACTGTTGAATCTAACGCGTGCGCTGCATGCTTCACTGATGACTGCCCCCTTTAGATGTTTCATTAACTGCCTGTTCCGCGTGTTCCTTAGTTGTAAATAGTAACAATAAACGCTAATACACTCATATCCCTCATATATCATATCACTAGGTTACCTTGTGATGCGAGTTTCATGGACAAAACAAAGTCCCGTGGCCCGAGAACACACATTTATGTTCTGTTATATAAATATATATGTGCATTCTGCCCTCATCAGGAAACGAAACCGGCACCGTTTGTACATCTGTTTTGTATCTATTCAAAGACGAGCATTTTCCCGCAGTTTAGCCCGCGGTGCGGCAGAACGTGCTAATAAAGTATGTACCAGCAAGGCTATTCTGTAAGAAACAAACTCATCGACAGTGAACTCATCGCAAGCTTGATTGGTGCTGACGTTAAAATCAAAATCTCACCGCGGATTCAGTTATCGAGATGTCAAAGATATGCTAACAGAATAGCCTAGCTATATCTCTCTATCCATGTGCTCTATCCATGCGTCATGGGTCTATCCATGTGCCACGATTTTATGTAATTTGAATAACTTTTATGTCACTTCCACTCCGCTTTTCATTCCGTTATGGGAAGATATTCAGATGAAAAAATAGCCCATGTCTTTCATTTCAATCGACGCAGTAGAGTATTCACCAAAGATGTATTAAATATCTAGATGGACCATCGAATCCGCGAAAACGTGTCAAAAAGTTGTGGCCAACTGTTGGCCGCATTACGCACAGATTACGCACATACTTATAGACAATAAATGAACGCGAAAAACATCGCCTACACGCACACATGCTTGATAATGTTGCCTTGTTTTTTTTGTTTTCATTGTAGGGCGACGCTCAATACAGATATTTAAAACATCATTGGTATTCACGAGAACGTAGCAGACAGGCATACCTTCTGAGTTACTATCACATTTGTAATTGGTATTACGGGTACCTAGTATCGTTTACGAGTTTAGTTTTATTGTCGGCTACAATTCATGGGGATTGCAACAACCACTTAACAGTCTGACCCACATGTCTAGCCATTTGAATGTCGGCGCGATAGCCGGCCATTTTGTTGGCAAACGACCATCATTCATTACCCACCATTGTTAGTCGCCTAGCTGGTCGTTATACAGCGGTGTAATGAGCTATATTAAATAACAGCTATCGATAAATTATATTGTACTCGTAATGAGGAATATTGACTCGACATGAACATAGAAATTGATGACAAAGCACTTATAAGGCAGATAATATTTTCTTGACATTTTAAATTATAGCGTTTTAAACTGACATTTACCAACTAAACAATTTTTTATTTGACTATGCAGTAATTAATTGTTCTTACACGGAGACTAAATCGTAAATTAAGAACTTGTTATATTCATTGTATTGCCCACCTTTTACTATTTGTATAATGCGCCTCGTCCACGAGACACTAGTCCGTTATACTTTCTGCAATTAAAAATAGTTGTACTCATCGCGAGTAAATAACATTTCCAAGTGATCGTCTCGCAGTGAGGTAAACTCATCAGATGAACATTAGTAGATTTTTTTTACTTTGCCAAAGCATCGGCACTGGCGAATAAGTGGCCGTCATTGATTTTAATGTAGTAATAATCTCTCTAAGAACAAACCAAGTAAAATACCACTCACCTGCACTAGGACAGTGTACTTTAGCGTTTACCTAATGAGAACCTGAATTACTCCATAGATGCAGTGTCCGACTCGATAATAACAGCGTTCGATCCCGGGACACTTGCTCAAAGTATTGGGACACTACCGTAGACGAGTACATTAAGCGTTCCGATCAAGTTCATTTACCTCATTGGCGGCGCGGCGCATACAAACGCATGCACTTTACGTCACAGTCGCATTGGATAATAGATTGCACAAGTTCCGGCGCGGGAAACTGTTAGACAAACACGCCTCTTGTCAGTTTGATTGATATTACTTCAACGACTGGTTACTGGTTACTGGTAACACTTAATAAATGGGCCGGTTAATGTATTTAAAGTAGGAGGTGCGGTATTATAGTTGAGAACTAACACCAGTGCGTATTTCAGTAGCATTTTTTGGGCGATAGCCACGAGCCCTCTGATGGTGAGTGGTCAACGTAACCCAAGGATATCACTAACTAAGGGCTTAACCTATCGATACGTTGCTGGCTGTGAAATCAAGAAGTAAGAGAAACGGAAGAAATACTGGCTCTCTAGCCCCCAGATGGGACACGGGACATTTTTGCGTCCCATTTCCATTAGCACCATTGTAGTTGTAAACTAACATTTCCCTTATTGTTCACCCTGTAAGTATAAGGCAAAGTACTACGCAGTACGACGAGTCAAGTGGTACGTATTGATATTATTTACCCCACAAAATACACAAAAACAAAATCTCAAAAGATTTTGTTCATAAAATAGATTGTATAAGCATATCCTAAACTACGGCTTTAGGCTATATAACATTACGCTTTGTCCCATAGGAGCGGAGCAACAAGTTTCCCGAAGGAAAGCGAGCGCGTCTGATACTTTTTAAAAATTAAAGACTAAGTGGTGGTTGCAGCGCCATCTAGCCAGTTACGCTAGAACTCGCATACAGCGCCGACCGCGCCACCTGCTTACTTTACTAGTGCACGTATTACTCATGAGATGTCGCTAGTAGCACCAACAATTTATAAACATTTTTGAAAAGGAATTACATATTTGATAATGCATAATAGCAAAAACCTAATAATTACATTTCATCGTGTCTTAATAAATACATTTGATAAAATTTTCAACAAAACAAAACAGTTCTTTCTACTATTATATAGTATAGACGCCCACAATAACTTAGAGTATGAATAAGTACCTACTTACCTATCATAAGCTTATTCAGATCCTTTAACCACCATAATCATTAAACTCCGCAACTACTGGTTATAAGAAGCGATGCAATGCAAGTAACTATTTAACAACAAACAACATCGTTTCCGGATTGTACTTAATATATCTACTTAAAAATACAACAAAGAATAACATACCTACTAGCCTACTGCCCACCATACTGTTCACCAAATTCACTAGACCCTCATACTAAACAAGACGTCCTAAAAAGACTTACAAAACTATAGATTCCGGAGAGGCCTTACCTTATCAGCCTTGTCAGTGGGCGGCGAGGCGGGCGGGCTCTGCGGGAGGCCCAGGTCCTCGTCATCGTCGCTGTCCCCGCGGCCGCGTCTCCTCACCGCCGCTACCAGCTCCGCCTGGGGACAAGGGGAACATCATCATCATCACCATAATTCAAGTACTTAATTACGTGAAGTAAATTAAGGTCTAATTAGATCGAAAGAAGTGTACGCAGACTTCTGCTACACTAGTTTATCTTCTCAAAAATAGGTGTATATTTACTTAATCCATGATTGTTTTTGGCTCGGTGTATACAAGTAAGGCAATGCCATATTAAAAAATATACCTACCTACATAAATTTCAAATCAAAATTATCTAATAGGTAAGCAGTCGGACCAGAGAAACACAGCGAGGCCGATTCTAACATTTCTAACTTATTCTTATTGGTTGGAGCACTGCCAATGCCAGCCATTTTCAGTAATTTTGCTTTGTAGGTTATAGAAACCCTTAACATTTTTTGGCAAAACAACGTTTGCCGGGTCAGCTAGTCTAAATATGAAATAAATATTATCAGGATCTATCAACCTAAATTTTATTTTTTCTTTTACTGTGACGTCACAGTGTGCATAACCTATTTGTCGGTCGGCGCTAGGTTCACTGTGGTCGTTCGTTTTTTTGAGTTATTTGGTAGTCGATTGTTTCCTTTTTTGTTCCCATTGTAAAATAAGTTTATTAATTTTAATTTTATTCGTAATTGGTGATTTTAGTAGTAAATTAAGTGTTAATTAAACATAAAAGACTATTTTTGTGCGTTTTGTTCTTTTATTATTATTTTCCACCCCAGTCCTAAAAATATACTTATATAAAATTATTTTATTTGTTTCAATAACAAAATTATACCAAATAACACACAGTAAAAGATTCATAAAAAACAGTAAAAAACATTAATTATAATCAGTTTAACAAGTTAAAATCTTTTATCCCACAGAAACTCGTTCATTTTCCGGGATTTGGCCTTCTTTATGAATAATTATGGGTATAAGACGAATAATAAGTTTTTGTAATTTAACTGGTAGGTACTTGAATTACAAAAACTTCCGTTCTGATCTCGTTCTGGAAACTAGCCCGGACAGACAATATTTTTGAAACCGTTTTTCTATGTTTAAGTATCGTGTAAATAATTATATGCACTATCTATAAAAATGCACTTTATTTTAATAAGAATATAGAAAAGAATATAGAAAAGAATAAAGAATATAGAAAAGAAATAAAAAATTCATTTGAAATAGAGCAAACATTTATCTAAAGTAGAGCAAACATTATTTTAAAGTAGAGCAAACATTCGGTGGCACGAGGAGGAATGTCAAATTCCTCGTAGTACCACCAGTGGAACTACTGGTGGAACGACGAGGAATACACCGGCATAGAACCCGAGACCCCTCGCTTCACAGACAGGTCTCCTAGCACAAAAGCTAGGTCGTTCAGATAATATCGCACACCTATATCTAAAGAGAGTTAACTCAAAAAAGCACTTTTTTCAGGAAACACGAAAAACTGTTTTCTGTGTCCCTGTGCACTACAGGAGCATTTTGTTTTTATGGTTTGCTTTATTTATACATAACAATAATTATCTTGTAGTAATTTAGTATTTTATGCACAGTTTTAAGGCTAAAAATCGGAATTTTTGAATTACTTCCCTTTTGCTTATCAATGCATGTATATTTTTTATACTAATTTGAGTTGAGCCTGTGTTGGTGAATTAAGTTTTTAGTTAACTCTCTTTTGATGAGGCATTATACATTTAGAACGCAATGACTCTTTGAATTATTTATAATAAGTTCAATTGACACAGTGTGCTGTGACCAACAGTAAAAGTATATTTGTTAATAAAAAAAAACTACTGCAATCAATCAATGTTATTTATTAGTACTATTATTATTAGAAACATTAACTTAGGTCAGTCTCATAAACCCAAATGGGTCATAACTCTTATACAAAACATAAAATATATTGCAAACAAAAAAAAACAGTTTTAAATGCACATCTGAATCATTTCAGTCATAATTTGTCTTACAATTACAGAATAACATAATAATTATAACTCTTATTGGTTATTCTTGTAGAATAAAAAGCACTCTTATGAATGAAAAGTTAAACTAAACTTTGGTTAAATCTAAGTATCTACTAATAATGGTACATAGAAATAGTCGTTAATAAAATACAACTCAGGTTATATTAATAACCCTTATTTATATTTACTTGGTACATAAGTACTGAAGAACTTTGGTAATTCACTGTAATGAGATCTAATGAGTTAAGAATATTCTTATAATAATAATGAACTTAATATTGATTACCGCCAAGAATATTCTTATAATAGAGATCATAATAAGTTTTTGGAATAACATTTTTATCAATCAAATCTTGAATGTCCTTTTTTTTTTGCATCTGATAGTGCAATTTTTCCATTGTAGGCTTGTGTTAATTCAATTGGAAATGTTGCCTGATTTATGGCTACCCCAGTTCCTCTTGTGCGGAGGGCCCTCTTTTTCACACACACATTTCTATAAGCTTCTTCAGCAAATGATATTTTATAGAAAAATGTATCAGGGTGTTCTTTTTCAACTCTGAGTACCTTAATGTCATGCCACTTAATTTGATTTTTTTCTTCATCTACATTAAAATTCGTGCCCCATGATTCCTGTAATGCTTTAACATCATAAAATTGATTGTGGGTCATTTCAACAACTTTGTAAGGTTTTCCAGTCTTTTTTGCAGTGGCTATCAACGTTTTATATTGTTCCGGTATGTAAATTGGACCCGACTGCAAATATCTTTTGATTTGCTTTTCAATCACACTATGTACGTTGTCTCCTTCGTTCTGTGAATGACCGCGTATTAAAAACTTGTGAGTTATAGACTTAACTGGAAATTTGTTGACGGCGTAGGCATAGGCAGATAAAAGAAACTTATTTTTTTGTTGACCGCCACAATTATCCGAATAAAAAATGACGTCAATTTCTTTGTTGGGATTTTGGTCTATCTTTGATTTAATGTAGTCAAGTACGCAGCTACCAATTTCAATAGCTCCTCTCTTTCCCTCCGTTTCGTCCCAAAAGTAGCAAATGACATCTTTTGCCCTTAAATCGCTGATAGTAAAATTAAGGCAGTTGATCCTGGATTTATAGAAGAACAACGATATTTTCCCTTTAGGAATCTGCAATACAGCCTGTAAGTCATAAACTGCTACGATTGTACCATCTGTCCTATTCTTGTCATTTTCTTTTTCAGTCCTTGCAAAACCTTTTTCTTTTAGATGCTCTTCATATTCGTGGATTAACTTGCACTTTTCTTCTTCATTCGAATTCTTGTACCTTTCGCACAAATCGCATTGATCTTTCTTCGGTACGAAGAAAGAAATGTTAAATTCAGTATTGAATATCCTGTTGAATGTAGAAGACGTGGCAAACGGTAGTCCATCCTCTTCACGAAGTTTTTTGTAATCTCGGTAGATATCTGCTAATGATTTATCACTTGCTATGAATTCTCTTGTTGTTTGGGCTCTCAAATAGTGAGATTCAATCCGGGGAATAGAATTTATAAAATCTTTAACGCTCTGTCTAATTTGTGGGTCAATAGTTGGATGATGATTGTGTTTTCCTCTAGAATCGGCTTGAACAATACCTGATTCTGTTTTCTTCGAAAGTGCTGTTTTTATCGCTTTATTGCTCAAATCAAGAGTAGATGTAAAAAATAGCTTGCATACTCTTATTTTGGCTCCATTAATCTCAAAGTAAAAGGCATTGTTGAGGGCTCTAAAATTTTGTGTACTTGAGTACCGATATTTAGGCTTTATTTGTTGCGAGTGGCGTATTATGAATTCCCTTTGCCTTTCAAGATCACCGAGTGCCCAATATTCGTCAAAGACATGTTGTCTTGACATCTCGTCGACTTTAACATTGCATTTGAGGCGACATTTGTCACCACAGGGTGGTCCAACCTTTCTGTCTCTTATTAGTTTCTTAGATTTTGACAGGGACTGGTAGGATTTGCCAGAATTTCTCAGTTTTTTTGCGATGTTAGACTTCCACTTTGCTGGTTTGCGTACTCTCTTTTTGCCCTTTTTTTCGATCTCAATACCAGTTTCAGGAACCATAACATTTTCCGGGCCTACTTGCTTACTATGATCTTCAGTATCCAACGAACTCGAGCTGCTGCTGCTAGTACTGGACGAGGTGCTGGACAAAGTGCTGGACGATGATGATGAAGGTACGACCTTAGGAGGGAGCTTTTTTTTCCTTAACAATTGAAAATTAGGATCTTCATCGGAGTCGTCAATAATATCACTTTCATCGCTCCGAATCGGTGAAATATAGTAGTTCGGGGCAACAGATTTTTGTTGTTTAGACGTGCTAGGGATAGATATATTAACCGGTGTCAAGACATCATGAGTTTCTTTGGACGAAACTTCATCGCTTGATGGCATCTTCAAGTTATCTTCCACGGTTGCATGTTGAGTCAAACTTATAGGAGGAGCAATATTTTCTTTATCTTTATCTTGTACCATATTAACTAAAAATCGCCCGCGTTGCATTGTTTCTCTGAAATATAAAATGTTTATTTAACTAAATTACAGTGTCATGTGCCCGAAATCGGTTTGGAATGCCCATAAAACCGTTTTTAATCTTTTTAGCTATGTTGTAAAATTATTTTTGTCAGAAACCATCTAAAGGGATCCAACTTGCAAAAGTGGCAGTTAAAAAGAAACAAATGCTAAGATTAATATTAAATTGTACTAAGACCTAAAAACTTCAATCGCCAATAACGAAATAAGTTTAATTTGGATGAGATTTTACAGAAAAAAGTGAGCATAAAATATGACTCAACAAAACAGACACAACTACAAAACCAAAAATGTTTCACCGATAGGGAAACAACTCAAGATAAAAATAAAAATTTTACTCACCTTGCCAGAAATACAGGTTTAACTTAAAATGTCGTATCTATTTAATCAGCACTAACCATCTAAAAGGAAACAATTCAAAATAACTCCGAACTTTTTGCTGAGGGCACGTGCACTTCGCTTGTAATTTTGATTGCAACTGGTGTTGTTCCCGTTTAGGCGCGGGAGGGGATGGCTCGCTCGTTCAACAAAAGGGACTCTATGCGCCATCTAGCGTTGAGTTTTGCACTTATTTTTAAATTTGTTTTATTGGCAGATAGGTATTCGTATAGGAAATCAAATGGTGAGCATAACTCAAAAACACAGATTTTTGAGTTAGCTCTCTTTAGATCTAGGTGTGCGATATTCTCGCAATTCTAAATACGCCATTAGCGTCGCCAAAAGCGGCCATTGTCCTGCAGTAATGGCGATTGGCGGCCAAGATAACATTATCGTGCAGCTTCCGACGGCCGCGCGATATATTAATTGCTAACTAATTAATTTGCAGATATTTGCAAACCCGCAAGAATGCTTCGCTGCACTTCGATTGCTATTAATTCAAATTCAATAATTTTACGAGTTTATAATTAAAAATAATCACCTTAAATTCATAACGAATTTACGGATTCATGGTTGCAGCTTCAAAGATACGAAAGCTTTACGTTCAACTTGATAGTACATACATAAGTACATGTACAGAATTACAGATACAAATCACAGGATTTTTCACTAAATCGTAGTTAGCTGTAGGGTAGGTGTACAATTTTATTACAATACTACAACCACGGGTGAGGTGAATCAGATCTTTACGAAAAATTAATGTTGAATATTCTGTCGTGAGGTCCTAAGGTAAAGACGAGTCAGAGTTTATTTGGTGTAATGTTCCCAAACTTTAAACTTCTCGTACCAAGCAAAAATAATTCGGTAGGAAAAGATTTTTTGTTATAAAGACTTGCGTCTAAAAAAACTTTGTCTTTAGGACGGACGGAACTCTAAAAATGTCGTAACCATTTATTATGTAAATATTATTAATTATGTGGTTTACTGTTTAGTTTATGCATAGAACATAATAAGGTGCGTTACTTGTACATTAGACATCGTATTATTATCCCGTTACACTTTCCTCAAGTTGAGTTTGCGCAGGGCTGCCACCTGTCAAAACTTACAATAATTTTAAAATTTTAATCCTGCGATATACCTACCAATATGTCCGTGTAATTGCAGGGACTATTGTCACGGTGAATTTGCAAATTCGAGGATTTTTTGAAATAATATTATTTAGTATTTTTTTTAATTGATAGCCTACAAACGACCACCCAAAGTACCTGACGTTAAGTGGTAACCGTGGTAAATGTATATCAGTTCTACCAAAGGCACGGACAATGCTTTGCCGGCCAAGAAAAAGGAATCGAAAAGTAAGAAATTACTGGTTCCAAACTACTAGTATGAACACGAAAAGTTTGGTAGTCTCAAACAAGATGGTGGTAACTAACCAGGCGGGCTTCGGTTCTACCAACAAGCACTTTCTGTTGTTGTACGTAATAGAATAAATATCAAAATTTCAGTTAAGTATTATTTATGTATATTATGCTAAGTAATTAGTTATAATAAAATAAATAAATCAATTTAGATATTACAGAAACAGTTTAAATAAAACTATAATTGCAACTGTAAAACAACTATAATTGTGTATCCCACTCATCGGGTACATCTATCTATCTTCTATACTTATAATAAATCTGTAGAGAGGTCAATTCTGTACATTAAATATATTTCCAAAATAACTATCAGGGGTTGATTAGGGATCGATACTGATGCCAAAAATGCAATCAGTAAAATTTTTGTCTGTCTGTCTGTCTGTCTGATGTATAACCGTTATAGAAACAAAAACTACTCAACGGATTTTAACGAAACTTGGTACAATTATTTTTCATACTCCCGCGCTGGTTATACTTTTCATCACGCTACAATCAATAGGAGCAGAACAGTGAAGGGAAATGTTGGGAAAACGGGAGAAGTTACTCCATTTTTTAAGCTTCCGTCGCGTGTGCAACCTTAATGGTTAAAGCTACACAGAAATCATGTATGACGGAAATGTTCTCCTTAAAATTATATAATAAATATTCCACGACAGCATATGTCTATCTTTTATGGTTGACTCACAATAACACGTGTAACTCCCGATAGCTTAGCAGTTCGAAGCTTTCTGATTAAGTATACCTATATTTTATCTACTCTTACGTTTATGACACTTAAGTGGGTGAAATAAAGGGGTGAAGTTTAAACGAAATTCACGCGGGCGAAGCCGCTGGCAAAAGCTATACCTAATATATCGATGCTCCACAATGCGCCATTCTAAGCGCAGACTGTGTCAGGTCAGGGGCCAACCCTATTGCGTACCCAATTATATACTAAAATGGTAAGAATTGTTGTGTTTATTGCAGACGGGTATGATTCACGGAACTAATTGCCTGATATTTACATAATTATAAATAATATTCCTTGATATTATAAATTGTATGCTGCCAGTTCCCGTTGTTATTTCAATAAATAATACCTGCTGTGTCCACCCAAATTTTGCAGTAAATATTTAGACTGTAAACTGTTGAAATCAAACAAATATTAAATGTTATCCTAAGCTTACTAAATTACCTACATTATGAAAGCAAATGCATCGGTTAAATTATTACTAGAATTACAGTAATCTAACACAGAGATCCCCAAGCAAGCAGTCGATAAATAACAGAAAAAACGCATCGGTGATGGCTTCGATGTTAGGAACTGAGGTCAATGACCGATGATGACCACTTACCATCAGATGAAGCATCATCTACTCCTTTCAGGTACTAACATAAAAATGTAGTAAGCTGATACCAGTATTGACCATAACTTGAACACATAATGCTACGGCTACACCTGCGTCTTAACGAGCTAAATAATGCGCTAACATGGTGAATTATTGACAATTTTGACAAGTCTCATCCATTCACCACACAAGAGCGTTAATTAACGCGTTAAGTCAAGACGTAGATGTAGTAATAGAGTAAGATAACCTGGACTACCAACGCACCCATAATCTGCCGAACTTGCTATCCGTAATCCATTGGAACTTCCTTTTCCATGCCTGCGTCATAACTGTCAACTGTCACTTGCACTTGCTCATCACTTCACGTCACTTGTCACTTGTATCACGTAACACTTCTACGCCAGGTAGCGCCACTGATTACCTTAGATTCCCTGTATCAGGATGGATATAAGACACCACAGTCGAGGTCTGGTTACTACAACGTTTAATAGCCCTAGTCGGAAGTTGAACCCAACGTCCCCTAGTCCAGAATCGAACTCGGGATTGTTTTAAAATAACTGAGCTACGTTTTTAGCTTCATCAAAGTTGTGAATTCGTGCAACGTTCAAAGATTCACGCATGTGAGTGAGCGCGGCAAGAAGAAAACGAAATGCTATAATTTTGTAATCTGATGTCCAGCTTTACGACTTGGCTCCACGAGGCCAGCCGCGACGCTGGCACGTAAAAAACTAATCCCACGATAAATTACTTAGAAATAAACCCACAAAATAACCCAACTTTGTGAAAACAACTTTTGTTTTGAGCGAGCGACGTAGATAACGTTCTGACGGTATGATTAGTTCCTATTTCCAAATAATTTAATTAGATATTGTACTATGACCGTCCTGTGACTTTTCCCGCATATTTAACTAAATTGCACAAGATTATAATGTCAATTTAAGTAAAAAAGCGATTGTCTAAACGTGCGTTATGGAAGTCGTAGGTATATCGCTAATATGACATCTGAGGGCAAGGTAATGCCTCTGCCAAGACGATCTATTTCCATTTAACTATATATGTAAGTCCTGAATCTTTTGATATTTCTGTAACATTTTATACATTTAATTATCTTTGGAAGGATTTATTAAAATATGCTTAACTTCATTTAGATTATTCATAAGGTATAAATCCTCAATCTACAAAACCCTGAAAACTATGAGAAATTCTATATCTAATTCTGTTCAACGTGCATTTTTTGCAAATACCTACACAAAATACTTATTATGTAATCTAAAAAAACATTTTTGAGAGTTTTTCTTTTACCTGTAATTAAATATGAACCACTACAAACGTCAAAGTTAACCAAATGAAATCGAAGCAGTAGACACATTGAATAAATAATTTAATAACACACAAAAGAATTAGTTAATTATTTAACGTAATTTTCTTTTATTGTAACACACGAACTACGTGTACTAACCCCGATAATGAAGTAACAACTGAAACACGACAAATTAAATATCCTTTAGTTATAATTAATCACACTTCAAGGAAAATCAACATTAGGTACCTAAATGTTGACGCATGCAGCGACCAAATTACAAAGTATGAGTTCACATTACAGTAGCCCATAATAAATAAAATAATAGATTGTAGGCATACTATGGTACGGTCACTATATTTTCCCTATTATTACCTACTGTTTTTCATTTCACAGAAGACTACAAATCTCGTTCTGTGTTTGCTCTGTCATTGTATGTAGTAGGAATATCAATTAAGTGTTAAAAATTATAATATTGGTAAAGTTATTGAACGTTGGTACTTGTACCAAGTACGAGAACTTGGGTATAAAAAAGTAGAATTTTAAAATAACGTACGTATTTAATACCTACGGTTTCGAAAAAAGTATGTGCAATGCAATTGCAAAAAATATCTTCCACTAAAAGTAGGTACTTAGCACAAGAAGTGAGGCGAAACAGGGGCGGGATACTATACAGTCAAGTTAAGCCAACCAATACACTAATTATACAACAAGTAACCATAAAATGCTCCTGTATATAAACTTTTAAGTTGGTGTCCCAATGCCGGCGAGGGGCGAGCAGCTACTGGCTATTTTCTCTCTCAAGAAAGGGACATAAATAAATGACAGTCATACCGTGTAAACAAAAGAGATGCATATACGAGCGATTACTCGCCGGCCGTGGGAAGGTCAGCGAGTAGGTACTCGCCCGGCATATGCATCTCTTTTTTTACACCAAATGTCATATCTTTTGGACGTGTCTTGAGCGAGCAAATAGCCAGGATTTACTCGCCGACTCGCCGGCGGTGGGGCACCTGCGTTACTAGTGATGCTAGCTGTTTGTTTTCCTCGTCGGATACGTAACGGCAATTATTTACCGGAGCGTCGGATGTCCACCACACCGACCACAATCCGAGGTCTTACTCATACGACAAGTTCATTATAGTCTGTCGTGTCAGGACCAAGTTTTATTCACATAAACAAATATTTTGATGTAAGTAGTAGCATTTTTGAATAGATATCAAATGGAAGTGTAGCAATGAGGGTCGCCGTTTTTGCGCTCACCAGTTGGCGCCACCGGCGAGGTGAGGTCTTGCTGTCAAAGCCCGCCCATACATAAACAGTGACAAATGACATTCAGACAAGCGAAAAGTGACAGACAGACCTCACTTTTCACTAGCGCCTCTGGCGGAAAATTCACACCTTACCCTCATTGGAACCCCATTTAACAAACCTCCTCTGAACACTATTATTATGCCGGTCCTACTTCTTAAACGGAAATTAATAGACGCCTGAAAATTTCAAAAAAATTATGTCGGTGTAAAAGGGAATGGTCTTTCGCCCATAAATAAACATCGAAAACCGTTTGACGTAGGTATAGAGAGGAAATTTACCAGGGAACTAGTTTATCATATTCTACCCCTAAGACCCCTTCCATGTGGGCTAAGCGGCAGACAACAGCAAGTATACAATAAATCTAATAAACCTTTTTGACGCTCTTTTGGTAAAACTGGATGAAAACATGACAAATGACAATACGGTCAAGTAAACAAGGCGGTAAATTAAAATAATTATACCTGTCACTGTATGCTAACAACTAACAACCATGCAGCAAACCAATAATGGGTTAATTGGCCATATGTTTGGCTAATGGCTCCAGCGAATTATTCAATACCTTGGTCTAAACCTATTGAATAATTCGACCCAGTTTACAAATTACAGCGGGCAGTTCCAATTTACATGTCTGATTACACGTTGTAACGGAGCTGTCAGTACGCTGCTGCGCTCCAGACCCTTTGGCTTAGTTGCTGACCCCTTGAGCGAGCAGTCCCGGGTTCGATTAGGAATACTTGGTAAATTCGAAACTATATAGCAGCACTAAAAACACTGCTCACTTTAATATTGTTTTTTGTTTATAAATTTCCTTAAAAATATTTTTAATTTGGAGGATTGCAATTAATATTTAGTGTCTAATTCAAATAATCCTACAGGGTTTATTTTTCATTTTCGTACGTTTTATGAAATTTTTTGACATAGGTTGTACTTTTTTAACTTTTTTAACTTTTTATTGTTACTTATTTGTTAAGTAATTGATTTTATGTAGATAAAATTTTGTTTTTGTTATTGAGTCTCATTAGCATAGATCAATCGTCCTAATTGAATAAATCAATAAATAAAAATATAACATTCACTGTTGTCAATGAAAAGTAACCTTTTACACACCAAATTAAGGTTGAATTTTGAGCACAGAGCGGGTCAATATATATAGTAGTATACTGAATACTAAAAGCTAGTCCGCGATTTATTATGTAACCTCGAGACAAGAATGATTATCATATTCAAATGTCAATAGAAAAACCTCAATTTCCAAGAGAAGTAGCGAATTTATATTTGTAGACAAGAGATATTTAAATAGAATCTTCAGAATCAAGCGCAAATGTCAGAAAAATCAATTAAAGCATTAAAGCCTTCGGATCAACAATACTAACTAGATAACGGCTTACCTACAAAATCGAACCTAAAAACAGACGACGTAAATAAGATCTCACCTACACAGTTTTATCTGTTTACTAACGTAGTAAGACAAAAGTTTTACTTTCAATTAAAACCATGTTACACAGCAATAAAGTCACAATTATTGAATCATTACCTATAGTTACGATCATTCCTCAACCTCATCAAAAAAAACAAGAGTTACCATATGAAGTGGGATCTTATTTTCATAGACAGTTTTCTAGCACTGAGGCGACATCTATATTTAGTATTGTTGAATTATGTAAAGCCAACTTTACATAATTTGCATAGCTTACATGCCGGTATGTTTCATCATATCGTTAGATATCAATCGCCAAAGTTAGTCATCGCAGTTCTGATTCTGATGCACAAAATTGATAGTAAACGCTGTAAAAGCGTAAAACCTATATTTTTATACAGCCAATGATAAGATGAAATATGAGTAGGTAGGTATCTTTAATCGAAACATTAGTATTGCCATAAATAAGATTATAATAGTCATTGATTTTGTAATTAGTCAAGAATGAACTGCTTTTTTATTTCGGTATAGGAAATTAATTATTAAGGTAATTTATTATGGCGATAGTCATCATTATAATAAAGCAACCGAATATTATTAAAATGTTTAAAATAAATGTATTGACTTTTGTTGAATACATTGTCAGTTTGTTAAACGAAATAAATGGATTAAATTGAATTGAATTCGCTGAAAAAGGTCTAGAATACCTACCTAAATCCAGATAACATCCAAAAGACTGTTTTGACTTAGCAACATTGTAAGATTAAGCAATGCGATTAAATATTCATACCGAATCGTGATTTTAAAATTGGATCAAAAGCCAAGAGGCTTGCCATTCGGAATGGATTATCGCGTCGTGACGCCGGTCTTGGGCGCTTATTGAAATTGGAGCTAACTTGCTACTTGGGGCTAAAGATCATTTCACTACAAAATTTTATTACAAAGAATAATTAATATGCGTAGTAATATCACCAGGCGATATGAAGCGCTCATCGCACGGCGGCTTGCATCGATCTTAAATGATCGACCAAGTTAAGGGTGATTGCATAGTTAAGTTTAGCGCCAGCGCGGTTCAGCAACGCCGGTGAATCGCGCTAAAAATGTACGTCAAGTGACGTACAACCGGTACTACGCGCGCGGTTCTGCGCGGGACTCTTTTCACTATAAAACGGTACAAGAGACTTGGTAGTTCGTGACCCGCGCGCCGGTCAACCGCGTTGGCGGTAAGCTTGACTATGCAATCACCCCAAGCAACTGCGGGCAGGATGGATCTCCGATAATGTCAATTTCGCTTCCATGCTTCGGAGGGCACGTAAAGACTGTCGGAGGTCTTGGGGCGGCATGAAAACGATACGATACTCAGGTTAGCCACTAACCCTCAATCTATCCGCAATTGAGCAGCGTGGTAGAGTATGCTCTAGGTAGGCCCCATGACCGCACTCCTGGATCTGCCACTGCAGTCAGCTCATACTAAATCCCGGTCTAACGGCATATTCGGTTCAGTATTCTAGGCCATCCCAATATGGCCATTAATGTCCTTTTACTTTCTACGCCCACAATAAAAATTCCGCAGTTACCAACAAATCTCGTAACAAATTTATGAAAGTCCAAGTATCGTAAAATATATACGCACATAAAATAAATACTTTTTCTTGTAGTAGCTTAAACAAGCAGGACTGAAGAGTAGCTTATTTTTTTAATTATTAATTAAAAGTATGTTTAAAAGTTTATCAGTATCATAAAGTCTCTTCGGAGATTCAATCCAATCCAATCTGCACTGGAGCAGCGTGGTGGAGTATGCTCTAGGCCTCCTCAAAATGAGGAGAGACCCGTGTTCAGTAGTGAGCCATAATTGATGAGTTTAAATTTCCGTTCTCGGTCTGGGTGTGTGTCCATGCCTAGTGTGTTGTCCAAGGCACCCACAACACAGGGAATCCTAGTGTGGGGCTATGATATGAGTGTGTAGCGTCATTTTTTTTATTAATGGGTAGTCATACTGCGTGTAGCTGGCTAATAAAAGGGAAGGCGGCTGTAGCTCATTGATGACCCATTGGAGGGCACAGATCTCTGAGGAGTGCTAGAGGCCTGTTCCAGTGCGGATTTACGTGTTTATTAGTTAATGTAACAAAATTATACAATCGGTTCCCCAACCTTACGAATGTTATTCGGTACAGTTTCTGTGAGGAGTAATCCTTAGAATGTCGTGACTTAATCGCAGCTTATTATTTCGACAGCTCATTTGAATGTGAAATGCTGCGTGGGCGTGGCGCGCCACACTGCTCCACTGCGATTCGTGTTGTAACTGATGACATAAACAATCGCCTGATTTAGTTATATCGATTTAGATCTAGACTAAGAATTTGACCTGAGTACCAGGATTCAATAGCGGAAGTATCATGTAAATCTTTTGTACCTACTAAGCGTCGATCTTGTGTGATTTACCTACTTATGTGAGGCAAAAATTCACACAGAAGCATTTTACAACTTTATCTCATAGAATACCACGAAATAAAGGTACAATCAATGAATGCCTAAGTACATAATTTACTACAGAATTAATTCTATAAAATTTGTAAATATAAGCATTTAAAAATACATATAAGCATCCATACTTAGTTTAGGAGTTACGGGTTTTCTTCATAACTAAGAAGAACTAGGCCATAACTCATACTCCACCCGCAGCTTTAGGGTGCGGTTCCACTGAGGCGGAGCGGAGCGGAGCTGTGCCGCGATTCACCAATCACATGACTTGAAATCTCCGCTCCGCTTCAGTGGAAACAACATTGGCGGAGCGGGGCGGAGCGGAGCGGAGCAGAGCAGAATTGTTTAAAATATCGGTAAGAAAGAAAGAGATGGCAGACGCGGAGCGGAGCGGAGCGGAGCGGAGCGGGGCGGAGCGGAGCGGGGCGGGGCGGAGCGGGGCGGAGCGGAGCGGAGCGGGGCGGAGCGGGGCGGAGCGGGGCGGACCGCAGCGGGGCGGCTCACTCATAATCACTAGCTTTGCCCGCAGCTTCGCTCGCGTAGATTACCTACTACACCATTTTGTTAAAATATATGGTAGGTATTCGTTGCAGTTACGGACATAATGTACTTTATAATATACACTACTATACCTATCTCCTCTTTATTCCATATCCCGTGGGAAAATCAATAACCTCTGAAAATAATTTTGAGAGAACACGTTGTACTAGTTACATGCGAAAATTCAAGCATAGTATTTATAGCTAAGTATAGTTCCTTGTTTTAATTTAAAAAAAACAATTTGTTCCCTCTCCCGTAGGAATTTCGGAAAATCCTCTCTTATCACTTGCCTACGTTACATACCTACACGGTAATCTATGCAGTTCTGTAGCTCAAAGAGCAATTATGTAGGTAAGGCGATGATGAGTGAACTAGTCAGGAAGTTAATCTATATATATAAAAGCGAAAGGTCACTGACTGACTGACTCACTCACTCATCACAAAATCTCAGAAACTACAAGTGCTAGGAGTGTGAAATTTTGCATGTGGGTTCTTTTAAGGATGTAAGTGCTCACTAAGACGGGATTTTATGAAATTCAACCTCTAAGTGGGTGAAATGGGAGGGTGAAGTTTGTATGGAAATTTTTAAATTCTAGATTTAGACGAATGAAAATAGGTACATATGTTCTCGATTACAATGTAAGTGCTGACTAAGACGGGATTTTATGAATTTCAACCCTTAAGGGGGTGAAATAGGAGGGTGAAGTTTTTATGGAAATTTTTCAATTCTAGACTTAAGACGAATGAAAATAGGTACATATGTTCTCGATTACAATGTAAGTGCTCACTAAGACGGGACTTTATGAAAATCAACCCCTAAGAGGGTGAAATGGGAGGGTGAAGTTTCTATGGAAATTTTTCAATTCTAGACTTAGACGAATGAAAATAAGTAGGCACATTTATGTTCTCGATTACAATTAAAAATGATCTGATGAAATTTTCTCTTTTCTGGACTTAGCAGTATGAAAATTTATATACGGGACCCTGATATAAAAGCGAAAGGTCACTGACTCACTCATCACGAAATCTCAGAAACCGCTGAACGCATTGAGATGAAATTGGCAGGGTAGTAGTATAATTATAGTTAGAAGGGATCCGCTAAGAACGGATTTTTTGATATTCCACCCCTAAAGGGGTCTAATAGGGGTTCAAATTTTGTATGAAAGTCCGTCAATTGTAAACCAGGTGTTATAAAAATTGGTGTTTAGAATTATGATATAAAATAATGAAAAACCTGTAGCAAAGTGTTCCAGATCTCCAGATCGGCTGAACGGATTTTAATGGGACTTTCACTGGGAGAAAGAGGAGATTGTGGACTTTCACTGGGAGATAGAGGAGATTGTGGACCAACATACTTATAGGCTACTTTTTATCCCGCAATTCCCGCGGGATCAGGATTTGCGCGGGAAAAACACCTTCGCGCCAAGTCGAGGGCTTAGATTTTTTATTTACGGGACTATCACTGGGAGATAAAGGAGGTTATGGAGCAACATATATTTTTATCCCGGAATTCCCGCGGGATCGGGATTCACGAGGGAAAAGCTCCTATTCGCGAATGAACTCGTGGGCTCAGATTTTTATGGGGCTTTTACTGGGAGGTAGTGGAAGTTGTGGAATATTATATGTATATATAGGTCACTATTTATCCTCGAATTCTCGCGGGATCGGGATTCACGCAGGAAAAACTTTGTGACATACTGAGTTCCACGCGGGCGGAGCCGCGGGTACAGCTAGTTTTTGTATAATATTAGATTTTAGTCAGCGTCTTGACGTCATGAGCGGGGCGGGGCGGGGCGGAGCGGGGCGGAGCGGAGCGGGGCGGAGCGGAGCGGGGCGGAGCGGAGCGGGGCGGCTCACACGCGCATATTTATTAAACACTAGCTTTTAGCCCGCAGCTTCTCTCGCGTAGATTACTACACCATTTTGTTAAACGAAATGTATTCGTCGCAGTTACGGAGATAATGTACTTTATATAGACTACTATAATATCTTTATTCCATATCCCATATTCCATATCCCGTGGGAAAATCAATAAACTCTGAAAATAATTTTGAGAGAACACGTTGTACCTACTACTTATATGCGAAAATTCAAGCATAGTATTTATAGCTAAGTATAGTTCCTTTTTTTAATAAAAAAAATCAATTTGTTCCCTCTCCCGTAGGAATTTCGGAAAATCCTCTCTTATCACTTGCCTACGTTACATTCAAAGATGTATTAAATATCTAGATGGAACATCGAATCCGCGAAAACGTGTCAAAAAGTTGTGGCCAACTGTTGGCCACAACTTTTATATCATTACGCACACATAGACAATAAATGCAAATCCGCAAATCCGCTCCGCCCCGCTTCGCCCCGCTCCGCTCCGCCCCGCTCCGCCCCGCCCCGCTCCGCTTCAGTGGAAACACATACCTCGTTTCACAGCTCAGCTCCGCTCCGCTCCGCTCCGCTCCGCCTCAGTGGAACCGCACCCTTAGCGAGGATTGGTGAGTTAGGGTTCGGTTCCACTGAGGCGGAGCGAAGCGGAGCGGAGAGGAGTTCACTAATCGCATGGCTTGAAATCCACGTCTCATTGTGCCTCGCGTGGTTTTCAAGGCATGTGATTGGTGAATCGCGCACAGCTCCGCTCCGCTCCGCCTCAGTGGAACCGCACCCTTACTGCAGGGTTCACCAATTAATGAATATGTTAGTGGGTAACAATTCAGATTTCCCCAAGTTAGCATAAACAAAAGCCAAATAATAATTAACGTCAGTCTAGACTCGAATCTAAAAATAAGTAAGTTGTCGGAACTTGATTGGCACATACGATCCCACCCTGACTCAGTGCCCCGACCCATGAGTCAGTCCGTCGAGTTTAATCAACCGACGACCGACTCTTGTTTTTCTTTCCATGAAATAACAGTTCGACCAATCCGTTCGTCTTCCTCACTTAACCGCAGATAGCCTCTAGCAATGTTACTATACATATCGCTGCTTTTCATGAATACTCGCACAAAACAAAATTTTGAAAATAACAGTTTATAACACAGCCAATTCCAAAATAGTGCTTATTTCATGCTCAGTAAGACTCACATTCATAACGGCAAAACCGGCATAATGGCGCGCAAAAATGTTGTTTTGTGATTGGTTGATTTATCACGCCATATTTGTGCAACAATCTATGTTCGCCAGTTGCTATTATTGTTTTTGCGAGAGCACATGAAACTTTCTAGAATATTATCTTATTTCCAAATAATCGAGTGTTAAAAGTGTTAATTTAGGCAATATTTTCTACAATATTGATTTATTTTGAGTTGCTTGAATATTGAAGATAAAATTGTGTCTATTTTCGATCATAATATTTTTAATAAAAAGTGCTGCATTTCATGCTATTTTGATTTATGTTCCTATTCATGATAATATACTAAAACTCATTTTGTAACAAGTCGAATGACGTGCAGTTTTTAATTATTAATTATGGTACTTGATGACAAAAACCAAAATATTTCGATTTTGATTAAACTTTGATTAATGCCCTTTCAATGTATATATTTTATTTTTCTATTGATAAAATACATGAAAAGATAAGAGAATTAATATTTTGTTTAATTTTTAAATGGCTGCCCTGTAAAATGTGTGTTTTTTGGATTGTGTGGTTATTCGTGTAAACCAGCGATATAAAGTTGTTTTGTCTACTAACTTAATAATATTCATGGCCAATAAGGCGTGGATATCAGCCGGAATTACCACTCCGGAAAAATGAAAGGTCTTAGGTTCGAATCCAACGATGTTAAGAGGAAAGCCATGCCCTACCAAGCGAAGAGTTCCTGATTCGATTCGTAGGCGAGGCATTATTTATGGCGATAAACATCATGAAAATGACTTTGGTTTTTATGATGATTCTTCTATTATCATATTAACTTAAATATTTTTTCTCAGGGTTTTAGTGCTCTTTTATATAATTTATTTGTAATGTAAACAAGAAACACCATTGTAGGGTGATGAGTGTGGGTGGGGTCTTTTTTGTAAATAATTTCTCAAGCCAGAAATCGAACCTGAGACTCATTGCATGCCACTATCACTGCCAACTAATCTACGATACCAACAAATAATGATAACAAATTGTTCGATAATAATCTCAGATTATTATAATATAAATACATTTACGTACCTAATAAGTATAATATTCAGAATTAATAACATGACATAATAATAGTGGTATTAGCACGACTTTAGCGTCGATGACGAAATTTTGGAAACCGGTTATTGCACGGCGCGGCTTCCTAGCCGCTGCCCACTGTATCCTGATACAGACAGACAAAATGTCAACACACCGCTAACAACTGACAAAACAACACGACTATAGATACATATTATAATCCACTCGCGTTCCATATGGAATTTATTTTAATGGCAACTAACAAATATGCCAGCTTTCCGTCCCTATGATTAAGGTTCATTGTATATTAACAGCGAGAATTTAAAAAGCCTTAGGTTAATTTTGCTTAAAAGCTTTGAACTGTACGGCCATAATACATAAGAAATTATCGCTGTGACCTCATGGGCTTATGGGGATACTGGTACCCCATGCCCAGAAACTCAAATAATAGCGACTCAAAACTTATCAAACATAAGATTTTAAACTCTTATCATCGCAGATACTTAATATTTTAACTATAACGGTTACTCACGATATTTAACTTATCAATGTACCTATTATTAAGAGGGAAAGAGAAAATCATTTCCAATTTAATACGCGCACATAGGAAAGAGATCTATTGGATAGGAAAGAGATTTAAGTTCAGCGTCAATTAAACTAATACAGAATTAGTCAAAACAAATTACAGTTCAATTTCCTGCGCACGCGCATCTCTCGCACAAATAAATAATAGGTACATAAAACGGCATTGGTAAATATTGGTGCGCGAAACAGGTCGTCCGCAAGTCCTGTAACGGGACCCGACAATGAGATATCGCACCGGGACCGACCGACCGACCCGCCTCGGAATTCAATTCGCCTTCGACAAACTGAACATTTACATTTTCGAACATCCATGCTTATTATGATATCCGTGATGTTATAAATGCGGTAGTGCGGCTGTCTATATGTCATGCTTTCATGGTTAACCACCGGCGAGGTTTGGATGGAATTCAGAATGAAAATTCAGAAATGGAATGAAAATGAAAATTGTTACGTATAAGCTTCTCTTTTTTCTCTTCTCCCACTTAGTAATAAACTGACCAGCTAATATTCTAACACCATCTTCTAACTGGACTTATCATCCCACCCCCTAAATTAAGTCTTGATCTTGATGTCGTTATAATTGCCATGGGCAGCAGCGGAAGGACGGTGCTGCAAGCTTCGCTGCTACGAGTAACTTAATTCAATGAAAATGGTGGTTTTACTATGTTTTTAGGCAAATATGACGAAGCCCAGATCAACCATCTCATAAGCGGACACCATTGCCCAATTGTCCATGGATATCGCTATAATTAATACCAAACATTAAATACGAGGTATCTTTACGTAATTTTTCGTCTCGTTATCCGCTTATGTTTGAATTAACAAAACGATACACTTAACAAACACTTCCTCGAGGTTTGATACAACCTACTTACATAATAAGCAACGTTAACAAAGATGTTTATTATATTAAACAAACGAGGACATTATGTAAAAGTTCCCAAAACAATGGCACGGCCGGGCGGCCATTCTAAACAGTATCTTAATCTCTCGGCATAATCAATTGTTATTCATATTCTGCAAATTAGTGAAAACAGGACTGGTTCGGTTTCACTTTTACAACTTTTAGGCTCTTATTAACGTTAAGCGGGGTAACGATATCATAAATAGAACCGTTTTCCCCCCGAAGGGAAGAAAACGATTATTTAGGTTTCAGCCGAAAGGCTTGACCCACTTGAGATTAACGTCTTGTTGTACAGCGCCATCTAGTAGTAATTTAATGAAGTTACGTGACGTTTTGTCTATGATGTGACAATAGGTCTGTGGTGAAGTGGGGAGCCAGCATGGCCGCTCGAGGTTTACGTCGGCCGCTAAGTTCAGTATAGATTTTGTGATTGAGGCGAGGAGGCTGCCTGCAAGAAGCTTTATTGTGGGTCAAGCCTTTCGGCTGAAACCTAAATAATCGTTTTCTTCCCTTCGGGGGGAAAACGGTTCTATTTAGGTGTTCGAGCCTTCAGGCTTGACCCACTTGAGATGTTTATTATCTGCTGGCTTCTCTTACACGTACTGTGACTGCTAGATTACATTATATGCCTGTAGCCTTAGAGGGTTAGCAGAAATCTAGCTAATGAAAACTCATTTACTTATATAGAGATCAATAATCAATTATTTTTATTGGTAATAATTATAATTTTACAAGTAATTTGTAACTAATCAGTCTTGAAACAATTAAGGAGTGAACCAACGATGTAAGAGACAATTAATTGGTGCAGAAGTAATTTATAATGTAATAAAGAAATCTGAGACACTAGATGCGACATTGTTATCTCTAGAGATCTCTTTGAAATAGTGTTTTAAGAATATGTTAGCACTACGCCAATTGCCCTTAGCCAGTACTTCGTCAAGATCTAGACCCTTCTTTGTCCAATTATTTGTAGCAACCGCTGATCTAAAACTCCCGGGGGTAGCGTTAATGTTCGCAGCATTCAGGGCCAATTTAACCCAACCCGCTATTGTTGTGCGGCTTGCAGCTTTGACTTTAGACCTGGTCGTGATGAAAAGGGCATTCAAGGATGGAACTGCGTTACGTCTTGATTTTGATATTTCAATGAGAATCGGAATCCAATGGCAAAGGTTGAATTTGATGTTTTCGTTCTTTAGTAGACGCCACCCGGACTGGCGGAATTTACTACAATCTGTCTTGGATCCGAATTTTGGCCACAAGAGTATCTCTTCTTCGGTGATGTGACAACTACTTGGGTCTGTATGGAGAAGAGTTAGATCAAGTATACGCCGTCCTGTAGCTAGGAGTAACAATATGGCTACATGCTGAGATACTTGGAATAGGTTAGTCTCGTCGATAACATGCTGAGAGATCCAGCCTAAAAGGTCTTCCACATTCCAAGTTCCGATTTTATGACTGGGGGGATTTTTAAGTAATATTGCTTTAATAGTCTTCTGAACGAGGGGGTGTTTGCTAAGGGATTCGCAACTTGAAGGCTTCGTAAAGGTCGCTACGACGGATTTATGAACGAGGATTGTTCTAGGACACAGTTTTCTGACCTCGTAAAGAAAAATTAGGTATTGGGCCAAATCACACGCTTTGGGTGTCGCAGGGGAAATATGATTATCGTTCGCCCAACGCAACCAGCTTTTCCAGGCCGGTGTGTAGGTTTTAAGAGTTGACTTCCTCCACGCGGTTTGAAGAAATTCTTTTTCCCTCTCATTCCAGTTGCTTATCTCATTACTCCAGCCCGTATTTTCCAGGCCTCCAAAGATAGATTCTGGATATCTCGAGGAGGTAGGTTCGTTCGTAAGTCCAACAGGTGGGCTCTCAAGTTCTTGATGCGGAATGGGGGGCGTACTGCACGCTTCTTCACTTCTGCTCTCCAAAACGCTTTCTCCCATTTCGGTGCTATCAGAATATAGTGGCCGTGGGAGATATTCAGATGTTGAAGAATTCGTGGTATGAGGGCAGGCGGCAGAAATATCCAGGCTAGCTTGTAGCTCCATGGTCTGCTGAACGCATCCGTGAATTCGCTTAGCTTGTCTTTGTGGTCTTCGCTCACATACCTTGGTACCACCGCGGAGATTTTGGTTGCGAATAGGTCGATTTCGGGTATTCCCAATTGGTGAAAGATTATCGACCTTATTCGGTGATCTAAGTGCCACTCCTGGTGTGATTTTTGTCTGGACAGGCTGTCGGCTAAGCCGTTGTAGCGCCCCGGCAAATATTTTGGAATGAGAGTCATCTGATTTTCCTGAGCAAAGTTTAGGATTTTCGAAGCCATATTGAAGAGGATTCGGGATTTCGTACCTCCTTGTTTTCGAATGTATGAAGCTGCCGTGCGATTGTCGGTTTGGATGATAATCGTCCTCCTTTGCAGTTGTTCTCGTTGCCTTTGTAAAATGATAAATACAGTCCACAATTCTTTTTGATTGCAGTGCCACTGTTTTTGTGAGTTGTTCCAGCGACCTGACAGCTTCTTCCCGTTTATGATAGCACCCCATCCCACGTCTGACGCGTCTGTCGCGATGAAAGCTGACGGTGGGGGGGCTTGAAGCATCGAGGGCTGGGAGACGTTTGTGAGCCACCAGTGGAGTTCTTCTTTTACTTGATTTGGTAGCGGGAACATCTTGTATCTTTGATTGATCGGGAGGGATTTTGCTGACATTTGAATTATTCTGCAATGAAGAAGACCTAATGAGACAGCGTTCGCTGCAAAGCTTAGTTTCCCAAGTAATTGCTTGGCCTCCAACCAGCACCATTTGTTTTTGCATAGTGTTTGTGATATGGAATCTCTAAAGTTAACAATTTTAGAATGAGGTAAGTATATTTTGTTTGACTTCGTATCCCATATGAGACCCAGATATTCGATTCTAGGCTTAGGAGTTAAGACACATTTTTCTACATTTATGTGCCAACCTAGGTCTTGTAAGAAATTAACAGTCCAGTCCGCCTGTTGGGCTAATAGAGTGGGATCTTGATTCATGAGTAAAAAATCATCGAGGTATACAATTGTTCTTATACCCTTTCCACGCAGCAAAGAGGCAACCCAGTTGGTCAGTTTACTAAAAATGGAAGGAGCACTTGATAATCCGAATGGTAAGCAGTTCATATTATAAATTTGACCTTGGAAATAAAATGAAAGGAATCTCCTATGAGAGTCCCATACTGGTACATGATAATAAGCATTCGAGATATCTATTTTGACTAAATAGTCCCCCTTTTGTATGATCTGGGATACTTTGTTGAGGCTTATGAGTCGAAATTTAGGGGGGTGGACGTAAAAATTCAAAGATTTCAAGTTGAAAATCAATCTATGGGATCCATTAGATTTCTCTCTTAAGAATATAGGCGATAAATAACCGGTTGTGAACTTATTAGGAGAAATTGCTTCGATCTTTAAAAGGTCTACGATATGTTCAAACATGACTTTTAATGATTTAGGTTCAAATTTTTCGCACTTTATTTTGCGCAACCTAGTTATAGGAGGCTTGCGAATGAACGGTATGCGATAACCCTTAAGTACGTTCATGATTGCAGGTGGAGCTCCCAATGATTCCCATAAGTTGATTTTCGATCCGAGTTGACCAGCACGGAAGGCCTTGGGCTTAAGATTTTTTCGGATTATTTTGTGGTCTTGCCTTATAGCTGCTTGACGAAGCCTGTTTGCCTGAGGACCGAAAGTTCTTAGATGTGCTCTTTCTGTTCTGGTGCTTTCCGTGACTTTGTTGCTGTCGGTAAGACCGGTTTGTTGTCGGGGGGATTGTTTTCTTATCGCTTTTAAAGTTTGTTGATGTCTTCTTTGGAAAAAATTTGTGTGCTCCTCCTTGATCTTTTACCGCCTCAGCCAACTTTTGGTCCGAAAACAGGTGTGTTTCCGATGGGGGGATATCGTGTAAGATGTCATTGAGGACCTTGTTCTGGGATTTGTATGTGTCCCTGCGTAGTTGAATTACTTCGGCTCTTCTGCCACATGTGTATTGCAACAGATTATCTGAGAGTTTTCTAAAGTTGCACTCTGGGTTTAAGAAATGTTTTTGGATTTCTCGTTGTGAATTAGTGTCAAGTTTTTTGCACGCTTCTTGAAAAGCTTGACGTTGCAGCAGGAGGCCATGAGTAATCGCCCCTAGCGCTGTGTCCATTTTTTCAAGATGCGATAGTGACGTCCAGGCTGGGGTTGCCGGTGCGAGTAATCCGTTTACTTTAAGGGCACTAAAAACAGGGGTCGCGTGGAATGTTTTTTGCACGTCGGAATATCGGACGTTTTTCCAATTATCTTCACCGAGGCGTTGACATTTGCGGCCTTGCTCCGCTAGTTGGGGGTTCGCTTTGGCGTATTTGGGCTCTGTTTCCACGGTGCAAGGTGAGAAGTCGCACCCTGTGTCATTTTCGTTGCCGATTTCTGTCTGGTCCTCCGGGGGTGCGGCGTTGAGTGACGGTGCTTCGAAATCGTCTTCCTGTGTGCTGTCCACTACTGAGTCGAATGACTGGTCAAGATCAACTGGTGGGGAGCCTGATCTGCTAGAGTTGTTTTTCGCGGTGAGTGCTGACATTTGTTCAGCGACGCTCTCTATAGCCTTTGTTTGATATGACAGGACCTGCATCATCTTTTCAAAAAGAGATATTTGAGGTTCTGTTACAGCTGTTTGCTCGCTACGTGGGGTTTTTGTCGCAGAACTGCCGCTAGGGGACATAGAGCGGCGTTTCTTGGGAGAATTGCCTGAAGCGGCGTCCCTCGAAGTAAGCTTTGTTTTAATTCGTTTCACAGTGTCCATGAACTCAGAGTATGAACCCGTATGGATTTTCTCCATGATACTATGTGGAGAGTAGATCAGGGCTCTCCCCAGGGGCCAATCCAGCAGCTTCCTTTTAATTGCCCGAAATTTCTTTTCCGAGAGTGTCGGATCATCTGGTGTAAACGCAGAGGTCAATTCGCTTGTGGGTATAGCGAACCGTAACTTGGCTTCCACTTGAGATGATATTTTTGATCCGAAGAGGTCGGTGTAGGGAATAACTTCCACCTTCCATGATCGCCAGTGATCCGGATAGTTATTATCGACAATGTCGATGAGCCTCTCAAATACATTTCTGTCTTCTTGATGGACAGGAATCAGGGTCAAATCGTTCATGATTTTCGTTGACGCCATGATCTGCGTGACAAAGAATTTTTTCCTATGAGAAATGCTATCTTAAGTCTGAGCTTAATAGGTCGTATTGTAATACGAACAGTCACGTCGATCAGTACGACCCGTCGCATCGATTTGTTCGACCAGTCGTCTCAGCCGATAAGACCGGTCGCATCGATCGATACGTCGTCGTATCGCTTGATGCGTCCAGTCGTATCGCTTGATGCGTCCAGTCGCATCGATTGATGCGACCAGTCGTATCAATCGATCCGTCCGGTCGCATCAATCGATGCGTTTTCCAATCACATGGATCGGAAATCGGCAATAAGCGGGGCAAGGTATGGAGAAGATCCTTTGTCTTGCCCCCGGTGCATCTCGGGGTAGTCGTTCATAGCGAGACGACGCCTCAAAAGAACAATATGTTCCTGCATGTGTCGGATGGACGACATGCGCACCGTTGCCGTTTTGTGGGTATTCCGTAACAAACTAGGGAACCCACAACAAAAAATAAAAAATGTAATAATCTCTGTGAGTACTTACCGAAGTAGTACGTATATATCTGATATAGTTGCTAGTGATATCGTTCTTTATACGATGAGCACTACCGACGACGCCGAGAAACAAAATCGTACTGAACTTAGCGGCCGACGTAAACCTCGAGCGGCCATGCTGGCTCCCCACTTCACCACAGACCTATTGTCACATCATAGACAAAACGTCACGTAACTTCATTAAATTACTACTAGATGGCGCTGTACAACAAGACGTTAATCTCAAGTGGGTCAAGCCTGAAGGCTCGAACACCTAAATAAATATTAATTAACAAGCAAAATAATTCGCACTACGTTGAGCTAAAGCGCCACTATACGAAAAGTATTATATTATGTGAGTTGATTTGAAATTTACCAACCGTCAATCATGTTGACATTGTTTCTAAATAAAAGTTAATAGATGGCAGCATTGCTGTATTGTTTCTTAATGTAATAGGTAATTAAATATTTTGCAAAAAAAAGCAACAATAAATTTTTCAATTGTTGATGCCGGTAGAGCAAGCAATTATCTATAAAATGATATAAAATTTATGCGAAGTAATTGTGTGGTTTTTTCGAAAAAGGGAGGCAAACATCTTAACCTTAGTGTATTAATATATAATATTTATGATTAACTGACTTTTAAGGAGGAGGTTCTATATTCGATGTGTTTTTAATGTGAGCCGTTTTCCCATCATCTAGTCAGGATCAGGTCAGAACTTAGTCAAGTGCTGTCAATATCTTCACCCTGCCATGCGCCATCGCCACCTCAATTTCGGCATTAGGTACCAAGATCCCTGAAGTTGGGTCGAAATATAGTTATTTAAGAAATCGAAATTTGTATCTTCTTCTTTGTAAACTTTGTAAAAGTTACGTTCAAATGAAACCATTTTATTTCCGAACCATATACCTACATCGTCCAATTAAAAGTTTAATATTATAGATGATTAAAAAATACGAGTATACTCTGCCGCTAAATTACGAAAATGGATCCTTATAGATATCCCTTAAAGTAAATTATTTTAAAATGCCATAATGCTCAAAAGCTATTATTACTTGTATTGTACCTATAATACAGCTTAAAAGAAAACTTTTTATCAACTTTTCAAAAAATAATCAAGCACTAAGTATTTGGATGCCGTTAAGGTAATATATTATGGTATTTAAATTTATTGCAAAAACTTCCTTATTCATTTCAACGTAAAATATACTTATTTAACTAAAATGCATTACCAAAAATACTTTAGTAGTCACGATCCATGCTAAATTCCAAAAGTTTCGCACGGCATCTCTCAGGGTCCGGGCCATATCCGAATTCTTTACAACACTTAAAACTTCGCACTGCAGTTAATTTGTTGATTGCTAACACTTAAAACGAACAATTGGTCCACTAAAACAATAAATTTTCAGCGCCGAAAATATCACAGCTTTAAATCGCTAATCTATACTTATAATAAATCTATATCTTCTATACTTATAATAAATCTGTAGAGAGGTCAATTCTGTACATTAAATATATTTCCAAAATAACTATCAGGGGGTGATTAGGGATCGATACTGATGCCAAAAATGCAATCAGTAAAATTTTTGTCTGTCTGTCTGTCTGTCTGTCTGTCTGTCTGTCTGTCTGTCTGTCTGTCTGTCTGTCTGTCTGTCGGATGTATAACCGTTATAGAAACAAAAACTACTTGACGGATTTTAACGAAACTTGGTACAATTATTTTTCATACTCCCGCGCTGGTTATAGTATACTTTTCATCACGCTACAATCAATAGGAGCAGAGCAGTGAATGGAAATGTTGGGGAAACGGGAGAAGTTACTCCATTTTTTAAGCTTCCGTCGCCTGTGCAACCTTAATGGTTAAAGCTACACAGAAATCATGTATGACGGAAATGTTCTCCTTAAAATTATATAAAAAATATTCCACGACAGCATATGTCTATCTTTTATGGTTGACTCACAATAACACGTGTAACTCCCGATAGCTTAGCAGTTCGAAGCTTTCTGATTAAGTATACCTATATTTTATCTACTCTTACGTTTATGACACTTAAGTGGGTGAAATAAAGGGGTGAAGTTTAAACGAAATTCACGCGGGCGAAGCCGCTGGCAAAAGCTAGTTAAAAATAAAAAACACTTGTGTTCCGAATTTAAAATCTAAATAAAAACAAACGCGATTCGTTTCAAACACTTGGAATTGACAGTTCCTTTTTCAAATCACGAACGAACGAAACACGCAGTCCTGAGCGGACCGTTGAAAGTACTAGAGATAAATTTGAAGATACATAAACGTGAGAGATTTTGGAAAGTAGACGCATCAAGCGAAACGCCTCTACGCTGCGTTCGTATTCGATAAGGAATTAGTTTTAATTGTGTCCCACACAAATGCCATCTTTCCGCCCCTGTGATTAAGGTACATTGCAGATTGTCGGTGAAAATTTAAAATGTCTTAAGTAACTTTTGCTTACAAGCTAAATTAAACTGTGAGCACAGGTTATAAATTTGTTTTTACAGGGTACCTAGTAGCCTTTCCATATTCTTATCGACTCAGGTCATACAGTGGATTCAGATCCATACAGTGGCCACAGCTGCACCAACTTTACTTTCTAAGCACGATATTGTTATTTGATAGCCCGATTTAATTGTAAAAATTAACATCAACATTATTTCATTCGTTTCCAAAAACTACCGTTACGAACGCCATAAGCATAAAACATTCGCAAAAACGCCTGTGAACAGTTATGTCCATCCGAGGCAAAACGTAAATATTGTATTAATTGCGTTTTTGTAACGGTTTTTGTTGAAGTGTTGTAAGATTCGTAACTGATTTTTATAACGTGTACAATGAGGAAATAAGTTTATGAATACAACAAGTTCACGTGAATCAGCGAAGTCTGTGACGAAGAAGACATGAACTACGATTTAAAAAAAAAAAGTATTTCCGTAATAAAAATGTATTACCGGCGTTGATCGAGAATAACCTGTGCAATTGTATAAATGTCATAGAAATAAAAATGGGGAAGCAGAGAGTAGAAACGCATCAGTGATTACTTTGTTGTTAGGTAGTACCTGGTACTGGTACTGATGTCTGGATACTAGGCCTTCCTGGAGATCTTTTTCATACAAACTTTGATACTTAAGTTGGCTTAGTTTATGGTTTACTAGGGGGTACCCTAAGAAATATAACAAAATCTAGCGGACGTCTAGTACTAATTATAAACTGCCTCCCTGCCAAACAATATATTCATAAAAGCATTTTTCGATATTTCGTGAGAGTACGTGACTTTTCACTTTATAAGTATGTATGTATAGACTTTTGAAGATCTTTCTCCGCTTTTTATTGCCTTACGTAATTGCTATAATGAGCGACATGTAAGATTTTTATTTTCTTTTCTTGTTTAAGCTTCCGTGACGCGATTAAAATCCATGAAGTCTATAGCAGGACAAAGCAACCGCAGAGACCAAGTAACGCCGGTAACCCTAGACACAGACCGAAGGCAGCTCGGTTAAGTAATGAGTTAACTTAACTTGTCTTTTTAGAGGAGAATTAGACCGAAGAAACTGAGTTTCTTTAGAGTTGAATACTGCACCTGGAATGTTTCTTTTGAGGCGACATAATGCTAAGAAACACTTGAATTTTCTTTGCGATGGATTCAAAAGGGAATTCGAAGGCAAACTCTTTAAACGTGAACAAAGTTAGCAAGAAGTCCCTGAGCAACTAATTATGGTTTTACATTTTACAACAAAAAAATTAACAAGTTGGATTCCTTGACAACTCGAATGAGATGCCACTATCCGACCTAAGAAAAAAAATCTTCCGTCATTTACATATTTTTCGGGAATCGAACCTGAGACTCCTTGCTTCGCATGCACCTTCATCAGTAAGGTTAGGATGCTCAGTTTAAGTACTTGTAGATACTCGTACAATGTCGTACATACATAGATCTTAGAAAAGTTAATACTCATAGTTCTTAATGGTAAAGTGGATTAACTTAAAATAAACAAACTGACAGTTTAATACTATAATATTAAATATCAATTTACACGTACAACCGGTCCATTAGCAGCTTTGGTTTCCGTCAAAAGTTACGTTATCTAAACATTCTGCCACAAATCTTCGGATTCGTGCAAAATTTCCGCAAATCATTTGTCATTCGATTTCTACTTTTTGTGTATTCAAATTGTATTCACACTTGTAAATAAAGAGGTTTCGTCTGCAACTTTTAGATAAAATAAATCAATGATCAACTTCGTTTTAAAATTCTAGACTATATTAATTCCAAAACTATCAAAGGAAATGTCTCAGAATTTCAAAGTAAAGTGTAGGTATGTATGTTGTATTATTGCATGATGCACATTTAAATAAATAAAGTAAGACTAAGATGAGCCCAGAACAATAACTAATATTTGTGTAAAAACGAATGAACGATGAGCCCAGTCCATAAGAAGGATTGACATTTTAGCTATTAATAACGCTAAACTAAAAAGTGTTAACACCTACGAGAACTAATTCAAACTAAGAAAGTTCTCCTTGATCGAATTTCAAATTTTGAAATTGATAGCCACGATATCCGAACGCGTTCGAAACTTGAAACGGATTTGTTTTTAAACACCATGGCACGAGTCAATGCCAAGCGGTTATTCAGCCAGTCGTTATTGATTTGACGCCGGTACATGAGTCACAGGCATTAAGCCTACATTACACCCTGTTTTGCCTTATTTAAACATGACTATAAAAAGTTAATTGACAGAGGACATCGCGACGATTTACGCTCCTATTTTTTGGGTAATAAGGCTTATTTATGATTACAGCTTGTAACTCCTAGTGCACAACTTGAGTCTCTCAGAATGAGAGACATTATGACCTTAGTGTACCGTGTGTTGTCCAAGTACGGATTAACATGAGAAGTCTACATATCTACATATACAGATATATAAAGTTAAAACAGGATGTTTTTCTTTTATGTAAGAGATAATTGATAATTTTCAAACACACATACCTAACGTAAAGGTTATCACTATAATAAACTTTATTGTAAATTGTAAAACAGATCACCCTTGCCTACTCTTCTCAAAGTTTCAAACCAGCAACGTTGTAAAACTTAATCGCGGTTACAACTCCGATCTCCACTTACGCAATATATACCGCAATATGAATCCCTATCTCTTTTAACACTGGACGAATTTCACAAAAATACAGATAATAACAATCTTAATCCAAATTCAAACATATTTTAAATGATTAAAAAATAATAAAAAAACAAATTGCCGGCATTTAACTTTCGAACATGCAAGTGAACTTGGCATTAACGAAGTGTAACCTTGACCCAAGTGTCACTTCACTTCACTTTTTAAAGTAATTTAACACTTTACATAACTTCAGTGCGGAATCCTTCGCGACAAGCGACTGGGCTCGCGTTTGGATGGAGACTGCATGATTCATCTCATCGGATGGAGGAAAATGAACCAGTGGACCGGTTTCGCTCTTGTTATCGACCAATAGAGGTCAATATCGCTTGCACGTTCAATTTCATTACACGTATAGACCGTCCGTGACTGCATGGGCATCTAACATTTTTATTGAGAATTATGTAAGGATTGGAGTCAATAAGTATGTTTTAGTCAATTAATTGGATCGTGGGTGCTTCTGCTTTGAGTACATTTCATAAAAAATATCTGCATAAAGGTACCTAATATCTCTAACAACTTCGTTCTATGAATTCTACGACATTTTAAGTGATCACAGAAATAAAAAATAATGCTCTGTGAGTCTCAAAACATACTACACAGCTGCTTTTAGTGCGGATTTTACCAAAACTTATATACATCGATTCATGAGGATGATTGAGGATTTCAAAACGCCTAACTTATAAATGTTATAATGATGATGGATTACGAATACATCAGGAGATTCTGGTGTCAAGGAAATGTCTCCCCAAGAACTCTCCTATCTTTTCTCGAACACCTGTGTTGTGATATGAAAGCGCTCACTGAGCATTTCCGATCTTCCAGGTGGAATTATAATCGGTAATCATAATTACATTTTGCCCATTTACTTTATACATTACAACAACTCGACTCATACATAGTAAAATAATGAAATATGATCTATCGTTCCCAGATTGATAGAGACTAGAGACAGCTAGAGACTTAGCTTTACACAATAAAGTACCGCTCCGCTATCAAACGTATCGGCTAACCAATCGAACGCCGCCGACCTTGACTTGCATCCGAAGTCCGAACAACCTATTTGCCCATCAAACCAGAATCTAGACTGGTTAGAGCCCGAAGGTCGAACATGAATATGCTACATGAGGTACATGACGCGCGAGTAATGTGAATATCGAATATGCTACATGAGTTTCATGTATCGACATATTAATCTTCTAAACTGATCTCAATGCGGACTGTACATATTTAATTATAATACGGGTACTCACGCTACGGTCACACACCAAGAACAGAAATTAAAACTCATTCAAATTTTTGCCTCACTGAGAGTCGAACCCAGAACCCTTCGATTGGCTTTCCAGCATGGCAAACATTGTACTATACGAATTGTCCAATGATAACACTTGCAGTGTCATGTATGTGTATGTCATCATTTCGTTACATAATTAACCGTAATTTATTTTGTTTTATATTCATTACGAAGTAGATCACTAGCTGGCACAACACAAAAAATACAGTCAAATTGAGAATCTCCGTTTACGGAAGTCGTAATCATACTTAGTCGATTGGTTAAAAATTGTACTGATGAAGAAATAAAGAAACTGATCAAAAATAATAGTATCAACAATACATTAGCAAAGAATAAGTCAATAATTGTTATAAATACAATTCAATGAATATTGAAGAGAAAATACAGACAAGTTTGTATTTGTACACACAATATCGAAATTTCATACAAGATCTCATACAAAATAATCGTATTGTTATGTTTTTGTTAACACATTTTGTTTTTTTACAGCTTATTTACGAGCAAGGGCAAATAACTTTCGGATGAACGAAGCGCGCCCATTTATTGGCTATGTCATAAAGATGATCGCAAATTGATTGCAAATTGGACGTTCTGGGACCACCGACTGCGGTTGATAAAGACGTCATAGCGGATTATGACGCACTCCGATCGTATTTAGACGTGTCAATACATGGTCAATAGTAGGCAAGCTAGTATGTGTTTCTTTAATATTTTGCTGATTTAAGTTTTTAAGAGCTATTGATAATGTTGTTAAAATACTACTTTAATCAATTATTTGAATTATATTTTCACAGTAGAAGTAGTATCACTTACACCTTCACCCCTCAGACGAATACTATTCACACCCAAAATTAGAGGCCCCGGGTTCGTTTCCCGGCCAAAGCAGACATTTATGTGACAGGTAAATGGTTTTTCTCGGGCCATAGATTGTGTTACCTAATTCAACCGCGAAAATTGAAATTCTAGTGCGGGTTGTACTTATTAGTGTTCAGAAATTATGTTTTAAATATTAAAAAATCTGCTCAAAGCAATCAAAAAAATAACATACCTATTTATTGCAAACGACGATACTTTTATAATGGAAATCAACAAGTGCTTGACCTCACCCTTCGCCCCCGTGAATGAATAACTGAGTGAACCAAGTGAATGAAAGCGAATGACTGATGAACGTACGAATGAATGGCGGCGGATATGAAAGGGAAACCGTAATAAATAGATATATACAAAAGCACTTGACACGAACGTCTATTGAATTAACAAGTGGTTGAAATTGAATAACTGAGCATTCAAATTCAATAACTGGTCAATGAATTGAAGAACTGATATCAATATGCGTAGATTCGTTAAAAACTTACAACAGGGTAAACAAGTTACTGAGGATGCCTATCATTCTCCACCACGCTCCTTGGGAGTTTCTTGCTGCTTTTTCGTCCAAGACTACTCAGGGTAAAGATAACGACCCGGACGGCGCAATGGTTAACACGCCGGATCGCTGTTCCGAGGGTCCTGGGTTCGATTCCCAGCGAGGCGGAAATTTGAATGATGAATTTGAATTGCCGTCCTCGGTCTGGGTGTGTGTCCTTGTCTTGTGTTGTCCAAGGCACCCACGACATAGGGAATCCTAGTGTGGGGCTATGAGTGTGAAGCGTTATTATTATTATTATTATCATTATAATCGCGAAAAGTGTTTGTAAAAACCAAATTCAAATAAACTTCCTTTTATTTTTTCATTCATTGATAGAGGGTTTAGGAGTTCATCCATCCATCCATTACGTATTCTTGGCGGCTCAACTACAGGTGCCTACTCTATACCTACATCAGGGTATTACATATTATACCTATGTATATGTAATGTATCTAATATCTATTTTAAATAGAAATTTCATCTTTGTCATTCGTCCATGTTGATGAATCATTTACTTTCCACTACTCGTTGCAGATAGATTTTTTACTTATTATGTAGCAGGTAAAAGTGTATTTAGCAAATGCATCACATCGACGTATTTATTTTGCTGTTGAGACATTGATATCTACGTCCAACAAAACAAGAATACATTTTATATAATGTTAAAAAATAAACTTACATTTATTTATATGATAACAGTCTTTTTTTTTAAAAACAGTAAGTACTTAAGATGCTGGGTTACTGTGTATGTGAAATGCTTCTTTAATAAGTATTTATTCAAAATAATATCCATACTAATATTATAAATGCGAAAGTCTGTCTGTCTGTCTGTCTGTGACGTTTTCACGGCTAAACCACCGGTGCCCAAGTCACATATAGGCTACTTTTTTTTTCAAAAATCAACCCCTAAATGCTTGAAATAGGGGATGAAAGTTTGTATGAAAAATCTAAACCGCCTGACCGATTTCGATGAATTTTCCCAGGAAGATAGTTGATGACGTATCTTCTTCCCCACTTCCCCGGTTCGCGATATAAACGAATTCCACGCGGGCGAAGCCGCGGGCAAAAGCTAGTAGTAGTATAATTAAATCATGGATTTTTAGGAGGCCCCACGTAATGCACTTACTAGATTTCTCATAAAAAAAGTTATCAAAATCGGTTCACCCATTACAAAGTTACAAGGTAACACATAAAAAACAGTCAAGTTGAGAACCTCCTCCTTCTTTTGAAGGCTTAAAAACAAATTAAAAACCACAATGTGTCAAAATTCTGCTGCAATGGATAATTACGTGTACAATTCTATTAAATAAATAAACTACTGTACATTTTTTGATTATTACTAAACTCTGAAATTGTACAAAACATCAGACGTCTTACATAACGTTAATCCACAATCACAATGTCATGTGGCCTGCAGTCACTTTCTATTGCAGAAGAGCTGGTATGACTTGTCAGCTTTGGTTACATTTACTGTAAATAATTGTGCGATTTTATAATTATAACTAGTTGTGCCCGCGACTTTGTGCGTGCATAGAAGTTTTTCACGCGTGAATCTCGATCCCGCGAGTACTCCGGGATAAAACGTAGTCTTATGTTGCTCCACAACCTCCGCATCTCCCAGTGAAAGTCCCATAAAATCCGTTCAGCCGTTTCTGAGATTAGCACAAACATACGATCACGATTCGATACGATCACCCGGGGAAGTACCACCGCCTGCCACGGTACTTAGTACCATTCCTACTGCGTAATAATTACTAACTGGACTTACCATCCTAGTCCATTTGAGTCTAGTTCTAGGTCGGTCACAGTTGTTATGGGCGGCAGCGGAAGGGTGGTGCTACATGCTCGTTTGCTATCTTAATTCCATTAAAAAAGTTACAATTTTATTATTATGTATAGAAGAAGATAAACTGAGAAGCTTTCCCCCCATGGCTTCGCCCGCGTAGAATTTTTCGGCTTTTCTCCCTTTTTATTCCTACGGGACTTTTAACCCCCCATATTAGTCTTATTTCCAAAAATCATCGTATGCTTCCCTACCCTACACTATCCAAGGAACATATGTACATGCCAAAATTCAGCCTCTTGCGTTCAGTAGTTCCGACTGTTCACGTTTTAGGTGCCTATTTTTCCTCAGCAGTATATCCATAGCCTATACTTATTGCTTGCAGATAATGTAGAATTTGAATAGTGAAATGAACTTTGAAATCGGTTTAGTTGTTTTTTGAGTTGATTCATTACAAACATACATTTATTGGTCTGAGCATGTATACCTACGAATCTTTATTCTTTATAATATTAGTGAAGATGAATTAAACGTGAGACTCACCGCGCCGCGCCGGTAACATTCATTAATTACGCAAACTTGCAGTTAATTTCGAATCATGTTTCAGGTTGCATCTGCAAACCGGTGGCTCTTTCATGGGTAACTGCATTAAAATTTATAATAAAGTTCCGATACAATTAACAGAAATGCCATACTGTAAACTTAAAACTCACGTCAAAAGCATTCTTATGACGAAAGGTTATTACAAACTTGATGAATATTTTAATGATAAATCAGCTTGGACATGAGTTTCGTATTTTAGCCGTAATTAGTAGTAAGTGCAACTGTAACTGTGAGTGGAGAAAGAGAAAAAAAAGACTCCTTGGGAGTTTCTTGCCGCTTCTTCTTCCAAGACCACTCGCCGTAGGGATTTGTTGAAGCGATGGCGTAACTTGACGTTCGATAAGTGTTTGTAAAAACCTACTTCTAAGAAATAAATATTTGAATTTGAATTTGCATCTTTGTATTTATTTTATTATTTTATATCCGTATGAAGCATTGGCACGTATTAACATTATATAAATCTCAAATAAAAAGAATAAAACTTGCTTTTAAAAAATAAAGAGTCATTGCATGTCGTTAGAGTTACTAGTATTACGAAGTCTATTACTATATTCTATACGATTACTAAGTGTTACAAAAAATAGTAAAATATTGTATATCTACTAGCTGACACGGCATACATTGTCCTGTAATGTCCTAAGTGCCGTAGGTATTAAAATGAAATATACATCAGTTTATGCGTTCGATCTTCTGCGAAAACCGCATCTTTCATTCAATAGTTGCGTGACCCGTTTAAAATTATTGTCAAATTCTTATGGCTTCATTAATAAGAACTGGAGCAAAAAAGGAATATGATATAAAGCTCATATTTCAATGCTTTCCTATGATTTGAACCAAGTCAAGTACGATTTGAGTTGATGTAATGTGAGCAGACCTTAATCTCTTTGCTCTAAAGTAGTCTTCAGTCAGATTTTTGCCAAATCTTAAATCTAGGCACTGCCGCAGTCACAGCCTTGACCTGCAGTCAAAATATTTTTCCAAACACTTGGAAAACGACCGGTGCAGAATAACTAGATGGATCTGACATACCTATGTTTTATTCAAAATAAAACTATTTTGGCCTCAAATTCCCGTGCATACCTACCTGCATGCCTGCAAGGTACCTACTCCACAACGCGGCTAGAGTGCGGATTTGTGGAGGAATATAGTCAAAAGTACCTACACTATAATAAACCGGACCCGAAAAGCGTAAGGAAGAGATATTTAAAACAGCAGGTATTAGCGCATTAGTAAAAAGAGTTCTTTTATCTTATCCGTAGTTACTTAATTGTAGCGTAGGTACTTTGTAGTTTACTTTGAAGTATTTCAATAAAACGATTGAATAAAAAAATTCATGTTATCAATAAATAATATGTCAAAGTCTCCGTCCATGTACTTTTTTTCTTCTCTGTAGTCCGAAAACCTCTAGTACTTGTAAATATGTGCGCCATCTATCGTCAGAACTATACTACAAACACATATGAAACAACGCCATCTATGACACACCCGCGTAAACTCGCATTTACAAAGAAAACCTTTTTACAAAACCTTAGCTAAATTTAACATTACTTCGTCTCTATTGCGAACTTAGATTTTCAGCTATAGTAAACGCAACTTAAGACTGAAACGAAAGAGGCGCTGTCGGACGAATTTGACATTCATTTGACCAATCATTGCACACTAGTAACTGACAGATGAATGAGCACAACGTACAGTCCGCCCAACTTATCTCTGAAATGGCAAAAATTGGAACTAACGAAAAGTCATTCATAAGTACGTTGTGGTCATTCATCTGTCAGTTACTAGTGTGCAATGATTGGTCAAATGAATGTCAAATGCGTCCGACAGCGCCTCTTTCGTTTCAGTCTTAAGTTGGGTTTACTATACTTATGAATGACTTTTCGTTAGTTCCAATTTTTTCCATTTCAGAGATAAGTTGGGCGTAGGTACTGTACAGTAAACCGTTCTATCAGCTACCCTAACTATTCTCTATGGACAACCCATCAAAGACATGTTGCGGGATAGATCACAGAGAATCCGCACTAGCTAGTCCTAAGTTCTTTCTGAATAAGACGTTGGTCGTCGTTCTTTTATAAGTTAAGGTAAGTCATTCAATAAAAAACAGTGTAAAGCACATACCCGATGCGAAGTGGCGACGTGAGCTCGCCCGTGGGCCGGCGTGGGCCGCTCGTCGCTGGACTCGTCGCCGGACCGCTCGCCCGTGAACACCGAGTCGTGGGACACCGAGAGCCCACTGCCGTAGGCTCCCTCCCTGTTGATGTGATGCTGTTAATTCACGCTGAAATTCAGGTTGTTATTCACTTTAGTTACATGTTTCTTGAACATAGGTAAGTATTGGGCAGCTTGGACAACACAAATGACACGACACCGATATCAACCTTATTATAATGTCCGCCTCAGCCGGGTGTCGAACCCAGGTCCCGTAGCACCACAGGACAGTATAAAACACTCCCCCATTCCACGTCGGCGGATTATGGGATACTGTCCTCGTCAAGGTACCTAATTAAAAAGTGTTGAACCTAGGGTGGTGCATTGGTATTGGCGAGCTTTATATAGAGGGCGCCACTTGTAATATCGTCACGTACCACCTTAGACAAGCAAAAGGTAATTTGTGAAAGTACCCTACTCCTGTCGAGGACTTAGACCAACGCTGATTTTTGAACAGGAGGTCCCAGTTTAAAATTTCGAAAATAAAATATATACCAACCTACCTACCAACATTAGAATTTAAATTTTGATCACTTGGTAATAAAAACTTCGTAAGGAAACCCGCACGTTTGAGAATTTTCCATATCGCTTTCAAAGGTAAGTATGTGAAGCCTGCCGATCCGTACTTGGCAAGGGTGGCGGACTATGGCCTGAACCCATCACATTGTGAGAAGAGTCACGTGCCCGGCATTGGGACGGTAATAGGTTCTAATGATGAAGTGCTAGTTTACAAGACAATAAGTTAGGCGCTTATTTATCCATTTGTACACAGTCATTCATGTTAATAAAATCAATTATGTAGGTACTTACAGCGTATGAAATGAAAGTCAGATTTTTCATTCCACAAAAGCTTTGAGATCGCGGGTAATTACGTGCGGGATTTACCAATAATCCAATTATCCTACTTATATTAACCTAAGCATATTGTAGGTGTAGGCAAAGGGTGTTATTCATAACTACACTTAAGATACATAGTTAAAGCCTTACGACTTAAGCCTTAAATAATTACGTAACCTTGGTGGATTAAATATTAGCAAAATTTAAATAGCTTTAAGTATTTATTTGGTTGCTACTCAGCTCACTAGGTAGGTATTGTCAGTCTATTTTACGTAGTCTGTACGCCCATTCAATTCAACGATCTATTTAGTATTTTTATTCTCATAGCGGTTATATTACGTTTCAATGATTTATGTGGAAAATTACTAATCAAGAACTCTCATCGCGCTCACTAAACTTACATGCGCCCGGTCCCATCTACACTTGAGAGGTCGCGTATTCGCGGGAATATGAACGAGCGCTCTCAGTACGAGTAATAGGCGTGAGCCGCCGAGTTACAAGCACTTCGAGCACAACGACTGAGGCCACATGTAATTATTGTCGCAGATTATATATTCTGAAAGCCCGAAAATGACCCACGAGCACCTTACGAAAAATGGCTGTTAGAGTGCTCTTGGTGAGCATTTCCGTGCTTCCAGATACCATAAAGATTAAATCGCAAAAATGATTTAAATTAGTCTACTCCAAATATAATCTGTAATCATGGTTAAATCTGACCCAATGAGTACTAGGAGCCCATAACGTTGACATCCAGATATAATCTGTAATCATGGTTACATCTGACCCAATGAGTACTAGGAGCCCATAACGTTGACATCATACTAACTTCCGCCTGTCACGGCGGTCGGCGTCGAGCAGCTCGCTGGTGGAGCTGCTCTTGGGGTCCGGCGAGGAGTCGGCGCGCCGCCGCTTGAACATGCGCCGCAGCCCGCGCAGGAACCGGCCCGTGCGGCCCTCGCCTGGAACACGGGGATTTGAATTTAGAATGGTACGTGTGAACTTGAAGATGTTACAAATGTGAATTTAGAAGTGAATGTGGAATGTAACAAATGTGAACTTTAAGGAGATGGTGTTACAAACGTGAACTTAGAAGTGACTGTAGAATGTTACAAATGTGAACTTTATGGAGATGTTGTTACAAACGTAGACTTGGAAGTGAATGTTACTTAAGTAGTTGAGGATAATGAACGTAAATACAGGTGAATTGAGAACCTCGTCCTATTTTAAATGGGGTTAAAAAGTGAACTTAGACTAGGTAGAGAATCTTATAAACATGAACTTAGATCAGGTATAGAAAGTTACAAAAGTGGACTTAAATAAGATATAAAATGTTACAAACACGAATTTAGATTAACTACTTACAGAAGTTTACAAAAGCGAATTTAAATTAGGCAAAATTGTGAACTTAGATTCGGTATAAAACGTTACAAAATTGTGTGTTACTTTTGAGATTATAATTTTTAGGCTAGGTGATGATAGGACCTGTCCAAAATTGTAAAACGTATGGTTACGTTACTTACGTTACGCGTCACCGTAATCGTTACAAAGACTGTGTGAGCTGTGAGTATGAGTGACCTTTGACATTATGTAAACGTAGGCCGTATTTCTATTTGCTATCCTCTCACAAAATACATAAAACTAAAGGGTGGATGTTATAGCAAGGTAATAATCACACCGATCTTTATGACCTTCTTAAATACGGTTGCTTGAATCTTGATGCTGTGAGGTTCTATGCGAAATTAAACTCGGGTGCGGGGGACGCGACTTACCGCTGAATTAAGATAAAACGAAAGGAAAATTCAAGGTAACTCGTTTTAAGGTGCCTTAAAGTTTAACGCAGGTAATCTAAAGGAGCGTATTGTAACAAATTGGTTATCTTCAACTAAAAAAACCATATCGAGGCTGGACAAACGAATCTATAGTCGGCGGGAATGTCTCAAATCTTTGTTTTCTACGTGTGCTCATACGAGTACATGTCGGCACGTTGACACGCGTAATGTAATTATGATTACAGATTACAATTCCACCTGATGCATTTAGCTCACAATTTAATCAAAATTATATATTACATTCAGATGCCAGGAACACCCCCGACATATGCTCTAACTACCTTTTCATTTCCAGATTTTTTTAAATGGAATTAAGATAGCAAATGAGCATGCAGCACCACACCACCCTTCCGCTGCCGCCCGTAACAACTGTGACCGACCTAGAACTAGACTCAAATGCTGTACCTTTTCTTTTCCAGATACAATTTAAATTTGTAATCATGATTACCTGTTCAATCTTTGTTTATAAGTATGTATGAGTGACGTTATGACGTAGTGACGTTATGACATAGTGACGTACCATGAGTGTGTGTGTCGTGCGGCGGTCGGTACGGCGGCTCGAGCGAGCCCTCGCGCACGCACGACATGAGCCCCGCGCCGCCGCCGCCTCCGCCCGACATCCGCGCCACCTGCAACAAACATCCGCACAGTTACTGCACGCGTAACTTGCTTGTCTCGCACTACCCGCGTAACTTGCTCGCTTACTGCTCGCGTAATTTGCTTACTTTGCACTACCCGCGTAACACTCTTACCTCTTGCTACCCGCGTGAGCGTGACACGCTTACCTCACACTACCCGCGTAACTTGTACACACTAACCGTAACGCGTAGAGTGTTGCCTTCTACTACTCGAGTAACGCGCTTTGCGGTATTACATCGGAATACCTGCGTTACATGCATTATGGTATTATCTATTACTACCGGTGTAACTTGCTTACCTCTTACTACCCGGGTAACTTGCTTATTTCTTACTATCCGCGTAACTCGACTTACTAGAGTATCACCTTTTAATACCCGCGTAACGCGCTTACCTTTTACTACCGGCGTAACTTGTGTATGACACGGTATTACCGACAATAACGCAGTAGTATCAATTAATTTTATTTCTATTACAAATCATTTAGTTTCGTTGATTTATTATAAACAGCACATAAATCCATGGATTACATTACGGCAATAAATTTATTTCGTTTTAAATATCATTTTCCATATGAATCATAATTTTAGGCTCACGGCATGATATATGGGAGTAGGTATAGCATAATATATTAATGTAGATATATTGTAACGCCCGCGCCCGTTACTCGAGTCCACAGCCGCAAATCGAGTGGGTTGGTACTCTTTAATGATTTCCCCAAGGAAGGCATTAGATACGATCTTTAAAGGGATCGCGTCCACAGATGATGAATGTCTAGAATTCTAGATACATTTTTGCGTAAGTATTTAATTTCATATAAAGATATTTTCAGCAGTAAGATATAGAGACATAAAAGTGCAGTAGAATAAATGGATGTCATAGTCATTGGTGGTTTCCAAGTTACTACATAGTTACATGATATTATTTTTACATTTAAAATTATACTTAATATTATAGACAACAACTTGGCTCCGACTAATTGACTGAAATTCTGATAGGACAAATTTTTTTATTATTTAAGTAGAAATAAATAACGCATAAAAATAAATTATCATATTTTGGTACGGTGGAGGAGAATCTCAAGAGGTAACCTGTATATCTGAGAATTCTCCATAATTTTGTCAAAGGTGTGTAAAGGCAGCTATTCCACAATTAGCCAGCGTGGTGGACTATGACATGTACCACATTGTGAGACCTGGGGTAGTGGGACTGTTATGGGTTGCGATGCTGAATTACCACTTTCGTGAACTGCAAAAAAAACACTAAAGTCAAAAGGAACAAATTACGCAGTCTGGCCATGTTCGCGATGAATATTTTCATGAGATTATGGAGAAAATATTCCTAAGATACCAACTGGACAAACTTCGAAATTTTATTATGTTTAATGGCAAAGTGTCTCTCCCTTTCAGCAATTTCTGGACACAGGCCGCATTTGCATACTGGAAGCCTTCAGGTTTTATTGCTCCAAATGTGTCATGGTCGATACTGCGAATGTCCTCCGACACATTATCTTTATATTTTCTCCCAGATAATTTCCAAGAAATTCTGGACACAACACATTACAGAAAATGTAGGTGGCAGGATGGAAGAAATTTAAAAATAGAATTTCTAGAAAGTTCACGAAGAAACACCGCCTCTTGAAATCGGCCTTATTTCTTTCCTATTCCCTACCCACTCCTGTGTTAATATCTAACTCTTTTTTTATTGACACGGTTTCCTCACGATTATTTCTTGAAAGCGTACGAGTACACTAACGATTTATAAAGCTGTTTTCGCTAAAAATAAAACCGTAACGACTAATTTAATACTGAGTAAAATTTAGCAATAAAATTACCTAATATTTTCAGAATTTTGCAAAATGTCTGGAATTTCGTTACGATGAATTAAAATGTGACAAAGATATAATGACTTAAATTGTATTGTTTCTACATCGGTTACATTTTAATTGGGTCATAACGAAGTGCCTTAAATCCAAAGAATATTGCTTAATGATAATTAACTTAAAAAAAGTTGAGGAAAATTTAAAATAATATTGAGTAAAATGATGAGGAACAGATCTGTAGAGAGCCGTACTTAGTAATGGACTATTACTGGGTTGCATTAAAAAAAAAGTTTAGTGAAGCATAATAAAAACGGCAACAAACACACAAGCAGACACAAATTCTTAAAATAAATTTTATTTGATCTAATTACTCAAAGCGATAATCGCAATCCACACTTCTCTAACCGAATGACTAATACTTTGCTGGACATGGTACTAGGTACCGTGGCGGCTCTACAACCTATTATAACCCCAGTAATATGGTTCTCAATTGTGTATCTTCCATGTATTGACATAATCAGTTAGCTTTTTATCGCATGTACACTATGTACAATTAGCCTATTGAAAACATCTGGCTTATTACCGCTTGGTATAGAATCAGACAAATTGTACTCGTAATATATTATACTGACACGTGTAAGTAACTCGTATGCCCGCACCCCCGCACCCATCACTACCTACTATTTATCTCGTCGCAACATTCGCGACATCGTATAAATATAGTCGGTACTCTGTAGTGAATAATTGCACTTATAACTGACTTCAAAATCAATAAGTAAAGATAACTCATAAACTAACCGTGAGATCAAAATCGATTCACCCAGAAAAAAATTATACATTCACATCGGCTCCGCGAGTAGAGGTCGTCAATTCTGCGCTATACCCTTTTTACTAACTTGAACTTTCTTTTATCTGACATGAACTCAACGAATTCCCTTACCCACAGGCAACATTAGCTTACGAATTATTAATAACTAGAAAATCCGCCCTCGCTTCGCTTCGGGAAACCAGTCCCTTCAAAAATTAACAAATTATGTTATTCCGATGTCTAAGCTATATTACTGCGAAGTTTCATGAAAATCCGTTCAGTAGTTTTTGCGTGAAAGAGCAACAAACACACACACACACACACACACACACACACATACATCCTTACAAACTTTCGCATTTATAATAATAGTAGGAAGTAGGATAGTTGGATAGGATAGTTTAATACCGCTTATCTACTCGGGTACCGCTACCCACAGCAGCAGTGGATACCGCGTAAACTTGAACAGACCTTTCTAATACAAAGCAATATAACAATTTACATTTTCATTTAAAACTAGGGATAAGCGAGGGTTTTTGAACCTCTTTAATATTAATGAAATACGACATAATTAGGAAAGTTTCATCGCTTTAGGGAATCCCAATTACCCGAGTGCCGCAACTACAATATTCAAAGCGAATTCGCTCTACAAGTTAGCGTCGAGCGGTAAAAACAAATGTATGTGTTTGACCTCACATGGCCACCAAAATGCGCTTGAATTTGTTTCTTATGGTGTTTCTTGTAATTGTTTTGATTGGAATTATTGTATTCATATTGCAGGAGCGTGGAAAGGCATTGGTAACCGAATCTGATCAAGACTCTTACAATTACTAATTCATCAACAAATTAAAAAGCTTCTACCGGGTCGTTTGTAGCAGAGCCATTAGACTATAGAAAATTTTCGGACTGTAAAAAACAGCAACAGAAAATAGAACAAGGAACAATGCACAAACTGCATTACAGTTCACAAAAACGCGAACAGGAAACAATCACAAAGGTCAGTACACCAACGGCTGTAGATGTTCATAATTTAGCCTGCGGCGGAACAATGTAGACGGTACGCTTACAAGGTCAGCACTGTGTTTACGCAGGAAGGTCAAGGGCGGCGTGGCGATCGATACGGATGCTGCGAGGGAGATAGACGATACGGCAGATCGGGAGGAGGGACTGAGAGGGGAGAGGTGGAATAGATGGCGCGATCCTAGTTTTCCAGCTACAGAATTGACACTGAAAGGAAGTGGCGCGGAACGAATCGGCTATAGTATTCGATGCTGTGGGGATGATGTCATAAGGTAGGTAGTATTCGGATGACTGAATTGTAACAGATTTGAGATAAGCGCTGTGGAATGATGCGATGTTAGTACTTACAAAGCAGAGTTTCTATTTTTACTACCTTTGTAAAAAATAGACGAACAGACAAGCTATGTAAGTGGTCACAGCCGTCGGATATGTGTCTGATATGACCCCGATGCGTTGCCGACAGAAAAAATTAAAAGAAAAGAAGGTGTAAGGGCCTAGAGCTCACCCGGGGAAGTACCACCGCCCGCTACGGGACCTAGTACCTTTCCTACCGTGTAATAATTGTTTTAAGAACAATTGTGTTCCGGATAGGAAAGTGTGGAGCCGGTTACACTTTTTTAGAGGCGACCATCTCAGTCCTCAGGGGTAACAACGCATCTGTGACCGAATTAGAACGAGACTCATACTAACAATAACTAACTGGACTATTACTAACATTAACTAACAGGACTAATTATCACTAACAGTCCCTGTCCTCACACTTATTAACAAACTAACCAACTAATATTCTAACACCATCTACTAACTGGACTAACCATCCTAGTCTAGTTCTAGGTCGGTCACAGTTGTATGTGGCCCGGCGCCGGGCCAAGTCACCGGGCCAGATGGGATACAACCGTTGTTATGGGCGGCAGCGGAAGGATGGTGCTGCATGCTCGTTTGCTATCTTAATTCCATTAAAAAAAAGATTCTACTATCTACGTACATTTTGTTCATACTACTGTATATACTACGTACATTTTATTCATACTACTTTATATACTACTTACATTTTATTTATACACATATTGTTATATACCCCCTCGCAGTATAAATATCAGGTGAGTATGAAAACCTCCAAGGCATTACACCAGGGCAGCCGCAAGTCGCATGATGTAATATCCCGTGGCTTCCCTTAGCGGTCCATTTGCCGCCCGCGTGCAGTGTAGGTATGCCTTTCACGCCCTGAATTTCACGGATTCTTTAATCACTGGACTCCCCTGGACTCCATGCAGGTCATACAGGTCGTGAACTCTGACTGATTAGTAACCCATCACGTAACCTCAGGCGGCCTTCTTTCGTGGTATGAACTTGAGTGAAGCAACTTAGTAAGTGGCCTGTGTTTGCAGATTCATCGGTACTCGACAGTATCTTTACATCTTTGCACATCTAGCGTTTTCGTACTCAAGACCTCTTGAATTTTTAGAGTTCCGTACCCAAAGGGTAACCAACGGAACTTTACTTGAAATTAATAATCTACTAGTCGACGTCCTCTCTTCGCTTCGGGAAGCAACTATTAAATTAATCCAATTATTTTATCCTATTTTGGAAACATGTTTCGTTGACGATCCACACTATTGATCCCAGTATGTTTAGCTAAGCCTTCCTGAACCAATGAACTATCCATCAGACAAAAAATTTTCAAATTCGAGCTAGTAAATCCTGAGATTATGACGTACAAACAGACGAACTCTGCAGCTAGAAAATATTAAGTTAAGATTTAATACTAAGTCCACCTGTTATATTCAATTACGGTCCAATCAATTACACGTAATACATTGAGCAGACGCGTTTGATAAACTGTATTGAATTGTATATCGCACGGAGCACTCTCTAAGGGCACTCGGCCGTGAAAATCGCGTGAAATAATTTCCACCCAGTGAGCGGATCAATCAGTATCGTCTGTGTCGAGAAAATATTTCTTTTATTATTTATTAGATTACATTACTTACGAGTTACTATTTAAATTGTATACAATTCGATTTCGTCTCGTTGGCTTAATTTTTTAAATTTATAAATGTATCAATTGCGTGTGTCGGGATAGTTTTGTACATCAAATGTGTCTTTAATGTTTGGAATATTCGTACAACGTGAATTTCGGAGTGTATGTCATAGATACATAGGAATAAGACATAATTTTGGCAGGCCTGCCGCTAGGAGCATGAGCGCCCGCATGTATTACCATTTTGCAAGTCATCCCTCCCCCGCCGTCGCTTCAATCGGTAATATTGGTTTACTTTTATTAAATTTTTATCTCGTGTCGCCCTCCCTGGTCCATTTGTCGAATTCCTGGACCTGCTGCCTGCGTGCAACGCACGCCTTGCCCGCTTACGACAACTCTGCATCCAAATCAACATCTCTGTTACAATATCAATCATCCAATTTATAAGTTAAAATAAAACTTCAAATGAATTCGTCTGAGAGAATTTTTTATCGTTTATCTTTGCGCATGGATTCGTCAACACCTGACTGAGCTTGAACTCAGAAACGAAGTGAATCTCCACTGACCTGTCCTAATTGCGCCGTCAACCAAACAGTTGCCTGCGTAGCTTGCAGAAGTAACAGTTAAATGAAGATTTTTTTTATATTAATTTATTTGAAACTAGCTTTCCCATAAGGCACTTCTCACACAACGCTATTTATGAGCTACGCGAGTGCAACGCAAACCTGTATCTGACACAGGACACTTGAACATTTTGAACATTGTCAGATACAGCGAATTTTGGGTTGCGTTGCAGTCGCGTAGCTCATAAATAGCGTTGTGTGAGAAGTGCCTAAGGCATCATGCGCGTAGAAATGTTATATACCTAGGTATATCTTGTCTTATATACAAATAAAGCTGAAGAGATTATTTGTTTATTTGAACGGGCTAATCTCAGGAGCTACTTGTTCGCTATATTATTATTAATACTATAGTAGACTAGTAGTATCGGGAAAGGCTTTAGGCTATATAACGTCACGCTACGACCAACAGGAGCGGAGCAACAAGTTTCCCGAAGCGAAATGAGGGCGTCTACTAGCTTAAGAATATAAAAACGCATTGTTTATAGAAACAGCAATAACTAAATGCATAATATAAAAGGCATGTTCAATAGAAGACCTCCAAGGTCCAATGACGGGATGTATTGACCTTAAGAGGATGGCATGCAAGATATTCGCGTTTATTACATACAGACGGTGGCTTGTTTGGTATTTCATTGAAATTAGTTTCCAGCTGTTTCAAGAGTAACTGCAGGACGATTAAACTGTACGGCTTTTAAACTTAATTAACACCATTGAAATCGCTAGTTATAAATTAGACTGTAGCTTAAGGCCTTAAGATTGCTTTTAACAATTAATTCCTTTGGAGTAAATTATGCACTTCCTCTATAAGTCTGACAAGAAAAGGTTAATTGGTGATAATTCTTCAACAAATGAAAAGCTGGTAGCCTTCTTACAACAAACAACATTGTATGTATGTGTAATAACAACAGTGATATTCGAGTCATTATCGTAAATAATTTTAGGAAAGAAGGGAAGTCAGTAAGTTAACGAATTCAGTTAGCAGACAGTAGAGACGGTGTTACATCGTTAGTTGGTTAATTCGTTTGTAGATATGAGGACTGGTGCAGGGATTGTTAGTGTTAGTCCTGTTTGATTTGTAGTCATACTTAATGGAAAGCTGACGGTAAATAATCACTTTCCTTGACCAGGCCAACATCCAAAACATCGTCGATGCGCTGTCAGCAAAGAAAGAAGAGAGATCCCAAACACCAACTCCAAAAGTAAAATCGGTGCGCTGTCAGCCAAGAAATAAGAGAGAAATGATAACAAACAAATTAAAATCTCCATAAAACCGGTGCTGATGTTGTTGAACACATCACGTTATGCAATTACGACCTCGCCCCAATTCGTACAACAATTATTAAAAATCTCCGCATGACGTAACAATCCGAGTGGACCCAGTTCCCACGTGAGGCAATCTTTTGTTATAATTATGGCCACAAACCGAAATTGCATTTTGATGAACCGTGTACAATAAAAGTCCACAATGCCGCCCGATTTAGTTCACATGTACAGAATGTACACGATAAACGCTGTGAACACATAATAGCAGACGTTTTTCAAAATGATATGGCCGTAAAGTTTCATGATGGGCAAGAAGATTAAATATTGTCATGAATGGTTTGAAGATTTGTAGTTCATAATTTGATATCGTAGGTCTAGATTGTGAAAGTTGAGCAAAGTCAATAATTCAGCTAAAAGCAGGATACATGAATGATATTGGCAAAAATAATCATGAAATTTTCAGCAGGCAGGTACTTCAAGGAGTACCTACTTATTGAATAGCTGTGCCCGCGGCTCCGCTCGCGTGGAACTCAGTATGTCACAAAGTTTTTTATCAGAGCTTCCATATAGCCTAAGTAGAATATAACATAATGTAATAAAATATAGTTTAATTATAATGTCTAAGAAAGGTCACTGCTTTAATGTTACAAAAGGATCCTTACTTATTCAAAGAAGTGTGCTGTCAAAAAGATCTTCAAAGAATCCTCCCCTTATCCAGCAAAGGCAGTCTATGAGTGCAGCCTCCGAGACGTTGCTAGCTTAATGAATTCCAAGTCCTTTAGCACTGTTTACCGTTTAATGAAAGCTCCATGTGACGAAAGGAGGTCACCTTGTTTCGTCACGGCACAGGCAACAGGGACACAAAAGGAACAAGACAATTTAATTAAAAATGTGACTTAATAGCAGCAGAATGAAAGCATCAAGGTTTAATACAGTGATGCTAACCAGTTATGTAAGTTAACTATAAAAGCATTTGGTTCTAAATGAATAAGTTCAACATATTTGATTAAATTTTGCAGTTTAATAGATTATTATCTAAAAGGCACATCAGGTATGTGAAATAAAATATTTTAATATCTACACTTATTCTATTGATTTTACCATGGTCCTTATTGACATAATATTTCATAAATTAAACGAGATTAATAAATCCAGTAATCAAAATTTAAATGAATCGCTTAGCTAAACCAAATCAAAGCCAATTACATAAATGAAAGTGACCTACAGAATTTAGATCCCACACGATCCCTGAACTAAATTAATTGGATGCTCTACCAATTGCGCGCCTTGAAAATTTTCAGGGGCAACCAACTAGGTCAACGTATTTGAAACTTTGGAGATTGTATCTCTCTAATGTATGATGTTGGGAAATTCTGGAGCAACTACATTCTAGGATGTCTGCGTGACAGATTTAACACATTAAATTTGTAGATCTGTAAATCAAGGTCTTCCCCTAAGTACGCTTTAAAGCCACAACACTTCATTTAGGCTTTAGGCCGAAGCGGAAGAGTGTTCGTGACAAAACGAATGTTAGAAGTTTTAAGTCTTTCACAAACTCAAGATCTCTTACATTTATCAATTTATATTCCCTCCGAAACATAGTAATAACTCACGAAACTTTGGACATTATCTAGCTTTGCCTTTAATTTACGATTGATTCTACTTTCTTGGTTCCAACAATAAATTAAATAAACATGACTTCAATTCACAGAGCTTTTAGGTAAAATATTCAAATCAAATATTAAGGCAGAATTTCACACTCAAACGAACTTATTCACATCTTCAGCACAATTTACGCAACCGCTCACAAGCAAAATTGATGAAGCATCGACATGAGCGCTGGAATTAGAAACGTTTGGGCTGTCACTGCCTTAATCATATTGATCCGATAAAATACGAAACGGCTGTACTAAGGCAGCGGCCCAAACACGAGCAAATGTAAGTAATCCATCTTCTTCTAGCCATGACCTCCGCTAATGCAAGGTCGGATGCTGTATCGATCTTGCTCTCCTTGACTGCTTCCGAGGACCTTCAAATGGGTCACGGTAAAAGTTTTCGCTGTGTTTTCGTTGATTTTTTGCGTTAATTTTTACAGTCTCCAGATTGTGATGGGTTTACGATTAATAAAGAACTTATAGTGAGATGTTGTTAATATTGGCATTAACATTTCTTTTAAGATTTAAAGAAGTTATCACGAACAGTACTGGTTTCTTGATTAGATACCAATACCTTTATATTATGTTACTTATCGTCTACACACACTTACGTACATATTTCCGTTCTACTTACCTCGGACTGTCACTTAATGTTTTTGTTCTTTTGTAACTGCCTTTATTGTTTTCTAATAGCTTTTAGCATTAACACCTTTTGTACTGTACTTATCGTAAGTTGCATGGAGGAATACTTAAACATTGTAGGGTACAATGTTTAAGTATTCCTTACATTGTTATCCTCAACAAAATTGACCGGTGTACCTTTCTCTACCTTTCTTGGACATTTATTTAATTTATGATCAATGTAAAGTAGGGTCTAGAAACTTTATTACAAACTCAAAGTTATACTTAATACATTTTTCATTAGCAACCCTACTTATCACAATATTATGTATCTAACAACAATTATAGTACGAGGTTCTAAACCTTACAAATCTACACTGGAACAGCGTGGCTTACACTGACACTCGATTTAAAAAAAAACAGTATTTCTTTATTGTAACTTGGCAATTTAAAAAAAGGCATTCGAAAAAGATATAGCATGTATAAAGATATAGAACGATTTTACAAGTAAGCTGAAACTCATTATATTTCCACCTTACTTCGTGTTTGAACTTAGCGGAAGGTTTTTGTCATTGATTTCATTTACCTTGACTGCTCTCAGGGTTTCCAGGTCACGGCATATTTACTGCATTCTAAGTTATGGTAACGGCGGTATAAGGAATCTTGACGCGAATATTTACGCCGTAAAACGTGCTGTTTTCGCACATACTATTAAGGTAATACCCTTAAATATTGCAAAAGGTTCACTTTAACTTATTAGTCTTACTCGGCTTACATTGCTCGGGTCTCGTGCAGTTTATAAGACTAGATTAAGTGGTTTCAGGTTTCGGTAGGGAATGTAGTCAAATCAAATTGTAGTCAAACTGTCATAGTCAGCATATAGCAGCATCAGTATTGATAGCCGAGTGGTTAAGAACTCGTTCCTCTACTCAAAGGGTCCGGGATCGATTTCCAGGGCACGCACCTCTGACTTTTCAGTTATGTGTGTTTTAAGCACTTAAATGTCACTCGCTATAACGGTGAAGGAAAACATCGTGAGGAAACCTGCATGTCGGAGAGTTCGCAAACGTCAAAGATGTGTGAAGTCCGCCAATCCGCACTTAGGCAGCGTGGTGGACTAAGGCCTTAACCTTCTCATTCTGAGAAGAGACCCGGGCCCAGCAGTGGGACAGTTAGGGTGCGGTTCCACTGAGGCAAAGCGGAGCGGACACATGGCTTGAAACCTCAGCTCATTGTGCCTCGAGTGGATTTCAAGCCATGTGATTGGTGAATCGCGCACAGCTCCGCTCCGCTCCGCCTCAGTGGAACCGCACTCTTATGCGTTGCGATAATGAGTCATAGTCAAGTCAAAACACTCCACACAGAATGGACGAAATGAATGGCGCAATGGTTAACACGCCGGATCGCTGTTCCGAGGAATCGAACCCAGGACGGGTTCGATTCCCAGCAAGGCGACGATTTGAATAATGAATTTGAATTTCCGTTCTCGGTCTGGGTGTGTGTCCTTGTCTCGTGTGTTGTCCAAGGAACCCACGACACAGGGAATCCTAGTGTGGGGCTTACGAGTGTGTAGTGTTATTAAATAAAATAATATATTCCTTTATATAACCTTATGTTTAATTTTACTTATTATTCGTTAGCTATATCTTCATGTGGTATTTGAACCGAGGTTTTCTAAGAATAAGAACCACTTTATAGGCCTATCCGTACTAACAAAAGTAGATTACGAGGTTTATACTCACCATTACAGCCACCATTGTTATGACATCATCCTAAGTACACGTAACATTTATGCCTTACAATTTCATTATCACCCCTGAAAACACCAGGTGGTTAAGGGATGCGAGGTCCTTTTAGCTCGGGCTGGTTATTTATGTCTTCCCCGTAGGGCTCCTAAGACCCTATTACAGAAAATAATTGCCCTCGAATTTTCCCCAAATTGAGTATTACGCATAATGATCTCAATTACTCAAGTAATATGGTATCGTTTGAAGAGGCTTAGTTTTGTTATGTTTTCTGAATAATGTTGTTACTAATAACTTACGTCAAAATATTATATTAATTGATATCATTATTTGGCAATAGTATTGGCAATGAAAAATAGGAATGGCTTTTTTGGAAAAGTGCTGGTAAATATTTAGTATCTAAATAAGGTAAATTGTACTGCTTTAGTTTGTAATTGATTTCGAATACAGCGTTTAGGTATTGATAGAACTAGCTCTAATACCTACTTCTGATATCGACTGTGACAAAAGAAGTAATAAAAAAAGACGTGTGGCACTCGGAGACTGCCGCGGTAAAGCTATTGCATAGCATTATATATAAATTAACAAAACAAAAAATAATACTGCATTTGTGATAATAATAATAAAATGAATGTATATAGAGTAATAACTCATTTTCTTTCACAATTTTTTCGTGACTTTCTTCATTAATAAATGCACTTTGTTTATTCATATTTAAAACACTTTGTACACAAATTATACGAGTACAGATATTCACTGTTTTACAGTGGGATAAGAAAGTGGTGTACCAGTTTTCATTTAGTTGCCTAGTTATCAAAAGTTACATCAAAGTTTATTAGAAACGGATAATGCATTAATTTGTGCAAAGAAGATTTAAATATTCTGAACAAAAGCATAAGAACTATTTCAGTTGACAAAATAATTCTTTTTAAAAAGAAAATTGACATTTGACATTTAAGTCCTACAACGATCTTTTGGCGCGTGAATGACGTGTGGGTGACAGAGACAGTGCCTTACAGTTTGCCTTGCCTGTATGGCACTGTCTCTATCACCCTCAAGTCATTAATATAGTGTCATTATTTTATGTCATGTTATTATTTTGTATGTTTTAAATCTAAATACGCGATAATTCGACTATTATGAATACATGTTGTCGATTCCAACGCCTTATTTAATCCAGATCTACATGTAATTATTCTTAAAACACCGAACCGACGGGGCGAAAATCAAATGTTTGACAGGTAAGATTTGTATGGGAAATTAAAATTTTCATTTTTTTAGTATTTACCTCGCAATTTTTCATATTTTCTCATCGCTGCAACCTTCCCTGAACTTCCACGAATATTTCAAGACTAAAATTAGCCAAATCGGTTTAGCCGTTATAAAGTAAAAGTTAGTTAACTCAGTTAAAAGTTCTGGTATTTATCGATGTGTGGGTGCATAGACATAGTAACTATGTCTGTGTGCAGGGTGTAATAAATTTTCGTTACGAAATTTCTGCATTCGGTCCCCGGCCCGCGATAAAAGCTATACAATAGCTTAAAAATACCGAGTAAAATATCTGGAAATACAATAAAACATCGTGGAACTATAATAAGTTATACATCGTGGGGACACGAGTTTTCTGTAGTGCTCTCCAAGAGGAATGATTTCTGCTTATCTGCACTTGTTTAGCGGGTGGTCTATGGCATGTACGCCTCACATTAAGAGAGAAGGGATGACTTGGGACAGTAAGTAGGCTGCGATGATTATGAATAAATTCTTCTGCTTGTTTTGCAAACATCGTCATCACTAGCCATTGTCCGGCCGGCTGCTCAGCAGTGGACACCATTAGGAGAAGTAGTCTAGGACTCGGACACTGAAGAAATTTTAATGAAAGATGATAATTATATTCTAGTCGCGAAGGACCGTCTATAAACTAAGCTCGTAGCAACAGAAAATTTTCTTTAGCACTAGACTAAAATAAAATACAAGAGTGCCTCTCGAGTGTGTTATAGCCGGTCAAGAGGCGCCACTGAGTGAGAGGGTGCTCCACTCTGACCTACTGTACTGCTCTGCTGAAGCTTGGAAATATTATCAACAGCTTACCACCAATATCTATAATCTTTCAACGATAGACGCCAGAAGATTTTAAATTCATATGTGTAGTATTTTATTAACTCTTGATGTCAAAATCTTCTATATTATTTGTACTTCATAAATAATACATTACATGATTGATTAATTATTTATTGAAACGCAAAAATGTAGCTTCAAATATTAATAGAGTACTATTAATAAAAAATTACATCAATAAGAAATTACATCAATATACATACTTATTGATGTAATTTCTTATTGGCAATTATAACATGGAATATTACCGACATTAATTAAGTAACGTAAGAACGAGTAATGCCATTATGTTCGTGAAAAATGTTGACAGTAATAAGTAATAACGCTCACATCTCCTCAGCTAATATCAATCAAGAATAATAATTGGAAAAAGTAAAGGAACGTTAGCGTGTGCGTTAGATAGCTGAAGAGCATAGGTATTAACTGGTCGCAGTTTTTAAGTCTACAGTAACTGTACACGGTAAGATTTAACTTCTAAAGAACACGTTTAGGTTTAACATAACATTGATGAATGATGTTAGCCGCTAATCCTACCAGAGGTGGGTTTATAATATGTATAATGGTTTACGTTTAGTTTAGACTTAGAGTTTAGAGGGTGTTGTAGTTTATATTATACTTTTTTTTCTCTTTCTTGCCTTGTCCATAATACCTTTGGTATGTGATGTGAGTATGTGACGTTTTACCATCAGGTTGCCCGTCCGCTTATTTTTAGTCTAATTGAAGACAATAAAATATTGTACTGAATACCCTCGAAGTTAAGCATTTCGTTTTCAAAGTCCCTATATTACTAGACACATTGTATTTTAATGGTAAAAGTAAGATCTTTAGCGTCAGGTTTGGCCAAATATCCGTCATCCAAATTATAATTTATGACAGTCAAAAGAATGTTAAAAACAAATATTTATCCAGATGTACCAGCTGCTAGGTCGTTCGGCGACCTTGTGAGGCGGGTGTGACGAGTATTGTTATGTATTCAGGTCAATACGAGTACTGACAGCGTGCGTACATCTGATCCATTTCAGTTTTCAGTCGATCATTACGCGAACTCATTTGAATGTTACTGGGTGGTTCTGTTCCTTTCAATAACTTGATTGCTGCTTTTCCTGCTTCATTTTACTTTGATGGAGAGGTTCCAGCAGTATCAAACTCGGTTGCCGAGGTAGACTCTGAGGAATTTAATGGCAACACCAGGGAAGGCTTCGCTAACAAATGGTACATAGGCACGGACGGAGCATAACAAATAAAATTTGCTATACAGGCTGAATTGAAATAATGTGAGCACAATTTTTTTAGCGGGGAGTGACTATCCATATTCTCGGTGACCCGAGTATAATATGGACATATTCTCGGTGACCCGAGTATAATATGGACTCCGCGGGTCTTCTATGATAAAACGAAGATATCATATTAATTGAATTAAAAAACAACTAAAGCCCGATTTTATGTTAAAGTAGGTATTTCTAACAATAGCAGAAAACACTAATATTGTCATATTAGTACAAATACAACGAGGATATGTTCTAAGCTGGTAGCAGACTTCCTGGCATAACTTTTAATCTATTTACGGAGTGAATTAAATTACGAAATGTCAATGTCGATATTGAATTTTACTTGGGTAACAATAACTTCATCGGAATATCATAATCATAATATATAATCATCCAATAATACAACCTGTGTTGTATAAACGTAACGCATCCGCAGATAACGCAGAACCGCCCGCGCTTCGCTTCGGGACCCGTAGGTAACAGCCGCGTAGGTCCCGCTCCCGTAGGAATCTCAGCTAAAGAGTAGCCTATAACATTTGCCTATGACTTAAGTAAATTACATGTAGTATTTGATAGCGTGATTCAGAACTTGCAAATGAATTTTACTAACGCCATCTATTAACAACTCCGGAACTAAATATCTAGCAACTAACAAAACACGGATCTTCCCATGGGAATGAGATGTTTTTCCGCGGTAAAAAGTAGCCTACGTCACTCTCCACCCTCCTAACTATCCCCACACACATAAATCATACCATAAAATAGCCATGTTGCGACGTGAAAGAGTCACAAACAAACAAACACACTTTCACATTTATAATATTAGTAAGGATATCTTTGGTTTCAGAACATCACGAGAATAGCAGCGCACATCTTTCATTCGGCGTGCCATGACAAATCGCACACGTTAAAAACAACGCAACTCACTCGCAAATATATGCAACAGATGCTAATTTCTGATACGAGATAATTCGTTCCATTACGCGAGTGTTTCGTCCGATTAATTCTTCAACGGAGATTTCTAGAGTGAAACCGAGTTTCAGTCATTTGAATTTCTAAACGAACGGGATACAGATTCTAAATTTGGGTCGTATTCATTGAGCTAATGGTCGAACTGTGTTTCTCTGATGTTGATTTGTGGTACCAGACACCTGTCTTTGCCAATTACCAAAATTATAAAACCTTGTTCCAGGGCTTGGTATTTCTGTACAGTCTGCTGACAATACTTTGTTTGTTGTAGGTTGTAGGAGTCATCATGACAAGAGTTAATATATAGTTAGGCTTTTATAAATAAGTGCGTTGTTATGTTGGACTTTTTAATTTTTTTGTTGTGATAGCAGTCAAAGCAACACTTGCGATTTAGTTGTCTATCTAGTTCAGTTCGAGAGATAAAGCCCCTGCCGTATTCAAGTCAATGTGAATAAGAAATTCAATTTTAATTCTGCGGGTTTTCTATATAAATCCTTGAGTAACAGACAGACGACATCGCAACAACACTTTCCTGTTCCCTCATTGATATTCCGCCAAGACATCGAATTGAATTCACAGTTTAATATTTATATCCATTGATACCTGTTCTCGTACGAGCTAGATGTATGTGAGTAATATTTGAACAATACGTATCGATTGTTAAGGATCAATTTGCGTTGCTAATATCCTTACGTCTCGACTCTATGAATTTATTAAATTTGTATTAAGGATACAATGATCCTTGATTTAGTATTTAAATGACAACTGCCTTCGCTTCGCTCCGAGACGCTTAGGTACTTAAACTTAATAGGTACATATTTGCTTTTTAAGACACTCAAATAACCTCTAAAAAATGTTTAAGCGGGATGATTTAAAACTTGTGTGACTTCGTTCGTACATAGTAGCTTTTCCCGCGTAAATCCCGTATAAAAAGTAGCCTATAGGTATGTTGCTCCATAGCCTCTTTCCATGTCCCAGTGAAAGTCCCATAAAAATCCGTTCAGTCGTTCTGGGATTAGCGTGCACAAACGGCGGTCAGTTACAGCTTTATAGGGATGATGATGATCATGATGATAATATGATGAATAGATAGAAGATTTAAATGGACATAAATATCTCTAAAGTGAAGTTGTCTAAAATACGTTGCTGAAAACCGCGCCTAAATTAACTTCATTGGAATTGTATTTGAGTACAGGAATACCATTAGAACGTTACCTGGTGGGTCACGGGTTTGTTTCAGCGTCGGTTGCCATGGCGACCGGCGGCCCCGTCACGACCTGCAACAAACAGCGATTATAAACAAACTTACGTAACGAACAAGTGGCTATAGTGTTAGCTGCGGGTAGGCCTACCAACTCAATGTTTGAAAAGGCCGGAAAATCACTTGGGTGTTAAAAAATTCGAGCAGTAAGTAATAAAACATCCGAACATTATAGTTACAAAAAAATGTTGATTTTTTGTCTCAAACGAAATCAATACATATTTAATTTTAAATTATAATTTACGTATTAATTGTTTTGGACTTGGCACCGATACATACTAGATAATGTTATAAATACATTAGTGTCTGTTTTTATTTGCTAAATTTCCACGCTTGATCCAATTAATCGACTTAAATAACATTTGTTATGGAGATAATAGGAGACCTTGGAACGAACACAGAATATTTTTTATCCTGGTAACATTCAAAAGCTCCTTAGCTAATAATTGGGACAATTTTATCTTTTGTTTTCCTTCTTCAACACGAGCGGTTACTCTGGGAAGAAGGCCAAAAGTCCGCACATGTCCGGACAACTTCTTACAGTTGGTAACCCTATGTAAAGGTAGTTTGGTGGTATGGGTGGTGTGTGTGTGTAGGTAGTACTCACGGTGCGAGATGGTAAATAAAAAGTCCAACAAGAATGCACACGGAAAGAAAAAGTTTATTTGCACTACACAATAGATAAAGCACACAACACAAAAGTCAGAAACCACACAGTAGAAGAAGAAGGAGTGAAAGTAAGAAAGCGATAGTACAGTTAAGAGCAGAAAACAATAAACGATTATATAAACAAGGTGCGTAAGCGGTAAGCGGCAAGATAGCGAGTGACACGGGCTCCGCGGTGTAGTACGTGCAATCGACTGGTTGTTATGCGGGCTCGCTGCTCAACCCGGCCGGCCGGCGCGTGAGTTCATATTAGATCTTAAAGAGATAAGAACTACCTGTCCGGGCGGCCGTTTCCACTGTACACTATTAGGTCGACGATGTAAATATTTTATGCTCGTCAAGTATGCGATAAATTAATACGGTTTTATAATGAATGTTAATAAGTGTGATTGATATGTAAATAGTTAATAATATTATATATGTATATGTATGTGTTATTAAATATAATTTGGTATATAAATTAATTGTAATGTAATAAATATATAAGTTGTATGTCTATAAATATAATGAGTACGCCACATCACTCCCCCCCAGAGACCGTCACTGCGGGCGATAAAAATCAGGGAAACGAACTACGCGGCCTGAACGTGTTCTTTTGACAGTATCCCGGTTAGGGGAATCTTGACTCGCAGGAATAGGGTCAGGTAAGGGATTGGGGGTAGGGTTGGGCGTAGGAGTTGGGATGGAGGTGGGGTTGGGAGATGGGTCGATCAGTACATAGGCTGGTTTCAGGCGGTCTATAGATACTGTAACGCTCTTCCCTTTGACCTGTACTTTAAAGGTCTTGTCACCCCGCTCCAAAACTTCGTACGGACCTGTATAAGGAGGCTGTAAAGAGCCACGTGATGCATCGTCTCTTAAAAATACGTGAGAAGACGAAGTGAGGTCCTTATAAACGAATATTCTATTTTTATTGTGGCGTGCAGCTGGTGTTGGCTGCAGCTTTGCCGCAAAATTGCGCAGACGAGTTGTGAAGTCTGTCATATCGCTGGAGGAAGGAACTGAGGAGTGAAAAAATTCTCCGGGTAAGCGCAACGGCTCACCATATACCAATTCGGCAGAAGATGATTGGAGGTCCTCTTTAAATGCACTCCTAATGCCTAACAGCACCAAAGGTAATGTGTCCACCCAGTTGGAGTCAGCGTGGCACATTATGGCTGCTTTTAGTTGGCGGTGGAATCGTTCCACTAGTCCATTACAAGCCGGGTGATACGCGGTTGTTCGGCGATGTTTGAATCCGATCATTTTTCCCAAATATTGAAAAAGTGACGATTCAAACTGTCGGCCGCGATCGGTGACTATATCTGTTGGACATCCGAATCTGGATATCCAGGATATTAACGCCTTCCCGACTGTTTCGGCAGTGATGTCCGTCATAGGAGTGACTTCTGGCCAGCGAGTGAAACGATCCACCGCCGTGAGGCAGTAGCGAAAACCTTGTGAGATAGGCAAGGGGCCAATGATGTCCACATGGATAAAATTAAATCGGGCACGAGGAAGACCAAAGGTGCCCAATGGAGTGGATACGTGTCTACTAACTTTAGCACGTTGGCACGCCAAACATTGACGAGACCAACTGCGACAGTCTTTTCGGACTCCGGGCCAAACGAATCGCTCGGCAACGAGTTTAGCTGTTGCGTTTGCGCCCGGGTGGCTGAGGCTATGGAGACTCTCAAAAAGTTGTCTCCTCAAGGGTTCTGGGACAAAGGGACGAGGTGACGGAGTGCTAACGTCGCAATAAATTTCTGTTGAAGAGTCAGGGATCTTCAACTTCTTCAAGCGGAGCGAAGATTCTTCTCCCAGAAGCTGAGCCAACTCCGTATCCGAAGCTTGAGATGAAGCCAACACGTCTAAATCTACTGGCATCTGCAGTTCCTCGACACGTGACAGTGGGTCGGCGACAACATTGTCCTTCCCTGAAATGTGTCTAATGTCGGTCGTAAACTGCGAGATGTAGTCGAGATGCCTAAATTGACGTGGTGAGCAGTTCGCTTTTCTTTCGCTGAAGGCATAACAAAGTGGCTTGTGGTCGGTGAATACCACAAAGTGCCTAGCCTCAACCATATGGCGAAAGTATTTAATCGCTTCGTATATGGCTAACAGCTCGCGGTCATACGGCGAATACTTTTGTTGGGAGGGGCTCAATTTTCGCGAGAAAAATGCTAGCGGCTCCCAAATGCCATTTTTCCGCTGCTGCAAAACTGCACCCATGGCCAGGTCGGAGGCATCGGTTACGAGAGCGAGTTCGGC